>JAQNBH010000008.1:4600638-5200638 GCA_028752905.1 Cladorhizidae sp. MBARI D1340-BT2 | reverse complement strand
GTCATTTGGGAATTCAAACCTAAACAGAAGTCTATCAATTTCAATCTTTGCAATAGCCTTCAGCCTGGGGTGACATCTGCGTAGGCAGGCAGCAATATGGTTCCCATACGCAGTGTCACCATCATCCGACTGCCCTTCTTTCAAGTCTTTCAACTTGGAGAGCAATGCCATGTCCACCTCATTGAGGTCAGCTTGTCTCCTCCTCTTGCGAGGACGTTCTGATGAAGGTGAAGGTGCCACTGGCGTGCTGGATGCAGTCTGCAGCCATTGAACAGGAAAAGAAAAGACTAAACTTTAGCAAATAGCAGGCTTTTAACAAACCTGTTATTAATGTTAGAGCTCATCTCTTCCTCTGCATCAATGTCACTACTTATCTGGAAGCTCTTGCCTGTACAATACAAAGATTCCAATTATACAGTGCAATGTGTATTCATAAACGATTCTCGAACATACGTCTCTGCAGGAGCCGGAACAAAATTTGTGACGGTGCTATACAAAATGACAAATACATGAATACAATATTCAACCTCACTACATACTTCTTGTGCTCACTATTACATACTTCTTATGCTTCACTGTATCCACTAAGAAAGAAACGGTATTAAACAGTGGCCAACTGAACACCACAACAGGCCCAGCATCTCCAGACTTCTTCTTGGTCTTTTTCAGTTCCTTCACAAATTTGTCCCTCAAAATCCTCCACCTCTTGATGCATCCATCCGCTGTGCAGCCTTCTCCAACCTAAACAATATTATGAATATTATGGGAATATGACGACTACTAAGATAATTTAATTCAGTAGCTACGTAGTTTACCTTGCTAGCAACCTCTTTCCACGCATTCTCTTTAGCTCGTAGATCCTTGTAAGAGCTTGATCCTACCTTCCAAAGACATACAAAGCTTCGCACAGCCTCCACTAACTTTTCATCCTCCATTTTCGACTGACAAATTGGCATTAATTAGAACTACGATATAACACGTGAAAATATGAAGCAATCTGATTGGTCAAGCTAGCGTCAACAGATGCTAGAATAGAACTCGAGTCTAATCTAGCATTCTCTCCGTTTCTTTTCTTCAAAACGGAGCATGTTCACAAATTGACGGTATGACGCTAGGTAACGGAACGGAACGAAACGCTGGGCTAGCGTCATATTATGAACTGGCCTTAATCCTCTCTATCTGTTGGTAGTCATTAGCACTGCACACATCTACTCTATCTGATGGTAGTCATTAGCACTGCACACATCTACTCTAATCCTCTCTATCTGTTGGTAGTCATTAGCACTGCACACATCTACTCTCATCCTCTCTACCTGTTGGTAGTCATTAGCACTGCACACATCTACTCTAATCCTCTCTACCTGTTGGTAGTCATTAGCACTGCACACATCTACTCTAATCCTCTCTACCTGTTGGTAGTCATTAGCACTGCACACATCTACTCTCATCCTCTCTATCTGTTGGTAGTCATTAGCACTGCACACATCTACTCTAATCCTCTCTACCTGTTGGTAGTCATTAGCACTGCACACATCTACTCTAATCCTCTCTACCTGTTGGTAGTCATTAGCACTGCACACATCTACTCTAATCCTCTCTATCTGTTGGTAGTCATTAGCACTGCACACATCTACTCTAATCCTCTCTACCTGTTGGTAGTCATTAGCACTGCACACATCTACTCTAATCCTCTCTACCTGTTGGTAGTCATTAGCACTGCACACATCTACTCTAATCCTCTCTACCTGTTGGTAGTCATTAGCACTGCACACATCTACTCTCATCCTCTCTACCTGTTGGTAGTCATTAGCACTGCACACATCTACTCTAATCCTCTCTACCTGTTGGTAGTCATTAGCACTGCACACATCTACTCTAATCCTCTCTACCTGTTGGTAGTCATTAGCACTGCACACATCTACTCTAATCCTCTCTACCTGTTGGTAGTCATTAGCACTGCACACATCTACTCTAATCCTCTCTACCTGTTGGTAGTCATTAGCACTGCACACATCTACTCTAATCCTCTCTACCTGTTGGTAGTCATTAGCACTGCACACATCTACTCTAATCCTCTCTATCTGTTGGTAGTCATTAGCACTGCACACATCTACTCTAATCCTCTCTATCTGTTGGTAGTCATTAGCACTGCACACATCTACTCTAATCCTCTCTACCTGTTGGTAGTCATTAGCACTGCACACATCTACTCTAATCCTCTCTATCTGTTGGTAGTCATTAGCACTGCACACATCTACTCTAATCCTCTCTACCTGTTGGTAGTCATTAGCACTGCACACATCTACTCTAATCCTCTCTACCTGTTGGTAGTCATTAGCACTGCACACATCTACTCTAATCCTCTCTACCTGTTGGTAGTCATTAGCACTGCACACATCTACTCTAATCATCTCTATCTGTTGGTAGTCATTAGCACTGCACACATCTACTCTAATCCTCTCTACCTGTTGGTAGTCATTAGCACTGCACACATCTACTCTAATCCTCTCTACCTGTTGGTAGTCATTAGCACTGCACACATCTACTCTAATCCTCTCTATCTGTTGGCAGTCATTAGCACTGCACACATCTACTCTAATCCTCTCTACCTGTTGGCAGTCATTAGCACTGCACACATCTACTCTAATCCTCTCTATCTGTTGGCAGTCATTAGCACTGCACACAACTATTATATCTTCCATCCAGTTGACAACTGGGATCTGTACCAGAAGCTGCTGGACCACTTATTGAGTCGACACATCAAGACCACGGCCGAACAGCACCCGATAATGATGACAGAGCCTCCGGTATGCTCCGCAAAAACCAGCTCATGTATGAATATGTTGTTGTTGTTGTTGTTTTGTAGTGGAACACAAAGCAGAAGAGGGAGCAACTGACTGAGCTTATGTTTGAGACTTACAATGTCCCTGCATATTTCATCAGCAAAACAGCAGTGCTTTCTGCGTGAGCAGTGTGTATGTGGGGTGTGTGAGGGTGTGGGGGGGCGTGTCAGGGGAGCGGTGGGTCGGGGGTCAGGGGGGAAGGAGGGTTGGATGTTGCTATTGAGTGGCGGGAGTTTGGTGTTACTCTGTCTCTCTGCCTCTGCAGCTTTGCTAATGGCCGCTCTACAGCCCTTGTGGTGGACTCGGGGGCCACCCACACATCTGTGGTGCCTGTCCACGAAGGCTACGCCTTGCGGGGGGCGTCTGTGAGAACCCCTCTGGGTGGAGACTACGTGACGGTGCAGTGCCGCTCCTTCTTGGAGCAGCAAGGGATTGAGATCGTTCCTCCGTACATGATCCGCAGCAAAGAAGCAGTGAAGGAGAAAGAGGTTCCTATCTGGACCAAGAAGGAGCTGCCTCCTCTCTCCCAGTCTTATGTCCGTTTCATGAACGATGTGAGTGCGTGTGGAGATGCAAGGTGGTTGAGGGATGTAAGTACTGCCACGAGTTCTCCTTGTGGAGATGCAAGGTGGTCGATACTGCCATGACTTCTCCTTGTGGAGATGCAAGGTGGTTGAGGGATGTGCAGTACTGCCAAGACTTCTCCTTGTGGAGGTTCAAGGTGGTCGAGGGACGTGCAGTACTGCCACTACTTCTCCTTGTGGAGATGCAAGGTGGTTGAGGGACGTGCAGTATACTGCCACTACTTCTCCTTGTGGAGATGCAAGGTGGTTGAGGGATGTGCAGTACTGCCAAGACTTCTCCTTGTGGAGATGCAAGGTGGTTGAGGGATGTGCAGTACTGCCACTACTTCTCCTTGTGGAGATGCAAGGTGGTTGAGGGACGTGCAGTATACTGCCACTACTTCTCCTTGTGGAGATGCAAGGTGGTTGAGGGACGTGCAGTACTGCCACGAGTTCTCCTTGTGGAGATGCAAGGTGGTTGAGGGATGTGCAGTACTGCCAAGACTTCTCCTTGTGGAGATGCAAGGTGGTCGAGGGATGTGCAGTACTGCCATGACTTCTCCTTGTGGAGATGCAAGGTGGTCGAGGGACGTGCAGTACTGCCATGACTTCTCCTTGTGGAGATGCAAGGTGGTCGAGGGACGTGCAGTACTGCCATGACTTCTCCTTGTGGAGATGCAAGGTGGTCGAGGGACGTGCAGTATTGCCATGACTTCTCCCTAAGGTCCCGGTATACTTGGGACACTTTGGACTAGGCTTGAATATGGCTAGTGAGGGTGACAGACTACTATACAGCATGGGTTGGAGTGGACTTGTATACTGGGATGTTTAGTCCTATCCTGAGATGTTCCTAGCCATAGCCCTAGAATACCTCTAGCCTTAGCTAGCATTAGCCCTAAAATAACACTTGCCCTAGCCCTAGAACACTCCTAGGCCTGAAATACTCTAGCCCTAGAATACTCTTAGCCCTAGAATACTCTTAGCCTTAGCTAACTAGAATATTCTTTGTCCTAGCCCTAGAATACTCTCAGCCTTAGCCTAGAATACTCTCAGCCTTAGCCTAGAATACTCTTAACCCTAGCCCTAGAATACACATAGCCCTAGCCCTAACCCTCTTAACCCTAGCCCTAGAACACACATAGCCCTAGCCCTAGAATACTCTTCATCCTAGCCCTAGCCCTAGAATACTCTTTGTCCTAGCTCTAGAGTACTCTTAGTCTTAGCCTAGAATACTCTTAGCCTTAGCCCTAGAATACACTTAGCCCTAGCCCTAGAATACTCTTCGTCCTAGCCCTAGAGTACTCCTTTCCTCCAAAGTGTCGCCCATTTTTTTGGCAGTCTACTAGGCATGTGTGTGTTTGTGGGTAATACAGTTCACATCTGTGGCTGCTTGTGTGGGCAATCCGTTAATATCTTATAATGGATGCACTTTTAACATCAGGAAGTGGGTGTGGTCAACTTCCAAACTCGTCCCTCGCGTGGGTCATCATTATCACATATATGATGTGCATATACTACCAGTCAGGGACGTTTTGTTGCTACAGTTCCTACAGTTCCATGAGGACTGCGTAACTATGAAGATATTTCTCAGGGCAAGCATATACAGGGATGAGGGACAGAGGGGGGAATGGGAGGGGGAGAGAAGGTAGAGGGTATGGAAGGCAAGGTGAAGGAAGGAGGTTTGTTGTGAGGTATGTTCAGTGTTAAATTCTTGCAGGAATTGCTGAGAGATTTCCAAGCATCGGTGGCTCAAGTGTCCTCTTACTCACTGGAATATGAGTAGGTCTCTACGAGAAATAGAGGCAGTTGTGTATGTGTGTGTTCACAAAACATACTTGACCAACACCACATTGGGTGGAGGCAGGTTGAAGTAGATTAACAATAGCTCTATGGGGACACACACTGGACCAACACCACACTGGGTGGAGGCAGGTTGAAGTAGATTAACAATAGCTCTATGGGGACACACACTGGACCAACACCACTCTGGGTGGAGAGTAGGTTTGATAATAGCTCTATGGGGACACACACTGGACCAACACCACACTGGGTGGAGGCAGGTTGAAGTAGATTAACAATAGCTCTATGGGGGCGCACACACTGGACCAACACCACACTGGGTGGAGGCAGGTTGAAGTAGGTTGACAATAGGTCTATGGGGGCACACACTGGACCAACACCACACTGGGTGGAGGCAGGTTAAAGTAGGTTGATAATAGCTCTATGGGGACACACACTGGACCAACATCACACTGGGTGGAGAGGTTGAAGTAGGTTGACAATAGCTCTAGGGGACACACACTGGACCAACATCACACTGGGTGGAGGTAGGTTGAAGTAGGTTGACAATAGCTCTATGGGGGCACACACTGGACCAACATCTCACTGGGTGGAGGTAGGTTGAAGTAGGTTGACAATAGCTCTATGGGGGCACACACTGGACCAACACCACACTGGGTGGAGGCAGGTTAAAGTAGGTTGACAATAGCTCTATGGAGGCACACACTGGGCCAACATCACACTGGGTGGAGGCAGGTTGAAGTAGGTTGCTAATAGCTCTATGGGGACACACACTGGACCAACACCACACTGGGTGGAGGCAGGTTTACAATAGCTCTGTGTCGATACATACATGCTTCACTGCCTTGTATATATAAAATAACATGCATTGAACAATGTCATCTGACAGCAGATAATATATCTAGTGTATAACTGTATCACATGACATACTTATGGCTATCACATGACATACCTATGTCTATCACATGATGTTATAGAATGGAACAATGCAATAGCATACCTTCAACCCTGTACGAGTTTCCTAACGGATACAGCATGAACCTGACTATAGAGAAGTTCAAGTTCTGTGAGGGACTCTTCAACGCCTCTAACTTGACTGGAATCAGTGGAGGAGATCTCTTGAGCATTCCGAATATCGTATTAAACTCCGCCTCTATGTGTGAAGTTGACATTAGACCAGTGAGCTACTGTTGCAGTGTAGTTGCAGCTGCTGCTTGAGTTGTGATTGCTTTGAGTTGTTGTGTTTTCAATTGTTGTTGTTGTTGTTGTGTCTATTCCTCAGAGTCTGTACTCCAGTCTGGTAGTGGTAGGTGGAAACTCACTACTTCCTGGCTTTCCTGATCGTCTTACCAAGGAGCTCTCACTGAAGACACCTCCAGTATGTCTTGCTCTCTCTTTCCTCCATATTTCTTTCTTCTCCTTACCCCCCTCTCTCTCTGTGTTTGCCTTACTTGTCCTCATCTTCACTGTGAGACATCCGCTCTTTTCTTACTCTCTGTAACTTTCTTGCTCTCTCTTTATCGCCTCTATCTCTTGTCATCTTCCATCTCTCCTTCCTCACATTACATGCAGCTTTGTGTGTTGGTTGGTATAGTCACTTCTTGAGGCACCAGTATTGTTTGTTTCTGTAGAGCATTCGAGTGAAATTAGTGCAGAATTCTGGTACAGTGGAGAGACGATACAGCTCATGGATCGGTGGCTCTATTCTGGCCTCACTTGTGAGAAACTCGTTCCTTTTTCTCCCCTCTCCCTTCCTCTCTCCTCTATGTCTTCAACGTCATGTCTACCCCCCTCCTCCTACTCTTTCTTCCAGGGCACCTTCCAGCAGATGTGGATCTCCAAGCAGGAGTACGATGAGGTGGGGAAGATTGTGGTGGATAAGAAGTGTCCTTGATTCGCTCTTAGGTCTTGTGCTCTTGCTCTCCCTTCCTAAATTTGCACTGGACTATATCATAATGCATATTCTGTATTCTTGCTCTGTACACTACTGTCTACTATAATGCATATTCTGTATTCTTGCTCTGTATACTACTGTCTACTATTAGGCAAAGTTCCACTCAAACTTATGGTCATTTCTTTAATATAATGTCATGTGACCATCTGAATTATTTCGAATTCTAGCAATACGAATAGTGATCCAGTTTGTCATGAAGACTCGAGTGCTATATACTTAAGGTCACACACACACACACACACACACACACACACACACACTTGTGCACGTGAAACTACAAGACAACAGTTCTGCTTGTTGTTTGGAAGCTGCCACTGGTTCTGGAGGCTATTGCCATCAAATGATTTTGCCAAATAAATATATAAGTAAGTTCACCATCTGCACCGCCAAGTGCCAGACAACTGAGTTGGTTCTTGTGCTGTAATAGGACCCAGTTGGATTTTGCCTATGATACTTAATCTGTCTGTATCACGATGTGTATTCTGTATTCTTGGTCTGTATATCACTTGCTCTTATATTGCATTGTCATTATGGAGTACCTATTTTAAAATGCCCCCCCATATTTCAGCTAAAACTCAACTGGCAATTCTTAGCTCCCTAAAGGGGGGTTCCAAAAAGCCCCCCCCCCCCCCCCCCCCCCAGTGTGCCTTGTATCCCTTTGCTGAAGTGAAAACTGGCAGACATCAAAACCATAAAATATGTGGAAAAAACACCTGGATTCATCTTTTAGGTGCTCTATCCATCTCCATCATTCTCCAGCTCTTGTTCCTACTGTCTAGTGAGGTAACAACACCAATAAACGTGCCATACACTTCCAAAGTAAGTATGTAGCTAAATGTACTGAATAATAGTCGTCCTTCAAGGAGACACTGATTGAATAATTAAGGCCACTCCAATAAGATTCATTGGTTCTCATCACTTCAGGAGACATAAACAGGATGCGGGCGGGCGGGTGGGCTATTACATTATGAAAACCACAACCAATATCATAATATAATGGGATGCATAAAAAAATATTACAAAAACAGTTACTGGGAGTGTAGATAAGAAGATTTTCTTTGTATTTTTTGGGTTGTTTACAGTCGCTGCACTGTGGATAATTTAACTGAGTCTGTTCCCATAATGGCAGTAGCACAGTAGATACAAATAGGATAGCTTCTCAATTGGTTCTGAGCATACCATGCTTCTGACATAGACCTCATTCAATGGATCAGACATAGCAAGATCTTCAAGTGCCTATCCACCATGTGAACATAGTCCATCCAGTTCACTTTCTAGACACTGAGCCCAAAATCACTAACACCATCAGGCTTCACACAATTTAATGACATCAGGACATCATGTTCCGTGCTACACAGGAAACCACACAAAAAATTGGTTCTAGAGGTCAAATAATGGTAGAAATGTTAAATAATGGGAAAATTAATGAGGGCATCATCTGATAGGCGGGAGGGTGATGAGAACCAATGAATCTTGTTGGAGTGGCCTAAGGTATATACAGTAATCATAATTGCCTTTTCGGCTAGGGTAGAGCAACAAAGATTCATAGTTCTACAGAAATAATGGAGCACAAACCCAGTCTTACAATGATCACTTCTTTATTTATAATATACCAACATACAGCCAGGACACATCAAGCCGGAGAGTTTGTAAACCACAGCATCCTGCAGGATGGAAAGTACATACTAATTCTTTAGGCGCTAATGCTTGACTAATTAGGCAAGCGCAGTTGCTGAGAGAAAGGAAAAATTGTTTGTTTTTTACCTGCACCCCGCACTTGCCAACTTCGTTACATTTTAGCGCCTAAAAATCAAACCAGATTGTAGAGTAGGACTTCCTCGAGTCATTTCAACTGGCTAGCACTTTCTTAAATCAGGAACTTCAACTGGAACCATTTCAGGCACTCGATTTTGAGCTCCCCACACTTTGGCTGCATGTAAAGTTTACCTACACACTTTTTTTAATGCCAAAATTGACAACACACCGAGGTATATTATATATCAAGTTCATCCAGTGAGTGTGCAGTATCTATGGAGCTCCAAAGTCGTAACCACAAGGTTATGAAGCCACAGTCTTCAGGTATAGTCTTCCGGTTATCTTTATGTCTGTTTACAAAGAATAGTTTTGGCATTCTATGACAAAATGGTGTATGCAGTGTCAGATACTGTCTTTGACATGAACTATACCAACTGGCAAATTCCTACTAACTGGTTATAATGAGTACTCGACAGTGCCAATGAAATACTTAGGTAAGCCTTTAATTACCCACTGCATCCCACCTCTATTAGAGGATATAATTGATACACCAGAATCCCATGCAGCCAGTTATAATTTTCCAGTTTTCTTTTCCTCCTGACCTCATGATGTCCCTTTCCAGCTTACTATTTAATTTAGGACGTTCATAATTTTTTTACAGGCGAGCGTACAGTGAATGCGTACATCTACACATACATGGAGGGTATGTGCCATGCATTGCGATCCAAACTTCCCCATCCAACTCCCAATCCAACTCCCAATACAAAAATGTTGAAGTTAAAGACAGAAAGAAAACAAGAATGTATTCATGTAGACCCCAAGCATATAGATGACCCTTTACCTTTTAAAATAAGGTATATTTAGATGACCCTTTACCTTTTAAATTTAAAACCCTTTACCTTTAAAAACCCTTTACCTTTAAAAATAATAAGCTACTCCAAATCTATTTAGATGAAAATAAAATACGGTACTGTACTCCAAATACGGTACTGTACTCCAAATCTATTTAGATGACCCTTTACCTTTTAAAATAAGGTACAGTACTCCAAATCTGTATACAGTATTAATGCCCTTGATGCGGCCACAAACATTTAGAAGACCCTAAATGTAAATCGAGTTTGAAAAAGAAGTAAATTCTTGTCCCTCCCATAAGCCAAACCTGTCTTTAACCACACACACACACACACACATACCACACGCACACACACACTAATTATCAGATATGAAGAGATAGCTCTAATGCCCCACCCATTGTCTGCAGACTGTTGGTACATTGAACATTCCACAATATTCATGAAGTCTGTCGTGAATATTACATGCACCATAGTAACGCAAAGGGCCAACAATACATGTCTAGCTCAGTTATAGACTCTGCAGTACCCTGAGCACTGAGTTAGCTCAAGAACAAGTTAGCTACCTAGTGATAGATAGATAGAGAGCTCTCAAGTACAGCTACCCAACAAGTACTATTTGAGGGAGGGGTTTCTATTACTAGGGGTGTGGCCGCTAGCTGCAGTGCTATGGCTAGGATTATTCTATTATTGCTTCTGTGTTACTATGTGTCTGAAGTATTTGGCCAATCCATTCTATTCACACAGTCTTCCTATACCGTGCGCTTCAAGGAGGAGGAGCCAATTCACTCAATTATCACTTCCATTGAAGCTTTAGCATTTGATGCAAACTTGGAACCTTTGTCGGGAACATTTTCCCTTCGGTCTGGTGGAGATGCCCAGCACTTTATAATCGAGAACTTGGGCAAGGACACATTGACAGATATAAACAGTGCCAACATACGAAGCTCTTCTGTGTTCGACTGGGACCAGGCTAATGCCCAGAGGCAGCTATCCTTTTCTGTCATCTTTACCTCCACTGATAGGACATCGCAATCAGTCCAAATGACCGTGCTGATTGAAGACATAAATGACAATCCTCCGAAGTTTCCGAGAGATAATTTCAATATTCAAATTCCTGAGGCACTTCGTGGAGGTTCAGCTGTTTTGAATGTATCTGCAACAGATCCTGACCAAGTGGTCTTCGAGGAAACTATCGTAGAGAGAGGGAACAATGTCCAGGACATAGTTGGCCAGTATACTATTGTCAATGGCCTTGTAAATTACAGTATTATTGCAGGAAACAGCCTGGGACACTTTGCAGTGAATCCACAGACTGGTATCCTCTTGACATCTGAGGTTCGCCTGGATGTAGACCTGGTTCCTTTCTACAACCTCACAATCAGGGCAGTAGATGGAGGGGGCAGTACCGATGTGGCTACTGTGCTTATCACAATCCTCGACTCAAATGACAATGCCCCCCAGATTATTTCCCCCCGTGGTGCTGAGGTCACTATATCAGAGGACACAGGTCCAGGGTATTTGATTCTTGCAGGTATCAACGCCACAGATTTGGATGCCGGAATAAATGCAATTGTGCACTTCTCGATAATTGGAGGAGATCCATTGAATAGCTTTACGATTGATACAATAAGTGGAGAGATTGTTGTCACTGGGCCATTGGATCGTGAAGTACAACAAGTGCACAACCTGACAGTAGCTGCCAGGGATCAGGGACAACCCCTTCCTTTGCAAGATGTCATTTATGTTGTAGTTTCTCTGCTTGACGTGAACGATTACACCCCACAATTCATGCAGGCATCCTACACTGTTGGCATTTCCGAAAACTCAAGAATTGGAAGCAAATTGACGCAAATATCAGCAGAAGACCTGGATGAGTATCTCAATGGCACGATAACTTACTCGATTCTAGATGGAGGTGTTGGAAGCTTTTCTATTAACCCCTCTACTGGTGAAATATTTGTCAACACAACACTGGATCGTGAGGAGACTAGTTCATATGATCTACTCTTACAGGCAGTTGACAATCCTTTCAACTCTTCATATCGGCTCTCTTCTCAAGTAAATGTGATGATCCAGATTGAAGATGTGAATGACAACCCTCCAAAGTTTGACCAAGTGGAATACGTGGTACACATTTTAGATAATGTCACTCGAATACAACCAATCATTCAGCTCAGAGCAGTTGACAAAGATAGTGGAACAAATTCTGTTATAAACTATCGCATAGACGTGCCGGATCCCGTGTACCCTGATGCTTTCAGGATCGCTCAGAGTACAGGCATGGTCTTCAGGAATCGCATGCTGAGCTTTCAGAATCAATCTCATTTCATCTATACTATTGTAGCTCTTGACAAAGGCCCATTGTTTTCAGATAGCGTAAAGCTTACTATCATTCTCCACGATGTGGATGAGCACCCACCAGTTTTCAATGTTCCTTTCTACAATAGTACCATCAGTGAGAATACAGTCAGTGGGATGGGTATTCTTTATATTTCTGCTACTGATGTGGACAGCGGTCCTATTGGAGAGGTGCACTATAGAATAGTGAGTGAATTTGATGAAGCTGGCTCTTTTGAGGTGGATGAAAATACAGGAGAGATACGAGTCGCCTCACGTCTGGACTTTGAAGTCAAAAATGAAATTGTTTTTCTAGTCGAGGCATTTGATGGTGGATTTCCAGAGCCGTTTACTGATCGTGTCAATGTGACGGTGACGCTGACTGGACTGAATGACGAGGCTCCCTTGATTGTTCTACCTGATGGGTTCCAGCTGGTCGTCCCTGAGAACGCACCCCCAGGGTTTGAAGTGGCAACCTTGAGGTATTATACTATAGACCCTGACTTGGAACATACTGGAGAGGTTTCTTTCAAACTCGCTAGAATTTATGACGATTTTTCCATCAATGACTCCTTCTTCTTGAATGAAACCACAGGCCTCATACAAAGCTTGAAGACTTTTGACCGAGAACTTCAACCTGAAGGCATCGTCATCACAGTAACCACCGTCGACTTTGAGGGTCTGACACGGGATACCAACCTCACTATCATGATTGGTGATGTAAATGACAAGAACCCATTATTTGAGACAAATGTCTCATCCACTGTGCACGAATTTCTACCAGTTGGAACTGAAGTGCTGAACAGATATGAGGCAGTAGATGACGATATCGGACCCAATGCTGCCTTGAGGTATTCCCTGTTTAGTGTGAGTGATCGTGAGGTCTTCTCCATGAATAGCACCACAGGTGGTCTTTACACAGCTGCCATCTTGAACAAAACCGTCCAGGACAAGTACAATCTCACAGTGGTGGTGATGGATCGAGGCAGTCCGGTACTGTTCGGATTTGGAAGTATCATGGTTGAAGTTTTAGATTCCAACGATGTGATTCCCACTTTCTCGATGTCTGTTTATGAAGCCTTCTTGTTGGAATCCCTTCCAGTGGGCACGTCGTTCTCTGCTGTCCGTGCCACGGACACGGACAGCGGCACCAATGCAGAACTACGATACGCTCTTGCCACAAATGATTCAAACAGTGTGCGGTTCACTTTGGATGAACTGACTGGAAAGCTCTTCACAAATGACACGTTTGACAGAGAAGAGGAGAGCACGATAGATCTGATTGTCACCGCTGTGGACAGTGGCTTGGTGCCAAACCCACTAACGGGTTCTGCCACTGTTAGAATCTTGATCCAGGATGCCAATGATCTCTCGCCAATATTCAATGCACCTTCCTATGAAGCCACGGTGGTAGAGAATGCTGCCATCAACACTACCGTTGCAAGCGTTTCTGCATTTGATGGTGACGCTACTTCTCCAAACAACCTGATAAGATACTCACTTCAAGGTAGCAGAAGCAAGACCTTAGACATTCATCCTTCACTGGGTCATATCTTCATCACCGGAGAGATAGATTGGGAAGATGGAGAGGTGTTCACTGTTGATGTTGTTGCAACTGACCAGAGCACTGGACTTCGTCGATCCAGTTCCGTTGATTTGACGGTTACCATTTCTGATGTAAATGACAATGCTCCCATCTTCTTTCCGGATTCACTCCACCTGGCCATCAAGGAGAATACTTTGCCAGGTGAACGTGGCGTGTTGGTAGGCTTGGTCATTGCTAGCGATGCTGATGGTCCTGGTAATGGCTCTTCTGTCATATACTCCATTCTCATGGATTTTGCTAACAACAAGTTTACACTGGACCCTGAAAGTGGTGAAGTATTGTTTGTAAGAGGAACCCTCAACAGAGAGAGGACGGCTTCCTACGATCTCCTGATAAGAGCCTCTGATCAAGGTATCCCTTACCATATGCACACAGATGCATCGTTGCTAATATCAGTGGAAGACGCTAATGACTTCGATCCTGTTTTCGACCAAGATTTTTTTTCGGGGTTTGTGGAAGAGAGAGCTTCTATTGGAACTTCCATTATCGCCATTCGTGCTACAGATGCTGACGTGGACACAAATGCTGAGCTTCATTATAGCTTTGCTGATTCTTTAGCTGTGAAGGCATTTGAGATCGATGAAAATACGGGCGTCGTATCTGTAGCCAACGTGCTCGACTTTGAAAATATCACGTCCTATTTCTTCAAGGTGGCAGTTTCTGATCTTGGCGAGCCTCGTCGGAGTGATACTGCTTTTGTTGAGATCACTGTGAACGATTCTAACGACCACCCTCCAGTTTTTGACCAATTTCAATACTCTGCAGTTGTTCGTGAGAATCTTGCTACTGGCACTGTTATTCTGCAAGTGTCTGCACAGGATGCCGACACAGATTTAGAAAACCTAGCCATATCTTTCTCTTTACTCGACAGTGTGGGGATTGAGAATTTTGACATTCACAATGAAACAGGAGTCGTTTTTACAAATAGCTCCCTTGATAGAGAGCAGTTGTCTAGTTACAATCTCACCATCTTGGCCAACAATTCGCTCAGCCCTCATCCACTGTTTTCCCATGTACAGCTTCTCATTGATGTGACGGATCTTAATGACATGCACCCTACATTTCCTCTTGTGGTTGAGGTAATTGTGTTCGAAAATGCTTCCACTAGTTCAGTTGTACACATCCTTGAGGCACGTGATGGAGATGAAGGTCTTAATGGCATAATCGGATACTCATTGGTCAAGCCCTCTGAGTTGTTCTCCCTCAACCCAACCACAGGGGAGCTCACCTTGCTAAAAAGATTAGATGAAGAAGGTGCACAGAGACTTTTCATGTTTCCGGTAACTGCTAGTGATTTGGGCGTCCCTCCTTTAAGTAACTATACAAATGTTCTAGTTCGAGTTCTAGACTCCAATAATCACACTCCAATGTTTGCTGGCGAGGAATATTCAACCTCCATTTCCTCGGAGATCGATCTCCACGCAACTTTTCTCCACCTTGAAGTAATGGATGCAGACGAAAGGAGCAGTGATGTGATCACCACGACCATCGCCTCTGGGAATGAGCTGGGCTTGTTTGAGATTTCCACTTCTGGTGGAATATCGTCAGCAGTTTCTCTACGGCCATATATTGGAGAGGCATTTCATTTAAGGTTGGAGACTTCTGATGGTGAGTTTGCCAGCGAGGTTAACGTCACTGTATACATCCAGGGAAGAGCTAACTCACTTCCCAGGTTCTCTACCAGTACCTACAATGCTTCTCTTTCAGAAGTACAAGCTCAGGATGGAGACATAGTGGCAGATTTCTTTTCCACCACACGGAATTTGGATTTCTTCTCTATGAACAGCAATCTGTTCTCCATTGATAGCACAGGGATTGTGACAGTGGCCAACTCCTCTATTCTTGATTTTGAGAGCCAGCGTGTTCACCAGGTCACAATCAGCATAGGGAATACAGCAGGAGAAACAGCATATAGTGTACTAACTGTATACATTGAGGATACAAATGAGTATGCCCCTATGTTCATCTCCGATGAGTTTTTAGTTTGGATTCCTGAGACCATGGCCACTGGTGAGATGTTCTTCACAGTCATCGCAGTCGACAGAGATGAATTTCCTCTTAACTCCTTCACAGAGTATGACATTTCCCTGACCGACACTCTCACAGAATCGTTCTTTGCCATTGGTGAAAGGACAGGGGAACTTGTGCTCACCAAACCTCTCAGCTATGAATCAGGAGATAGAAAATTTAATCTTACTCTGAGAGCGAGCAATACTCGAGTCTCACCCACTCTCTCCTCCACTGCTCAGCTGCAGGTCACAGTTTTAAATGGAAACAGCTTCACTCCTCAGTTTAACTTGGTTATCCAAACTGTGACTCTTCTGGAGAACATCAGTGTCGGTCTAAACATCATCAATATCAGTGCCATGGATGGGGATTTTGGTTTCTATGGGAACCTCACATATGGAATTCATGGGGATCACCGATACCTCGATTTCAGTATCAATACATTCACTGGTGCCATTTATACTAACTCGGAGCTGGATTTTGAGCGAAGCAGTTCGTACACGCTTGAAATCTTTTCCTCCGATGGAGGCAACCCAGCGAGGTCTGGAACCGCTGTGATTAGGATATTGGTAGAAGACATTAATGACAATGGACCCATCTGGGATCACGAGTTCTACTCCGTTGGTTTGGTTGAGAATGTTGCTGTTGGGGCTAGCGTTGCTCAAGTATTGGCTACTGACAGAGATCATATTGGTAGATCTATGGATGCCAATGGGAACACTGTTATCAACAATCGTAATGGCTATGTTACTTATTCCATAACTCAAGGAGATCCAGATGGTTACTTTTCTGTCGATCGTAACACAGGATTGGTGTCAGTTGCATCGAGTCTTGACCACGAGGTTTCCCCAATACTCAATCTTACTCTGAATGCTACAGATGGTGGAGGTATCTTTGCCAACGCTTACCTCCACGTGGTTGTTTATGACTTCAATGATGTGGTCCCTTT
Source organism: Cladorhizidae sp. MBARI D1340-BT2 (assembly GCA_028752905.1). NCBI lineage: Eukaryota > Metazoa > Porifera > Demospongiae > Poecilosclerida > Cladorhizidae > Cladorhizidae sp. MBARI D1340-BT2. Next base: position 5,183,970 of record JAQNBH010000008.1, on the reverse strand, counting down.
ATTTACTCAAAATCCTTACTCAGTAGGACTGAGTGAAGATGCACCAATTGGAATGTTAGTGGCTACCATTGTAGCGGTGGACAACGACTTAAGCAGCAACTCTGAGATTAGTTACTTCTTATTAACTGCTCCTGACTCAGCAAATCCATTTTCACTCAATAGCACTTCTGGAGATATTGTGCTGGAGACAATGGTCGACAGAGAGGTTGTGTCTTTGTATGCCCTCACTGTAGTTGCCGTGGATATGGGGGAAGTTCAGCTGACAGGCACCGCTCAAGTAATAGTCGACATCTTGGACATCAATGAGTTCCCTCCGATTTTTGCAGCGGCGGAATTCCTTGGTCAGGTTTTTGAGAACGAGCCTCAAGGTACTCCTATACTTCAGGTAAGTGCTTCTGATGAGGACTTTGGTGAGAATGGAACTGTTTATTATTCCCTTTTGATGAGTGATGTTAGTGTGTTTGCTATTGAGAGTGAGACAGGAGTCCTGGTCGTGGATGGTGCTATAGATTTTGAAGACACTTATGCATATGAGCTGGTTGTTCAAGCAACTGACGCTGGAACAGAAGAGTCAAGATTGGTTAATACCGTGAATGTTACCATAACTGTGCTGGACAGAAATGACAACCAGCCAAGTTTCCTGGATCTACCGTATGTTGAGTACATTCTGGAAAATTCCATTCCTGGCGATTCAGTATTGAATGTAAATGCCATCGACAGAGATTCTGGATCCAATTCAGACCTGTTTTTCTCTCTAGAATTCACTGATGGAGACGGCGAAAGAAACTTTGTGATTGATAGTGTCACTGGTGCTATCATTCTTTCAAACACCTCCAGTCTAGACAGAGAGAGAACATCTCTTTACAGCTTCACAGTAAATGTTATGGACGGTGGAAACCTTTCCATGTATACCAGCACCTCAGTTTCCGTTACTATTGGAGATGTAAATGACAATAACCCCCAGTTTTTGCTTCCGTACTTCGAGGGATCCGTCAGAGAAAACCTTTCCCCTCCGACACCCATAATCGATATATCAGCCACAGATGCTGACGTTGGTTCTAATGCTGATCTGATCTTCTCCATCACCAAGGTTGTGGTGGGAGATGGTGCATGCATGCTTCTAGGTCAAGTGGATGTGGAGGAGTGTGAAGCGCTGTTAGCCTCTGGACTTGCTTCTCAGGATTCATTCTTCATTATTGATCCATTCACAGGATCCATCTCCACCTTACAAGTGCTGGATAGAGAGAATGTGAGTAGCTATGTGATCGAGGTGGTGGTGAAGGATGGCGGTCGGCCACAGCGGATCAGCTCAGTGTTTGTTCTCGTGGAGGTACTGGATAAAAACGATGAAGCTCCATTTTTCTCCCAGAATGTCTATTTCGCCAGCATATCGGAGCATACCACTTCTGGGAAGCTGGTTATGCAAGTGGTAGCACAAGACTCTGACATATCTTCTAATGCTGAGATTTCCTATGTACTGTCAGGCTCAAGCAAGTTCACTGTCAACATGATAACTGGTGAGATACTAACACTAACTGGAAATCTTGATCGTGAGCAAGAAAGTGTGTATAATTTAACTGTCATAGCAACTGACAGAGGAGAGCCAAGCTTGTCAAGTTCAGCAATTGTTATCCTTACCTTGCTGGATGAGAATGACTCGCCTCCAGTGTTTGCAAAGACCATAATTACAGCTGCCGTAAGAGAAAACGAACCTCCTCAGACCCTTGTGGTTCAAGTCAATGCCTCTGATGCAGATATAGGTTCCAACTCAGAACTTACTTTCTACATCAACTCTTCTTCTCCGGCCCTCCATTTTGAAATCGACCCCAGCTCTGGGGTATTATCCACAACACAGCTATTAGACAGAGAGAGAGTTTCCTCCTACTTCCTTGTGATCGCTGCTCAAGATGGTGGCAGTCCTTCTCTAACAGGCTCGATTCAACTGGAAGTTGTAGTGACAGATGATAATGACTTTCCTCCTGCTTTCATTGGTTCTCCATACGAAGCATCGGTGAGTGAGAACACAATTCCCAGAGAGCCAGTTTTGTCAGTGACTACCTTTGACCCGGATACAGGCAGCAATGGAGATGTGTATTATTCCATGGAAGTGATACCTGACATCAGTGGTACATTTGAGATAACAATGACAGGTGATATATACCTTCTGAGAGCTCTGGATGTGGAGGTTTTCTCGACATACACTCTTACAGTGCGTGCTGATAACAGTCCAACTCCCTCTAAGCAATTCTCCAAAACATTTGTGATTGTGAATGTAACTGACCTGAATGACAATGCCCCCATGTTTGATCAGTTGGACTACATGGTGCCTTTCCTTGAGTCGAATCCGGTGGGAACTTTAGTGATCGAAATTTCTGCTTTCGATGAGGATGTGACCAGTCAGAATTCAGCGCTCAACTTTGGGATTAGTGGAGGGTACAACACTAACCACTTCAATATCAGCTCAACTAAACCTGGAGTGGGTGTCATCTTAGTTGCCAAGCCACTAGACAGAGAGGAACAGCCACAGCACATCTTAGAAGTGACCGTGTTTGACAGTGGATCTCCCCAGATGAATGCCACCACATTCCTCACCATTGAGCTACAGGATGTCAATGACAACACGCCGGTTTTTGAGCAGAGTGTTTATGCTTTCAACCTGGTTGAGAATTCTCCTCTTTTCACTCTAGTTGGTCAGGTTCGAGCGGAAGATCTGGACCAGCAGAATGTAACCTATTCTTTGAATGGCACAGAGTTGTTTAGAATTGAGTCTCTGTCTGGTGAGATTTATACATCTGCCAACTTTGATCGGGAAGTCCAACCAATTCACTCTGTTATTGCCACAGCAACAGATGTGGGGACCTTCTTGTTACAGAGAAGTGTCATGGTAACAGTAAACATAAGGATCACAGATTTGAACGATGCCACACCACGGTTCAATCAATCCACCTATTACGTTCAAGCATTTGAAAATACCTCTATCTTAACCACTCTCTTGACTGTGGAAGCCACTGACAGTGACTCAGGTGAAAATGGATCTTTCACATTTTTAATTCTGCCTGGTAATGACTCGGAGTTCTTCTCCATCGATGCCATCAGTGGAGATATTTCACTAGAGATGGGATTGGACCATGAGATACTGAGCGTAATGGAGCTATATATTGCAGCTGCTGACAATGGTACTCCTAGTCTGACTTCTTCTGCCCTTGTGGTTGTCATGATTCTGGACAATAACGACAATACACCTGTGCTCAACTCTACTACGTACATGGCTATATTGCCAGAGGATTCACCCACTGGAATGGAGGTAATATATATTGGTGCTTCTGACCGCGACAATGACCAGAATGCAGACGTTAGATTTTCTCTATTGAATGACTTGAGTGAAACGTTTGAGATAGGTGAAAAAGATGGAGTGATTCGTTTGGTGAAAAGTTTGGACTACGAACAAGAAGAAAAGTATAGTTTTCTTATCAGAGCTCAAGATAGTGGTCTTATATCTCTACATAGCTCTTCTTTGGTGCTTATTGAAGTAGTGGATTTGAATGACAATTATCCTCAGTTTGATTCTGATACTTACCAAGTTTTCATTCCGGAAAATGCAATCCTGGACACTTCTTTGTTTCAAATTCCAGCTACAGACATGGACTCTACCAGTAATGGGGATCTGCGGTATTCCATTCTGTCTGGCAATCTCCATTCTGTGTTTGCAGTGGATGAAGAGTCTGGTATTATATCTGTGGCTGACTATCTGGACAGAGAGGTTACAGGCTTTTACTCACTTGTGATGAGTGCGGTAGACCAAGGAGCTCTGCGGCTCACTGCTACTGCTCAATTAGAGATTTCAGTTCTAGATGTCAATGATCACAGTCCCATTTTGAATTCCAGCATTTACTCTGTATCAGTATCGGAATCGTCTCAAATTGGAACTGTAATTTATAGGTTTGAAGCCTCTGATCTGGATATTGGTCCCAGTGCCAACCTTACGTACCACATAGTGGCTGGAAACAGTGGTGCAGAGTTTCAGATTGGTACCAATTCTGGAAGGTTGTCACTCACGAAACGGCTAGATGCTGCCATGATTCCATCCCATGCATTGACGGTTGTTGTCTCTGATAATGGACTACCTGATGCTCTTGTAGACTCAGCAGTCCTCAGAGTTGTCGTTAGTGACCATAACTCTCACCCTCCTACTTACCCTCTTCAGGTCTATTTCGCCAACATCTCCCAGGATGTTCCTGTGGGCTCTCCCATTGGTCATTTCTTGGCTAAAGATAAAGACTCAACATCTCGTGCCACCTTATCATATCGTATTGTCAATGGAGTATATTTTTCAGTAGACCCTTTAGATGGTGTAGTGTATGTGAGCAGGACTCTAGTTCCTGGAGAGTTTCTCTTCTCACTGGAGACCACTGACGGTATGTTTATTACCATTGTGGACATCCATATTACCGTACTGTCTGCAACCGTGACAACAATTTTGTTTGATGCACCTAGTTACTATTTTGATATTACTGAGTCGGCCGATATTGACACTTCTGTTGGGCGGATATTACCAGCTGGAGAATTTATTCCAAATAGCACAAATCTCTTTAGGGTTGATTCAAGTGGGGGAATTCTGGTTTCCCACCCCCTGGACTATGAAGCAGCTGCTGTGCATGTCCTTAATGTGGTACACAGAGAACATGTAACTGGAGTTCCTGTTTATGCTGTCATAACTATCAGAGTGCTAGATAGCAATGACAACCCTCCTCAGTTCGAGAGTGATGTATACAGAGTTACTGTCTCTGAGATCATCCCTACGGGTACTTCTCTCACCATCTTGCAAGCTTTCGATGTGGACTCGGCAAGAAACAACTCTGCTCTGAGTTTATCTCTCTCCACACATGGCAATGAAGATGAACGTTTCTTCCTCGACTCTTTGACTGGAATATTGTATTCAAACACACACCTAGACTATGAATCTTCTTCTTCTTATCTTTTAACTGCTGTTGCTCTCAATGAAATGACTACTCCCATGCTCTCCGGATCTGCACAAATAGTTATCTCCTTACTAGACTACAATGACAACACCCCTCAATTCAGTGAGACGTTCTACCAAGTCTCCATTCCAGAACTGACACCAATTGGAACTGATATTTTCACTCTAAAGGCATTAGACAATGATAGTGGAACCAACTCAGAACTCGTTTTCTCCATCACGCATCTTAACCAACCCTTTACCTTTATCATCAATCAATCAAGTGGTGTCATTTCCACCAATACCGAATTTGATATTGAAACTGTTAACACTTACGCTGTCACTGCTGGAGTGGCAGATAGAGGAAACCCACGACCCTTAGCTGCTTCAACTGTTGTTTTCATACAAGTTACCCCCGACAATACATTTCCCCCAGTATTTTCAAACCCAGATGGGTACGATATTGAAATTCCAGAAACCCTCGACATCGGTGCATCTGTGGTACAAGTAGTGGCCAAAGATAGGACATCTTCAGATATCACATATTCCACAGTGTCGGGGGGCTTGGATGAAGTATTTTTCATCGACCCCTTGAGTGGTTTGATCACCCTCTCAGCTGCTTTAGACTACAATGAGCAGTCATTTTATACTTTCAGCATCCAAGCCGAAGATGGAGAGGTACCATCCCTCTTTACACGTGTGGATATCAATGTTACCATTCAGGATGTAAATAACCATGTCCCACAGTTTCATCAGAGGACCTACTCGATTGCAGTATTGGAAAACATCACGCTGGAATCCTCAGTGCTTGGGATTGCTGCAACAGACGAGGATGCTGAATACCTCACATATGTCATCACAAGGAATTATAGAAATGCCCAGGGGCAAGACACGTTCAATATCAACTCAACGACTGGAGAGATTACGTCGGCTGGTTCCCTTGACAGAGAAACAGCCGACGTAATAGAAATACTGGTGACTGCCATGGATTTCGGATATCTCATTGTACGTTCCAACACGATCCCAGTTGTCATAGAAGTATTGGACATCAACGATAACCCTCCAGTGTTCAACTCATCGGAAGTTACCAGTGTCGTCTTGATGCTGCTAAGCAAAGGAATGGGCATCCTGCAGGTGGTGGCTACAGACGTGGATTTGGTCGGGCAAACTCCCACTTACGAGATAATTTCAGACAACAGCAATGGACTGTTTCACATCGACTCTCTCTCGGGTCTCATTGATACTACCAGACGTGTCCCTGAAACAACTCATGGCTACAGGCTCAATGTTACTGCATATGATGGAGTCTTTACCACTACTTTAACAATCTCTCTTCTTCCAGGAGACAATGGGGATTTCTGTGAAGGTGAAGCACAGTGACATACTTGTTCTCTTCCAATGCTAATATTGCATATTTCTCTCCAATATGCACATGCAATGCAGGAAATGGTTACTGTACTAGTATACGTAACAGAAACTGCACTTTTGATATATTTCCATTCGTCGAGTGCAACCCATTTTGCAGCCGCGAGAATTATGTAAGTCAAACAAGTCGTAAATTGTTAACGGTTACCCTCACATTGCAGTGATAGGTAATGTCCGTGCTTTGGTGAAAAGTGAAAATAAATATTTTGCTGAATATATATTTATCATGTAGCTATCTACTCCACTCATAGAGAATAGTACAAATAGAACTACTGTGATATTTTACCATATCGCGTACTTGTTATTACGTACCCCGATATGCGCATGCTCAGTAAAGGTTTGCGCATCCTCAGTCCCATGATAAATACATTATTGAATTGATACGGTGAAATATCACTCGTCTGATTGGCCGGTATTTTCACTCGTGCCTGCGGCACTCGTGGAAATACTAGCCACAGACTCGTGATATTTCCCCGTATCAATGTAATAATGTATATTTACCATGGACATGCTTTGAATATCACTTTTATTTGTTTGTTTGTTTGTTTGTTTGTTTGTTTATTTATTTATTTATTTATTTATTTATTTATTTATTTATTTATTTATTTATTTATTTATTTATTTATTTATTTATTTATTTATTTATTTATTTATTTATTTATTTATTATTATTATTTATTTTTATTTTTACTAATGGTAGTCTGTAGCTGGTAATCAATGATTTCCCCATCTTGTTCCAGGTTCTCTCTCCTGCTGGTCAAGTGTGTGTCAGCTACTCTTGTGTGGATGCGTTACTGGTTCCTTGCATGGTTACAGAGACATGCCAACCCAAGAATGTGGGCTGCAATGGAACCTGCCCTATAGGCATGTCTCTTTGTCCCACCACAAATATCTGTCACATGATTACGCTCCCTGAGTCATGTGATGATACAGGAACCACATGTCTTGAAGCACAGAGTCTTGTACAGAGAATTGACCAAATTAGAGAATGTGTAATCACGGACACTTTGCCCTCCAGTGGCCAACACTGCAACAATGAGTCCCTTTACTGTGAAGAATTGAATACCTGCATGATCCTGACTGCCCCAGACCTCTGCCAGACATGTCCTGGGCAAAAGCTTCTCTGCCCCGGGAGCAGTGAGTGTGTGACTGACTTGGTATACTGTTGTGCTACCAATCAAGTCTACTGCAAAGTGCTGAACACCTGCCTGGGAGTTGGAAGGAGATGCCAGCTTCCTAATGTTTCCCCCCAAAATAGCCTTGGCTTGATCTATCTCCAGTCAATTTCCAACTTCAGTGAGAACACCATCCACTCTACAAGTGGTCATGTGATCTATGAGTTGCTAGGCAATGGCATCACCCCTGCTGTTGACTCCCAAGGAGAGGAGATTAGTGTTGCCATCATCGGAGCATCACAATTGTCGCCAACCTTCGGGGAATGGCAGTTCAACTCGAATCAAAATGCCAGCTGGATTCAATTGATACCCAGTCAGCTTTCAGAGACAAGTGCTCTGCTTCTTCCCAACACGGCACACCTAAGATTTGTGAGATGGTCAATCACACTAGAAGGAGCTGTCTGGTTAAGAGTGAAGCTATGGGATGGTAATCGGGATGGCTTTCTCAGCTCTCGTTCAGACTTCGTGAGGTTGCAAGAGCCAAGCTTTGCCTCCACCATCCCTTATGCTGTCAATAGTGCATTCAGCCTAAATTCAACTCTTCTCGTCATCATGGTGCACCCTCTTAATTCTGCTCCATCATTCCTTTCTCCCTTCTCTCAATTGAACTTTACTAGCATCCAAGAAGATGTTTCCTTTGGGGATAATCTCGGAAACACTCTATCCGATGTCATTTTCTCTGTAAACATCCCAGATTTTAGAGTTCTTTCTAGAGACTACATAGAAGGGCTCCCAGACGCATCGTACGAGCAGCTACTTCCAGCAGATGTTACTCGTCGTTACTACAATGATGTCAATGATGTCAACCCCACAAGAATCCAACGTCAATTTGCCCTGCAATCCGGTCAGTTTCCAGGTGTGGTAGTCACCTTTGATTCCACGGCCAGCAATCTATCGGGCACCTGGCAAGTAGCATTAACAAATGACCCTCGAGTTTTTGTCAGTCTAGACTCAATTATTGGCTCAGAGGATACTCTCCTCCTTAACACCACAGCCCGGTTGAGGTTCCTGCCCAATCCAAACTTCTGTGGTACAGCGTCAATCATGCTAGCTCCTTGGGATGGATATAAAGGCTTGGTAGATTCTTCACTTTCTAATGGCTACCTCATTGCTAATATACCTCCCAGAAATGATTCCTCTTCTTTGAGAAGGCTCTCGCATTATAATGTAGGATTGTGGGAAAGGAGTGTGGTCACTGTCCGGTGTGAAGCAGAGAGTCCTCTTGTCTTCGAGACAAGTGTCTGGATATCAGCTATCCCTTATCGTCTTACGTATGTGTATGAGAGTCTGTTTATTCTTCTTGTGGATAGAAACATCTCATCTCTCAGAGAAGAGGAAGTGGTACTTGCTAACTACCTTCATATAGTTCTGCAGCATCAAGTCAGCATAAAGAGACTTTCTCCAACTCCAGCAGGAAGGTAAGTGTACACTAACTAAATTTCTAGCATAGTAGGCACAACGCTATGTGGATGATTGTGCCCTGCTGCAAGCAATTCTTTTTAAATGGTAGTCGATTCAAATTTATGTGTTTCCCCCCCTGTAGGACTCATGTGAGTATCACTGTGGTCAGTGATGCCTTAGATTTTAAAGCTGTCAGTACGAGAATTGCTTTAAGGAGGAACACATTGGCTCTGTTAAATTATGACATCCTCAACATATCTCAAGGTAGCTACAGCAGTGTGGAGTGAGCATGAGGTCATAGAGAATGCTGGGAAAAACCTTAAGATGATTATTATCCTTACTAAACCAATTTTGACCATTCTTGTATTCGGTATGTAGCTGTTCTCATTCTTGCACCTTACAGATGCATCATATGGCCCAGGAGCTGCCTGCCCGAGTTCGATCGCAGCCCAGTACCATGGAGATAGTGTCGGTTCCCTTGCAGCTGCAAGTGCTGTGGACACGGAACAAGATATTCTAGGACTGGCTGTAGTTGGAACCAAGCCTACCCCTGGGGGCATCTGGCAGTACCAGCGTGGCAGCTGGATGTCTGAGAGTTCCCAAAGTCCAAGTTCTCATGCTTGGATCAACTTTCCATCCTTATTGTTGCCTACAAATGCCTTTCTTCTCCATGGAGTCGACAGGATAAGATTTCTACCATATCCAGAGTATTTTTGGACCAACAAATCAGTTGATCTTCCATTCATTCTAGTCAAGGTATGGGATATGTCTTCATCTGCCTTTTCTCTTCCTCTAAGTGAAGCCTCAGCCATCAACATAAATACTGACCCACTCACAGACACTGTACAGTCAGTACATCGACCAGTCGGATTGTTCAGCAGTGATGGTGTAACCATTCGAGCTTCTCGTTATGGTTGCGACGAAGCAGTGAACTCTGGCCTCATTCATGATGCTTGTTGTGTGTGTGGAGGGACTGGTGAGAGTTGTGTGGGCTGTGATGGTATAAGAGGCAGCAACATCAGTCCTGACTCCTGCGACATATGCAACGGCATTTCTTTGTGTGTTGGCTGCAATCTCATTCCATTCTCTAGGATGGAACTGGGACAGTGTAATATCTGTGCTAATCCATCGTTAGAATTTGCAGCATCTAGTTCCTTCACTGACTGCAATGGTGACTGTCATGGTTCAGCACTGCTGGACGACTGTGGTATGTGTTCTAGTGGGAATGCCAGTCACGACTTCAACGCCGACTTAGACTGCGCTGGTGTGTGTTTTGGTGGTGCTTCTTTGGATGCTTGCGGTGACTGCACAGGACCTGGAACTCTGCTAGCATTCAATGAAAACCTTGACTGCACCAATGTATGTGGTGGAAACTTCCGTGAAGATTCCTGTGGAGTCTGCCAGCTACCTGGTCCAGATGGTGCAATAAAGGAGTATAAAGATTGTTCCGGGGAATGTTTCGGCTCTGCTCTAACTGATAGCTGTGGTGTTTGTTACGGAGGAAGCACTAACGACTCAAAGGGATCTGTGTTGGAGTCTTGTGGGGTGTGTTATGGGAACAACGACACCTGCATGGGTTGTGATGGTGAGATAAACAGTGGGCAGAGGATTGATAGGTGTGATCAATGTGGTGGCAACAATTGCGGATGCTTTCTCCTCCATAAGCTCACTCCGAACATTGGCCCCATTGCAGGAGGAACTGCAGTTACGCTGGAAGGTGCTGGTTTCTTCTCTAATGACACTGCTCCCCTTGGGTTCCATTTCAATTCAGAATCCCCTAACTGCGGAGCTCCAACACGATTTCCTGACACATCCATTATCCCAATCAGATGCCTCTTCAGATCAAGTGACCAGCAGCTATCAGTTCCAGGTTTTCCAATTGATCAGGCATCCATTCTATGCATTGCTCCAATCTCAGCCTTGCTGGGTCCTTTCACAATTGAGGTGAGCATCAACAATGGTCCCTCTTCTTCTCCTCTGGATTTCCTCTATTATAACCAGTCCGCCATCACTATAAGCTCACTCTCTCCTGCGGAGCATTTGATAAACTCTGAGGCAACTGTTACTTTTCTCGGAGAAGGTTTCATAAATTCAACAGCAGCCTCGTGCTTGATCTACAGTATCCACACATGCAATGGCAACATTTCTTCCCCACCTGAAAAAGGGTTCATTTCTACTCCTGTTATATTTGTGGGAAATACAGAGGTAAGATGTGTGATGCCATCAGCAGATGTTCCTTGCCAAGTAACTGCCTATCTCTCTTTTGATGGACAAGAATCAGGGCAAGTGGAAACAACTGCAGCGACGACCATCTTCACATATCGTTACAGTTCTCCCCAAATCGCTAGTGTTTCCTTCTTGGATGACCTGTCAGGCATTTTGCTTGTCTTTGACAGGAAAGTTTCGTTGAATGTCAACTCAATTAGTGACCCTTCATGTGTGGACATCTTTGATGCAGAAACATTTTCTAAAATTGGTGAATTTAATGCTGTATGTGCATGGGAGAATGTAAATCAGGAGAGCATACTGTTGATGTTGCCAAACAGTGCCAATGTTCGGATAGGTTCTCCTCTAACTTTTAAGAATGGAGTTCTTCAAACAAGAAAGGAGCTCTATTCTTACTCCATCACTAACCTCACGGTGTTTGTTAGTCTGGAATCTACTCGACCTGTTGCTGCAATTAACGGTCCTGATTCTATTCCATTCTGTGGCCAAGTATCATTCTCAGGAACTCATTCTCAACACCCAGGTTATTCTGGTTTTGAGTATTACTGGTCAATTCTTGTGGAAGACAGCACAATTATTGGCTTCCCGGAAATAACAGAGTATCTTACTGGCCTTGATGTTGCAATCTCTTCCACTATCACACTAAATTCTTCTCTCTTCTCAGATTCTGAGCTCTATATTGTCCTCTTGTATGTTGTGAATGCTCCAGGCCTCAGGAGTGAAACGCAATCAATTCAGCTCCTGAAAGACTCAGAACCTAATCTCAGTGTTTTCATTCTTGGAGCTTCAGAACGAACATTACGATACAATGAGGATTTGTGGCTACAGAGTGTGATTATGGCACCAGAGTGTGGGGTGGTAACAAACATGCCACAGTTTGAGTGGAAATTGGTTCGCATAGTGGATCAGCAACGAAATGTCACTGCGATTGAAGACATCATGACTGTCAAGAGCGGTTCACAACAAATCTTTATTCCATCTGCTTTCTTCACAGAAGATTCTCAATACGAGGTTTATGTGAATGCACACTTCCTTGAAAGCCTCTCGGAAATGGATACGGCTTCAATTATGCTAACTGTTCTTCCCATTGATCTAGCTGTCCACATTCATGGTGGAAATAGAACTGTATCATTCAAACGTGACATTGTGCTAGATGCACGTAACTCCACCTTCAGCTCCTCCAAGCTGGCTGCTGCTCCCACTTTTGCCTGGAGTTGCCAGGTGGTGGACTCTTTGGATGCTTGCTACAACATGACTGCAACAGAATCCCTCATCCCCAAGCCCATAAATCTACCAAAGGCCAACTTTGTCTTGCTTCCACCTTCCACTCTGGCTCCTGGGACGGCATATATATTTAGGCTAAGAATGGAACAAGAGAGGAAAGTGTCAGAAGGAGAGGTGGTGTTAAGCGTCGTGGTCTCATCTGTACCCATCGTGGAACTGGCTACCAATTTCTTGAAAGTAATTCTCTCTGAAGAAGTCTCTCTCTTTGGATTTGTGTACTCCACTACTTCTCTGCAGATTGTTCACTGGCAGTCGGTCCAAGTGGAAGGTAAGCAGCTGATAGTACTACTACAGTTAGACAGACAGACAGCATGCAGGAAGCCACAGACAGACAGACATGCAGGTAGAAAGACAGACAGACATGCAGGTAGAAAGCCAGACAGACAGACATGCAGGTAGAAAGACAGACAGACAGCTTTGGCATGCTGGGAAGCCACAGACAGACAGATGTGCAGGTAGAGACAGATGGACGGACAGACAGACATGAACAGAATCATTTTGTCACAAGTACGAATATTGCTCGTTCTCGTTTGCTCTTTAGAGTAATAATCTCCACGAGCCAACCTAAAACCTGATATTCAGTAAATCTGGAATTCTTCCTTGTTATTAAATTTTGTTGTCATGCTAAAATTTAAAAAAATGGGGGGAAATAAAAGTAGGTAAGATGGTATCATTAGTTACTGCTTGTGCACACAGAGAGCTATTGCTGGAAATATGTCTCTACTAAGACATCTAAAGAGTTCAGAGAAGTGAACACTGAACTCGATTCTATAGATTGAATTCAGTAATCTAACACGGTTTATTCAGTAATCTAACACAACTGGTTAACATCCCTTGCTCCGCATTAAACAATCACAGGTCTAGCATCGCAATTACATAGCGAGTCTCTTCTAATTAGGGGCTTCTTATCAATTTCCTGACTGTTGTTTGCTTTATAAACATGATAGCTTCTCTAAATTGCACATGGCCTAGCAATCTCTTTTCAACTGGCTTCTCTTCTGAAGTCAATTGTGTTTGTCTCGCAGTCAGTTGCATCAGTTAAAAAAAAAAATAATAATAAATAAAATTTAAAAAAATCATAGATCTCGCATAAAACTAATGACATGAAATATTTTCATGCAGATTTATTTCAAATACAAAGCATTCCAGATTTATGATATTTTCATTTTTCATGTGAGATGGTATGATAATTCGTACATGCAGGACAAGGATTCATTGATCTATCATCCCCTCAAGTGGTGCAGAGCCAATTGAGCTACCTTCCACCAAACTCTCCATTTTCCTCTTCACCATCCTCACCCTCAGCTACAATGGAGGCCAACACTACCAACAGAGCAAACCTCATAATTAGTTCCAATATTCTGGATCCTAATCTCCTCTATACCTTCAGACTCTCTGCTACCAACACTGCAGGCACCAGCTATGCTGAGGTAACATTGAATCCAGACTCTCCTCCCAAAACTGCCAGATTGTATTCCATCCCAGCCTCGGGAATTGCATTGGAAACTGAGTTTGAGTTGAAAGTGTCTGGAGCCTTGGATGTTGCAATAGATGTCCCATTTCTCTATCAGTTTGGGGTTGTTTTGAAGGACAGTTTGGATACTGCTGCATCACTAGATATTGCATCTGTCCAGTGGATCTCTGGTCTACAAGTTTCACCATTTCTTCAAACTATGCTACCAAGTGGTGAGGGAGAGAACAACTTTACACTTGATGTACTTGCCCGCATTTTCGACCGGAGTGGAGGACATTCTGATGTACACTCTAGTGTCATTGTCCTTCCTAATCCTTCTCTATCCACGCGTTTCTTTAAAACTGGAATCAGCCAACTCCACAGTAATCTCAATTCCACTAAAGACTGGACTACTGCTCTGTCAAACCTCATTGCCTACTTGTCTGAGATGAACAATAATAATTCTTTCATTGCTGATGTCCCTCTGAAAGAGAAGGCTCTTCTTACATTCCTCGATATCTTTGACTCTTATCTCCCTGTCCATCGCACTCACCTCTCCCTGGCCATTTCTGTATTCTCTGCAGTCACGGTAAACCAGAGCATATCTGATGCCCACCTCCAGAGAATAGTCAGTAAAAGCTTGATAGCTATTACTGAGTGGTTCGAGAATGAAACTGCCTTATTTCCTTCATTCTTCACAGTTCCATTTCAAGATGAGCCTTTGCTCCTGCAAGGCAGTTACCTTTCTCCTGAAAGAGAAGTCTACTACGTAGATGATGCAGTCGCATTGTTATCTTCATGGATGCACTTATTGGAGAGTGCTGAGGTTGACTATCAGATCCAAATAGACTTCCTCCACGGAGTTGAATCTATGAGTAATGTGCTGTGTCAGCAAATATCCACTGGGGAGTCACCATATTTTGTAAACTTGTCTCTTGTCAATCTTTACGCCATTACCGCTCCTCCTGTGGGGATCTTCAATATATTTGGACATGCCATTGACTTTGGTTCATCAGTCACAGAAATCTACCAAACACAGGCTTGTACAGAAAGGGGTGTGGCTTGTTCCGAGGCTTGCTTTGTTGGTGTTTTGTATCACACTACACAAAAGGAGGAGAAAAAACTTCTGCAACTTGCCAAAATAACTCGTGAGAAGATCAGCAAAGAAGTTCATGGCTCTGATCCATTTAAAGTGGAGCTTTTCTCAGCCATCTTATCAGTGTCTGTCTCCATCCCGTCCCAAAGGTCGTATCTCCACATCCAGAATCTTAGTGAACCTGTTCAGGTTCTGATACCCGTCAACCCTTTACCAGATAACACCAGTATTGTCCTCTGTTTCTATAGGGAAGTGGGTGGAGCTAGTGGTTTCAAGAGCTTGAACTGGTTGTTGGACAGCACTGAACCTCCAACTATCGCAGTGGTGGAGTCTGTGGAATACTACTCTTGTCTCTTCTACCATCTGAGTGAGTTTGCCATTGGCCTCCTTCCTTCTCCTGTAATCACCAGTCCTCCTGCCACAATTGAATCTGGAACATCACCAACAACAACTGACGCAACTACAGCAGCCACGGTGATGGAAAGTCGGACAACAGCTATACCTGCCAACACACGTCCAACAGGGAAAAGTCCAGTAGGAACCGTTGCTGGTGTTGTGACTCTATGTTTGATAGTAGGAGTGGTTTTGGGTGTTCTCTTAGTGCTCTTTCTGTTATGGAAGCAAAAGGAGAGAAATATTAAAATTGTACCAGATCAATCGAGCAGAAGGATCGAGCTGGATCCAGCAGAACCGATTCATTCCGGTCCCCTCACTCCAGCTGAATCTAAGATCCCAATGGACATCATACAGTGTACGGTGGAGGGCAAGAGGATGATGCTGGGAAAGATGACCGTACTCCCGTCCATTAGGCTCAGGGAGTTGAGGAATGAAATCTCTGACAACTTCACTAGCTTGAAGAACAGGCCATTCTACTTCCTGACTCGCCAACTGTGTGATATTGAACCTACCACAGAACAGCAACGGTTTGTGAGCATTGTCTTTGGAGATAAAACAATCTTCATCCGAAAGGTCCTCAGTGAGAGCATGCAAACAAAGAAGCATTTTTGTGTGTGTGGAAATGCTGCCCAGTTTGAGTGTTCCAATTGTTCTTCGCAAGGTTACTGCAGTCCAGAGTGCCAAGGGAGTCACTGGATGGAGAAGCACCAGAAGGAATGCAGCAGGTTGAGCGAGAGAAAAAGAAGGACGGGTATCCTTTACAACAGGCAAAATGCAGTACCATTTAGAATATCTCTCTCCCCTATCAGTGAGTCTCAGCAAGTACCAATGAGTCTTCAATCTCCCACTTCTCCTATGGCATCTGACTGGAAGACTTTTATTCAGCAGAATAAAAACACTCCAACTGATCCTCAGCAGAATAACAGGACTGCATCTACTCAGCAGAAGAGCAGGACTGCAACTGATCCTCAGCAGCAATTTTCTTTTGGCCAACTTCCTGGAAGATTGTCCTCTGTACAAGTTGAAGCACTCAGTGCACCTGCCAAGAGTGTGACCACGCTGGGGTCTCTTTCCAGGCGTATTCCTTTTCCTCAGTCGAACCAAGGTCAACCTTTACATGCCACACCTACTTCCACTGCACCTATCCTTGGACCATTGGAGAAGGTTCCATCGTCTGGCAATTATGAAAAAAGCCAGGCAGGTAGCCAACATCCTTCTCTCTCAAGAATGACCAGTATGGCCGGAAACTTAACTCCTATCTCCCTTCAAAGCACCACCATTTCATCAAGTCACTCCTTGGCACCAGCATTTCCTGGAAGGCAGAGACTGCAATCTCCTACCCTTCACTCCACTTCCCAGCAGCTGTTTTCTCATCGACCACCACCTCGCTATTTATCTCCCATTCATCTCCCTCCTTCACGAAACCTCTCCATCCAATCCATTGGCTCCCCTTTCTCTCCTGAGATACGAAGTGAACTTCTGCTCAAGACCGAAGAGAATGACTACAGGTCTATGGATAAAGAGAATGGTGGAAGGAGGGAAGAAGACACAGTCTCAAAGATGTCCTCGGAATCGCATCTTCCACCTGCTCTTGATGTACCTAAAAGGCAAAAAAACTGTAGCAGTCCTGAACCATCTTCTTCATCGGAGGATTCTGACATTTCCTCCAGTAAATCCAAGTCATCAACCACGCTATTAACCAGACCGAAACCCAGAGTATAATACACTAACTTAATTTTTACTTTAATATGCATAAATTGAGTTTTATATATCATGTTGCAATAACTATTTACATCATGTTGTGATAAAGTACGTGTGTAGACAGAACAGACACACACATCTCACTCCATTCACATTACTGTCTTGACAAGAAATAGCAAACACAGGCTGTGCTATTTGCTGTTGTTGTTGTTTTTGCATACTCAGCATATATTGGAACCCTGTAACACAGTTAAGTATATAGGCTGAGATATCTTACAGTTCTAATGCCATGACTACACTTCTGGCCAATGGCATATTATCTGTGGTCACTATATTCTTACTGGAATGAAGACTATCAGCTGACGGCATAATCTGTACATAGACTGACTCCTTTTATCAACCATGGCATGACACGCAAAGTGAGGTGCATAAAAAGACTAGCTAATGTGTTCAAGAAGGTCACACGATGTGCATGTGATCCATGGCATCTTTGCTGCAGTGCAGAAGCACAACAAATTAGGCAGGTTATGATGTCATTTCATTCTTCCTGAAGGCCAAAGCATATTGGTTTATATTTGGTAAAAGAACTTTATTTTTTTTAAAGTCACCTATTTAACAAAAAATATGACTTCTTTTTCATTAATTAATTAAATCGGCAACTTCAGTTTTTATTAACAAGTTATTCAATGATGCTTCAGCTTTCTAATTAAAGAACTTCATGGTTGTTTAGGTGTAGGCAAGGTGAGGTGGATTCTTAGGGTGGTAAGCATCCACCTACAAACTAGTTGTTTGGAGAGGAGGTATTTATATGCACTATATATACAGTGTATATGTATATAGCTACACTCTATATACATAATTATGTATATATCAGCTGAAAACATTAAAAATAATGACTCGAGGTAGTACAGGCTGACCAAAAATACTTGATATTGTGAAAAAAATCATCTTCAAGGATCTGTCCCTTTCAAGTAACTTGTGCATGCAAAATATCTGTCCTTATATAAAAATAGTTTTTAGTACCACAGGACTACCATACAATACTCTGTATTACCTTACACTATCATGCACTGTCCTACTACTGTACACTACCATGCACTATCCTACTACTGTACACTACCATGCACTATCCTACTACTGTACACTTACTACCATGCACTATTCTACTACTGTACACTACCATGCACTATCCTACTACTGTACACTTACTACCATGCACTATTCTACTACTGTACACTACCATGCACTATCCTACTACTGTACACTACCATGCACTATCCTACTACTGTACACTACCATGCACTATCCTACTACTGTACACTACCATGCACTATCCTACTACTACTGTACACTACCATGCACTATCCTACTACTGTACACTACCATGCACTATCCTACTACTGTACACTACCATGCACTGTCCTACTACTGTACACTATCATGCACTACCCTACTACTGTACACTACCATGCACTATCCTACTACTGTACACTACCATGCACTATCCTACTACTGTACACTACCATGCACTATCCTACTACTGTACACTACCATGCACTATCCTACTACTGTACACTACCATGCACTATCCTACTACTGTACACTACCATGCACTATCCTACTACTACTGTACACTACCATGCACTATCCTACTACTGTACACTACCATGCACTATCCTACTACTGTACACTACCATGCACTGTCCTACTACTGTACACTATCATGCACTACCCTACTACTGTACACTACCATGCACTATCCTACTACTGTACACTACCATGCACTATCCTACTACTGTACACTACCATGCACTATCCTACTACTGTACACTACCATGCACTATCCTACTACTGTACACTACCATGCACTATCCTACTACTACTGTACACTACCATGCACTATCCTACTACTGTACACTACCATGCACTATCCTACTACTGTACACTATCATGCACTGTCCTACTACTGTACACTACCATGCACTATCCTACTACTGTACACTACCATGCACTATCCTACTACTGTACACTACCATGCACTATCCTACTACTGTACACTATCATGCACTATCCTACTACTACTGTACACTACCATGCACTACCCTACTACTGTACACTACCATGCACTACCCTACTACTGTACACTACCATGCACTATCCTACTACTGTACACTACCATGCACTATCCTACTACTGTACACTATCATGCACTACTACTGTACACTACCATGCACTATCCTACTACTGTACACTACCATGCACTATCCTACTACTGTACACTACCATGCACTATCCTACTACTGTACACTACCATGCACTATCCTACTACTGTACACTACCATGCACTATCCTACTACTGTACACTACCATGCACTATCCTACTACTGTACACTACCATGCACTATCCTACTACTGTACACTACCATGCACTATCCTACTACTGTACACTACCATGCACTATCCTACTACTGTACACTACCATGCACTATCCTACTACTGTACACTACCTTGCACTATCCTACTACTGTACACTATCATGCACTATCCTACTACTACTGTACACTACCATGCACTATCCTACTACTGTACACTACCATGCACTATCCTACTACTGTACACTACCATGCACTATCCTACTACTGTACACTACCATGCACTATCCTACTACTGTACACTACCATGCACTATCCTACTACTGTACACTATCATGCACTACTACTGTACACTACCATGCACTATCCTACTACTGTACACTACCATGCACTATCCTACTACTACTGTACACTACCATGCACTATCCTACTACTGTACACTACCATGCACTATCCTACTACTGTACACTACCATGCACTATCCTACTACTGTACACTACCATGCACTACCCTACTACTGTACACTACCATGCACTATCCTACTACTGTACACTACCATGCACTATCCTACTACTGTACACTACCATGCACTATCCTACTACTGTACACTATCATGCTACTACTGTACACTACCATGCACTATCCTACTACTGTACACTACCATGCACTATCCTACTACTGTACACTATCCTACTACTACTGTACACTACCATGCACTATCCTACTACTGTACACTACCATGCACTATCCTAATACTGTACACTACCATGCACTATCCTACTACTGTACACTACCATGCACTATCCTACTACTGTACACTACCATGCACTATCCTACTACTGTACACTACCATGCACTATCCTACTACTGTACACTACCATGCACTATCCTACTACTGTACACTACCATGCACTATCCTACGACTGTACACTACCATGCACTATCCTACTACTGTACACTACCATGCACTATCCTCTACTGTACACTATCATGCACTATCCTACTACTGTACACTACCATGCACTATCCTACGACTGTATACTACCATGCACTATCCTACTACTGTACACTACCATGCACTATCCTACCACTGTACACTACCATGCACTATCCTACTACTGCACACTACCATGCACTATCCTACTACTGTACACTACCATGCACTATCCTACTACTGTACACTACCATGCACTATCCTACTACTGTACACTACCATGCACTATCCTACTACTGTACACTACCATGCACTATCCTACTACTGTACACTACCATGCACTATCCTACTACTGTACACTACCATGCACTATCCTACTACTGTACACTACAATGCACTATCCTACTACTGTACACTACCATGCACTATCCTACTACTGTACACTACAATGCACTATCCTACTACTGTACACTACCATGCACTATCCTACTACTGTACACTACCATGCACTATCCTACTACTGTACACTACCATGCACTATCCTACTACTGTACACTACCATGCACTACCCTATTACTGTACACTACCATGCACTATCCTACTACTGTACACTACCATGCACTATCCTACTACTGTACACTATCATGCACTATCCTACTACTGTACACTACCATGCACTATCCTACTACTGTACACTACCATGCACTACCCTATTACTGTACACTACCATGCACTATCCTACTACTGTACACTATCATGCACTATCCTACTACTGTACACTACCATGCACTATCCTACTACTGTACACTACCATGCACTATCCTACTACTGTACACTATCATGCACTATCCTACTACTGTACACTACCATGCACTATCCTACTACTGTACACTACCATGCACTATCCTACTACTGTACACTACCATGCACTATCCTACTACTGTACACTATCATGCACTATCCTACTACTGTACACTACCATGCACTATCCTACTACTGTACACTACCATGCACTATCCTACTACTGTACACTATCATGCACTATCCTACTACTGTACACTACCATGCACTATCCTACGACTGTATACTACCATGCACTATCCTACGACTGTATACTACCATGCACTATCCTACTACTGTACACTACCATGCACTATCCTACTACTGTACACTACCATGCACTATCCTACTACTGTACACTACCATGCACTATCCTACTACTGTACACTACCATGCACTATCCTACTACTGTACACTTACTACCATGCACTATTCTACTACTGTACACTACCATGCACTATCCTACTACTGTACACTACCATGCACTATCCTACTACTGTACACTACCATGCACTATCCTACTACTGTACACTACCATGCACTATCCTACTACTACTGTACACTACCATGCACTATCCTACTACTGTACACTACCATGCACTATCCTACTACTGTACACTACCATGCACTATCCTACTACTGTACACTACCATGCACTATCCTACTACTGTACACTATCATGCACTACCCTACTACTGTACACTACCATGCACTATCCTACTACTGTACACTACCATGCACTATCCTACTACTGTACACTACCATGCACTATCCTACTACTGTATACTACCATGCACTATCCTACTACTGTACACTACCATGCACTATCCTGTACACTACCATGCACTATCCTACTACTGTACACTACCATGCACTATCCTACTACTGTACACTACCATGCACTATCCTACTACTGTACACTACCATGCACTATCCTACTACTGTACACTACCATGCACTATCCTACTACTGTACACTACCATGCACTATCCTACTACTGTACACTACCATGCACTATCCTACTACTGTACACTATCATGCACTATCCTACTACTGTACACTACCATGCACTATCCTACTACTGTACACTACCATGCACTATCCTACTACTGTACACTATCATGCACTATCCTACTACTGTACACTATCATGCACTGTCCTACTACTGTACACTACCATGCACTATCCTACTACTGTACACTACCATGCACTATCCTACTACTGTACACTATCATGCACTATCCTACTACTGTACACTACCCTAGACTATACCAGTCCATGCTACCTGGCGTAAGGAAATGTTTGAATGCATGTCCACGACTAATCTGTTTCCTTATTCTGCTTGGTAAAGATCAGCCAGTGGGTTCGCTGAGGTGCAATCAAGCTAATGCATGTGCTGTAGTATTGGCTGATACAGTGTAGCAATTAAAAATTGGGCAGTCTGTTGATAGAAGGAGGCTGTAGCTGATCCTCTATCAAAATATCGTTGCCAATTCCTTGAAGGAGGCTGTAGCAGACCCCACAATGATTTCTTTGCATGCAAAACTAGCTCATTCTTTTTTTTAAAGCTATACATGTATATACTTTTTGAGTCCTTGAACAATAGCATATCTAGAAGTATATAATTTGGAAATAATATTTTTCCAAGACTACAAAGTTCACCAGCTTCACTTGGCCACATTTTTTAGCTGATGCTATGCACGTGAACAACAATGATAAGCCACGTGCCATTCTCGACTTCCGGTACTGATGTGGACTAAAAGCGTAGACATTACGGACCAGGAATTATGCTTGCAATTATGCATTTCCATCCTGTCTTCTTCACATGGAGTGAGCAGAAGCATCATAATTAGTTTTGCAAAGAAAAGATCCCGGAAATTAGAAGAGTTGCGAGGGTTATTTCCACCAGCTTCGATTATCTTGTAATTCAGAGACGTGTGGTTCACTTTATCCACTAGTAATTGTAAAGACACCACCAAATTTTATTATCAGCTCGTCACTGACTTTATATTTAAATCACTGGTGCAGCAAGGATACGATTTCCCCTCCCCCGAGTCTGTGAGTCATAGTACAAAAAAGTCCTCCATCAACAGGAGAAAGTGCTCTGTGGCATGTGGCAAGATTTGTGCAGTATAAAGTAAAAGAGAAATTGGAATCTTCAACACAAAGAAAAGGACATTGTTTTGTGCCTTATGGACAGATAAGACTTGGATTAATTTATTAGACAGAGGAGGTTTGTGCCTTATAAGCAACACTACGTATGTATGCCATGGAAAGAACTATGTAACTATTTCATACCAAAAGCTGCAAGCAAATTCAAGGAAGGAACCGAGGGTGCTCTAGTGAAAGCTAAGCAAGCCCAAGGAAGAAACCGAGGGTGCACTCAAGGAAGAAACTGAGGATGCTGAAATTGCCAAAAGTGTAAGATGTAACTTCTCCACAATTTAAAATACGAGTTTAACCAACATTGGCAATAGATAAGACATGTACGGAAATACCAAGTTTTCCAGGGTTTACGCTGCACTCTCCGATAGATAAGACATGTACGGAAACACCAAGTTTTCCAGGGTTTAACCAACATTGGCTGCACTCTCCGATAGATAAGACATGTACGGATGTACCAAGTTTTCCAGGGTTTAACCAACATTGGCTGGACTCTCCGATAGATAAGACATGTACGGATGTACCAAGTTTTCCAGGGTTTAACCAACATTGGCTGCACTCTCCGATAGATAAGACATGTACGGATGTACCAAGTTTTCCAGGGTTTAACCAACATTGGCTGCACTCTCCGATAGATAAGACATGTACGGATGTACCAAGTTTTCCAGGGTTTAACCAACATTGGCTGCACTCTCCGATAGATAAGACATGTACGGATGTACCAAGTTTTCCAGGGTTTAACCAACATTGGCTGCACTCTCCGATAGATAAGACATGTACGGAAGTACCAAGTTTTCCAGGGTTTAACCAACATTGGCTGCACTCTCCGATAGATAAGACATGTACGGAAACACCAAGTTTTCCATTAAATTCCCCACCAAGAGTTCACTTCGCTTGTCAAATACAGTGCATGTGGTCTTGACTACCATAGCAAAAAATGGAAGGGTTGAATGGCACGCAAAGATGTGATGGAGGAGGGGAGGGGGAAAAAACACCAATTACTAATGCCATATTGGACAAAACAGGATCGTATTGCTCTAACCACTGCTGTAGCTGCAGGCCTAATATATATTACATTTTTGATGTGATCATGTGTTCCTTACAGATTACAAACTGTGTGATGCTTAACATCCTGATGCTCTGGAACATAATGAGGTGGCAGATGCTAAAATGGCAATGGACGTGCAGAAGTTTGGCTGTGAGAGGATTTATGTTGAGGATGCATGGGAGTGCTAAGAGTGAGCAGTGTTTTCGGAGTACCGGTAATTCTCAATAATTCTCAGAGTAGTAAAGGGAATGCCATGCTGAAGCTGACAAGAACTTATTAGTGTAATTTGCAACCTTGATGCATCAGTTATCCTTCCTATGCATGCCAACTATGTAACCAGTTCAGCAGTACATACATGCATTTACTTGATGTTTCGGCAATTGCAGTTTAGGGGCCGCCGCGTGCGCACAACATTTTTAACGGGTAGGACTGCCACTGACTCTATTGGTCTTAGCGCTTGTTGAGAGAGTTATTAGTTGATACTGACAACATCATCAATTGGTGGCTAGGGCTAGACGGTAAACGGATCAATTCACATATACGGCCAGTAGACCCTTAAAAATCGTGCGCGTATAATTAACTGAAAAATAATAATTAACTAAAGCATAGCATAAACTGCCGTTAATGAACCTAATTATTATTCTTGCTATAATAATTAGATGGGCATCTCCAGCATAAATAATTAACTAAAGCATAGCATAAACTGGCGTTAATGAACCTAATTATTATTCTTGCTATAATAATTAGATGGGCATCTCCAGCAATAGCCATCTTTTATAATTGTTATTCTTTCTATAATTCAAATTCTCAATTCTTATTCCCATGAATTGTCATTTTATACAAGACCAAACTGAAGAGGATGAAAGGATGCCATGCACATCAGACCGGAAGCTACCTGGATGAATTTATGTGGCGAGAGAGACATGGACAGTCCAAACACATTGCTTTTAATAATATAATGTTAAATATAAGTCAACAATACCCTGTATGAATATGATATGATAATGAAATGTATGTACCCTATTCCAATATGACTCAATGTTTTGTGTATGGGTACCCGACCCAGGGTCTACAAAATTCAATGAATGGTTGACAGTTTGGTGACTAGAGACACCAGCCAGCGACCCAACTTGGTTATAAGCCCTCCACTGGTCGGAGTGGATGACTGTGTTGGGTTCAATATGGGCTTGTATGATGGGCAGTAGGGTGGCCACATCTCTTTTGGCCACTTCCTGCATGTAACCCAAGGCTGGTGAGGTCGTGATGGCGACCATTCCAAACACCTAGACTTCTTGGGCTGGAGGTCTGCCTCTGTGGTGCTGTATGTTAGGTAAAATAAGATAAGGTAGGTTTCTAAATATACTATATCTGTCTATAAACCTTTGGTTTGTGTCGGAAAAGTGATTCGTCCTTCCTGCTCTGAGACTGGTCCTGGTTGAACATGCCGGGCATCTCCAGCAATAGCCATCTGAAACATCCTCTCTTCTGACCTCCCTCATGGCAACCCTGGCAGTACACCTTTAGACAAAAATGGTCACTACCAGCATACTTAATTTAGCTACAGAATATAGAATATACCGTTAGCAACATACTTGGAGCAATCAGCAGATGTAGATAGAAGTCCTTTGCCCCTAAGGTAGGTCATCAACGTTTCCACATCACGAAATACAATTTCTCCTATTTCCAACAGAGACATGCTTTCAAAAGTGATTCTATCAGCAATACTCAGAAGTGATTCTATCTGCAATACTCAGAAGTGATTCTATCTGCAATACCCTCATTACCCTCATTAATGTCTTCAAAGGATAGTACTACTCTCATTAATGTCTTCAAAGGCTGGTAGTCCATTAACACCATGCTTTAGTTAATTATTATTTTTCAGTTAATTATACGCGCAAGATTTTTAAGGGTCTACTGGCCGTATAATATGTGAATTGATCCCGGTAAACCATTTTGTTGACCCTGTCACAGGTGCATACACCCAATCCATCGAGGGTACATGGACAAATGCCAAGTACCCTCGATGGATTGGGTCAACAAAATGCTGGGAATGGTTTACCGTCTAGCCCTAGCCATCAATTGATAATGGTGTCAGTATCAGTCTCTCAACAAGCACCAATAAGTCAGTGGCAGTCCTATAGATTCTCCCGCTAAAAATGTTGTGCGCGGAAATTCACGCGGCGCTAATTGTGGCCCCTAAAGTGCAATCTTTCTGCATCATGACATTTACGGCACTGTTTAGTGATCAATGTGGCCAGCACATATCTCTCCTCGTTGCCAGTTAAACGGCTTACTGTAAATGACGACCAATTCCAGTTTACTTAATGAAGTAATCCTGGGGGTATTATAGCCGCGATCACCTATTTTAAAATGGCTATTGGCCACTTAAGCAACATCTTAGTACCCTAAATGATGTCTTACGCCACTTTTCAGTATCCTAAACGCCGTTTTTAGTACCGTAAACAGTGTCTGATGATTTGCACCCCTCGAGTGTGCGAATCCCTCGCGATCCACCCCCCACCCCAACACATTACTGCGTGTACATCCGCGTCATTATTTTAGTAGATCAGGTAAAATATCGTCATTTTCATAAACTTTTCATAGGGCGCCACGTTTACCTCCTGTAAAGTGATCAGTTGCCTCAGAACTTCTTTACTCTTGTGACAATCCTTAACAAAACATGGTAACTGTGTACTTAAAAAATGTATGTCTATCGTGGTTTCCTCAGAAGCTTATTCTTATGGCAATAGTTGATCTCGTCACATTCATGAACTATGAATATGCAACCAAACAAACCTACAGGCATTTATATCAGCACTGAGGCAGGAAACATTTACAGATGTATCTATCATATCTTAGAATATGCAGATCCTGTATGGGACCCCACCAAACCAAGAATGTTTAACCCTAACGCTCGCAGCTACTGACTACTCCAGTTAGGAGCAGCTTACAAAAATCAAGAGAGAGAGAAAAGGAGGAAAGAGTACGAGATGTTGAATTTGGCTCATTCACCCCCCTAGTGTTCTCAACCTCTGGGGGAATGGCAAAGTCTGCAGCAGTAACCTACAAAAGGCTTGCCTCCCTACTGTTCTCAACCTCTGGGGGAATGGCAAAGTCTGCAGCAGTAACCTACAAAAGGCTTGCCTCCCTACTTGCAGCAAAAAGAGATCAGCACTACAGCACTGTCATGGCCTGGTTGCGTGTCCTTCTTAGCTTCTCTCTTCTAAGGTCAACCATCACTTGTCTCAGGGGTGCTAGATCTACCTCATCACCAATCGACCTTGCCATGAGTGAGGGTCGAATATCACTACATCAGTGAAATCCATTGAACTCTATAACAATACAATACGTAATGTCAATATTATTGATTGCAATTTATAAAACTCATTTTCCACCAAAAAACAAGAATGTGCAGACTTTGGCAGAATCAGAATTTTTGCTCTTAGATGACCTCTAAGAAGATAGGACCGTTTACTTTTGTAATCTGGCACTCACAATCAATGGACATGGACATTTCACTCACTTGCCTCTTCTTGCAAGAGCAATGGACTCCAGACTAAGTTGCAGTCTCACTTGCCTCTTCTTGCAAGAGCAATGGACTCCAGACTAAGTTGCATGCACACCAGGACCTCATCATTTTCCCCCCTCCCTCATTGTATTCTCCCTCATTGTAATATCCCTCTGGAACTCACCAGAAGAGATCAGGTCATCCGAAACATTTGTGGCCTTTTAATTTCGCTCTTCACATATTTTGGGGGGGGGGAACTTAAATTTTTTTTTAACTTGGCTACATGTCAAATCTATAGATTATTTCAGTTAACAGCACAGTCACCAATAGCTGCACATTTTGTTATATACCAAGATCAGAATTATACACACAAACCTCTAACAAAACAATGTCTCTATATGTGCATTATATATATATATAGTCACTTTGTCTACTGGAATAATAAACATGTTAAATCATATAATTGCTGTTGTTACCGAGTAACTTCTTCTGACTGCAATAGAAACAAGTCAAAATATATATGACCCAGTCAAAAAAGGGAATTTAACAAGTATATATACACTGATCTAAGACCAATATTGTATTTCGATTTATTGGATCCTGTAAATGTTGGTCTCCTTTGGAATATTGTTTTTGGGAGATTTGAAGCTACTGGCCTGCACTGCGCAAGTAAACGACAGCTGTAATAACTAATACGACCCCTTACCAAAATAGATCCTTGCCAGGTCGCCATCATACATTTGCTGAGAATGGGCTGCATGGCTGACAGGAAAGGATGATGGAGACTTTTTTCTTCTCTCATCACGCATTCATTACTAGTACCTGACGTGATCCCTTACCAGATAGCAGACTTTTTTCTTCATTCGTCACACAATACTAGCATTAGTACTGACGTGACCCCTTACCAGATAGCAGACCAAAATTAAAATCACCTTCTCGATAATCAACTCGACGTTTCGACTAATCCTAATAAAGCCCCCACAGTCTAAAAATCACCTTACCCATTGACCGTCACACAATATTTTTTGGCTCACTGGGCAGGTGAAAATGCCGACGGGAAAGGACGATGGACAGTTACCTTTTCCCCTTTTTTCTTCTTCCGAGTTAAGTTTTTTTTTGTTTGAAACAAAGTTTTTTCCCCTTTCCCCCCCGAAGTAACAAGTAACATAATATTTACACAAGTCAAATACATCAAAGACTATAAACATCTCATCCACCTCTGCAGGGATGGGTCGATGGAAAACAGTTACAGTTAATTAGACTACACCATCTACCTCCGCCAGGCGAATGGGTTGCCTCTGGACCGACCGTGAAGCGTTCCCTCTCCAAAGGGCGATGGCCAAGCGTTGGAACAGTTACTCGGTTCAGCAACATGCTCGATGTCTAGTGAACTTGCGTTAATTTTTCCATCCGCCTCTCCGGAGAGGGGAGCAAACTAGCTCGCTTGCTTCATCGACAATACCTCACTGGTTGGTTGAGAAATGATGGATGTGCATGTTGAGGCTCATATTTTCACGAAGAAATTTATTGTAGCAAGTTGTGAGTGAAAGAACAGAAAAAAATAACATTGAAGATGATAAAAAAACAACTTAACTCAGCATTTAAGGTGTGCTTGAACGTGAAGCCACCCTTGAGAAGATAGGTACCAATGTAAGATAGGCTTTTGTATCGTTTTTGGGGGGGGAAGGTTGCTGTCCCATTTTAAAATTAAAGTGGTAATTAGAGTGCTACCACACTATATACCTGATTTTTTATAGATAAATATATATAGAAACATAAATATATATAGAAACAAGAGTACCTGATTTTTATTATCATCACTTTACAGTTCATAAATAGAAACACAAGTGGTGACTGCGATTTGGGAGAAAGAGTACTGATGGTCTCAAAATCAAGTAGCCAGATTTAAATGGTGGAAGTTGGGGGGGATGGTATATTAGTGCATTTGTTATATACATGGACATAGAAAATGATAAGAGCATGAAATATTTGAAGTGATATTTTATAATAGATAATGAAAGATTCAAGTCTATACTAGGGAGCGAGTTCCAAAGACGAGGAATGCGAGTGAAAAATGAGTGAAGGTTCTTTACCTTACGAGCATGAACATCTGGTAGTTATAGTGGACATAGTAATGTAATTAAGGATACTGAAATGCTCAGATTGGAGATTTTACAACAAATAAGAACCCGAGTCATCATCAGAAGAATTATAAGGCAATATTTGTAGTCCGATAAAAAAATCTCCGAGGAGTATGACTATTAGCAGGATTTCATTTAGAAAATGGGGGGGGGGGCGGGGGGCATGATGGTTAAAGATATGACAAAGTTTCTAATGAATTTTAATAATACAATTTCCAAGGGGGGCATCCCCATCCACCCCCCTAAATGAAACCCTGATTAATGGTAAAAGTTGGTCCCAGTCTACATGGATACAGTCCTTTTCCCTTCTCACTAATCCAATCTAGTTTTTTCAATTTCCTTTACAAGCTGGCAAGAAAGGAAACTTCCCTTAGTCCTGAGATGGAACTTTTAATGATCTTGACTAATTGCACTTTCAGTTGTTATACTAGATGTTATACTAGATTCTAGTATAACATTACAGGGGTGCCCACACTTTTTCGGCTTGCGAGCTACTTTTAAAATGACCAGGTCAAAATGATCTACCTGTATTAAAAAATGCTAATATATTACTGAGTATACTTTATATATATATAATATATGTTGGCATACCTTGAATCACTACATGAACCCTTACGGTACAAAACAATTGAATACATTTATGGCCACTACCTTACTCTGATGACTTGCACTGAATGGAGTCAGCCGAATATGACATGGTGAAAAAAAAGTCCTCCCATGCGGAAGTGGTAAGTTTTGGTTTTTTACCTGGTCTGGCTCCCCCACTCATTTTTTATATCCCTTATTTAGTAGATATAAATTGGCAGGCTAACTAGGTCACTAGCTCGTTGTAGTTTTGCAGTAGCTCGCGCATTTTCTACATGGTGACCTGTGTGTTGAAGTTAAGTAACACAAGACTAGCCGCCCTGTACGTCAATCAAGTGACAACTGCCAAAGGGAGGAGAGATGATAGGCTAGCATCTAAAAAAAATTTTTTTATTTTAATAAAAAATAAAAAATAAAAAATAAATAAAAAAATTAAAAATTAAAATTAAAAAATTAAAAAAAATTGAATGGCGAGTGATCTACCAGTACGATCTACCGGTCGATCGCATATTGGGCACCCATGCACTAGAACCTCTATGAAGAAGTCTTCTTGAGCTCAATGGTATGCCTCTCCTCTAGAAAACAAGGAGCTCAAGAATGCGCAAAGCTACAAAGAAAACGTGGTCTCTCAAGTTCCTTTTGTCTAACTGACTCCTCTGAAATGTTGTGCTAGTCTATGAGTCACCTCCAGGGAAGCAAATAATGTATTTGCAGCACTAGATCACGACAGGCTTGACTACCAAATAAATGGGCAGAGTACCTACTGCTATGTGTCCATGAGAGGAGAGTGAAATGTAATGTTATGTTACTCCCATCATTTTCCGTAAAGAACTGGGCGTGCATGCGAAAGAGGCGGTGACTGGTCATCTCAGTGAGGACTCGTCAAGAAGATCTGGTTCTAGGTGATGTGGAAGGCTGTAGCCAGGAATGGTTGATTGACACGTATCTTGTAGAAGACGATGTTTCACATTTGATGAAAATCCATTTTCTGATTACTTATAATGGGAGGAACTAGGCATATCATTTTGGGTCTGCCTAGAGCTGTGCTAGAAGGGTATAAAACTGGCCATTAGTTAATACACTAAGACTGCACAGCACTGTGTATGGCAACAGGAAAGTACCTAAGTGATAGTATACCTGCCTCTCTGGTTTAAACACCTTGAGCAGGACCTAACCAGTAAGTTAGTTGGAGTTTTTGACATTGCACAAACCACTCTGAGGCAAAACTCAAACACACCCAAGAAACCCCCGTGACAACACTAGTGGCAAAAAGACTATGTTTAGAGTCCACCGTAATGATAATCGACCTGTCAAATAAAAAATAAGCAGATGGAATTCCACACATTTTGAGATCCAAATCATGATAGTGAGTTAGCATCTTACCTTGGATGAAGGTGGGAAGTCCTATATGGTAGCCATCTTGAGCTGGTATTTGCACGGCTACAATTGTCATCAGCCTAGCCAGGCAAGGAGTAGGAGGAAAAGAAAGACTCATTAAGACAAACAGCAGCTAGGAAGTCACCAGTGAAGTAGTTCTCTTGATTAAACTTTCCTGTCGAGAAGAAATCTTATCGAGTCTTCCAAAGGCACTGAAGTTTCTCTGGCTCATGACCACCAAACGCAATGAGGTCCTTCATCAACTTAGCACACATCCAGAAAGAGCAAGGGGTTACCGATGATTGGAAGCTCTGTTTGGTGGGGAGACATCACGACATCTTGGAGAAGAAAGAGAAGATCGAGTATGAGGCAGGTACGAAAGTGGAGCAGTGTTTGTGGAAGCCGACTTGGGAGTAAGAAGACGACATTTGGTGCACAAAGTCACTCATGAAGGGGTGAGAAAAGGGTATGGAAATTATATAACTCATCCCCAATTAAACATCACCTTCTCGATGGAAAACTTCAAGGCTTCTGTCTTTCTAAAGGCTAAATTTCAGAGTGGAATGTGGAAGAACAGTTTCGTTTTCTTCAGCGCCATCTTTTATGGCAGTTCCTGTGACCTTGTACATACAAGCAGTCTCCCCACACTAACAGGTCAGACCTCAAAACACTCGTCTTCCTTACACCTGCGAAACCACTGTCTCATACTTGACCTTCTTCTTTGTCTCAAAGATGACGTCCACATCTACCAACTAGTTTATGTAACCGGTAGCAACCCTCTGTTTTTCTCTATGAGTGCTGGCTGATACAGTAGCTAGTTACATTTGGAAGCCATGAGTCTTGAGAAACTTCGGTAATTCTCGGGAGCACGAGTCAAAAAGGCATTTGTTCTCTGGCTGTAATCCCACCCACTGGCAAGACAATTACTTCACCAATGATGTTCTTTGTCTTTCAATATTATGTAACGAGTCAACTTACCTAGCTAGGCCAATGGCAAGAGAATAGCAATGCAAATACCAAAGTAAGATGACACCAGATCAAAGGTCTAACCATCCTTCTCTGCCACTAAGATGGGCAGTCATTACCACTGGTTTGGACTTCATAAAAGTGTGGATTACTGACCTGCTATCTCTCTCGGGTAGATTATTTTTATAGTGGACTTTAAACAGGTTCTCTTCACCAGTGTTATCACCACAGATGTATGTTTTTCTAGATTCTTTGAACTCGACTCTGAGCTTAGTGCAACATCAGTTACTCAGCTAACACACAGGTATATCCTTGCTCGAAGGTTTTTTTTCAGGGAGCGGTTACATCACTTTACTTTCCTGTTTCCACACACAGAATGTTATGCCTTAGTTATCGCTACTGCCATGAACACCCTTCACCACAGACCTAGACAGACAAGTGCTATACCTAGCTCCTCTCATTACAGATAACCCTCAAAAGGATCCTAATGAAATCCAAAACATCGTTTTCTCTAAGATAGATGTCATTAGCCACTCTCTAGTTGCTGCCTACCTGATCAC
Organism: Cladorhizidae sp. MBARI D1340-BT2; assembly: GCA_028752905.1. NCBI lineage: Eukaryota > Metazoa > Porifera > Demospongiae > Poecilosclerida > Cladorhizidae > Cladorhizidae sp. MBARI D1340-BT2. The sequence continues at coordinate 5,150,362 of JAQNBH010000008.1, read as the reverse complement.
ATAGAATTGATCTTCTTGGCCTTGCCCCCATCACGGACACACCACTCCTCACCAAGACCTCCACACACCCAACCTGTTCTTTAGTTAAGAAAACAACTGAACATCATAAGCATCACATTTCACTCCCTCACAGACATGCTGCAGCAAGTACCCTGCTCTTTACTTGTGAGTCCAGCTTGCCATGGTTCAGTGCAGCAAATGCATTATTCACCTCCCTGGAGATGACCCATCAGACTTGTACAGCTCTTCAGAGAAAGTCAGTTAGAGAAGACACTTGAGAGACCACGTTTTCTTTGTAGCTTTGCACTTTCTTGAGCTCCTTGTTTTCTAGAGAAGAGTGACGCAAGTTGAGCTCATAAAGTTTGAGAGTTTCTGAACTAAGTAAGGGCTGGTTCCTTCCGGTAGACTAGATCATTTCCTGTGTAGTACTAATTAGAGTTTTGACCTTTGCCCCCACATATTCGGGTTCCACAAAACTGAAACATGTGGTGTGGGGATTCCCCCCCCCCCATTTCTTCCTACTACTAAGATGCTGTATGTCCACCCAGTACTGAGTAGGCCACTATCAACTTGTTGCAGCTGTAGTATCTGCCTGGTCATATTAAAGTCAAGGCACCACTTTTCTTGGCCCAGCAGCCAGCTCACTTTCAGCACAGTAATTGTAAAGGCTCTGGCTATACATAGACGATACTTAATGTCGGTGTCCTTAGCTGGCAGGAACTTGGTACAATTTCCCTATGGCAACTAATAGTGCTCCACAAATGTGTTTATGTGAAACGGAACTTCCTGAGTAGTAGTTTCGGCCAATTAGTGGGCATAGAGTTCACACCACTCTGCTGTAACCTGATCACACCATTTCTCCTCCACCACACCACACCACACCACACACCAGGTGACCAACCTTGTTCAATTAGCTTGAGTGAAATTTTGGTGGACTACACACCACAAACCCTTGTCATCTTTGGTTTTGGGTGGAAATAATGACACCTGGCAATCACTTCATCTTCTCTACTAACTCCACCAGCGACCCACTGCTGCAGGGACCCACTGCGACCCACTGCTGCAGGAACCTACGGCGACCCACTGCAACCCACTGCTGTAGGGACCCACTGCAACCCACTGCTGCAGGAACCCACTGCTGCAGGAACCTACGGCGACCCACTGCTGCGGGACCCACTGAGACCCACTGCTGCAGGGGCCCACTGCTACATGGATCCACTGCTCAGGGGCCCATTGCTGCAGGGACCCATTGCTGCAGAGAGCCACTGCTGCAGGGACTCGCTGCTCAGGGGCCCAATGCCACAGTGTCACATTACCAAGCGAGAGTAGAAATTTGATGGGTGCAGAGGCTGCTGTAAAGACAGCAGCCACACACAACAGTATCTCTGCAATGTTTATGACTAATATTAGGCAGTGGCTTGTTGCTGGGTCCTGTTATTTGATGTGAGGTTTCTTTGGGTAGTGTGAGACAAAACCTGAAATACTATGCAAGTCTCTCGCTCCGAAAATGTGACCCTAAGGCACATGCTATTACAGACACACACACACATGCACACACATGCATACACATATCACACACATACACATACATACACACAAAGTCACACACATGTATGCATCCATACACACACACACACACACACACACACACACATACATCCACACATAGGTACATGCAGCAGGGTTGCTAACTCTCACATGTTTAGTGTGAAGCAAATGCCTCCAGGGCCACTCCCATGCATCAATACCTAATATGAAAGATTGCAACAACGACACTCCCTTTCTGTCAGCTTCAAAAACTGTTCACCACCAAGATTGCTTCAACATCACAGAGATTCTGAGCCTGTCTTTAAAAGCAGGCTCTGCACCAATCAACTTTCTGCTTTCACTTAGTAAGCATTGGGCCGCTGGAATGATCGTCAGACATCAGTGTTTGCTCCAAAAACCTTATGCACAACCAAGATGGCTGTGGTAAATTAGTCGTGGTGCACCCATGCACAAAAAGATACAGCCTCAAGTCAGACCCCAACAGGTTGGCCAAAGTTGGCAAACCTACTAACACACATACACACACACACACACACACACACACACACACACATAGACTAGCACATACAATCACACACATGCACAGCACTCACACATGCATATAGAGATAGCCACACAAACACACACACACACCTGCATGCATCCATACAACACACCTACACACACACACACTAGCTAATGGAGAGATCTCAGGACATGACACTGATGGAGGATGTTTTGCTACTAGATGTGTCCTGCGAGGATCAGTCCTTCCCTTCCTTCCTGGCCACCTTTGTCTCCGCCACCACGGCTAAGGGCAGGAGGTAGGTTTGAGTTGATGTCGTAAGAAGGCACAACAGCCTTGTTATGGATGGTGACATAAGTGATTTCTAAATTATGGGGACATCTCTCCTGGGCTGGCTTTTGTGCACTAGTGTGGTAAAATTCATTTTGCCATGCGTTGTGTGACAAGTATCTATCTATCTATCTATCCATGCATCAATATTGAATAGGTTCCCCATCCTAAATGAAATAGGTGGATTTTTTAAAATTTTTAATCGTGTCATCTTGAATTGATGATGGAGAGGACACGCTGAACAGAGAAACAGTGTAAAATGTATCCAATTGGCTCCTAACAAGATGTCTGAAGTTCTTGTCAGCTTCTGGTCTTACTTTCATCACTCTGACAATTCTGTCAGCAAAGCTCTTCCTGATGCCTTCACTCTTAGTGTGCATCTCCTCTCCACTACCAGCTTGAGGCACTGGGCAGAAGCAGGGCCTCAGGAGCCTGCTAGTACTCCAACGTTTGTTTGACACTTTTTCCCACTATAAGAATAAATCCATGGCAGCTATACAGCCATGGCACAACCATGAGATATCTCAGCTTTGTATAAAAGAGGGAAGTATGGTAGACTGTAACGGGCCAAGCAGACCAACTGAAGAGAACAAGCATGAAATGCCATCTGTTCACCAAGTTCTTTCTTCCCTCCCCTCATCACCTTCTAGAACAATCTAACCACACACAGCTTAGGCTCTGTAGGCATGTGACTATCATGTGATAAACAGGGTTCTTTCCCTCTAGTAATGACTTTTACATACTGCTATAGAATTCCAGGTAAAGCCTTGGCTAAGGGCCTCTTTGGGGGCGGAGCTTTTCACTAGGGAATGTCAGATTTGGGGGGTAGAGGTGTCACCCACCCCCTGGGATGCAAGCACACATCGACTTGGTATTGCCAGCCAGTCAGCCATTTTGTATGTTCCCATTGATACCAACCCTGTATCTAGTTTGATTTTATAGGTGCATGGCCTACAGGTCAAAACCTCTACTGATGTTCTTCCCCTGGTCAAGCCACACCTAGTTGTACCTGTGCTGTCATAAATAGTTGGGGCTTGGCTGGGGGAGGGGGGCTTGGCTGGGGGGGGGGGGGGGGGGGGGGGCTTGGCTGGGGGAGGGGAGCTTGGCTGGGGGAGGGGGGCTTGGCTGGGGGAAGGGGGCTTGGCTGGGAGAGGGGGGCTTGGCCACAAGGCAAGGCCTATGAGCCCCAGGCACTTCCCATGTCCTTCTCCTGGTCAAATTACACTTACCTTCCTCCCCGGTCCAACCCTCCCTGGGTCCTCTGCGTGAGTGGCTCGAGGACAGAAATGGAACATACACACGCACACACACACCATGCACACATGCACAAAACACATACACACACATGCGTGCACACACACACACACACAAAGAATGCTGCCATTTGGGCCAATAGAGTCCATATCTGTCCCCCTGATGTTGATAGCCTATTCAACAGATTGTTCTGTGACTGTATGTATCCACATTATTATATAGTTCCACATTATTATATAGTTACTGTATGTATCCACATTATTATATAGTTACTGTATGTATCCACATTATTATATAGTTACTGTGTGTATCCACATTATTATATAGTTACTGTATGTATCCACATTATTATATAGTTACTGTATGTATCCACATTATTATATAGTTACTGTGTGTATCCACATTATTATATAGTTACTGTATGTATCCACATTATTATATAGTTACTGTATGTATCCACATTATTATATAGTTACGGTGTATGTATCAACATTATTATATAGTTACTGTATGTATCCACATTATTATATAGTTACTGTATATAATAATGTGCTATATAACAATGTGGCTAAATGGTCTACATGTGGGCATGTGAATACCACATGTCTGAGGCTGGATGGGATGTAGGCACTATATAGCATATGGTCCTGGGATATATTTCAATGGTTACGGATGTTAGTGTTACAGATGCTAACTTGACCAATTTGCACCACCAAACTCCCGTTGTAGGACAGGATATTGTTGGTACAAATTGATGAGTGCCACTAACCAGGTAGTGGTTTTAGCTAGGTCATGCACGACCACCACAGACACAATTCTCTTATAGCGCTGTAGAGGGATCTCCATTCCAGGTATTGGTATGGTTTATTTGTGGTCTGCTATCAGCGCATATGCTAGTCCTCTTCTATCCATCATTTCAGCTCACCTGGGACTATTACCCACTCCGACCAGTGGAGGAGGCACAGTCAAGTTGGAAGCATAGCCACCATGTACAGTTCTCTTTTGTTGACCCAAGTGGTACACACATATACAGCACACTGAGAACTATTGGATTTTTAAAAAAAAGAGAATTACGGATGCCATCAGACACGGCTCTCAAGTTACCTGGATGAATTCATGTGGAGAGAGAGATATGGACCATGTCATATAAACAGAGTATTTGTTAATTAGCACCGCACTATTAGTATCAGTTGACACACACTGTTAAGTTTACGCGACAAATTTTTGGGGTGGACTTGGCCCATCCGGTCCCTCACTAACAAAGTGCTTGCTTTGATGCATTATTTGAGCTAATACAATTAGCATCTTAACCAGCACAGCCATTTTGTGTGGGAACATTAAAAACACATGCCCAGGAAATCCCTAAACAAAATGGCCGCCGTGAAACTACATCTTTATCCACGCTTGGTGTGACTGTATGGTTGTTACCTAGCATAAGCCTTTTGAAGTACTCTTTAGCAGTACAATGATCTTCTCGATAATCAACTTGAAATTGTATTCTCTCTACGTTTCGACTAGCTAGAGCATCCAGTCAAAACATCGACAGAATATCATTTCAAGTTGATTATTGAGAAGGTTATTGTACTGTTATTATGTAGTGACACCTTTGCCCCATCCAACCTTTTGGCTGCAGTCACTGAGGCTGGTGCAGTGGCAGCCCAGGCGGAGATTTTGAAGGGTGAGAAGTATGCCCACCTGGACTCGGCATACAAGTTTGTACCTGTGGTGGTAGAGACTTGTGGATCCTTTGGGCCTCAAGCAAAGGCATTCTTCAGGGAGTTGGGATGCCGCCTGAGGTCAGTGACTTATGAAGAGAACTCCCATCAACATCTTCTTCAACGGGTTTCTGTGGCTGTGCAGCGTGGGAATGCAGCCTCAGTAATGGGATCTTTGCCATCAGGTTTGGGGATGAGCCATTTCCCTAGTCATCACTTGAACATTTGAACTTGAGGGGAGGGGGTTCTATAAACTATATGAATAAGAGGACTAATGTTAAGTACCCGGTATATATATATATTTATTACTATATCCTGTTATGTTAACTGAGAGGTCATTGAGATTTTAGCAATATTACTGAGCCCACCTGTGGGAGACAATAATCCCATGCAGAACTCAGTCTGCTTACCTTATATTGGGGAACTCTCTGCCCAATTACTAATTCACTTGGACCATAGCACTATATTCAACACCCCTTATCATCACTTAACTCTTAACTACTTAACTATAATCAACTTAACATAATTATTCCTCATGTATTTGTTTACTTATTTTTACTCTTCATATTAGCCTCAGGCTATTGAGTAGGTCAATAAAAATAAAATAATTAAAAAAATAATAATTTAAAAAATATTAAAAAATTAAAATTAAAAAAGACTAAAGTTCTCATAGTCTTTGTTTGCATGTCCGCTTTTTGGACTTCTCATGCATTGGTACATGAGGGTTGAAGATGAGCATCAATGCCCATCCCAGAAACTATTTGCAGAAATGTCAAGAAGCCTCACGAGTGTCTCACCTGTAAGTGGCTGCATGTGTGGCACCACGTAAAATTCATGACATTCTGATATTCTGACATTGGATTATAATATGGCAGTGAAGTCACTCACTTCACTGCGGATGATTGTTGGGAATCTCCCTTTAGGCATGAGAGGCATGTCAACAGTAAAGTTTACCCTGTGCATGAGAGAGCATGTTCAACAGTGAGTTTACCCAGTGTATGAGAGAGCATGTTCAACAGTGAAGTTTACCCTGTGCAATGCCATGTTCAACAGTGAAGTTTACCCTGTGCATGAGAGAGCATGTTCAACAGTGAAGTTAATACCCTGGGCAAGAGAGAGCATATTCAACAGTGAAGTTTACCCTGTGCATGAGAGAGCATGTTCACAGTAAAGTTTACCCTGTGCATGAGAGAGCATATTCAACAGTGAAGTTTACCCTGTGCGCATGAGAGAGCATATTCAACAGTGAAGTTTACCCTGTGCACGAGAGAGCATGTTCAACAGTGAAGTTTACCCTGTGCACGAGAGAGTTCAACAGTGAAGTTTACCCTGTGCATGAGAGAGCATGTTCAACAGTGAAGTTTACCCTGTGCATGAGAGAGCATGTTCAACAGTGAAGTTTACCCTGTGCAGGAGAGAGCATGTTCAACAGTGAAGTTTACCCTGTGCATGAGAGAGCATGTTCAACAGTGAAGTTTACCCTGTGCATGAGAGAGCATGTTCCACAGTGAAGTTTACCCTGTGCATGAGAGAGCATATTCAAAAGTGAAGTTTACCCTGTGCATGAGGGAGCATGTTCAACAGTGAAGTTTACCCTGTGCATGAGATAGCATGTTCAACAGTGAAGTTTACCCTGTGCATGAGAGAGCATGTTCAACAGTGAAGTTTACCCTGTGCATGAGGGAGCATGTTCAACAGTGAAGTTTACCCTGTGCATGAGAGAGCATGTTCAACAGTGAAGTTTACCCTGGGCATAGAGAGCATGTTCCACAGTGAAGTTTACCCTGTGCATGAGAGAGCATGTTCAACAGTAGTTAATACCCCATGCAAAGTTGGTAGGAGAGAGGGAAGGCTATGAACCATACTAGAGCCAGGGAAATTCTAAAAGCATCCTTGTCGAGAATTAAAACCCATTCTTCTATGGAGATTTCTGCAGCCAGCTTGATGCCACTTTATCCTGTAAGGACCATTTCACATTGCAATGAGTTGGAAGTTTCATCCCAACTCGGCCACAGACTTGTTTGAGTTGTTTCATCTGTGCTTGTGGACTTCTTTCTTTTCTTTGACCTGCACTTCAAGGGCCTCATCAATAACCTGATTGAGGTTGAGGTCCATTAGTAGGGAAGAGATCTTGCTCTGGCCAGGTGTTCAGTGGTTGATAGCTTGTTGGGTTGTGATACTTAGACCCCTAGTCTGGCAGGTAAGATGACAAGCTCACACTCTTATATATGCCATTAGGAGTCGCTCTGCCAGTTAAGGTAAATCAATGAATTGTGATGGATGGTATCCTCAGGTGGCTGTTGAAGGTGGTCAATGTCAGGGATTGTCCTATAGAGGAAGAACTTGTGCATATAAATATAGTCATGGACAAAGGTAGCATATGCTGCATGCAGCTGCGAGTTAGCTATGCCATTCCTCGCTCTACTTCTTTTTATACTCTCTCGATGTCTCAACTAGATGTTCAGGTCTTCATCATAAATAATGACTGCTAGATTTCTATCTCTGTTACTTATAATTGCTGTCATGACGAATTTCATGCGATTGCAAGTGTTAATGTATTTGTGATATTCCATGATTATGATGTTACTATAATTATAGCCACAATTCTCTACAATCACAAATTGGATGGCACATATTTATAAGGGTGCATGCACAACTAAACTAACTCATTTTAAGTCACAGTTTCTGTTGTGCTCACAAGTACAGCACTGATGCAGGAGTACTTCTGTCTAATATCACCAACGCTCAACATGAATGTTCTTCCACTTTGATTCCACGAGTATTTCTTTGCCCTTAGTATAATTATAAAGGTAGAGTATTTGAGACCCGCACAGTACATACCTACAGAATTACTTATGACTTGTTGAAACCACAGTTGGCCAGAATTGTATCTCCAGATATTTAACTCGTTTAAAAAATTTAAACCTAACAGAGTAACTGACATCATCCTAATAAAGGAACTGATATCACGGTCCATAATGTTTGAAATGTCAACAAATAATTACTTCAGTCTTCACTTCCTCTCCAATCCCCACTCACAGCTGGACCACTAAGTCTTCCTCCAGTCGTTCCTTAATCTGGAGAGAGAAATTTAGAAATAAGAGATACTTATATATCACTTGATCTTCCTCCCCAAACCTCAAAAATGTGCAACCTTGTGTGACACGGATGACGTATATACTTGATATCATCGTGATGCTGAATAGGTCTGGCTTCTGCCAAGCAAGTAGGGCATTCACTCAAAACAGATTGTCACAACACATCTTGGGGGGAAAACATAAACTTCTTGATTTATATAGCCTTATGATCAATTTGGCGCGAAGAATTAAAGAGCAGCTGAGGTCGAGTTGTGCAGCCTAAACCTACATATATACAAGGTCTTGATCAGACAGATCAAGGTGCAATCTCATATATGAAGCTATTGCTGGAATGTGAAGCTCTGGAATATTGATACTCTCAAGTGAGGCTAAGCATGTAAATAACGCATGGAGCAACTGTCACTCGAATTGTTTAGCCCAGTAAAGCACAATTTCTTTTCATTGTTTTTCTCAAAGCAGCTTCATCCGACTTCAACTAATTTACTTGAGGACTTGAGGTGTAATTGTGAATGCAGGTGTTCAATTTCACCTTCATTCGGTTCTTTTTCATCCCAGAACTCGAGTCAGTCGGCACTGAAATAATAATAATAATAATAAAAACGTTTCTTCCTTTGAACTCTCATCTGGGCTGTCAGATGCCAAGGCTCTCTTTCTATATAGAAGTCACCTAATTGTATTATACCCAGGCTGGATATTAATATCATAGAACTTGGAAGGCATATACACTGCTCAAGAAGTGATCTGCACAGTCATACATTTGTGTACTATACAGTGCTCTGGCACAACCTTTCCTATTGACATTGGCAGTATCATTACTTTTTTCCACAGGCAGCAGGAAGCTCTTCCCTTTGTCCTTCTCACTTCTGTTGTTACAACCAATCTTTTAAAGTCTGCTAAGCTCCCGAAGGTCAGTTCAGCTCAAGAAGGCGTAAGTATTGGAGTATGCTATCAAATACTGAACCACTTTGGTTCAGGTAAATTATTGAACCTTTGACTCTGAGCCATATCAACACCTCTCAACCTTTCTTCTAACTTACTCCGCTGTTTCTCATATTACCTTACAGCATGTGGTCATCACAGGCTCTCTTTTCCCGCTATTCTAAGTCCACTTCTCTTTATTCTCTACATAATATTACAAAGTTCCCATTCTCTTCTTCTTCTACACTTCCTCCCTCTGACATTGAAGTGATATCGTCCTGGCTATCTTCCCTTTCCTCACCATCAATCCAAGAGAGAGTAAGTGCAAGATCATTACTCTAAACCCCTCACCCTAAACCAGCATTCCTCTGAACTGTCCCATCATTACATATTTAAGAGTTTATTCTCTCACTGAATTCCTCACTAAGTAAACTTTGCACAATCCTGTAAAATAAGTTACCTCAACCTCATCTTTATTTACTAGTATACTGCTCAGTCTTTACACTTTCTAGTAATTCATCTAATTTACTGGCCCTGTGTTGGCACCTCCCCCCTTTTCCTGAACTACAAAGCTCTTGAACGTGTCCAGCACTTTGCACATAAATTATGCACTCACCAGTGCACTTCCTATTGAGCCTCCCTCCTCTCCAACTTCTTGCTGTGACATGCACGTGCCAAGCTCCTTTTTACTCCTTAAGAAAATTAACAACCATATCCACTTTCCTCCAGACTTACCCAATCACCTCCAACTCCTCAACAAGACCTTCGCTAATACATCATCAGTCTAACATCTTAATTCCTTTCTCCCGCACCTCAACTATGCAGTCTTCTTTTCTTCTCTCTTGCCATCACAATTTGGAGCATAACGTTTAATCAGTTATGTAGTACACACATCTTGCTCACAATGTTACGAGTTCATTTAAAAAAAAATATCCGTATCTTCATGTACACACGTTATGTAGTACACACATCTTGCTCACAACGTTACGAGTTCATTTTTTTAAAATATCCGTATCTTCATGTACACACATGTGAACTTGCAAGCATCGGTGCTTCATTTGAATAACTTATCTAGGAAACACTCCTAAAACAAAACTGCAACAATAGCTTTCATAACAGTGAGTGATCTTTCAAACAGTTAACAATGTCAACCAGATAAATATTAAAGTTTTGCAAGGATAATAATCAACACACAAATTAAACTTAACAAGTCACAAGTTCTATTAGCCGTCGACTCAATCTTTAGCCCTCTCGACCTTACCACCTCCTCTCACACCAAAGTCTTGATCTCGTCCAAGATATTCGATACTAGCTGAGACTCTGTCCCTTTAGCATTGACGGTCAGGAAGTCGCCAGCCTAAATAAATACACACAAGATGGTGACCTCACTAATGAGGAAGGAGGCAAACTCTAATACCTGTGCCTTGACCAGGAGGCAGATGTGGTGTTGCTTGATGGAGCAACCGTAGAGGGAAGCACTATCCTCTATGTGTTCCACCACCACTAGGTGAAGTGCAGCTGCGATGGCAGCCAAGGTTGAACTAAAGTCTACCGCCATTGTTAGCTGCACCTGCATGAAGGAAAAGGCAACCCATTATTTCTGGTATTTTTATGTATTACTATCATTGTAGTTGCTTAAAAATATTAAAACATTTGTCGTCATTAATTTTGTTGTTGATACCGTCAAAAACTTGTTCCTATCCTTTAGACATTCAAACCTGTTCTTATCCTTTAGACATTCAAACCTGTTCTTATCCTTTAGACATTCAAACCTGTTCTTATCCTTTAGACATTCAAATCTGTTCTTATCCTTTAGACATTCAAACCTGTTCTTATCCTTTAAACATTCAAACCTGTTCTTATCCTTAGACATTCAAACCTGTTCTTATCCTTAGACATTCAAACCTGTTCTTATCCTTTAGACATTCAAACCTGTTCTTATCCTTTAGACATTCAAATCTGTTCTTATCCTTTAGACATTCAAACCTGTTCTTATCCTTTAGACATTCAAACCTGTTCTTATCCTTTAGACATTCAAACCTGTTCTTATCCATTTGACATTCAAAACTGTTCTTATCCTTTAGACATTCAAACCTGTTCTTATCCTTTAGACATTCAAACCTGTTCTTATCCTTTAGACATTCAAACCTGTTCTTATCCTTTAGACATTCAAACCTGTTCTTATCCTTTTGACATTCAAAACTGTTCTTATCCTTTAGACATTCAAACCTGTTCTTATCCTTTTGACATTCAAATCTATTTATCCTGTTTTTATCCTTTAGACAGTGTCTTAGTTGTTGTTGAATGTTTCCATACATACCTTTACAGATTGAGTGTCACACAGAGAACCTCCGCCAAGCAAGCTAGAAAACTGATCCCTGAAAACAAAAACAAAAAACAACAACATGACACGTGACCGACTCTGAAAGGTTGAGGATCACCAGGCAATGTGGGTAAAAGAGTAACTCACTGAGTACAAGGGACAGGGCAGATGAAAGAGGAGCAAGGGAGCTGGATCCTGAAGTCTACCTTATCTCCAGTTGTGCCCGACTCAGACTAAACAAGAGAAGAAAAGGAAAGAATTATAAAATTTGCAACGTAGAAAATTTGACATGGATTATTTGTAGCTACGCATTGCTTCACCGCCCTCACCCATTAGATAACATGCAGGTCCTTCTGCAGTAAGTGCACAGAGCGATCACCATGCACACAAAGTCGGGGAACCTCCAAGGTAGATGAGTTAGGAGGCAAAATATATCTCCTAAAGAACGCCTACATAACTGCTATAATGTGTGTCCCAGACTTATTGCCTTCGCAAATTGCTTCATTATTTGTATACTAGCTGGCTATATGTGTTCCTTTTTACCACTAATATATGCTAGCTGGCTATATCCATCTATCTTTTACCACTAATATATACTAGCTGTCTTTATCTGTCTATATTTTACCACTAATATATACTATCTGGCTATATCTGTGTTCATTTTTACCACTAATATATACTAGCTGGCTATATCTGTCTATCCTTTACCACTAATATAATTATGCTAGCTGGCTATATCTGTCTATCTTTTACCACTAATAGTAATATATACTATCTGGCTATATCTGTGTTCCTTTTTACCACTAATATATACTAGCTGGCTATCTTTTACCACTAATATATGCTAGCTGGCTATATCTGTCTTTACCACTAATATATACTAGCTGAATATATCTGTCCTATCTTTTACTAATATGTACCCAGCTGTTGTATTTGTGCCGCATTCTCTGGCATATCTGGCATGTTCTACAAAGATAATGAAGACCCGCTCTCTGCCTGACTAGGAAAACTCCAATTAGAGATATCTTATTCCCAAATATTATATATTTCTCTCCTGACTAAAGACTAACCTTGACCATGTAAGTTGTAGTACCCCTCAACTTCTGGGGGACCAGAAAACTCTCGACATAGAAGGTGAACTGACACTCGTTGGCCATTTGCGAGGGCAACTGGAACGGAACTTTGACTACATCACCACTAGGTGTTCCTCCAGCCTGCAAATCAAACATCAAATCAATATCAAGACATACACTAATAGAGGTTACTCTAACATGCTGCCATGTCACACCGAGTAAAACAGGAACAAACTTTAAAAAAGTTTCTCAAACAATTATTGAAACAAGACTACATATCATCCAGTCTTGCATCCATGTAGACTGCAATCAGTTAGATGACCCTTTACCATTTAAAATAATTTATTATACGAGATATATATTAAATTTTGACGTTGTATTGTGTGAGGCGGAATTGCTTTCATGTGATCTGGGTGTGGTCAGCATTTCCTGTCGTAAAGCATGAAACTAGAACTAGAGGACCAACAAGTTTGTCCAGGTATTGCCTGTGGGAAGAGCGATGTCCTGACTACTTGATTACAAGAGGATTAAGTCTAAATCTCTCCCACTTCAAAGTCTGCCGCGATCTTTTTTAGCTAAAAACATTTGAGCGTTCAGCAACGCTTCGACTTCTTTGACGGTCCTACAGTTGTACAAACACGGACAGATGAACCTAGAGGCTTTAACCAAGGGAACCTGAAGTTCCTGGAAGATACATTACACCAAGCGCGATGTAGCTACGAAAGTGAGTATCAATATGTTACGTAGTGAAAATAGATTTGTCAGGATCTTTATCAAGGTGACTCACAGCTATATATATATATATATTATATAACTAATGTCAATTTGGTTGACTTCTTACCCCCTCAGTCCAATCCCACTCTTTACCATTCCCCAAGCTATTGTTTGGAGGGTTGGGCAGATGAGGTTTATTTCTACTTCAAATTGAAAACTAGCATAACACTGGGTTACTTGAAACTAGCATAACACTGGGTTACTTGAAACTAGCATTACACTGGGTTACTTGAAACTAGCATAACACTGGGTTACTTGAAACTAGCATTACACTGGGTTACTTGAAACTAGCATAACACTGGGTTACTTGAAACTAGCATAACACTGGGTTACTTGAAACTAGCATAACACTGGGTTACTTGAAACTGGTATAACACTGGGTTACTTGAAACTGGCATAACACTGGGTTACTTGAACATAACAAAGGGTTAATTGAAACTAGCATAACATTGGGTTACTTGAACTAAGCATAACACTGGGTTACTTGAAACTAGCATAACACTGGGTTACTTGAAACTAGCACAACACTGGGTTACTTGAAGTTGATGACTATGTCAAGCAACAAGATACAGAGAAACACTGGCAAAGGAACAAGTTATGTTTCTAAAACAAGATTCTAAAAACAAGTTTGCAGTGCATGATAATAGAGAAGTGTAAAATAGTTTTAGACTCCTGATGAAGGCTAGAGCATCTAGTCAAAATGTCGAGAGACAATTTCAAGTTGATTTATTGAGAAGGTTATTGTAGTGTTATAATTCTTATGCAGGAACCAATCCTTGTAATCTCCTCTATGACAGAGCCAAATGTTGCACTTTCGACAGAACCACACTGTATGTGACCACATTCCTCCCCCCATCGAGGCTGTGTGCACAGCAACCTCTTCTGTGGTTCAGTGAATTGGCCATAGGTAGCCGAGGGGTTAGTGTTGACGAAATTCTCCTAGGTCGCTTTCCACAGAAATAATCAGCAACTATTTTATTTGCTAGAACGATGTGGAATCTTTTCAAGTTTTTTTCTCTGGTTGGTTTCGGGTTTATAGAGAATAAAGGAGTTAATTAGTGCCACATCAATCAGGAAGGAAAATATGTGATTATACATGTAGTTGGTAAACGTGCCATGTCTTGTCACTTCGTTGACCAGATCATGTGTACACCAGACTGTCCACTACTAAAAAATCAATATACATTGTAGATCATACATATCTTGCTGCTATTGCCGATTATACCCATGTAGGGTCAGCTACAGCCTCAAGCACTTGGTAAGAATTGCACAGAACTCCACTAACCAAACAGCACGTATTTTGGTAGAGGATCAGCCTCCTTTGTGGACTTGGTACAGTTTCCCAGGAACGAGAACTCCACAAACCAAACAGCAATACTGAGTGCAGGGAATTTGCTATGTTTATAATAATCATAAGTGTTAGTTGATTGTATCATCGATGAAATTACTCACCAGATGATCCTCTTCCAACACTTTATTCCGCAATAGAGAAACTGATTAGTCGTGGACGTGCATAGGAACATTTGAAATATTCTGGTGCCAATTTTTTTTTATGAACGCAAGTCATGCGAGTGGAACTAAACATAGACCCTTGAGGACAAATTTCAAGGTTCCCCCCCCAAACTTTAAACTTTATCCGGTTGTTTTGTCCATCAGTTTACTACCTTAGCGAAGGATTGAGTCATTTTGGAGCAATGTCGGCTGAAAACACCATTCAAGGCAGAGAAGCAGCCACTGAGAGTTTTAGATGAGATATGAGATTTGGATTTCTTCCTCTTTCCATCCACCATTTTGAAATAAGGGTCATAGCATACTCCCAGATAGAACACTAAGCCAGTTTGATGTTTGATGGAGTATGATATTCACTAATTAGAGACACACATTATAGAGGCTAATATAATATGCTGGCAATGTCTCTGATGCTTGCTGGAGCAAGATATTCACTAATTAGAGACACACATTATAGAGGATAGCATAATACGCTGGCAATATCTCTAATGCTTTCTGGGATGACATTCATTTAGGATACGGTTGAACGCTACGTGAATGTCCCGGTAGCATGGATTGCTAATCGCAAAGCACATCTTCCAGAGAGAGAGGTAGACGTGATCGTCCCCACCAACGCGGTGGACGTGGTCAAAGCGCAAGATCTAGTCCTTGTGCGCCCGCTCCCATTCCCACTGTCACCCCGCCTACTCTGCCAGCACCGCGTGGACCTGTATCATGCAGACCTCCGAAGCCGCAGCACCTTTCGAAGACACATTCGAAAATTACAGCTGCCCCCTTGTACCTTTTACCCTGCCCGGATTTATTGCAAGCCCTGTTCCCGAGACTACCACTTTTGTCACGTCAGCTGGATCCTATCTAGCTCTCGTCCAAGAGACGTACTCCGTGATGATGAAGGTGACGGATCCTGAGATGTACTCCGTGATGATGAAGGTGATGGATCCTATCTAGCTCTCGTCCAAGAGACGTACTCCGTGATGATGAAGGTAACTCTTCTTTCGAGGCACTACCCCATCATCCACAATGATGGTGCAACAGCTCCTGGCCTTCAATAAGAAATGCCATGATCTGGCCATGGAGCTGACAGAGGTTCAAGGAGAGTGAGCAACAGGTACATGTATTTGGCACATGATGCAATACATACCCACCCACCCAAGGCGCTTAGAGGAGCTGCACCTTGTCCTTATAGTGATGGACTACAGAACCTCTCAATAAAAAGGTGAAGGTATTGGAGAGAAGAAGCCTTTTTCACTCCATTTGGTATGGGATCACTGGGGTCGTCAATTGAAGAAGCGCTCTGGAGGGTACCGCCAGGGCGCTTTTCAACAAGCCTTCACTTTACCCTTCACTTTACCTTGGCCAGTTTCTCTTGAAAATGATAAAAAATCAACCGAGCACTTCTGCGACTCTAAACAAGGCTGCGACTCTAAACAAGGCTGCGACTCTAAACAAGGCTGCGACTCTAAACAAGGCTGCAACTCTAAACAAGGCTGCGACTCTAAACAAGGCTGCAACTCTAAACAAGGCTGCGACTCTAAACAAGGCTGCGACTCTAAACACGGGCGCCTACACTCACAAAGAGGAGCTGCAGGTGCAAAAAATACTCCCCGACTCAATCCTACAGACATGAAGTCAATGTAGGAAACCACGCCCATACACTCAGAAACCGTCGAAAATGACTAACATCACTCCAGATAGATGGCGAGACACTCTTTCATGGATCAATGACTTTCTGGTGACTTGCCAACAATTTTTGAGAAATCCTTACCAAGTTAAAATTTTACCATTGTTGGGCAATGGTCGTCAGATCAGCTACCTCGGTTTTGGCATCACAAAGGCTTAACCACAAGCACACCCGACCCTACCGGAGGGAAGGGGATGCCATGTCAACACAGATGTGCTAACCATGCCCAGGGACACCAGATGGGACCCAAATATAAAAACAAACTATCCGTAATGTCACGTGTCATTTGCTGCATTTTTGCATTGAGAAAGGCCCACCACAAGCAAGGCTGAAATATTTGCACTTGTACATCCATTTTGCCATCTGCCATCACCTAACGGACTAATGTCCACAGGAACCAGATAACAACCACGTAGGGTAAGTATTATTCCAGGGCTGCAGTGGGGGGCCCTTAATCAATTCCTACATCCAGAACCCTAGCCCTAGCTTCGAGGTTGCCAAGGCAACTAACTATGTGTGGTCTGTATATATTACAAGGCTAGGTTTCAGCTTAATGAGCATGCTCATTACAATATTGCAGTGCGTATGCATCTCTTTACTTCCATGCAAGCTGCTGCGACATCACTGAGGGAGAGAGATAATTCACCGCATTCAAGGCTCACACAGAGACCGGTCGGAAAGTGTAAAGAAGTGAGCGCATAAAAATCACACTTTTATTTTAGTCACATGACTCTGTCAGGGATTCCTCAACCATGAACCCCTGCAAGGGTCTGAACTGATATCGAAAGAGACCACACAGATAATGAGTGATAGCCAATAGCACATAGGTCATGAGATTTCCCTGGACAGTTCTGATTGGCCAGGGAAGGAACAGACTAGCTAATTAGTATTCATATTACCTTGTAAGGGAATAACCCGACTCACACCTGGCAGCCTATTTAAAGGAGCAAGGCCTCTGAGTCAGGGGGGCCCAAGAGTTCTTGATTGTGTTGTGAGTGTGCTGCATATTTTATCACTGAATTAATAATTTAAAGCCATATTCAGACAGCTTCATGGGAATCTACTAGTATACTAGCAAAGAGAATAGATCCCTCACAAATCAATATAATAATATCAACAACAACAACAATAATAATAATTATTATTATTTTTATAAAATACGGGTTATGCGGGTCGGAGGAAGCAGCAGCTGAGGCCAAATAGTCAGAAGGAGCAAGTGTGCGCCCCTGATGAAATGGCCAGTGCACTCCTGATGAAATGCTCCTGATGAAATGGCCCGTGCGCTCCTGATGAAATGGCCTGCTGATCCTGACCTCGACCTAAACACCAACCTCACTCCCTCATATCCCTGTAATGACCTTGTATACCTTTCTGCTCCATCACCTTTTGCCAACCTATACCACTTCCAACTGCTCACACTCTCAACATCCTCCTCCCATACACACACATTTCTCTTCTTCATCTGTACATTCACAAATTTGTTTGTTTCAAGACCGTCAAATTTGTTGCTCAAGAGAATAAAGTGCTCTACACGCTTACAAAGATCTAGTGGACCAACACAACTTTACTTCCTCAAACAGATTCTGAGACTTCTAACTTTCCCATCTCTTTATCCTTATAAACTTTCAGTGTCTCACATGAGTACTCCGCAACCTAGTCGTGGACGAGGCCGAAGAGGCAAGGGCCCGAGGAAGAAAAAATCCCGACCTGTTTCACCATCTTCTACTCTTCTCTCTGACCGACTCCGCCTCCCACTGACATGCGTTCTGCTGCGACTCCTTCACGTAAACCATCTGCAAATAAGTTTGCAAAACCACTGCTGGGCTATAAGCCAGATCTCGCTCCTAAGGACTTCTCCTCTACTCCCTCAGTGACCCCTTGTGTCAATAAGTTGTTGTAGTAGATGGGGTTTCTGGGTACACTCAAGCGCCATCCATTAGGGATTTCTAACTCAACTATTCTGGATTCGTAGAGCTAGTTAAGACGTCCTATACAACACCATAGCTGCTCCAACAAAAACTTATTATTATTACTATTATTATTATTATTATTTTATTATAAAAACTCTGAAATGTCTAGGGCTGCAGCTACTGCTCCTCCTGCCTCCGACCCATTGCTCTGACAGCCACTGGAATCCATTGCCCTGACAGCCACTGGAATCCATTGCCATGGTCCTAAAAGCTCTAGATGCCCTGGCCCGCTGCCTAGATAGTTGCCAGCCACATCAAGCCAAACATCACATAGTCACCTTGTTCGGCTTCTGCCTCAAGCCCACCCTGGGCTCAACCACGACTAATCCTGTGCCCACCTGGGAAGATACCTAAGTGAGTTCCTAAGGCCTCTAAGGGATGTTTGGTTTGTGGGAGGAAGCCATCACCCCAGACAAAACCCGCATAGCAATGGAGTTATGCTTTGGTGATCGCTGCCCAAGATAACCTCACAGAGGTGGAGAGCTTTGGCTTCTGCTATTAATCAGATCTGCAAACATCTGCAAACATACATGTACAACAGCAGGCCCAGCCAACTCCAAAGGTGAGCCTGGAGGGAGACTAAGGAGTCTCTGTGAGACTGGCTGGCCTGTTCTGGTGACATACTCTGGCTGAGAAGAGCAATGTTACCAACATTGCACTCCAATAGAAGTACCCCTGACAACACCCACACTCCAATAGAAGCACCCCTGGCAACACCCACACTCCAATAGAAGCACCCCTGGCAACACCCACACTCCAATAGAAGCACCCCTGACAACATCCACACTCCAATAGAAGCACCCCTGGCAACACCCACACTCCAATAGAAGCACCCCTGACAACACCCACACTCCAATAGAAGCACACCTGACAACACCCACACTCCAATAGAAGCACCCCTGACAACACCCACACTCCAATAGAAGCATCCCTGACAACACCCACACTCCAATAGAAGCACCCCTGACAACACCCACGCTCCAATAGAAGCACCCCTGACAACATCCACACTCCAATAGAAGCACCCCTGACAACACCCACACTCCAATAGAAGCACCCCTGACAACACCCACACTCTCCAACTCCCACTCTAGCTCAATCAGATGCAACAAGGTCTCAGAGAGTAAGATCACCCGTGACATTAATTCCTTCCTCGCTGCCCCCCAGCGTCTGAAGGACACCCTCCTCCCTGCCCTCGTGTCCTTTACCGAGAAGTTCCTGAATGGCAATGCACCATCATCCATTAGGTTGTACTTCTTTGGTGCGACCTTAATTGCAGGCGAGAAGAAAATACATGTAGGTAGAGATCAGCCTCTAGCAATATGTGGCACTCTCCATCGCTTGACAGCTATGGTGGCTGGGATGAAGGTGGTAGAGGAGATCGGAGTCCTATTTGCTCCGGTCCAACTGGGCTATAGAGTCTGGAGGCACTCAGAAGCAGAAGTGAATGCCTCAGCATGGATTACGAAGGATCTTGGTTAAAACTGTGTCTGAAGAGGACCTCCAGATCTTTCATCACTTCGATGACGGAATAAATATAAACTGAAGAGACTTGTTGCCATTTGTCTTGGCCAACTCCAGCTCTGTTTCACATTGAGCTTCTCTCTCTGCCATATTATCAATGCTTGTCGGCTATACTTGATTGCCGCTCAGCAAATAGATAATGGCAAGATATGTACATAGATGGTTGCATGGAGACTCTTCTGTTTCTTTCAGTTTCTTTCATCTCTTGATCACTGATAAAGCTTGGTCCCTGGAGGGCCTCGGTCTCTCTCAAGAGGAGCAGACAGAGGGATGGCAGACAAACCTAGAGCCAAGCAACCCGACGCATCGCCACGCAAGATTACGAGCACTACGCCCAGCAATTATTGCCGTTCTCCAGAAGTCGGCCCAGATACCGAGATTTGTACTTGAAGCCACCACACTGCAGAACACGAAGCAAGCTTGTCAACAACAACAGGGCTGCTTCACAGAGCTGAATGCCCTGGTCCTGAGCATCCTGTTAATGGTAAGCCACCATTGTGGAATTTAATCCCATAAATGATAATGATAAACCACCATAAGTGACAGGCACTAACTGGATATCTACATACTGCAAATAGAATTCAAAGGAAGTCTCTCTCTCTGAGTAAGTGAGTGTGTGAGTGAGTGAGAGTGTGTGTGTGTGTGTGTTCTTATATACACAGCCACAATTTTGAAGCTCGGAGTCTCAAGCTTCCAGTAGGTGACACCGGGATGGACGTGGGCTATGTTGTCCTGGGTGACGTTGGACTCCAAGTGAGGTGGGCTATGTTGTCCTGGGTGACGTTGGACTCCAAGTGAGGTGGGCTATGTTGTCCTGGGTGACGTTGGACTCCAAGTGAGGTGGGCTATGTTGTCCTGGGTGACGTTGGACTCCAAGTGAGGTGGGCTATGTTGTCCTGGGTGACGTTGGACTCCAAGTGAGGTGGGCTATGTTGTCCTGGGTGACGTTGGACTCCAAGTGAGGTGGGCTATGTTGTCCTGGGTGACATACGGACGTGGGCTATGTTGTCCTGGGTGACATACGGACGTGGGCTATGTTGTCCTGGGTGACGTACGGACATGGGCTATGTTGTCCTGGGTTACGTTGGACTCCAAGCTCACTGGAAGCCATTGCAAAAACAACATGACATCGCTTGCCATCGTCAGGCATTTAGTTGAGGAGCATCCCTGCACGTGCATTTCCCACATACCTGGCGACCACTAACACAAGCCATCAACAGCTAGCTACTGTAGGCCAGAGCTCACAATGCAAGACTATTCTACCTCATAAATAATTTACTAGAGTACGTATTTCTATAAAAAATACAAATAAATAAACAAATAAACTATTTCTTACCAGCACTTGCCCAATGCATTGCTGACTACTATCATTATCAATGTCTTGATGATAGAAGTACTACAGGGAAAATACTATATGAAGAGGTTGATAATCAGAACAGCAGGCAAGAACGGCCTCTTCCTTGACTTTACTGGAAGCGCTGCTGTGGAGGGAGGCTGCACGCACCTATGCTCTCCTGGAATGGCCTCTTCCTTGACTTTACTGGAAGCTCTGCTGTGGAGGGAGGCTGCACGCACATATGCTCTCCTGGAATGGCCTCTTCCTTGACTTTACTGGAAGCTCTGCTGTGGAGGGAGGCTGCACGCACCTATGCTCTCCTGGAATGGCCTCTTCCTTGACTTTACTGGAAGCACTGCTGTGGAGGGAGGCTGCATGCACCTATGCTCTACTGGAATGGCCTCTTCCTTGACTTTACTGGAAGCTCTGCTGTGGAGGGAGGCTGCACGCACCTATGCTCTCCTGGAATGGCCTCCTCCTTGCCTTTACTGGAAGCTCTGCTGTGGAGGGAGGCTGCACGCACCTATGCTCTCCTGGAATGGCCTCCTCCTTGCCTTTACTGGAAGCTCTGCTGTGGAGGGAGGCTGCACGCACCTATGCTCTCCTGGAATGGCCTCCTCCTTGCCTTTACTGGAAGCTCTGCTGTGGAGGGATGCTGCACGTACCTATGCTCACCTAGACTCACTCTGAATCCATCCTTCTTTTGTATCGACACCAGAGCAACGTAACGTTAGCTTGCTTACTTCAAATGGAGCTGATTTTCATACCAAACTGTAGCTTATTGCATCAGCATTCTAGCAATGTAAAGGGTTAAAAAAATAACCTCCTTGAAAAGGGTTATGTAGCTACAAGTGCAATTACTATAAAACCAACAAACAATACATGTGACTACTCCATGGCAAAGGTTCAATCATCAGGTCATGTGTTCTACATGTGCCTACTCCATGGCAAAGGTTCAATCATCAGGTCATGTGTTCTACATGTGACTGCTCCATGGCAAAGGTTCAATCATCAGGTCATGTGTTCTACATGTGACTGCTCCATGGCAAAGGTTCAATCATCAGGTCATGTGTTCTACATGTGACTGCTCCATGGCAAAGGTTCAATCATCAGGTCATGTGTTCTACATGTGACTGCTCCATGGCAAAGGTTCAATCATCAGGTCATGTGTTCTACATGTGCCTGCTCCATGGCAAAGGTTCAATCATCAGGTCATGTGTTCTACATGTGACTGCTCCATGGCAAAGGTTCAATCATCAGGTCATGTGTTCTACATGTGACCACTCCATGGCAAAGGTTCAATCATCAGGTCATGTGTTCTACATGTGACTGCTCCATGGCAAAGGTTCAATCATCAGGTCATGTGTTCTACATGTGACTGCTCCATGGCAAAGGTTCAATCATCAGGTCATGTGTTCTACATGTGACTGCTCCATGGCAAAGGTTCAATCATCAGGTCATGTGTTCTACATGTGACTGCTCCATGGCAAAGGTTCAATCATCAGGTCATGTGTTCTACATGTGACTGCTCCATGGCAAAGGTTCAATCATCAGGTCATGTGTTCTACATGTGAATACTCCATGGCAAAGGTTCAATCATCAGGTCATGTGTTCTACATGTGACTGCTCCATGGCAAAGGTTCAATCATCAGGTCATGTGTTCTACATGTGACTGCTCCATGGCAAAGGTTCAATCATCAGGTCATGTGTTCTACATGTGACTGCTCCATGGCAAAGGTTCAATCATCAGGTCATGTGTTCTACATGTGACTGCTCCATGGCAAAGGTTCAATCATCAGGTCATGTGTTCTACATGTGACTGCTCCATGGCAAAGGTTCAATCATCAGGTCATGTGTTCTACATGTGACTACTCCATGGCAAAGGTTCAATCATCAGGTCATGTGTTTCTGTTTTTAATGGTCAGATGCACTTCTGTGAATCTTTAAACAAGCAACACCCCAACTTGTAATTATCAGTTGCGAATACTTACTGATGAACCCCCCAACTTGTAATAATCAGTAGCGAATGCTTACTAATGAACCCCCAACTTGTAATAATCAGTTACTGATGAACCCCCCAACTTGTAATTATCAGCAGCGAATACTTACTGATGAACGCTCGAGCTTTGTGTTGAGAGAATCTAGAACATTGAAGTCCAGGGAGACGAGCTGATGGGCTGTCTTGTTCCTAGGCACATGTAATATAATACAGAAGAGAGGAAGCCAACAAATGTCTAGACTTGCTTGACCGACTCCATGTACCTATGTGTGCGTAGTGTGTGTGCTGTATGTACATATGTATGTGTGGTGTGTATGTATGGTGTGTGTGTATGTGTGTGATGTTGTGTGTATGGGGTGTGTGTGTGGTGTATGTGTATATGATGTGCAGTGTTGTGTGTGTATGTATGTATGTATGGTGTGTGTATGTATGTATGGTGTATGTATGCTACGGATGACTCACTGGAACACAACAGCCACTGTAACTTGGCCATGATAGAGAGGGTTGGCTCTAACCTCGTATGTCTATAAAATATATATAAAAATGAAGTAAGGTCACTATCAACTTCTTCCTTGAGCTAAATCGAGACTGTAGTTCAACCTTCTTCTTTTGCACGCACATCCTCTCTCTTGACACCGAAGTGCCTGTGCAACACAAATGTTGTTCTTCTCTATAACCCCTCCCCCCCTCCCCCACACAAAACAAACACAACTTTCAGCTTGAAAGCTGCTATAGAACTCTTGACCATTTTAACAAACAAACAAAAAAATAAAAATTGGCAAAAGTTTATCGACTTCAACATTTGACGTGTTATCTGGCAAGTACGGTAGGCAACACACCATCTTGATGTTCTCATCCTCAGCCAGCGGCTTGAAGGAGGACACAGGCTGTACGGCAATGGGGGGGGGGGGGGGGGGGAAAGGAAAAAAGAGAGAGAGAAAACATCAAAGCAGGCAAAGATCGTCACCTTCATAAACACACCTCGCTGGGTTTCTTGTTGCCCATATCTAGGTCCATCAGTTCTGCCCCAGACTCGGGCCTGGCTGCAGTCTCTGCTATTTGTTCCACAGCATCTGATGCTGCTGCAGCTGCTGCTTTGCTCTTTGACCTCTTCCCTCCTTTTCTGTCCTTCTTTGATTTCTGTGTACGCACAAACAAGTCACCACAATGCACATACCACAACCATCACCAAGGCCACAATGCACACACCACAACCAAGGCCACAATGCACACACCACAACCATCACCAAGCCCACAATGCACACACCACAACCATCACCAAGCCCACAATACACACACCACAACCATCACCAAGCCCACAATACACACACCACCTCACATCTCCCAGGCAGACCATTACCTTCCCTTTCTTTGTCTTCTCCTCCTCCACCACCTCTTCTACTTCCTGAGCTGGCTCTGCAGCAGAAGACTCCTCCTTCTTCCCCTTCCGCCGAGACTTCTTGGTTGTTGCGTGGCTCTCCCCGCCAGGTGCGGGACTGACCGACTCTGCCTTGCTCTTGCCCTGACTTCCGGTGGACAACCAGAAATCAAGATCATCCAACTCCCCTAAGACAGAAGCCGCATTAACAGGGAGTGAGTCAATACACCAAACACATTCCATTGAATAGCAGTCATTTATCCTTCACTTCAACCCAACTTACCAGCAGACATTTATCCTTCACTTCAACCCAACTTACCAGCAGACATTTATCCTTCACTTCAACCCAACTCACCAGCAGACATTTATCCTTCACTTCAACCCAACTTACCAGCAGACATTTATCCTTCACTTCAACCCAACTCACCAGCAGACATTTATCCTTCACTTCAACCCAACTCACCAGCAGACATTTATCCTTCTTATCCTTCAATTCAACCCAACTCACCAGCAGACATTTATCCTTCACTTCAACCCAACTCACCAGCAGACATTTATCCTTCTTATCCTTCAATTCAACCCAACTCACCAGCAGACATTTATCCTTCACTTCAACCCAACTTACCAGCAGACATTTATCCTTCACTTCAACCCAACTTACCAGCTCTCAGACATTTATCCTTCACTTCAACCCAACTCACCAGTAGACATTTATCCTTCACTTCAAGCCAACTTACCAGCAGACATTTATCCTTCACTTCAACCCAACTCACCAGCAGACATTTATCCTTCACTTCAACCCAACTTACCAGCAGACATTTATCCTTCACTTCAACCCAACTTACCAGCAGACATTTATCCTTCACTTCAACCCAACTTACCAGCAGTCATTTCTCATTCAAGTATACCAGTGTTTACAACTCCATGGTGGTTGCCTATCTACAATTCTACACGGTATTGTGCAGAGATATGATAGGCATACATCACTCACCCCCTCCTCCTTAGTTAAAGCATGTTTGGCAGGCAGTGTGTGCCTATTCTTTCTGCTGGCACTGTCAGATTACATTTTCGTTGGTGTGGCAAAAATCTTAGCTACATGTAGCGGCGTTCATTTCTTCTGCCCCTTCACGCATTCATCTTCTTCGCCACCGCCTGTGTACAGGAAGGAAAATGAATCTTCTCTTCTCCATCAGCGTCCTTCTCCTCAAAAGACACTTCAATGGTCGCTGGAACAGCTTGTCAATGCATCCTGTGTGTGGTCTTTGAGGCAGTAAGCCTCTCTATCTTTGGACCTATCCACCTTTTCAGTTTGAAGATGAGAGTTTGTGTGATAAAATCGTCAAATAAGCGAGCTAGTTTTGGATTTACCACATATTTGACATTCAAATATGATAAAAATGTTCAGCAATAGATGATGTAACCATGACATAAATAGATCATCTTTGTATTCTTTACTTATGGCATTATGGATGCATCAAGCAGATCACTTGACTTGTTGTATATATAAGACAGTCTCTATTACTCCTGATGTGCATCAGTTATATATATATATATGTATACAATATATATATATATATGTATACATGTATACATATATATATACACACACGTCACAATCCTTTCCTCACGAAGGTGCGTGAAGGGTGCTTACTGCTGCATCATTGCTCATGCAGTTGTGTACAATTACTACTACCTTCGAGAGAGTTCCACACCTGGGAGAATTCTGTTTTTGATAACTGTGGTTCTTTGCTAAATGCATTGCAAGTTGCACTCGTACTGGTAATCTCCGTGCCAACAACGCAATCTACAACAGTGACAACACCTTACCTTCTTTTTGGGGGGGTTCGGCGGCAGCGCTGACTGGCTCTGCCGGAGTGACATCCTCTACTTGGTCCTCATCTCCCACAACACCAAGCAACAATGGACCCACACCCTCCTCCTCCTCTTCCTCTTCCTTTCTCTTCTTCTTCTTCTTTTTCTTCCTGGAGGACTTGCTCTCCTCATTTACCTCCTCCTCCCCCTCCTTCTTACGCTTCTTGGTCTTCTTCTTGTGTTTTGACTGTCGGAGAGAAGCATCCGTCTGTGCATCACAACACTGTCACCCAGAAAATGGCATTCCTTGTAGACAAGTAGTACTCACCTTGAGATCTCCCTCCTTGTTCTCAGCGAGGGTCATGGGGACGATCCTGTGCTGCCGAACTGGAAGTACTTCATCATCTCTCAGTGGCCTAGAGAAGACAGTGTTCAGCCATGTTGTGATATGGATATGTGGTTGTATAGATGTCCACTGATCAAGTGTTTGTATAGATGGAGGAGACATAATGGAAGTAGAGGGTGAGAAGAGAGAGAGGTGAGGAATACGAGGATGGGGTGTAATATGAGGATGGGGTGTAATATGAGGATGGGTGTAATGTGAGGAGTGTAATAGGAGGAGGGTGGGGTGTAAGAGGAGGACGACGGGGTGTAATAGGATGAGGATGGGGTGTAATAGGATGAGGATGGGATGTAATAGGAGGAGGATGGGGTGTATAGGAGGAGGAAGGGTGTAATAGAAGGTGTAATATGATGAGGATGGGGTGTAAGAGGAGGAGGAGGTGGAGTGTAAGAGGAGGAGGAGTGTAAGAGGAGGAGGAGGTGGAGTGTAAGAGGAGGAGGAGGTGGAGTGTAAGAAGAGGAGGAGGTGGAGTGTAAGAGGAGATGGAGTGTAAGAGGAGGAGGAGGTGGAGTGTAAGAGGAGGAGGAGTTGGAGTGTAAGAGGAGGAGGAGTGAAAGAGGGAGTGGGAGAAGATGAGCGAGTGAAGGAGGAGACCACTCACACGTCCAGGTTCTGATTGAGTGCATCCGTCAAGTCCACATCACCAAGGCCGGCCACTGCCACTCCCGCACGGGCCTTCTTGATCTCATCGTCGGAACTTGCAGCCCCATCTGGCATCTCCCCCTCCTCAATATTCACCATGGGTCTGGGTACGATATCGTCCTCGCTGCTCTCTCCACCACGCCCCTTCTTGCCATGCCCCCTCTTCTTCTTCTTTCGCTTCTTCTTATCCATCGAGGACCGAGACTCACCTAGAAAACAAAATGTCACACGATGATCATGCAAGTCACATGATTACCATGTAGTCACATGATTACCATGAAAAGTCACATGATTATCATGCAAGTCACATGATTACCATGAAAAGTCACATGATTATCATGCAAGTCATATGCACCCACTTTCCAGTGCGTAATTGGAATAGAAAAACAAAGACCTACTTACATACCGCTATATGGACGAAACTTTTAGTTCCAATTATCTATCTTTTATTAAACCTTTACCGACAATGAGGGCAGTGCCCAGCTCCAGCTTGTGTATTGGAATGACGCTCACATCAGTAGCAACACTGGTCAAACCTGTTCCCTCATCAGGTTTGGGGGAAGCAATCTTGCTGCCATTGCTAGGCTTCAGGTAATGGGGGTTGCTCATCTGATCAAGCTTCCGCTGCTCACGTCGCTATAGAAACAAGTGGGCAGCAAATAGGAACACCAAAGATGTGAGTTTGAAAATTCAAAAAAATTACTTCAACTAATTGTTGAGAACTAATTAATAAACATGCCACACCCCTTTCTACATACCCACCCGTTTCATTTCCTCGTCCTCTTCATCAGCTTCATCACCCTTGCCACCTTTCCGCTTCTTCCTCCCCTTCTTGTCTCGAGGGAGGGAGGGGCTGTTGAAGGGGTTGTCGTTCATGCCGGATGACCCGGCCAACATGAAGGTCAAATCGTTGGACTTAAACTCGTCCTCACTGTCGGGTGGAGGCTCGTAGATCCATTTATCCAAATCCAACCTTCACATGAAGCGCACACCAGCACACAACGTATGGAGAAAGTCACAAGTTAACACAATATTGGACTTGCATTAGCATCACAGAAGAGGTTTACTAGGCTGGTAACAGCTCTGTGGGGACACACACTGGACCAACATCACACCGGGTGGAGGCAGGTTAAAGTAGGTTGACAATAGCTCTATGGGGACACACACTGGACCAACATCACACTGGGTTGAGGCAGGTTGAAGTAGGTTGACAATAGCTCTATGGGGACACACACTGGACCAACACCACACTGGGTTGAGGCAGGTTGAAGTAGGTTGACAATAGCTCTGTGGGGACACACACTGGACCAACATCACACCGGGTGGAGGCAGGTTGAAGTAGGTTGACAATAGCTCTATGGGGACATACACTGGACCAACACCACACTGGGTTGAGGCAGGTTGAAGTAGGTTGACAATAGCTCTATGGGGACACTCTGGACCAACACCACACTGTGTGGAGGCAGGTTGAAGTACAGTAGGTTGACAATAGCTCTATAGGGACAAATCGCAAACACCCTTGCATGTGACTATCACATGATCACACTCACCCTTCAGGGACTGGGACTTTCTTTTGAGCCTTAGCGGAGACAGGATTGAGGTCTCCGGAAAAGAGCCCCACCAGTTCCCCTGCCACAGCAGCTCCCTTGCCTTGTAGCTTAACAATGTACTTCATGAGCTGCAGGATGCAGCAGGCTCTCTCCTGCACTTCCAGGTCCCCACTCTGGATGAAGACAGGCAACTTCTCCACCAACATGGCTCCTACCTCCTCCACAACACCTGCATCGCCCTGACGGTCATGGAGATTAGGGCAAGAGAAGAGAAAGAAGAGAGGATGTAAGGAAGACATATCAGATCACCACCCCCTAAACGTAACTATACAGTACAATTTCAGAACAATACAGCACAAGTTCAGGCATGCATATACACTCACCTCTGCATCAGATATATATACCAAGAAACTGGCGTAGAGCTCACCCCTCCCATAACTCACCCCTCCCATAACACACACACACACACCTCTGCCTCAGCCTGCACCAAGAAGCTGGCATAGAGCCTCCCCCCTCCCTCCTCACACACACTCACCTCTGCCTCAGCCTGCACCAAGAAGCTGGCGTAGAGCTTTACAATATTCTGGATGAAGACAGCCTGGATGTGAGCAGGGAGAGATGTCACCTTTGGGTTCAAGAGAGAGTCCAGAGTGGCACGGGAATCGGTCAGATACTCCGAGAACTCTCCCACAATCCATGCTGCTGCATAGAGCACTTCTGAGATACCTCCGTTGTGCGTACTTCCAGTGAAGAGATGGGTGTTGTCCAGAATGGTGGCCTGGGGGAAGAGAGGAAAAGAGGAGATGAGGGTGTGTGGGAGAGAGAGGGGAAGAGGAGGTTAGCGGTGTGGAGAGAGAGGAGTAGAGAAGAGAGAGGGAGAGAGATTAGGTGGTGTGGGAAGAGAGAGAGGGGGAAGAGGAGGTTATGAGTGTTGGGAGAGAGAGGGTGGTAGAGGAGGAGAGAAGAAAGAGGAGGTTAGCGGTGTGGAGAGAGAGGAGTAGAGAAGAGAGAGGGAAAGAGATTAGGTGGTGTGGGAAGAGAGAGAGGGGGAAGAGGAGGTTATGAGTGTTGGGAGAGAGAGGGTGGTAGAGGAGAGAGAGAAGGAAGAGGAGGTTAGGGGTGAGGGAGGGGGAGGAGAGAGAAGAAAGAGGAGTTAAAGCTGGCAACTCAAAGCTCTCATAAGATATGGAAAACAGGAACAGCAGAAACACTTGACCATCATCCCATCATCATCAACACCCCCCCCCCCCATCCCATTATCTTGTTCCACTCATCTGTGTGAGACCAAGTAATTGAGTATGGCTGTTGTCAGCCATTTTTGGCAAGAAGACCTTGGACTACCCTCACCACTCAATGATTTGTATACTCACCCATTTACAAACTGAACGGAAAGAGGAGGTTAGGGGTGAGGGAGAGAGAGGAGAGGTATTGATGGCAATGTTTAGCTAACGATCGACTTTTGTGACGTTCCTTCTCTTATAGAAACATGCAGAGATGGAGTGTAGAAGCTTTACCTGAGTTTAAGGAAGCTCCTAGAGGGTGGATGACACCAAGCGCTAGCAATGGAGGTAGGACGCCAACTATAATTTTGTATGCGAATACTTGTCAATGTGTAACTAGCAAGCTTATCTTGTTAGATAGAGCTCCATATATAGAGCTTAGGCGTGCTAGTAATGGATTCTTGTAAGCAGCGTCCTCTTTTCTAGAAGTGCAATATTGCCATATAAACACATCATTCTTTTAGCGGATCCGTCTTCACTAAAAATTGCTTACGACGCCATTTAGCGACAACCGTCGTTCAAAGCCTGCACGCGCGTGACACCGCTTGGCGTCTATCGTGGTTAACAAAGAAATAGAGGCTACAACCTGTACAGTGAGGTAGGTGCTTTAACAAAAAGTAGTGCTTAATACAGGCACCTGCTTAACAGCGGGCCTTTATGGTAAGAATACTGAGAAGAGATCACTAAATTACCGACCATTTGTCTGATGGCAAATGCTCGGACATTCTTCACACGAATAGTAACGTCCAGCATCTGAGCTGCTATCTGCTTCCCACAGCGTGTCCCTTCGAACTTTGTCATCTCCACCAGCACCGTGATATACCTACACCATGTCACATGACATCAAAGGTTAAGTAGGAGGTGCCGCGTGGCATCTGGTGGCTTTACCATTCAAAGTTGGCGATGCAGTGATAGCTGTTCTGTGAGCACATGGTAATGATCTTGGTCAGCACCTCATCGCGATAAGCTGAAGAGGAAAGCAATGGAAGTTGCAAGATTAAAACATGTTCTCTCTCTCTTTCCTTCCTCCCATAATGTGCAGTTTAGCACAACCTTTCCGAGGATAGCCCGTGATCTCAGGGAAACCTGGAAATGCTTCCAGGATGTCCCTGGTCAGTGTGGCCGACCACACAACATGGATCAGCACCAAGGCTAAGTTCTAGGCCAGTACCAAATCTTGGGATACTAACTGTTCCGGTTCCAGCATCAATGCTGTGTAGTATATCACCCTCACTAAGGACATCCCGAGATAGTCCAAGTATCTCAGGAGCCCCTGCCTCAGCCCTTCCCTCCCTGGCTCCACTGTAAATCACCCCCCCCTCCCGCCTCCTTCTCACCAGCACTTTCGGAGGTGTCCATGTGTGTCATGAGTTTCCTGACTATCTCCACCAGATTCTTACTGGACACCATCCCAGAGATGAGGTCCAGAGCTCGCAGACGTATAGAGTCGTCATTGTCATCCAGACATTCCACAATCAAGTCTCTGAGACAGATGAGACACACCTCACCACACAATACCCCCTTCTCACACCCCTTAATAGGACATAGTTGCCATGCACTTCACCATAGCCTCTAAGTTAGCATGCACTTCACCATAACCCCTTAGTTAGCATGCACTTCACCATAACCCCTTAGTTAGCATGCACTTTCCCATAACCCTTAGTTAGCATGCACTTCACCATAACCCCTTAGTTAGCATGCACTTCACCTTAACCCCTTAGTTAGCAAGCACTTTGCCATAACCCCTTAGTTAGCATGCACTTCACCACAACCCCTTAGTTAGCATGCACTTCACCACAACCCCTTAGCATGCACTTCACCATAACCCCTTAGTTAGCAAGCACTTCACCACAACCCCTTAGTTAGCATGCACTTCACCACAACCCCTTAGTTAGCATGCACTTCGCCATAACCCCTTAATTAGCAAGCACTTTGCCATTAGTTATTATGCACTTCACCATAGCCCCTTAGTTAGCATGCACTTCACCATAACCCCTTAGTTAGCATGCACTTCACCATAACCCTCAGTTAGCCACTTCACCATAACCCCTTAGTTAGCATGTATGCATTTTACCACAACCATTTAGCTTCACTACATAACCATGTGTGTGATGTGTCCTTCCTGCAACCTCATTTTTTAGAGCACTCTCCTCAGGCATCATAGACTCTTGGCACAAAGATAATTACTTGAGAGCTGAACTGAGAAACAGATTGGTCGTTGCACTAGTATAGACTGTTCTGGTAGTGAAACTATGAGTAATGGGCATATTCTACACAAGTTAGGCAAGGGGGACAAGTAGAGAGATACAAGATCTTGATCATGAATTTTACGGGTTCTTTTGGCCTGCCAGTTTACTACCTTTGCGAAAGATTCAAGGCCCACTTGGGATGAAAGATTCAAGGCCCGCTTGGGACAAAAGATCCAAGGTCCGCTTGGGATGGAGCTTAAATTGTCTGCAACCACCATTGCCAATACGAGTTTTAGCAGAGATATGGTGTTTTGGGGGGGGGTTGGGGCGGGGGGAAATTTGCCAACTGCCATTTTGAAATAGGGATCAAATATCTAGCTGTACCTGTGCTGATTGAGAAACTTGGGGTGGTTTTGCAATATCTTGGCCATGGCTAGCAGTCCGAGGTACTTCAAGTTCTGGTCCGCATCCTCGATAAAGAGGCGGAGCTTGGAGACACAGAGTTGCATGGAGGCAGAGTGTCCGGGCATGCCGGTGATGACCGTGCAGATGCACTCGTAGAGGAGAGACATGGCCGTTGTACTGTGGATGAGGTTTGTAAGGGGCTCAATCAGCTTCTTAGCTAACCTCGGCTCCAGGGGAGTGAGAACACCAAACTAGAGGGCAGAGGGAACATGAAAAACCAAATAATTAATATTAGATGTGCAAATTGAACAACACTTATTGGACTGATGGGCTAGATAAGAAAGGAACGAGACTATACCCCATGTAGAGCAAACAGTTAGGCAACCCTTTACCATTAAAACGAATCCTGTTTGGGTATAACTGTCGGTAAAGGATCGTCAACCTGTTTTGTGTTCACATGGGTGCACGTCCGTTTCCTTGTTCCTTGACACATAAAAATAAGTTTGTTCTCGTGTATAGTTCCTCCCTGATAATAATAATGATGATGGTATTAATAATAATAATAACAAAAACAACAATTAATTAAATTATTATTAAATAATAATAAATTAATAAAATAGTAGTAGATAGTAATAATAACAACAACATGAGGGGGAAATCAAATATATAGACAGTTGCTAAGCAACCATACCCACACCCACCATCTTGATGATCTTGATGAGCATCCAGTTGTTGGTGGAGTTTGTCATGAGTTTGAAGAATGTTGGAGCTAGAGACAGATAGTTACGTGGGTTCTTCCTGGCCAGCTCACAGATGACACTCACAGAGGCTGACTGCACACCTGACGGGGAGGTACAGAGAGGAGGGGGTAATTAGTTCATTACATCCACTAGTGCTGGAAGAGACTTGGAGAGGAAGGGGTGTGGTCAAACCTGTGTCTGGGTCATCCAAACGATCCTTGAGTCTAGGGAAAGCCGGGCGGAGAGCATCTGGGAATTTGAGGAAGATCTTGTACATAACTAGGATCGCCTTCTTCCTGAGGTAAGGCTTGCTGGAGCTCATGAGAGCTAGGACATCATTAGCAAGGTCCCTAGATAGGAGACAGCATGGACAGAGGTCAAGGAAGAAGTACAGACAGAGGTCAAGGAACTACAGACAGAGGTCAAGGAACTACAGACAGAGGTCAAGGAGAACTAGAGACTGAGGGCAAGGAAAACTCAAGACAGAGGTCAGGTAGCTCCTCCCCAGCAGAACCACGCCCCCCTCCCCTTTACTCTTGAAAACCTCAACAGATTATCTCTCTTTATAAGCTCTCGAAAACGTCAACAGAGGAATATAATATATAATCAACAGAGGAATATAACTATCTCTCTCTAAGCCATCAATCCACAGTGACAGTTCAGCAGGTGACAAGCTAGCCTCGCCAGCTCTGGCTCTGTTACACCACGATGACTGGTAGTTACCCAGACTCCCACCCAGCCGAAGAAGGGCCTCATCCTGAAAGGGGTGTAACACTGAGTGAGATCCTTTTTAAAAGTGGATGTGGACATAAAAAATTACACACTCGATGTTTCTACTAGCTGCTCCTGCCTCCATCAGGAGTAATGATAGGGGCTCTAGCCTCCATCAGGAGTAATGATAGGGGCTCTAGCCTCCATCAGGAATAATGACTAGATGCTCTAGCCTCCATCAGGAATAATGACTAGATGCTCTAGCCTTCATCAGGAATAATGACTAGATGCTCTAGCCTTCATCAGGAATAATGACTAGATGCTCTAGCCTTCATCAGGATTAATGACTAGATGCTCCAGCCTTCATCAGAAATAATGATAGGGGCTCTAGCCTTCATCAGGAATAATGACTAGATGCTCTAGTCTTCATCAGGAATAATGACTAGATGCTCTAGCCTTCATCAGGAATAATGACTAGATGCTCTAGCCTTCATCAGGAATAATGACTAGATGCTCTAGCCTTCATCAGGAATAATGACTAGATGCTCTAGCCTTCATCAGGAATAATGACTAGATGCTCTAGCCTTCATCAGGAATAATGGCTAGATGCTCTAGCCTTCATCAGGAATAATGACTAGATGCTCTAGCCTTCATCAGGAATAATTGAGAAAGACATTATATCTGTACTAAAAGCTTTGCACACTATTCCCCCTCCCCAATTATTATTAAGTCCAATTTACACAGAACTCTGCTCTGCTTTGTAGAGCTATAATCAAATGCCCAGGCCATGGGGGCTGCTTCTCTAGACACTCAGAGCAGAGTTGGATGGAAACTATGAAAGGAGAGTCTCTTTGGTGTTGCCACAGCCGGAATCCAGACCAGACCCTAGTAAAGACAGGTGGCTCCTTGACTAGGCAGACTCACTCTATACAACAACTAGCATAACTAAGTGACTCACTCTATACAACAACTAGCGTAACTAGAAGTGACTCACTCTATACAACAACTAGCATAACTAGAAGTGACTCACTCTATACAACAACTAGCATAACTAAAAGTGACTCACTCTATACAACAACTAGCATAACTAAAAGTGACTCACTCTACACAACAACTAGCATAACTAAAAGTGACTCACTCTACACAACAACTAGCATAACTAGAAGTGACTCACTCTATACAACTAGCATAACTAGAAGTGACTCACTCTATACAACAACTAGCATAACTAGAAGTGACTCACTCTACACAACAACTAGCATAACTAGAAGTGACTCACTCTACACAACAACTAGCATAACTAGAAGTGACTCACTCTATACAACAACTAGCATAACTAGAAGTGACTCACTCTATACAACAACTAGCATAACTAGAAGTGACTCACTCTATACAACAACTAGCATAACTAGAAGTGACTCACTCTATACAACAACTAGCATAACTAGAAGTGACTCACTCTATACAACAACTAGCATAACTAGAAGTGACTCACTCTATACAACAACTAGCATAACTAGAAGTGACTCACTCTATACAACAACTAGCATAACTAGAAGTGACTCACTCTATACAACAACTAGCATAACTAGAAGTGACTCACTCTATACAACAACTAGCATAACTAGAAGTGACTCACTCTATACAACAACTAGCATAACTAGAAGTGACTCACTCTATACAACAACTAGCATAACTAGAAGTGACTCACTCTATACAACAACTAGCATAACTAGAAGTGACTCACTCTATACAACAACTAGCATAACTAGAAGTGACTCACTCTATACAACAACTAGCATAACTAGAAGTGACTCACTCTATACAACAATTAGCATAACTAGAAGTGACTCGCTCTATACAACAACTAGCATAACTAGAAGTGACTCGCTCTATACAACAACTAGCATAACTAGAAGTGACTCACTCTATACAACAACTAGCATAACTAGAAGTGACTCACTCTACACAACAACTAGCATAACTAGAAGTGACTCACTCTATACAACAACTAGCATAACTAGAAGTGACTCACTCTATACAACAACTAGCATAACTAGAAGTGACTCACTCTATACAACAACTAGCATAACTAGAAGTGACTCACTCTATACAACAACTAGCATAACTAGAAGTGACTCACTCTATACAACAACTAGCATAACTAGAAGTGACTCACTCTATACAACAACTAGCATAACTAGAAGTGACTCACTCTATACAACAACTAGCATAACTAGAAGTGACTCACTCTATACAACAACTAGCATAACTAGAAGTGACTCACTCTATACAACAACTAGCATAACTAGAAGTGACTCACTCTATACAACAACTAGCATAACTAGAAGTGACTCACTCTATACAACAACTAGCATAACTAGAAGTGACTCTCTCTATACAACAACTAGCATAACTAGAAGTGACTCACTCTATACAACAACTAGCATAACTAGAAGTGACTCGCTCTATACAACAACTAGCATAACTAAAAGTGACTCACTCTATACAACAACTAGCATAACTAGAAGTGACTCGCTCTATACAACAACTAGCATAACTAGAAGTGAGTGGTGTTAAAATGCCCCTTCTTGGGGGGTGTTTAATATAAAAAAACCTCCCCCTTCCACCAAACCCTGCAAGAAGTGAAGAATGGGACAGCTGATATGAGTCAGAGGAGACGGAGCAAATATATTGGGGGAGGGGCAGAGTGAATGAAGGGAGGGAGCAAGATGGGTGTGAGTGGCTTCATTTGCTGTCACCTTTAATCTTCCTCCTCTCCTCCAATCCCTCACACAACACACATCCATTTTTTTCTCCACTCCTAAACACTTTGTTCCCACCATCACCCCGGGAGATGTGAAAGGTTGTCACATCAACTTATGATGCACTATGTATTATTTAGAAGATCATCAACAGTAAATGTGGTAGGCCACTTATCCAAACATGTTGGGTCCACTTCGATATGGAAGGTCTTCAGCTTATCCTACAGTAGCTAGCTCTTCATAAAATCGTGAACAGCTCACTTTCCAATATCGCATTCCACTACTATTCTTAGCTAAACTTCTCCCCCACACTACCCTCAGCTAAACTTCTCCCCCCACACTACCCTCAGCTAAACTTCCCCCCCCCCCCACGCTACTCCCAGCTAAACTCCTACCCCCACACTACTCTCAGCTAAACTCCTACCCCCACACTACTCTCAGCTAAACTTCTCCCCCCACACTACTCACCAGCTAAACTTCTCCCCCTGCACTACTCCCAGCTAAACTTCTCCCCCTGCACTACTCCCAGCTAAACTTCTACCCCCACGCTACTCTCAGCTAAACTCCTACCCCTGCACTACTCCCAGCTAAACTCCTACCCCTGCACTACTCCCAGCTAAACTTCTACCCCCACGCTACTCTCAGCTAAACTCCTACCCCTGCACTACTCCCAGCTAAACTCCTACCCCCACACTACTCTCAGCTAAACTTCTCCCCCCACACTACTCACCAGCTAAACTTCTCCCCCTGCACTACTCCCAGCTAAACTTCTCCCCCCACACTACTCACCAGCTAAACTTCTCCCCCTGCACTACTCCCAGCTAAACTTCTACCCCCACGCTACTCTCAGCTAAACTCCTACCCCTGCACTACTCCCAGCTAAACTCCTACCCCTGCACTACTCCCAGCTAAACTTCTCCCCCCACACTACTCACCAGCTAAACTTCTCCCCCTGCACTACTCCCAGCTAAACTTCTACCCCCACGCTACTCTCAGCTAAACTCCTACCCCTGCACTACTCCCAGCTAAACTCCTACCCCTGCACTACTCCCAGCTAAACTTCTCCCCCCGCACTACTCCCAGCTAAACTTCTCCCCTTGCACTACTCTCAGCTAAACTTCTCCCCCGCACTACTCCCAGCTAAACTCCTACCCTGCACTACTCCCAGCTAAACTCCTACCCCTGCACTACTCCCAGCTAAACTTCTCCCCCCACGCTACGCTTAGCTAAACTCCTCCCATTCGACATAATATCACAGATCTTGAGCTTACATCGATATTAAGTGGAACTCCTTTTCTCTTCTGAATAGGTCTAGTCGTGCTCTCTGCTTTGACACGGAGCAAGAAGATTTGACGAGGTTCCACATTAGGCAAACGGTATATATTCATTATGAGCATGCACAAAGGAATTTCCCTTTAAAGGATGGGGGGGTTGCAAGATGCACACGGAATGTGGCCAGCATTTCTATGGACATGGCTTGCACTGCCGCAGATGCACTGCCACAAATGGGGCGGCTTCTTGTAGTGTTTGGTTGACTGGTGTGTTAGGATATAAGTGGCCCCCTACTGTAGCACAATGCAATATATGTTGAGCTAGATTACTATCCACATATAGTATAGATTACTAATACATGTACAGTAGATAGAGCTTAAGATTACTAGCATGCATACTAGCATGCATATAGTATACTGAGTAAGATTACTAATATGCATGCCATATACTAAGCTAGATTACTAACACATGTGCAGTATACCAAGTTAAATTATTAAAATGCATGCACAGTATACTGATTTAGATTACTAACCAACATACAAGCCTACCTAGCCAGGTCATGGGTCATGAAACATGCCAGGCCGTTGAGTGCCAGGCTGGAGTCATACTGGTTATGGCTGGAGATGTCCTTACGGATCATGTTGGTGGTGAGCATAACTACGTCCAGACCTTCATGGAAAGACTGCGACGCACTCAGGTACCCAATACGCTGCACAGAAGAAAAGAGCAGAGGTGAAAAGGAATGTGCCAAGGCACGTATATGTACAGTGAAATATAATGCACAAACGGTATGACATCAGTGATGGTTGCAACAACACCACATCCACAGTTAAGGGGAAACCATCACATCCTCCTAGCCCCCCTCCTAGCTAGCCCCCTCCTAGCTAGCTATACCCCCCTCCTAGCTAGCTGTACCCCCCCTCCTAGCTAGCTGTACCCCCCTCCCCCCTCCTAGCTAGCTGTACCCCCCTCCTAGCTAGCTGTACCCCCTCCTAGCTAGCTGTACCCCCTCCTAGCTGGCTGTACCCCCCTCCTAGCTAGCTGTAACCCTAGCTAGCTGTACCCCCCCTCCTAGCTAGCTGTACCCCACTCCTAGCTAGCTGTACCCCACTCCTAGCTAGCTATACCCCCCTCCTAGCTAGCTGTAACCCCTCCTAGCTAGCTGTAACCCACTCCTAGCTAGCTGTAACCCCCTCCTAGCCAGCTGTACCCCTCCTAGCTAGCTATACCCCACTCCTAGCTAGCTGTACCCCCTCCTAGCTAGCTGTACCCCCTCCTAGCTAGCTGTACCCCACTCCTAGCTAGCTGTACCTCCCTCCTAGCTAGCTGTACCCCCCTCCTAGCTAGCTGTAACCCCCTCCTAGCTAGCTGTAACCCCCCCTAGCTAGCTGTAACCCCCTCCTAGCTAGCTGGAACCCCCTCCTAGCTAGCTGTACCCCCCTCCTAGCCCCTCCTAGCTAGCTATACCCCCCTCCTAGCTAGCTGTACCCCCATCCTAGCTAGCTGTAACCCCCTCCTAGCTAGCTGTAACCCCCTCCTAGCTAGCTGTACACTCCTCCTAGCTAGCTGTAACCCCTCCTAGCTAGCTGTACCCCCCTCCTAGCTAGCTTTACCCCCCTCCTAGCTAGCTTTACCCCCCCTCCTAGCTAGCTTATAAAGGCTGGTTCACAGTTTGAAGCTCAGCCATCGTTACGTATCGTATCGTCCTATCGTAACGTATCGTCGTATTGTGAACCAGCAACGTCATGACGATACAATACGATAGGACGATACGATATGATGGAATAGGATCTGGTTCTATTCGAGCGTCGAGCGTCAAGCGTCCGACCAATCAGAATGCTGGCAAGCGGAAGGTCACGTGAAAGACTTTGACCTTCACTAGAATTTGACTATGAACGAGGAGAAGTTGATTGAGGCTGTGCGCAAATATCCCTGCTTGTGGCAGGTCTCTTCTGCGATATACAAGGA
Source organism: Cladorhizidae sp. MBARI D1340-BT2 (assembly GCA_028752905.1). NCBI lineage: Eukaryota > Metazoa > Porifera > Demospongiae > Poecilosclerida > Cladorhizidae > Cladorhizidae sp. MBARI D1340-BT2. The sequence continues at coordinate 5,109,690 of JAQNBH010000008.1, read as the reverse complement.
GTTGAGGGCGAAGGAAAATGCTTGGATTCAAGTGGTTATGGAAGAAAGATCAGATACATGTAGTTACCTTAGGATGATGCAATTTAGCTACCATGGTCAAATCATCTTCGCTACTAGAAGAAGAAGAAGAACTGTCACAGCTAGAGCTACTAGATGAACTCGAGGAACTATCGCAGCTAGAACTACTAGATGAACTCGAGGAAGAAACGCGTCTTCGCGATCGGTCAACAACTACTATCATAATAATAATAATAATAATAATAATAATAATAATAATAATCACGTGAGCACCTTCTGTCAAAACTCGCCAATCGAACGCTATATTGTGAACCAGAAACAATACGATACGATAGAACGATACGATACGATAGGACGATACATTACGATGGGCGAGCGTCATATTGTGAACCCGGCTTTCCCCCCCCTCCTAGCTAGCTTTACCCCCCTCCTAGCTAGCTTTACCCCCTCCTAGCTAGCTTTACCCCCCTCCTAGCTAGCTGTACCCCACTCCTAGCTAGCTGTACCCCCCCTACCTACCTGTAATCCCTCCTAGCTAGCTTAACCCCCCCCCCCCCCCTCCTAGCTAGCTGTACCCCCCTCCTAGCTAGCTGTACCCCCTCCTAGCTATCTGTAACCCCTCCTAGCTAGCTGTAACCCCTTCTACATAGCTAGCTGTAACCCCCTCCTAGCTAGCTGTATCCCCCCTCCTAGCTAGCTGTACCCCCTCCTAGCTAGTTGTAACCCCCCCCCCCTCCTAGCTAGCTATACCCCCCTACTAGCTAGCTTTACCCCCATCCTAGCTAGCTTTACCCCCCTCCTAGCTAGCTGTAACCCCTCCTAGCTAGCTGTAACCCCCTCCTAGCTAGCCGTAACCCCTCCTAGCTAGCTGTACCCCCTCCTAGCTAGCTGTAACCCTCCTACATAGCTAGCTGTACCCCCCCCCCCCCCCCCCCTAGCTAGCTGTACCCCCTTCCCCTTCTCTCTCTTCTCAAGAGTTACAAAACATATTATTTTGAATTCCATGCATGGAATTGAAGACAAGAAACCTCTTCATAATGTATTGAAGATGGAGCAACCTTCATATAGGCTTCACATGGTTGGAGTAGAAATGTTGATTTAATTCACAGTGACCTGTACGGAAAAGTTTGGACATCTTGTGCAATTTATGCACAAAGTAGCCACTGACGCACCTGCAGGATAGAGGAACTGGGCGTGGCATCTATGCTACTAATAAAGCAGAAGCCTTCATTATGTGGTCGATCACCACAGACATCATCTCTGCATGTGATGGATGCTAGTGATGGTGTAGTGTCAGGAGTGGGCCTCATGGATGCTAGTGATGGTGTAGTGTCAGGAGTGGGCCTCATGGATGCTAGTGATGGTGTAGTGTCAGGAGTGGGCCTCATGGATGCTAGTGATGGTGTAGTGTCAGGAGTGGGCCTCATGGATGCTAGTGATGGTGTAGTGTCAGGAGTGGGCCTCATGGATGCTAGTGATGGTGTAGTGTCAGGAGTGGGCCTCATGGATGCTAGTGATGGTGCAGTGTCAGGAGTGGGCCTCATGGATGCTAGTGATGGTGTAGTGTCAGGAGTGGGCCTCATGGATGCTAGTGATGGTATAGTGTCAGGAGTGGGCCTCATGGATGCTAGTGATGGTGTAGTGTCAGGAGTGGGCCTCATGGATGCTAGTGATGGTGCAGTGTCAGGAGTGGGCCTCATGGATGCTAGTGATGGTGTAGTGTCTGGAGTGGGCCTCATGGATGCTAGTGATGGTGTAGTGTCAGGAGTGGGCCTCATGGATGCTAGTGATGGTGCAGTGTCAGGAGTGGGCCTCATGGATGCTAGTGCTGGTGTAGTGTCAGGAGTGGGCCTCATGGATGCTAGTGATGTTGTAGTGTCAGGAGTGGGCCTCATGGATGCTAGTGATGGTGTAGTGTCAGGAGTGGGCCTCATGGATGCTAGTGATGGTGTAGTGTCAGGAGTGGGCCTCATGGATGCTAGTGATGGTGCAGTGTCAGGAGTGGGCCTCATGGATGCTAGTGCTGGTGCAGTGTCAGGAGTGGGCCTCATGGATGCTAGTGATGGTGTAGTGTCAGGAGTCGGCCTCATGGATGCTAGTGATGGTGTAGTGTCAGGAGTGGGCCTCATGGATGCTAGTGATGGTGTAGTGTCAGGAGTGGGCCTCATGGATGCTAGTGATGGTGTAGTGTCAGGAGTGGGCCTCATGGATGCTAGTGATGGTGTAGTGTCAGGAGTGGGCCTCATGGATGCTAGTGATGGTGTAGTGTCAGGAGTGGGCCTCATGGATGCTAGTGATGGTGTAGTGTCAGGAGTGGGCCTCATGGATGCTAGTGATGGTGCAGTGTCAGGAGTGGGCCTCATGGATGCTAGTGATGGTGTAGTGTCAGGAGTGGGCCTCATGGATGCTAGTGATGGTGTAGTGTCAGGAGTGGGCCTCATGGATGCTAGTGATGGTGCAGTGTCAGGAGTGGGCCTCATGGATGCTAGATATGGTGTAGTGTCAGGAGTGGGCCTCATGGATGCTAGTGATGGTGTAGTGTCAGGAGTGGGCCTCATGGATGCTAGTGATGGTGCAGTGTCAGGAGTGGGCCTCATGGATGCTAGTGATGGTGTAGTGTCAGGAGTGGGCCTCATGGATGCTAGTGATGGTGCAGTGTCAGGAGTGGGCCTCATGGATGCTAGTGATGGTGTAGTGTCAGGAGTGGGCCTCATGGATGCTAGTGATGGTGTAGTGTCAGGAGTGGGCCTCATGGATGCTAGTGATGGTGCAGTGTCAGGAGTGGGCCTCATGGATGCTAGTGATGGTGTAGTGTCAGGAGTGGGCCTCATGGATGCTAGTGATGGTGTAGTGTCAGGAGTGGGCCTCATGAATGCTAGTGATGGTGTAGTGTCAGGAGTGGGCCTCATGGATGCTAGTGATGGTGCAGTGTCAGGAGTGGGCCTCATGGATGCTAGTGATGGTGCAGTGTCAGGAGTGGGCCTCATGGATGCTAGTGATGGTGCAGTGTCAGGAGTGGACCTCATGGATGCTAGTGATGGTGTAGTGTCAGGAGTGGGCCTCATGGATGCTAGTGATGGTGTAGTGTCAGGAGTGGGCCTCATGGATGCTAGTGATGGTGTAGTGTCAGGAGTGGGCCTCATGGATGCTAGTGATGGTGTAGTGTCAGGAGTGGGCCTCATGGATGCTAGTGATGGTGTAGTGTCAGGAGTGGGCCTCATGGATGCTAGTGATGGTGTAGTGTCAGGAGTGGGCCTCATGGATGCGGTGTAGTGTCAGGAGTGGGCCTCATGGATGCTAGTGATGGTGCAGTGTCAGGAGTGGACCTCATGGATGCTAGTGATGGTGCAGTGTCAGGAGTGGACCTCATGGATGCTAGTGATGGTGTAGTGTCAGGAGTGGGCCTCATGGATGCTAGTGATTGTGTAGTGTCAGGAGTGGGCCTCATGGATGCTAGTGATGGTGTAGTGTCAGGAGTGGGCCTCATGGATGCTAGTGATGGTGTAGTGTCAGGAGTGGGCCTCATGGATGCTAGTGATGGTGTAGTGTCAGGAGTGGGCCTCATGGATGCTAGTGATGGTGTAGTGTCAGGAGTGGGCCTCATGGATGCTAGTGATGGTGTAGTGTCAGGAGTGGGCCTCATGGATGCTAGTGATGGTGTAGTGTCAGGAGTGGGCCTCATGGATGCTAGTGATGGTGTAGTGTCAGGAGTGGGCCTCATGGATGCTAGTGATGGTGTAGTGTCAGGAGTGGGCCTCATGGATGCTAGTGATGGTGTAGTGTCAGGAGTGGGCCTCATGGATGCTAGTGATGGTGTAGTGTCAGGAGTGGGCCTCATGGATGCTAGTGATGGTGCAGTGTCAGGAGTGGGCCTCATGGATGCTAGTGATGGTGTAGTGTCAGGAGTGGGCCTCATGGATGCTAGTGATGGTGCAGTGTCAGGAGTGGGCCTCATGGATGCTAGTGATGGTGTAGTGTCAGGAGTGGGCCTCATGGATGCTAGTGATGGTGTAGTGTCAGGAGTGGGCCTCATGGATGCTAGTGATGGTGTAGTGTCAGGAGTGGGCCTCATGGATGCTAGTGATGGTGTAGTGTCAGGAGTGGGCCTCATGGATGCTAGTGATGGTGTAGTGTCAGGAGTGGGCCTCATGGATGCTAGTGATGGTGTAGTGTCAGGAGTGGGCCTCATGGATGCTAGTGATGGTGTAGTGTCAGGAGTGGGCCTCATGGATGCTAGTGATGGTGTAGTGTCAGGAGTGGGCCTCATGGATGCTAGTGATGGTGTAGTGTCAGGAGTGGGCCTCATGGATGCTAGTGATGGTGTAGTGTCAGGAGTGGACCTCATGGATGCTAGTGATGGTGCAGTGTCAGGAGTGGGCCTCATGGATGCTAGTGATGGTGCAGTAGTGTCAGGAGTGGGCCTCATGGATGCTAGTGATGGTGTAGTGTCAGGAGTGGGCCTCATGGATGCTAGTGATGGTGTAGTGTCAGGAGTGGGCCTCATGGATGCTAGTGATGGTGCAGTGTCAGGAGTGGGCCTCATGGATGCTAGTGATGGTGCAGTAGGGCCTAACACTAGCCCCTTATCCCTAGAATGCTCTGACCCTAGCCATACCTCTAGCCCTGGAATGCCCTAACCCTAGCCCTAGTCTAGCTATACCTCAGGCTCTAGCCTAATCCTATCCCTAGAATGCTAGCCATATTCCTAGCCCTAGAATGTCCTAACCCTAGCCATACCCTTGGAATGCCCTAACCTAGAATGCCCTGGTGCAGAACATCATCGACCACTTGTCTACATGTCACTGCCAATGAAGTGCTGAAGTAGTCACTCAGTGTCACGCAAGTACTGCAAGTTGTGCCAAAGCAGTCACTCAGTGTCACGCAAGTACTGCAAGTTGTACCGAAGTAGTCACTCAGTGTCAAGCAAGTACTGCAAGTTGTGCTGAAGTAGTCACTCAGTGTCATGCAAGTACTGCAAGTTGTGCCGAAGTAGTCACTCAGTGTCATGCAAGCACTGCAAGTTGTCCAAGGTTCTTGTGTATTTGACACACACAAGCACTTGACGTCAAAGCTACTGAGATGACAAGGAAGCACACCAACACAGCGTAAGAGAACATTACAGAGCACTGATGAAGCTTGGTTAACTTCATAGCTAGAAGCCAGAAGTGGAGATGTCATCCACTAGCAATGGCAACCTCAGAGATGCCTCTTGCGTATATCACAACACTCTCACATCGAGGAGCTTTTACCACAAACCCACATCAAGGAGCTGTTATGGCAACATGTACAACCACATTGGTGTTTGGTGTTTTGTATAACCACACCCATTGATGGTTACACAATTGCTGTCTGGATATAGCTGGCTACTTTTTAAAAAGCAGTGTCTGAGGTAGGTATGTATGACTCGTTCACTCACAGCCACTCAATAGCATCCTCATTAGCTAATGTATAGACCAGAAGTTAACAACGGTGTTCTTAGCTTATGGGTTATATGCACACACTCATAATGCTTTAAGAGACATGGTCAGGTCCTTGTCAACCATCCCTGGGGTGGAGTTGAAGAGTGGTGGTTGAAAGGTCAAGATTAAAAGAGTGGTACAAGTGTGAGTTTCAAGTAGTTTCCTAAGGCATCCCAGGATGTCCCTAGTGAGGGTGACTGGCCTGGGTTAGGCCATACTAAGGCAAGGGCAAGGGTATTTAATCTAAGGCCAGGGCAACCCTGCTGTATAGCCCCAGGAAAGTGCCGAATATCCTTTCACAAATTAGGTCACACTCTCAGCTAGACCTTGAAAAGTCACATGACTTTGATATTAGTACATGTACTGTACTACCGTACATGTGTAAGAAACCTCATGCAGGCAGTAAATACTTCCGTGTCATAATAAATTATAGTGTCTATAGTGTCTAGTGTTTTGAAGATAAAATAACTGCACTGCACATACAAACACATGTGCACACATATATATATACATATATACATATCTGCATGGTAACGTAGTTAACTGTTATACCTGGAAACTTATTTCTATAGTTAGCTAATAGGTTTGTAATGACGAACAGTTTTCTCGTTGTCAAGGATACAAGCAGTGCCATATTTCATGTGGGAGAGAGAAGGGGGAATCCCTTTTCCTGCACACCCTCAACGAACTTGTATGGGCCCATATATTGGTGGACTAAATCATACCTTAAATTGACTAGAATCATACTCTAAGTGGACCACAACCATACTTAAGAGTACTAGAACCATACCTTAAGTGGGTTAGAATTAAATCTAAAGGCTGGTTCACAACACGAGATGGCCGAGCGTTCTGTTGCATTGTGTCTTGTTTTTCTAATCCAGCATCTGAAATGCAACGTCGGACCAATCAGAATGCTATAATCGATCACGTGTCCATCTTTGTTGCGCGTGGTTCGAAATGAATAGGATCAAAGGTCAATCGACAAGACGCAATGCAACAGAACGCTCGGCCATCGTCATGTTGTGAACCAGCCTTAAGTGGACTAGAATCATACCTTTAAGTGGACATCAACCACACCCAAGGGCAATAGTCTTAAATGGGCCAGAAGCTAACCAAAGTTATACCTTAGTGGACAAAATCATACCTATGTGGACTGAACCATACCTTAAATAGGATAGATTCACATCTCGACCACAACTCATACTTTCCTACCTTGTAGGTAAACTTTGTGGAGCTCATCACCTCAATGATATTGAAGGCAGCCCATGTGATGTCGTAGCCCAACATCTGGAGCTAAAGAGGTCAAATTCAACATTAAATAAATGCGCGTTGATCATGTGAAAGTCACGTGACTCACGTAGGTGAGTTTAGAAACGGCATTGGCCTTGGCAGACAAGTTGTCCCCCTTCAGTTCTTTCTTGATCTCGGTCATACACTGGGCGATGTAATGGTGCTGAAAGGATACAGAGGAGGTTAGATTTGACAATCACTCGTGATGAATTAATGTGGCTATAACGAATAGGGAGGTGGTCGAGGAATGAGGGAGCAGTGCAAAGGTGAAGAGAAGGGTGGGATGGGAGAGGGATGTGAAGTCTGAGGATGGATATTAAATTAAAGAGATTTCTCAATCAATCCACACATGAACATGTAATATAATTTCCCTGGCTTCTCATGGGGGTGGAGCTATCACATTCTACAAAAGGCCAAAAAAAAGCAACTTTCTTTTTGCTCAAGTAGAGCAGCCACACACATACCTCATTGCTCTTATTAGACCTTATTCCACGCACAAGGTCGCTTAACGTCTTCTCGAACATGGCTAGCTCGCTAACGGTTCTCTTCACCCAACTTTGACGCAGAACTTGTATGGGGTGTGGGCACTGAACATGTGACTTCCGGAGTAGAAAGACACGTGACCAAGGCTACAGCCTGCACTAGGGTCCACGCCGCATGTAGGTAAAATTAGTTTTTTTGCTGTCGTAAAGTAACAGCAACTGAATGCTCGTTCGTGGACATGCCTACTACTAAGCACTGGTCCACGGATATTGACGCCGAAGTCAACCTAAAGGCGAGTCAAAAATATGCTTAGCCTAATGCTTCCCCCCCCCCCCCCCCCCCCCACCTTTTTTCTCTTGTGCCGTAACATTTACAACTATTTTGTGGTATTCTCTTGTAGACTACTCTTTCGGGGCCTGCCTCCGTCCCTCCTAGCACTGTCTGTGAATCTCTGAAGCGTGTTGTGAAGTCATGCGGCAATAAAGCTGCACTTAGGGTGAAGAGAAATGGTGAATGGTTGACCTGGACGTGGCGGCAGTATTATATGGACATAGCAGCTGCTGCTAAGTCCATGATCCATGTGGGAGTAGAACCTTTCCATGGTGTCTGTGTGCTGGGCTTCAACTCTCCTGAGTGGCTGATTGCATATCTTGGAGGCATTATGGTTTGTGAAGATATTGATAAAAACTTAAGAAGGGGGGGGGGGTTGGTTGGAGGTAGTTGTGTCGGCCAACCTCTCCTGCATGCATGTGTGTGGAAAGCACCTATCAATCTTACATGCCTTGTTTTGCAGTCATTGCGGTGTGTGTTCCTTTTATTGGCATTGGGTTCAACCAGTGGTTTCAGTTTGGAGTCGGTGGCTATCAATGTGGTGGTTTCTTGGGTCACATGAGCTTGATTATTATTCTCCAAACTAACCCCCTTTTCCCCCAAGTGTAGCCTATCAAACGATACATATCTGCCAAAAGCGATAAACCCTATTTAACCCTATATTTAAAAAGTCTCCATCGAGCATTGTTGAAGCCTCTTGTCTTGTTTTGTGTGGATTGCCATGCTGTGCTCTAATGGAGCTCAGAGTGTTATCCTTTTCTGCAACGCTCGACCCTCCAAGACCGAAATTACTGATTTAGGAATCTTGTACTAATCCCAAAAGTGTTTGAGCATAATGTGTCTTGCCTAACTAGGGTTGAGGTATGAGTGTTCCACATTTCTTGTCGTCAACAGCTAGTTATTTTTGTGTGTGTTTTTATGTGCAGGCTGGAGGAATTGGGTGTGGCATCTACGCTACTAATAATGCAGAGTCTTGTCATTATGTTGCCGATCATTGCTCTGCAAACATCATCTTTGCGGAGAACAAGACTCAAATTGCAAAGATCCTGCAGGTATATATGATGGAATGATGGTGAAGGATAGAAGACTTGCTTATCCTCTTGTTTGTTTTTATTATGCCTCACCTTCCTCTTCTCTCTTGTCCACTCTTCTGTTTCTCTTTTCCATGACTTACCTTATTCTTGTCTAATTTATGTCCTCTCTTTCTCGATCGCCCTTTGTTTCTTTCTCTGCAACCCTTCTGTCTTCTTCACTCTTTTACCTTTCTCTTCCTCTTCTCCCTCTCTCCTTCTTCAACCCCATAGGTTCGTGACCGCCTACCACATCTGAAGATGATTGTCCAATACTTTCCTGAACCTGTGGACCAGGATCAATTGGATCAAGGCGTGGTCTCATGGGCAGAGTTTATTTTGCTAGGAAAGGTTAGTTGCAGCTAATTTCAATTTCTGACTCGGGCAACTTGGTCTAATAATGTGACCCTGCACTCATGCACATCCATAAAGCTGTGATTGACTCTCTCCATCAGTGGGTAATGCTTACATTTTGTGAAGACACAATCACAGCAAAAAAAAAATCCATCAAATATATAGTTAACCACTCTATTGCTATCTTTTGTTGAGCACAAAAAATCCATCAAATATATAGTATAACCACTCTATTGCTATCTTTTGTTGTTGGGGGGGGGGGGGGCACAACCTTTTGTTGTTGGGGGGGGCACAACCTTTTGTTGTTGGGGGGGGGGGGGGCACAACGTGTTGGGGAGTCTTATCCACAGCTGAGTTAATATCGCTGAAGAATGTAACTGGTACATATGATATGTTCTTTGAATGTTTTCTAGTTGCATGTAGTCCACCTGAGGACATTCCTCCTCTGTGGAGTTGAGCTGGCTTTGTGGAGTTGAGCTGGCATGTTTGTGGCTGGATATGATAATGTTCCTTGAATGTTTTCTAGTTGCATGTAGTCACACCTGAGGACATGTCCTCCTTTGTGGAGTTGAGCTGGCTGTTTGTGGAGTGGCGCTGTTTGTGGCTGGATATGATAATGTTCCTACACCTGAGGACATGTCCTCCTTTGTGGAGTTGAGCTGGCATGTTTGTGGCTGGATATGATATGTTCTTTGAATGTTTTCTAGTTGCATGTAGTCTGCACCTGAGGACATTCCTCCTCTGTGGAGTTGAGCTGACTGTTTGTGGCTGGATATGATAATGTTCTTTGAATGTTTTCTAGTTACATTAGTAGCACCTGAGCTCCTTTGCAGTGGCTGGTGCATAGATAAGTATTTAAATGTTTTCTAGTTGCATGTAGTCACACATGAAGACATGTCCTCCTTTGCGGTATGGGACTGGCTGTTTGTGGTTCTAGCTGCTCGTGGCTATCGTTGCATTCACAAAACATGCAGTCCATATGTCGTAATTATTGTAGTAGTGTGTGCATTGTTCTCCTAGTGTATATGCAGTCAAGTGTATTGTGACTTTTATGGTGTTCTTGTAGGGCATTCGAAATAGATATTTAGTACTATTCTATAAATACCACTTCATCTGGTTACCCTTTACAAAGATTTCTTGCAATGTCCCCAGTAAGGATGACAGACTATATCATTGATCTGGCAGTTCCTATCCTGGACCATCTCATGATGTCCCTAAGCCTGGGCCTAACTCTAACCCTAGAATATACCTAGCCATGCCTAAAATGGACCTGGTATTAGAAAACCGTATTCCCTCCATTAGGAACCACCCCTCCAATTGTAACTGCATAGCTAAGTCTCAATTGGTAAATTAACCACCCTTCCAATTGTAACCGTGGAGACAAATAGCAATAAGACATGCCTAAATAATTGCTCACTAGGCTTATAAACTGAGAACTGAATGCAACTGGGAAATTCAGGGGGGAAATTCTGGGCACCAGTAAGACTTTAACCTTTGATTTCTGCTTTCCGGGTGGGTACTCAACTTTTGAGCTGTGGGCACCCAAACGATTATAAGTCATCCAACAAACAGGTCTGCAATCAATAGTAACCGTCCTTCCAATAGTAATTGCAGGTAGATTGGACGGAAGTAAATGGAGCCGCGTATCCTATTAGAGAAAATACGGTAGTCCTAGATTAGGTAACGCTGATGATTGGGTCCATGCTGTAATCCATAATGATATCTCGGGGTAGTCCCTTGTTCCCCAGTTATCCCTGGATGTCCTAGGATAGGTTGGGCCATTGACATGTATATCAGCTTCGTCCGTGTCTTTGTGCTCTTGTTGGTTTAGGATATACCCGATTACGAGGTCCAGTGGCGGATAGAGAGGCAGAAGCCCGGGAACTGTGCAGCCCTTATCTACACTTCTGGGACCACTGGAACCCCCAAGGGGGTCATGATCAGTCACGACAATGTCACCTGGACGTCGGCTGTGTGTGCATCGCTTTATACCCTAGATATTGTACGTGAGTAGTCTAGGGGGGGGGGGGGGGGGGGGGCAAGGTGCCTACCTATGATGATCCTATATCATGTGACTGAATGATCCTAAATTGATGATCAACTTTACACTCTAATTTTTTTCTGATGGTAGCTCTTGTTGAATGTTAATCATTCATAACCTTGTATGTGAGTAAATAAGTTGCATCCTATTTCCTGTTTTATTTCAGAATGATCACATGATCAGCTACCTGCCGTTGAGCCATGTGGCGGCCCAGATGTTAGACGTGTTTGCTCCACTTCAGTGTGGGCTCACCATCCACTTCGCTCAGCCCGACGCACTCAAAGGCTCGCTCCCTCAAACACTCAGGGTCAGGTGACAGTCATGTGATCATCACATGATCAGTGAAAATTACGCACGTGTGACCACACGCATTGTTAACCCGGGTTTTATATGGTAATGAGGTAGGATGTAGTACTCGTTTTCTGGGCATGGTGGTGTGATTTGCATATCCAACTGATGTGATGCGGTTAATTTTTTGTGGCTATCTTAAAATTAAGAACTAGTTTTTGTTACAGCTAACCTCACTGTAAGTTCTAGCTCTTTGAATGCAGATTCTATCCAATCAAGGTAGTTTCCAATAAAAACTTGTAAAATAAATGCAACTCTATTATAATTGGCAGCAAAGGGAATCCTCACTGGAAGTTGGATGGAACACTTTCTACTGCCTTGCCTGTGCATGAAATGACCTGAGTGGCATGTATTAATTAATCATGTTTATCTGTAAAATATTGTGTGTGTGAACGGATTATCTGCCTTGATTAAACAGGCTTGTAAACTGGAAGTGAGTTTTGAAACCTAGCTGGCAGATTTGAAGATCGAGGAAACAAAACTGGCTCCACCCGAGTATCGGTGGGCTGCATAGTTGGGACTGTGCCAGTGGGCTCTATAGTTGGGACTGCACCAGAGTGTCGGTGGGCTGCATAGTGGGACTCAGACTAAAGTGTTGAGTGGTTAAGATATGTTATAACGAAGTATGATTTTATTGCATGAAAGTGTTGATGATTTGTAGTTATGCAGGCTTCTGTCAAGTCTGGTCCTGACAGGCTGCATAGTTAGGGCTGCACCAGAGTGTCGGTGGGCTGCATAGTTGGTAGCTGTCAGGGCTAGTGTGCTGGAATCAGGACATCTTCTCAATTCCTCAAAATAGAGATGTATAAGGAGGTGGGATATACCATTTGTCATGAGTGTGTAGAAACTTCTATCAAGCTTGGCAAGTTAAAAAAAAAAAATCCTTGGGAGAATTACCACTAATGGGTGCTGACCTCTTGGACAGAGAGGGGCTACATATGTGGTATACATAGGAAAGATGACTGACTGCATGTGGTCAGTGGAGGAGAGGTGTGCTAATGATGTAAAGACTGAAATCACAAGTTTTTTTACCAAAACTGAATGTCTTGAGTTCTTGTTAGCTTCTACGTGGTCTTCCCTTCTGTGCCTGGTAATTCTGTCAACAGCAAATACTTACTTCCTGATGACCTCACTCAATGTCTTTAGCTTCTGTATGGTCTTCCCTTCATACTTTAAACTCTGGTTGTTAGCCTCTCGATGTTTAGCGCACATAAAGTTGTTCAGGGCCATTTCCTTGTCGGTGCAGTCTTTGTTACATGGTATCCTTACAGTATTTCACTGAAGCACTGATATTTATGTCATTGAAAAAAGTACCAATTAAGCACATGCATATATTAGCTGCACCGCCTAGGCGACATACTTCAACATACACATTTAGGCAAGAATTTTACTAGGAGCACTTTGTGTTGAGTTCGTAATATCCCAACAAATCTTGCTGCTTATTTGCAGGGGGCTTGTATCCCTTTATCCAGTCCCAGTTCTCTAGAGCGCAGTTATTTCCTCCACGGCCTATGATGTTTCAAAACACTTTCCAATATACCCAACGATTGTAATTTTGGCTTGTTAAGAACTATTATCTCATCATTGGCTAAAAGGAACTTTTCGCCATGCTTGTATGTCCAGATAGTTCTGTAGCGAACCTTAATGGGGAACTCAAATCAGCGAACCTTAATGGGGAACTCAAATCCTTGAATGAACATCAATCGTTGGTTCCTTCTTAGCTCGCCTCGAGAGACTTGCTCTTACGTAAACTTCCTAGAGGGAGAGAGAGAGAGACTGTGTCTTTCTTAGTTTGGTTCGAGAAATTAGCAGTTTGGTTCGAGAAATTAGCTCGTTCTTTGACCACTTGCAAGATTAGGTCCTCTGTCTAAAAAAAAATATGGAAAGGAATATTCAAATTCAGATCTCTGTGACTATGTTATTTACCAATAGTGTTTAGTAAGTGCCTATTCTCAGATTTTCTTGCAATATGGGGCTAGAAGCAGTGCGCTAAATAACACGAGTTTACAGTACATCCGATCACATATTTCTCTTTCAGAACCAGCCAGTCATTGTGTTGCAGGGAACTGGCTGTGCCATTACGCACAAATTGGCATCTGTAAAGACCACACATGGACACTTATTTATATGAGGTGTATAATTAGTTGTTTGGCCACTATAGAATTCCATGGGAAGCCTTGGTCGGGGACTCGATGTGGGTAACTTTTCACTGGGCGTGTCAGGTTTGGGACATAGGTCTCATGAGGTGCAAGTGGCGTCATTGAACAGCACAGCACTTGGTATTGTCAGCCATTTTGTTTAGGGGTATAAATGCACGTGTGTTTTTCACATTGCCCGTGAGCACACAATGTTCATGGCCCCAGGACATAATGACATTGCTGTAGGTGAAGGTATGTGATGGGGTAGTGCACAGAGGACACATTAAAAGAAGTTCTTGAGTCCTCTACAGTACACAATTAAATGTTATGTACTGGCAGCACATGAGACAGGCGAGTGCATCAGATAAGCCAGGCAGCGAACACAGTGGGCAAGGAGACATCACATGTGCTGGATAAGTCACCACTCTTGCCATATTTCTAAGGCTGGTGGATACACAGTGGGCAAGGAGACATCACATGTGCTGGATAAGTCACCACTCTTGCCATATTTCTAAGGCTGGGGGATACACAGTGGGCAAGGAGACAATACATGGGCTAAGTAAGTCACCACTCACCATATTTCTAAGGGTGTGAACACACAGTGGGCTGGATAAGAAACCACTTCCACCATATTTCTGGTGTGGACACAATTATGACCATTGTCCAATGCAATGTCCCACGTTGTTGTCCAACAGCATTCTCCTCTTCAACGACTACTTCCATGTCCCTTCTGCCCATATGTTGTTGGAGTCTACTCTCACTATCAGACTGAAAACTTGGATGTCTCGACATCTATAAGTGATGCGGTGAAGTTCAGTCTTGAAGACCAATTCCAAATCACTGCATTCTCTGATAAGGCAGACTGGCACAGTTGCGACAAACACCTGCACGTGTGTTTTTAACGTCCCCGACAATAACACACAAATAATAACATGTCAGCATTACCAACAAACTATGCTAGTTACATTAGAGCTAATAATAATATAATGCAACATGGCAGCAGCACCAACAAACTATGCTAGCTACATTAGAGCTCACCTAATGCAAACAGCTAACGAGGCTGCTTCTAGCCTTACTCCATTAGAAAAACACCACAGTTTCTGAAATGGTGAGGCTTACAAAGGGCAGGGTTGTCTTCAACAAAAACAAATTAGCAGTAAAGGGTGTTTGAGAGAGGAACATTGGACGGTCAACACCTGGAAGAGGGGGCGCTACTTCTCTCATTCTTTCCCTGGTATACTAGTAGACTATTTTTAAAGATAGGAAAGAAATGGCTCTTGGCAAGGTGTTTCAGTTCGCCACACAATGCCTTGCGTTATTAATGTACAACTGCTAAAGGAAGACTGCCAGAAGCCATAGCTAGCAGCTGCCATGTGAGAAATAGCCCAAGCGCGAGAAGTGCTTTTGGCTTTGAACTTGACTTTGTATGTGCATGTGCCACGCCTACAAGATGCCAAGTAGTGTGCTTTTCTAGGGACTTCCATTTCAGTGAATTTGTTGACGTTCTTTCTTCAGCTTGGGTAATCTCTAGATCAGATGATGAACATACGGAGCGTGGTATGGCTTAGAGAAGGCTACTTGTGTTGATGGCTTGATCACATCCAAGTGGCAGTGAGTATTGGACTCGATGCTGGAGGCCTTCTATAAAACCTTGACTCTTTGCTTGTTTCTTGTTGACGACCTTCAACTCTTCTGGTTTCACTTTGGTTTCTTGAAGTCTATATCGGTGATGGCTCCTGCTAGAGAACCAAAGTCCCATACTATAACAGTGGCTATGTACATATATCACTGAGTATGGCATTTGCTGTGTACATGTCTCGGTGAGTATGGCATTTGCTGTGTACATATATCATAGAGTATGGCATTGGCTATATACATAATTATATCAGTGAGTATAGCATTGACTGTGTACATGTATCAGTGAATATGGCATTGGCTATGTACATATTGTGATGCCCATCTTCTTTGAAAACACTTTGTTCCAGTGACATGCACTGGATGTGACAGGTGTAGAGACATTCTGTGCTGAGCCTCTCCCTTGAACAGAACAAACTGCTATATACGAACGCCCTTCACCTGAACTGAATACGATGTTGTTGACAGAAAGAAAATATGTAGCACTGAAAGAGTTTACCCAGCCATTGCCCTTAGCAGGCTGCAATAATTTGTTCATCACTCTGAATATGTTCGCAACAAGAAAGATGTACCCATTGCTGAGCACCCTAAAGAAGTATCCACTTACCCATGGCCAGGCATTCTAGCCTTTCATGTCAACTAGAATAAGTCTCTTTACATAACCCTGATGATCTAGCCTTTCATGTCAACTAGAATAAGTCGGTTGGACCTCTTTACATAACCCTGATGATCTAGCCTTTCATGTCAACTAGAATAAGTCGGTTGGATCTCTTTACTTACCCTGATGATCTAGCCTTTCATGTCAACTAGAATAAGTCGGTTGGACCTCTTTACATAACCCTGATGATCTAGCCTTTCATGTCAACTAGAATAAGTCGGTTGGACCTCTTAACCGTGATGATCTAGCCTTTCGTGTCAACTAGAATAAGTGGGTGGTAACCGTGATGATAAGGAGGTCGTATTAAAATCATTTCCCCCACACCAAACACATTGGAAATTTCAGTGAAGGGGAAACCCTAGATCACATGATGCACTGCAATATCTCATTGAATAATGTGTATATTATTCTGAACACGTGGGTGAACGATGCTCACCCATTGGGTTGAAACAGGATTGCTCTTAGGTTATTCATGCTGTGGTCCTGATTTCTACACCAAGATGTAGCCAGTGCAATATGCTTTCTAATGATATTTTTGTTTTTTTGCTATACATGTTCTTCTTTGGGTTGGAATGTGAAGTGAAACCACCTCACAAACTTTGTTACAAAGCTACTTTCCAGCATCAAGTCTATTTTTTTTGATTATTATTATTATTGTTATTATTTTTAACCCGGTTGACTTCTCATATGAAGGGGCGATAATACAAAACCTTGTAGTTACCATTTTGGATCTTCATGGATTCTGCACGCTTTACTTTATGAACTGGTTATATCTTTGATAATTTAAATAATGCTAATAATAACTAGGCCAAAGCAGGGGTACCTCAAAATCTGAGTGCTTGAACTGACTGCAGTTGTTTCCTGATTGTGCTAGCCAGTTGAAATTAGTATCCGTGGCTAAAGGAATTCCTACTTGACAAAATGTGACCCTATTTGTGAAAACTAGACTAAACACACAGTTTTTAAAAAAACAGCTAAACTCTCAATTCCTGATGAAAGTTAGAGCATCTACGTAGTCGAAACGTTGAGAGAATACACTTTCAAGTTGATTGTTGAGAGTAAGTAAGAATACACTTTCAAGTTGATTGTTGAGAGTAAGTATATCGACCTAGCTCACTGCAAAGTGGCCTATAGAACTAGCACCTGCACTTATCACTGCTACTGGAAGGATGGGTTTGAGATGGAAGTAGACTGTTGCTGGGAGAAGGAAAAATTCCCCCTCACCAGAAAATTGATTTTCAGGGCTGGCTAGTCAAGGTTTAGTGCCTAATGAATATGCTCGTTTACACTTTCAAGTTGATTGTTGAGTAAGTATATCGACCTAGCTCACTGCGAAGTGGCTCATATAGAACTAGCACCTGCACTTATCACTGCTACAGGAAGGATGCCATTATTATCAAAAATAATAACCATCTCAATAATTGTTCCGTCGAGTTTAGTCCGTTTTTTTTGTTGCAAATCCGGTCACAAATGGTGTTTTGATTGGGCACTAAAATGAGATGGAAGTAGACAAGTGCTGTTGCAGGAAAAATTCCCCGTCACAAGAAAATTGATTTTGATGGCAAGGTTTAGTGCCTAATGAATATGCTCGTTTTGTAAGTGGGGCTTCCTCTAGCCACAGATTAGCTAGCACTTTCCAATCAGGAACCACAACAAACAGTTCAGGCACTCAGGTTTTGAGACCTCCACTTTGGCTGCATGTAACTTTAGAATCAAAAGAGAGCACACAGAGATATCCATCTTAGAGCTATATCAGTGTTTTTATTTTATAATTAATCTCCTTTTCATATGAAGATAAGTCGGTCAGGTTTTCAACAAAACAAAGACACTCCCCTCTAGTGCTTGCATTGCTCTAGCAATCACAGTAGTTATAGCCACTCAATTGATGCTGGAAAGTAGCATTTGTAACGGAGTTTGTGGGGGTGGTTTCACTTCACATTCCAACCAAAGAAAAACATGTATAGCAATGCATAGGAAAGCATATTGCACTGGCTACATTTTGCTATGTGAATCGGGACCACAGCATGAAAATGTGAAAAAATATTTTACCACCCGGTCAAATGTGGTTACACCCCTTAGTACTAGACTAGCTATGGTAAGATGCAAGAACCTATGCAACTGGTATACTCGGGATTGGTTGGATAATTTGCAGCTCCCTATGCTCATGTGATGGCATCCTACACCATATGATGACGTATGGTCATGTGATGGTGCAGGAGGTGCGTCCGACTGTGTTCATGGGTGTTCCTCGTGTGTGGGAGAAGATCAAGGACCAAATTGACGCTGTTTCAAGAGCATCGATGGGACTCAAGGAAACGGTCATGTTGAAGGCCAGGGTAGGTTCTTTGTGGCTCGAGTGTATAGGGTAATTCATGTGGTTGTCATGTGACATGTCATGTGCCGTGCAGGAAGTGGGACGTCAGACGAGTATGAACCGGCAGAGTGGAAGACCAGTGGCCTGGGGGTATTGGTTGGCTAACATGTGAGCAGTTGTTCTTAATGTTGTTATAAGCAAGTAATAAGTTACTGTTGCTGATGTCATGCGTGTCTGTGTGATGTGTTGGCTCAGGATTGTCTTCAAAGGATTTAGAGAGAGAATGGGCCTCGATAGATGCAGAGTTGCGGTGAGTCACTTTCTAGCAACCCGTTGTCTGCACTGATTCCACCTTCCCTCTCCTTCCACATCATCTCACTCCATCCATGTCTCCTCTCTCCCTGTATTCTCCCCTGCCTCCATCCATGCTCAGGCTACAGCGGCTGCTCCGATCTCAAGATCAGTGTTGGATCTCTTCCTGGAGTTTGACTTCCCAATATACGAAGTGTACGGGATGTCTGAGTCTACAGGCCCTCAAACACTCTCCATATATGGTATTTGGCACATTTCTCTTTTCACACTCATCACATTCCTCCCTCCACACTCATCACACCACTCTCTGCACATATCACATCCCTCTCTCCAAGCGTCAACACGTCGTAACCCTCCCTCCAAGCATCACACCCTTCGCTCTGCATGCATCACTACACACACATCACTACACATAATCACCCCCTCCACCCACCGCGTCATAACTCTTCCAAGCATCACACCCCTCCCACCACTTGTCACCCTCCTTTCGCCACACATCTTCAGGAAAGCACAAAACTGGATCCACTGGTAAAGTAATGGCTGGAGCGGAAATGAAGATTGATAACCAAGACGCTAATGGGGATGGCGAGATTTGTTTCCGTGGCCGCCATGTTTTTATGGGATATCTCAATGAAGAGCGGAAGACGAGAGAAGCTATAGATGAGGACGGCTGGCTTCACTCGGGGGATATTGGTCGGATTGATCCCGATGGTGAGCACACGCCACATTCAATGTCTTGCCAAATGGTCAGTCTTGCTTGTAGACGGCATGTTATCTGTTATGTCAGTGTTTGTATCAGTGTTTTGGTGTTTGTATCAGTGTTTTGGTGTTTGCATCAGTGTTTTGGTGTTTGTATCAGTGTTTTGGTGTTTGTGTGGTACAGTTACATGTAAGTTCCCAGGTATAGTATTGGTAGTTAGTGTGTTGGCGTTAGCATCAAAGGAAGTCATCACGCATGCACGGAAAACTTCCTACCATTGTGCATGCTGGACCTTCAGTGATTGAACTAGGAATAAGATGGGTACTATTTAAGCTCTTGCTGGACAAGTATCAGAAGGGGGGGAAATGGTGGGCGGGGGGCAGCAGCAATGGCATCGGAAGGAACATGCCATGAGAGACTATAGTAATACAATGACATCTAATATGTGCCTCTGAGCAGTATGAACAATATTGAGGCAGGAAAAGACAGCCTTGATGTCTGGGAGAGAGCTAAAATGTTGAGCACTGATCCCTAGATAAGCTGGTTAACAACCAGTAGATAGCATTTATGTATATATAAACCATTTACGCTGATATGAGAGAGCATAGCCATAGCATGTGCATAGCCATATACAGTAATGCCAGGAGAGAGCTAGTGCATGGCCACATACAGTAATGCCAGGAGAGAGCTAGTGCATGGCCACATACAGTAATGCCAGGAGAGAGCTAGTGCATGGCCATATACGCATGGCCACATACAGTAATGCCAGGAGAGAGCTAGTGCATGGCCATATACGCATGGCCACATACAGTAATGCCAGGAGAGAGCTAGTGCATGGCCACATACAGTAATGCCAGGAGAGAGCTAGTGCATGGCCATATACAGTAATGCCAGGAGAGAGCATGTGCATAGCCATATACAGTAATGCCAGGTGAGAGCTAGTGCATGGCCATATACAGTAATGCCAGGAGAGAGCATGTGTATAGCCATATACAGTAATGCCAGGAGAGAGCATGTGCATGGCCATATATAGTGCCTAGATCATATCTTAATTAAGGGTTGTCTTGTACATATATCAGTGTTTTGCTGTTGTTGCCAAGCAAAGAGAGACTCTTTTCACCATCACACAGAGCAACAAATGACCGCCGTAAATGCGTGTATGAATTGCAACATCATAATTCTGTGCATGTCCCATAATATTTATTAATACAAGCACGGCTTCCATCCGTCTGTACATTGCCACGTGCCTTCGCTCGACTCCCAGTGCTTGAACATTATTCATTGTTAGTGTGTTGATGTTAGTATCAGATTCGTGTTTGTAGTGTGTTGATGCTTGTGTTGTAACATTTGTATCTTGTGAGTATGGAATGCTGTTCAGGTTTCTCATCATTTCCTCTCTTTCAGGGTACCTCTTTATCACGGGCCGCATCAAGGAATTGTTAATTACCAGGGGTGGTGAGAATATTGCCCCGGTGCCTATTGAGGACCGCATGTTGGACCATATGAAGCTGATTAGCAACTGCATGGTTGTTGGCGATAATCAGAAGTACCTCACCATGCTGGTCACCCTCAGGACAGAGGTATGTATGTCACATGATTCTACCACTATGGTCACATGACTAGCATGTCACTGTGCTTCCATTTCTGTGTGGTAATAATACTCACCTGACTCTCTGTCACATGGCTTTGGTATTTGATTGCTATTGTCACATGACACTTATATTTGTATTTTATTATTCCTGTCATGTGACTTGGTGATCAGGGTTTCATTTAGAAAAATGTCCAAGGGGGGGGCAACTGGAGGAATCTGGATGTTATGGGGGGGGGGCATGATGGTTAAAGATGTGACAAAGTTTCTAATGAATTTTAATGATACAATTTCCAAGGGGGGGAAGCCGCCCCCACCCCCTAAATGAAACCCTGGTAATGGTATTCATTGCTGTGCCACTTGTGTAATTGTTAGCCTTGTGATGGTTATGTGACTTTGCAACATGTTTAAGAACTACAAGCCCGTGCCAAGTGATGAGGACATCTAAGAGTTGAGCATAATTATGCTATGACCCCAATACTAATTGTTCCTACTGATGGCAACAAAAACAAACTACTGACCACTGCAGTTATACTGAATGTCCCACTATCAACCTCGGGATGTCCCAACTTCTAAGCTCTTACCACCTAATGCTGAACTGGATAGGATTTTAGAATTGTACTTAGAACCAGTTGGTCTATCGTCTGTCCCGCTGATATCACAGGACCACCCTGAGTGTATGTGTCAATCTGTTGGAGATTTGACAGTAGTGTAACCACTTCTCCCTCATGCATAAGCACTTACAATGCATGCTTAGTCCGGCATTTATCTTCCAGCAACCAGACAAGTCATTTGGTGCATTAAATATCAGAATCCATGAGGAGTTGTCCCCTTTTTTAATTATTATTATTATTATTATTATTATTATTATTATTATTATTATTATTATTATTATTATTATTATTATAATAATAATAATAATAACTATATATATATTTTTTTTTTTTTTTTCCCTCCCCCTTTCCCTTCCTCTCCTTTCTTCTTTCCCCCCCCCCCCCCCCCCCCCCCTTTTTTTCTTCTTTCAGGAAGTAGTTCCAGTCAAAATATTATCTGCCTCGTATGTCGGTCATTTGTCTGTGTGTAGGTTGATGATGAGTTGGAGCCCACCAAAAGGCTTGATCGTCTAGCCTTGTCTATTCTGGAACAACTCGGCTCCTCTGCCACCACGGTGGAAGAGGCTGCTGCTGACACTCTTGTCTCTGCCTATATAGACCAAGGCATGAAGGCTGCCAATGAGGAATCTGTGTCAAGAGCTGCCACGGTCCAGGTAAGTTTGTTGAGGGGTTTTTTGGGATGGGGGAGTATGAAATGGATGGTGGTGAGTGTAGCTGTTTGATTCATGTTGTTCCAATGATGACTGCTCAACTCTCAGAGCCAAAATGTATGATGAATGCTTACTTACAAACACTCTAATTTTTTACTGATGGGGAGGGGGGTAGGGCTAGGGCTAGGAACATTAGAGACACCATACCATGGATGTGTGTGATTTGATGGTGTGTGGTGTTAAGGACAATTCTTATATCTCCATTGCCAGAAATTCTGCATTTTGCCAATGGACTTCTCCTTGAAGGGTGGGGAAATGACACCCACGATGAAGCTCAAGAGGAAAGTAGTACTGGAGAAGTATACCAGCTATGTGGACCAGATGTACCGAGAATAAACCATATAAACACAAGCATGGATATTATATACACAACCTATCACTGCATATTTTGCTTCGTGTGCACGTTATAATATAGATTTGTACAGGTCCGCTATTGCTGTAACCCCCAGTGTTTTAACCCCCATGTTGTCTACCAGCTTGATCCTAACTCATTTCTGTTTGTATGCCAATGCATTTTATGTTCATGTCGGTTTGGATTGTTATTAACTTGGATTGTTATTAACTTTTGGATTGTTATTAACTTTTGTAAAACACACCATAACCAATCACACTACATAAATGGAACATCAAAGAAAGAATTAGTCATGATAAGTCTAGGATGCACAAATAGAAACGTACAGAACATTTTTATGTGAGGTCAACAAGATACCATTCTCGTATTGAGGGCCAGGTAGGACCAATGTGAATGCAGTGAAGAAATAAAGTGTGATTTCTGGAAATGGTCGTCACATATTGTTACTTTGAAACAAGAATTGAAGAGCATGCATGCAGCAGATTCAAATAACGTTTACGCAAGCAAGTGAACTGACTGCATGGTTAATAGCTGATGTGAAAGGAAGCTGGATTTCATTCTGACAGCTATGGAGGTGGAAAATGTCCACTTGCACAAACTGTAAGAGGTTATACTGACGACAATAGAAGACAAATTATAGAGCACATATTGGACACCTCAACAGTGTCATAAGTCACTTGTTGGTGTGTACTCAAAATTGTTATAGAAAGCACTGCCTGATGGCCAGGGTATTGGGTGGTGAAGCTGCTTCTATTGACAAAACTATCACAGGCACATTTCTACAGAATTGTCATCCCATTGTGTTACAGGGATTTGAGTTCAACCATTACCAGTTTGGAATCGGTAAGATTCTGGGCTGAACATTACAACATCATGAAGACATCAATAATATATTATATATTGGTAATTATGTCAACTGAGGCCTTTAACATATATATATAATGCTTTCAACTATGCTAGGGCAGGACAATGGCGCATGCCACTAGAAGTTTGGATCAGAACACATAAATAGCCTAGGTCAACAAAATAAAGCACAAGTTGATTTGGCATGGCAAGTTACAAGTTGCTAATTGTCAGTGTGAAGCTAATGCAACACTCTCCTCAAGGTCAGTTGCTGGTAGCTGGATGGGACTTACTTCTCTGGCAGCAGGTCGAGTACTGGGGAATTGGTATATATATTGTTCAAAATAGTTACACACAAGTATACTTAGTAATATGTGGTGGCCTTTAACAGGCTCAGCAGTATCAAGATTAAATCATAATGGATGAGGGGAGTCACTTGCCTGTCTGCCTAAGATGGTCTGCAAAGATCTTTGGTGGGAATCAATTGTGTGGAATCAATTGTGTAGAGCGTTGGTGAGTCATGCCTAGTGGAGCTGAGCATCCATTTAAGATTTGAGTTATGCTGGGGGAGGAGGACTGAAAAGAGGAGAAACTCTCACTGTACCTCCAACAGTGAAGATTTATAGACGTAGGGAGGCAATCCTAAAAAGGAGTGAAAACGTTGGCCAGTGGGAGACCAGACAACATGATTCCGCATTTGCGAGCCATCCCTGAGCACTATAATGAACTTTAACCATAGATGATTGAGAGTAATACTGTTGCATTCTGTGTAACTTTGGCAGATTAAGATACATCATTTAGGATTTCAAATGTCTAGGAAAGTTCAACCATCTGGTTTCCTCCTGAATTTTCAACTTTTAAGAAGACCTTTTCCTACCAGCATGATTTGACAGGGTAGTTTTCCAGACCCAGGCTGAACTCTTCATTGTTTGGTCATCTAAACATTGCATGGGCTGGAAGTCGTTTGTGGTCCATTTTCTTTCCATCAAATACATGGAGACATTTATCTGGTCGGACTGCAAGATCAATTTTTTTGGAAACATCAGTTTTAAGAGTAACTGATGCTTGATAGCATGGAGGAGAACACTGGGAGATCATCAGCAGAAGTTTTCCCTGTGTGGAGGAGACGATCCAGTGTTCTAGTTCTGCACTCTCATGGGTCTTGAGAGGAAAAGATAGGAGCTTTAGAAAAATGGATTTAAAGCTGTCCTCTTCCAATGCCTCAATTTTACCACTCTGTGGTTTTCTCAGCATAATTGTTACTTCACCATTGAAATGGTGCTTAGGAATAATTCTAGTGCAGAAATGGACAAATATTCAATTGGACTGTCTCTGAATATTTACACACATTAATTCTTTGACTTTTTCCATTTAACAGCCCACCTTGACCTGTCAGCAATGTTCCAGTTCTACATAGACCATGTTGTCTGGTGTCATTATTTAGACACAGTTCCAAAGAGTGTCAGCTTCTTACACAATATTCCTGGCTAGGAGAGAAACTCAAGAACTCGGAACATTAGCTTTGGCTGCCCATCTCAGAGGCACATGGTTCTTCTCGTGCATGAAGTTTTGCTCGCGTAGTGGTAGCAGCTAGCTGATGATGGCTACCTCAGCGTGTTCCTTACTGGACCAATTTGCCTTGCTTGTGGAGCATTAACTAAGACAAGGGACGATAGTGTCATTATACTGTCTGGACCTAGCACACCTAGTTTTGAAAAAGACATGGATCTTATTCTTAGCAGTGTGCAATATTTCTTGTCAGGGTCGATCTCACCCATCCTTTCCCAAACTATGAGATGTTTTGCATGCTGTTAAATGGATGGTATATATATGGTTGCTAATAAAAATTCAAGCATACAAACAACTGGTGATTACTCTAACATTGTGATGAACATGACAGGATTTCAAACGCACATTACAACACAAACATAATGGTCCCATAAATCTATGCGAGTTGCACACTTGAGCTTACCATTTGCACATGAGGAAATGTTATAAAATCATGATGGACCATTTTAATTTCATTTTTATTTTAACTCTTCCAAGCTGAAGGATTTTCGATATAAAAACAAAAAATAAAACTTATATAATTTGTCTATATATAAGCAGCTAACTCAGATGGTTTTATGCAATGGTTTTCTATCCAAGATTTACAACTTGTGTGAGCACAAAAGTCTGAGAAGAACTCTCAGGTAAGCTACTTCAGTTTCTACACAGCTTATTAAACCTACAGCACAGACAGAAAAAAACTCAAAATATATCTTGACCTGAGAAAGAAAACCTTAGTTACAGACTACAGCTGTAGTTATAGCTGCTGCATTGGTTTAGGTTTGGTTCAAAGAAGGAAGTCCACAAATGGAAGTTTGCTTGCTTGTAAGTATCTAAAAGCACACAGCTAGGCTATATAGCTACACAACTTAATTCAACTTATATATATTCAATAGAACCAGTGTGAGAAAGCTCTAGCTACAAACCACATATATAGCACTTTCCCTTGTCCATAGGACCTGAGAAGAAAATCTAATAATATGGAAAACTACAAAGCTAGCTACTAGTTTTTAAAGTAGTTTCTATGTTCACCAGTGTATAGGCAGGCCATGTGCATGTGATGATGGAAATCCCCCACCCACTCCTCCAACCTGGATCCATCCCTGATATCAATGTACATGCCAGTACTGTAATAGAAGGATGTTTACAGACTGGTACGCCCAGTTTCCTGCACATATGATCCATATCACTGAGAAAACATTAACTGATCATTTGCAAACAACAGGGCAACCAATTCCCGTACCAAATGTGGTAGTGCAACAACAACTTGCAAACGTGAATCTTTCCTATAATATCCTTTTTCAGTAAATATCCATTAATCAGAATTTTGGCATCAGGAAGACCAGGAAGTTCAGTGAAGTGTGTACCGAGATAACCTCTGAAGAACAAGTATTCCCTACTCCACTATCACACATTATGCATATCCTGTCGCGCTAATTATTCCACATCTCTTCTTATCCTCTAATAACCTGGCTGACGCAGTCCTCAGTCTAGATTGCAATTTCACACTTGACTATGTATGGACCTCACATACCTCTCCACCACTGTACCATTTTTGCCAATTTGTAGAACTTCAGCGTACTCTTACTGTTGACTTCCTGCTCCCAATCCTTCTCATTTCTCACCTTCATTTTTTCCTACCATTTACATATTGACCCGACCTCACTGTAGAGTTTATACTTCTTCCTCAAGATCTCTCAACCATCCAATTCCTCCATTCTCTCTTAATTTATTTACACCAATTTACTCTTTCAATCCCTTCATCTCCTCCCAAACAAAACTTCCTTCCTCTCCTCCAGCTTCCTCCACCCCATATCTCCCCTTATTACCACTCTTTTACTTGCCCCCAACTATCTCCTACACTCTCATCTGTGCTGACTCCAATTTCTTGCAAGCATTATGTCCGCCTGTCCACCACTGGCTGCATACTCCATACTAGATCTTAGAAGCTCCCACACCATTCTTCCTCTGTCTCATTCCACCTGCCCATTCACTCATCCATGTCACCTTCCCAACCCACTCTTCTGCCTTCTTCTCTAAGCTCTCTCCCACTCCTCTGCCATTCAGATCAAATATATATTGAAATAAAGTGGAGACAAAGTACATCCCTGCCTAAGTCCATTCTCCACAGCAAACCATCTTGATCTCCTTCCATTAAATATTACTGTCATCTCCACCACACTAACAATCCCTTCCAAGTTTCTCCTCCTCTATACTTCCCCAACTTGTCCCATAGTCCCTTCCACACACTTTCCACTGGTCCAAACATCTCCTCTCCCAACAGTAGCTTTCTTGGCAGGCAATTTAATTGATGTTTGAGTTCAGGTGTAGTAATCCACTTAGGTCTTTGGTGCGAACTTAGCCTGACTTTTAGAATAAATAAATTCATTGCCTGAATCTCTTTAAATGCCTGCCATGCATTTTCAATCCCACTTGAGTTAAAGGCAGCTACTAAAATCAGCATGCAGGAGATAAGAACAGAGGCCAGGAAGATCTGCTTTAGAATAATCAAATACAAGCATGGATTGAAGGGCTGGGCAGGATTACAAGAGATGTAAAAGGAAATAGCGTAGTGGTCAGAAAAGATCGGACAAGAATCAACAGAGAGACCATAAATCAGCAAATCTGAGTTTGTAGGAACTAGATCAAGAACATTTCCTTTGACATGGGTTGGCGTGTCAATGAGTTGTTGAAGATTGTGTTCAAACACAAATTCACAAAAGAGAGAGCAATTATGGTACCCCAGCAGACATCTGGCATATTGAAATCGCCTAGTAAAACAATAAGATCTGAAGAATGAATTAAATGACTTGGAAGACAGTGAGTGTAGGTTAAATTGGAGTTTGGATGTATGTTAATAGTGATAATAATACCAATATACCACCTCCACGACTGCCACGATCCTTATGGAAAATAGTATAATTGAAAGGGAGAATTTCATTTTCATAGATGGTATTGGTACTCAGTGATGTAGATTATGTCATAAGTAGATGAATACACAAAAATTTGTAAAGAAGTAAGTTTGCTAACTATACTACGTGCATTGAATAGACAGGTTTTTAAACTGCCTAGTCAAGTTGAAGGTTGTGGATTTGAATGCAGATGTGTCGACATATCAAGAGGCTGGGAATTGTCACAATGAGGGAGTTACGATTCAGTAGAAGGACAAGAATTTGAGATTGGAGGTGGTGAAAGTGCTTGATGATCAGAGAGGACTAATTTATCCCCTTGATTTAGCCTGGTTACCACGAATAATTCTACTCAAACCTGATTGCAGGAGAGACCACCTTTCCTTTAACAAAACAGAACCCCTTCGCCTCTCAGGAAGTGGTAGATCTGGCTTGATGGAATATAGATGCTCCAGGACATTTCTTCTGGACAGAATGCTCGGAACTTCAGAGGTGCGGGTCAGCTTGATTAGGTATTTGACGGTTAGAGTTTCGTTGGAAACGACCCAGACGAAAGTGGTCCCTGATGGAATCTGACTTGAAGGAGGGTCAATACCCGAGAGAATTGATGAGATAACTGTGATGTCACCTTGATGACGAGAGTAACGGGATTTATCACTTGAAGACTTCTGAACACCAAAAACAACCAGATTGAATCTTGTCTCAGACGAGTCAGTCTGACGTTTCTTCTTTGCAATGCCTTTTGCCACTGTCAGTGGCAAGGACACCATTTAGGCTTGTCACTGTGTCATTTCCAGTAGCAGTTCCAGTAGCAGCAATGTTGGAATAACTAATCTTTGAGATTGTGAGCTTGAACTTATAGATGGAAGACAGGTGAGTAAGGTCATGAACACTGGTGTTGAGCAATGCTACTTCCTCAGAGAGTTTGAAGGTTGAAAGGCGGCAGCATGAGGGATGGAGAAAGGTGCACTGGAGTTGCTTATAGAAGCGAATGTTGATGGAGACAAACCAGCACAGCGACGACGGACCAATTCCTGACAAGAACCATCACAAAAAAATGGATTTCCGGGCCTTCTGCCTCTTGGTGGTCTTCTTCACAATAGGGCAAACTATCTGTTTCTCGCTAGTAGTTGCAGCTAGAGTTACAGTGATGGGCATTAAATGGGATAATCTTGTCATCCCTACTTAAATTAACAACCACCCTATTTAAATTGACAACCAGCCAATTTATCAATGTTGTTATTCTGGAACTTGGTCAAGATAGAAAGCCGACAATCAGCAGCCAATTCGACCCACTTCATGCATAACTACTTCAACAACTCCACGTATGTTTTTAAATCGGGAATGTTGGATGTGGTATGGGCAAATGTTTTAAGGTGGAATATGATAAGAGTAAAGTCATGGTAGTAGGGAACTGGAGAAAATTGGAGGATTGGCAAGGAGATATTTGAAGAAGTAGAAGAATTCATGTACTTGGGAATAGGAAGCTAGGGATAATGTTCAGATAGAGAATATGGCAAAGAGTAGGTTGGGAAAGTGAAGGGTAAGTGCCTCAACTGTTTGTAGCTGTGGTTCCCAATTAGAAAGTGCCTAGCACTACAAAACGAGCGTGTAAGGGGTGACAGTTGCATTTGGGGGCGAGGGACTACTGCACATGTATTTTCTCCCTTTTACCCCCTTGTGGTGACCACTTTATAACTCCATAGATTCTGTAAACTTCATGGTATGGACTTGATATATAGTTCAAAAGATAGGTCTCTCTTTGTGCTCTCTGTTGATACTCAAATATTTTTCATAAGTATAACTATAGCTAAGTTACTGGAGCTACAAGTGGAGGGAACCTCAAAAACCTGAATGCCTGATTTTGCCGCATAAATATCTCCAGATTACCAAGTGCTAGAGAGTTGAAATTAGCACCAATGGCTAGAAAGCCCTACTCTATGCAAGTGTTTTCATTAGGCGCTAAAATGTAAGTACATGTACGTGATCAAGTGTGCGGGTGGAAAATGAATTTCGTTAATATTCCATAAAACACATACAGGGGTCCTTCAGACCTATTTATCGACGGTCAAACACTCTCGTCTGAGGAGGGTACCACCCAAGGGGACCCATTAGCCATGCCTTTCTATGCTTTAGCCACACTTCCTCTCATTGATCGCTTGAGTGATACCGAGGGAGTCACCCAGGTCTGGTATGCTGATGATGCTGCCACTGTGGGCAGCATATCATCCCTTAGAGGCTGGTGGGATAATATGAGGTCAAAGGCCCCAGGGTCTAGCACTCGGCTACCAGGCTACCACGCAAATGCTCAAGACATGGTTGATAACAAAAGAGCAGTACATCTCGCAAGCCAAGGAGCTTTTCCAAGGGTCAGATGTAAACATCACCTCTCAGGGCACACCCTACTTGGGGGCCACCCTAGGCTCAGATGAGTTTATCAAGGAGCATTGTGTCAGAGAAAGTTGGAAGAAGGAGTTGCTCCAGCTTGCTCAAGTAGCCACTACCCAACCACATGCTTCCTATGCTGCCTTTGTTCATGACAAGTTCACTTACCTGTGTAGAACCAATCCAGACACAGAACAACTGTTAATGCCCCTGGAGGATGTCATCAGCTCACAACTGATCCCAGACTGGTCTGGCAAGAACCCACCAAATGATTCCATATGTAAGCTATTCGCTCTTCTGACAAGACTGGGAGGCCTAGGAATCATCAACCCTGCCAGCCGCTCCTTCTTAAAATTTGATGCCTCCATCCAGATAGCTTCACCGATGAGAAAAGCAGGACCCAAAGTACTCCTGGGATACAATGAAGGCCCAAATTGTGGCAAAGAATGAGGTCCGCAAGCAGAGACAGATACAATCAAAGGCAGCTGCAGACACCCTTAGACCTAACCTGTCTAACACATTACAACAGGCCATGGACCTGGCTCAAGAGAAGGGCACCTCGAGCTGGCTATCTGCACTTCCTCTGGAGGAACACAACCTCACCCTTCACAAAGGAGCATTTAGAGAGCTTGCACTCCGTTACGGATGGCCTCCACAGAACACTCCCACAAACTGTCCTTTTCCACTGACCATGCTCTTTCATGCCCCAAGGGGGGCTTCCCATCCATCAGGCATAATGAGGTACGAGACACAATAGGTTGCTGGATGTCCGAGGTATGTAATGATGTGTGCATAGAGCCTAACTTGCAGCCAATCACGGGAGAAAACCTGAAGGGTGCCTCAGCAATAAGAGAGGATGGAGCCATGCTGGACATCGCCACCAATGGTTTCTGGGGTGGTCGTTACGAACGAACATATTTTGATGTCAGAGTATTTAATCCACACGCCCCCTCTAGCCGCCTACAAAGTTTAGTCTCCACATACAGAAAGCATGAGAGGGAAAAGATCAGGTCTTACGAACAGCGAGTGAGAGAAGTTGAACATGGATCGTTCACCCCACTGGTCATGGCTCCCACAGGTGGCCTAGGTAAAGCTGCATCCACATTACTCAAATGACTAGCCTCAATGCTGTCAGAGAAAAATGATCAGTCCTACTCCAACACTCTTGGATGAGGTGCAAACTCTTCTCCGAGCATCAATACAGTGCATCCGAGGTGCACGATCAGCAAGTGGTCGCACCCAAAAGTATATCTCCCCTCAGGTTGATGATCTTGTAACAGCCGAGGCCAAATTCAACTTTCATCTTACCCTTGAATAAATTATCTATCTATGTATCTACCTATCTATGTCATGATTTACTTTTAATAATAAAAAATAACAATAAAAATAAAAATTAACTTTAAAAAACCGTGCGCTTGACCGCGTACTTACATTTTAGCGCCTAATGGAAACACTCATTGCATAGATTAGGGCTTCCTCGCTAATTTCAACTCGTTAGTGCTTTGCAATCTGGAGATATTCAGGTTTTGAAGTTCTCTCCACTTTAGGTCCAGTAACTTGGCTATCCTTTTGCTGACTTGGGATGCTACCTGCCCAGATACATTTGCTTTGTCATACAGAGCACATGCCATCCAAGAGCCAGGGAGGGTCGCTGAAGCAGCAGAGGAACGGAAAAGCGATAAGTATTGGGAGCTTCCACCAGGCCACGTGTTCTCGCCCATAGCCATTGAGACCTTGGGGGCAATTGGCCCGAAGTCACTGGCCTTTTTGAAGGAGCTCGGATACCGAATTAAAACAGAGTCGGGCGAGCCCAAATCGACAGAGTACCTGCTCCAGAGACTATCTGTGGCGGTCCAGCGGGGGAACTGCACGTCTGTACTGGGCAGCACAGGCATCTGACACCTCATCATATTGTTTTATGTTATTAGTGTACTATTATATATAAGGTTAAAAATATAGTAATATAATAAAAAAATATTTAGTATCAAAGAGAGCATACAGAGAGACCTATCTTTTGAGCTATATATCAAGTGCATACCATGAAGTTTACATAATCTGTGGTGCTATAAAGTGGTAACCACACGTTTAAAAAAAAAAAAAAAAAAATGGTGCTCTCCCCCTTTAAACGTGCAAGTGGGGGTGCTGAAAATTGATTTTCAGAACCCTCACTTGTGCCTAATGGGTTGGGCTTTGGCGTACTTTCCAATCAGAAACCACAACTACAGCCAGCTCAGGCACGAGATATCTCCATTTTGGCTCCATGTAGTAACTTCATTGTTATATTATACCTATACAATTTAAGAGAGCACACCAGAGATCTATCATTCAGTAAAGTGTGCAGAATCTATGGAGCTCCAAAGTCAGAACAAGGTTTTGTTATTATAATTTTTGAACCCCCTTCACATGAACATAAGTCCAATAAAAAATAAGCTATATATATATAAATGTCTTGGCTTCAATCTGTAGTGTTTGTACAGCTTGTATAGACTTGATGTCGGAAAATAGTGGTGATTTCACTTCACATTCCAACCTGCAGTTACAAAAGATAAACATGTATGGCAAAACAAAGCTACCACCAGAAAGCATACTGCATTGACTACATTTTGGTATATAAATCAGAACCATAGCATGAATGTGTGCAAAGCATATGGTACTTTACATATGGAAACCACTGGTTTTCAGACCATGCCCCCCTCCCCTCCTCTCCCCCTTTCCCTTTAAAAGGGTAGAATAGAGTGTTTTTTAAACATAACTTTTTAATACTTCTTCATTCATTTTCAAAGATTTTGTTCTCAAAAGGTAGCCCGCTTTCCAATAATGATACAATATTGGTGTTGCAATAAACTATGGCTGAAATATCGGCAAAACCACAAGAGTCACACACAAAAAAGATTATATATATGCACTCTTGCCCCAACCGTATGTCTTCAATACCTGTCATTTATTTATGGTGATATCAGAGTACCTACAGATACAACTTATCATGTTTTATATAAACAATTTTATTTCCCCTATTACCCAATTTCTCAGATGACAGGCTATATTTCATCAGAAAATGACTGGATTAGATTAATTCAACACAGAGCAATGCAAGAGTATATAAAAATATTTACTTGGAGCTCCATAAATTCAGCACACTCCAGTCTATGACCTTTATATATAGCTCAAAAGATAGATCTCTCTGTGTGCTCTCTTTTGATACTAAAACTATTGATCCCTCTGTAATTCCCTACTTGGTTCTCCTGCCATCCTTGTGGAGAGGTACTAGCAAACTCTCTTCCAGTCCACTGGGTAGTATTCGTCTCATCATCACATTCATCACATGCACCATCACCTCCACCAACCTTCTACCTCCATACATCAGCATCTCATTCAACATTCCATCAGGGCCTGGAGCCTTTCCTCTCTTCAAATACTTCATCACCTCCAGCTATATACTTCATCCTAACTTACTTCCTCACACATGCCTAACTCATGCCCACTCACATCTCCTATCTCTAATTCTAATCCTATGGCATCCTCTTTTTTCCTCCCCAGCTCTTCCCAGTGTTTTGCCATCACCTCCACACCTCATCTTCCTCCTCCACCATTATTCCCTCATCATCTTTCACTCTTTTATCCTTCTCTCCTTCCTCTTTGCTCTTAAATCGTTCCAAAACAGGTCTGACCCTGCTCTGTGATATTCCTTATGGTACTCTTCTTCAATTCCTTCTTCTCTTTCTTTATAGTCTTGTTCACTTCCTTTCTTGCTTCTCTATAGCTAGTCATCACAGTTGTCTTAATGATCCTCTCTCCCCTGCTTCCCTCGACCTCTTACATTTCTCCTTCTTAACACCAATTAACCTCTCCACATCCTCTGACCACCATCCCTCTGAACTGTCTGTAATCTTCTTCCTTCCAATTCCTTTCTCCGCTGCAGCCAAGACTTTCTCCTTCCACCTACCCCAAACCTCTTCAACTATGTTCCCTCCCAACTCTTGCTCAAGCTCTCTCACCTCCTCTTCCCACCCCATGAACATTTCCTCCATTGCCTCCTGATACTCCTCCCAGTCTAGCTATTTGTCAACTCTCCATTCATATCGCTCTCTTCTCACTTGTACCTCTCTCCTACCCATTCCCAGGGGCGTATCTAGGAATTTCAAGGGAGGTTTCCATCTCATGCATGTGAAGCTTGCTTGTAAAAAAAATCACCTGGCCAACCACTTTTTCTGACTGTGCCCCACAATACTTTATAGAACATACAATAATTACAGAATTGTTGCGTTAATGACTCAAAATGTCCTGGGGTAACATTCTTCGAGGGACGAGCAAAAATGTTAAGAATAGCATCTACATCAAAGTTTAAGATGTGCATCAGTGCCAGTCCTGATAACCTTTGCTGCCCCATAGTAGTACGCAAGTAGGTTTTGAGTCTTCTAAGTACACTGACACTATGTTCACATACACAGCTGGTTACGGGTAGAGTACAAACAATATGGAGTAAGCATAAATATTCAGAAACATGCTCTCATTTGCACAGTTCAAGGCCTGGGATGGAGTTTTGGGCAATTCTTCTGAGAAACTCCTCCATTTAGATATCCACAAATGGAGTTCCTGTTCAAAAGATGAATGACTTGGCATATCATCTTCATAGAAATCTAAAAAGTTCCTTAACAATTAGACTCACTCTGAGTGACTGCATTGGGCATGAATATAGATGGAACTATGCTCAAAGCTCGTAATTGCTTTCTTTTGTGTTTCATTAAAAACAATGTGAATATCTAATATCATCTCATCCTGAAATGGAACAGAAATAGATCATCTGTAATAACCTTCAGTAGAGTCGGCAGGTACATTGCTTCTACTTGTTTGCCTTGCACATCGACGTGGAAGAGATGGCTGTGATGCATTGATTTTTTGTGCTAGAGTGACTGCAGAATCAAACCATTTCTTGTAATGAGAATCAATGCTGTCACGAACTTCATGTAAAGTAGTCTCGACTAAATTTACCTCGGTATAAGCATTGCAAATATCTTGCAAACGGCTCTGTAGTGACACTGTCAATACTTTTATGTAGCCTAGGCCATGGTACACCACCTAAAATGCCATAAGAAACTCAAACTGAGTTGTAGCTGTTAAAAGTGGTGCAGCTTTCTGAGCAGACTCTCTGTTCCACTCATCTTCAGTACTGATCATCTCCAAGGTACTAATAACAGCTGGTACCATCTTCGAAAAGACTTCATAGGTCTCTATTCTAGCTACCCAATGGGTTTTGCAAAGGCTTACCAGTTTCTGTCGGTTAGTTGTTCCCAGTGGAAGTTCACTGGTCCATTTTTCTAGTTCTGCTTCCCTCTTCGGAGAAAACCTAAAGAAAAGGCATAGCTCCACAAGAGTTCCTTGAGATTCAGTGTATGAGCCGCGCAGTGAACATAGACTGCTTTTGGATATTGTTTCTCGATTAGAGAAGCAACCCCATGATACTTGCCAGCCATGTTGCTGGCACCATCATAGCCCTGCCCACGCAAATTATTTGGGCATAATTTTGTATTGCATTTAGGATGGTTTTAGAAACAGCTACTCCACCAGTGGTGCCATCTTTGCAAAGAATAAATTCAACACTGGGCTAAGGTATTCCTATAAGAGATTAGCACAAACTCACTAATATTAATAGGCTTGCCAGTTCCAAGCAAATAGTTTTCTACAAGAAAACAGCTGCTTGAGTACTGTACTAAAAGTTTTGTGGTTTGTAGAAGTAAATTTATGAGCCTCTAAGGGCTTAAATTTTCAATACAAGAGTACTCTATAATACAAATTTATATGTAGGATTAGCAAGGATTGTGATGCTAGCTGCAGCAGTCAAATTACTTATGGGTGTGGCTTGTACTCAGGGGGGGTTTCTGGGCAACAGGAAACCCCCCCTGAATACGCCCCTGCATTCCCCCCATATAATGTTATGGTCCGACCCCACCAGCTTGCCCGAGTCCTCAACTACCACCCTAGCAGCATCCATGGCTTTACTAAACAAGATATAATCTATGACCGACTTTCTCTCGCCACATTCCCATGTCTCACTCCTTCTAAATTAGTGCTTAGTCCCGTGATTGATAGCAAGTTGGCAGGACAGCAGATAGGAGCCTTGGCTCGATCTCAGATTCCAACTTGAACAGGTAAGCCTGTCCGCAAAGATGATACCGAGTATGCCAAAACCCCGGACATTTTAAAAAATTCCGGCTGGACGGTGATTGAAGGCCCCAAAAGAGGGCGAATCCAGAGTAAAACTGGAAGAATGATAAGTACAGAGAAATTCCATCTACGGTTCTATATCTGTGACGTGTTTAATAGCTACTGCAGCTCAGTATTCACTCATAGTCTCTACTCACTGCCCACTCTTGAGGAACTGCCTCAGTCAGAATCTACATCGTCTATCATAGAGATTATAGTAGAGGATGTAGCTATATGAAGTCCTTGCAGAAATTGATAGCACTAAAGCTATGGAATTGGACCCAAGGTCCTGAAGTATTGCACCCCAGCACTCTATCAACCCCTCCATCATTTAGTTAGTTCTGGTCTGTCCAAGCACCCTACCCCTTCCGAGTGGTAAGTTCATTGTATCACACCCATCCACAAAGCTGGTGATAGTGCACCATTCACTACAGCTATTTCCCAAGTGGTAAGTTCATTGTATCACACCCATCCACAAAGCTGGTGATAGTGTCACTACAGGATATTTCCCACTTGAGCTCTACTTCTAAGGTTCTGGAACGCATCATCTATGATAAGAGTAGCTATTTCATTACTAGAATCTGCTATGACGACAGCACAATTGGATTTTCTCTGAGGCCACTTGTAATCATCAGCTGTTTAGTAGTATAACTGAAAGATGCATTCTGCCTGATATTTACTGAATTATGTTCCATTCCATAGTGATATGCATAAGACCTAGACCAGTCATTCTCTCTTGCAGAATGCATAATTAAAAGTTTTGAGGCGGCGAAGCAAACTAATGCTACGGTCACTAGTAGCTACTGGCAGTGTGCAGATTAGGCGCAGAAATGTGTGAAATGTTAACTTACATGGCCCGAGTGAAATTGCTTCCTCCTCCTCTGCTAAGACAAGGTCATACATTGTAGTACAAATTTGAGGTTATTGTGGTACACACTCGCTGTGGAGTACAGTTTGTGTGTGTCAGTGGTGAGTGAGTGTGTGTGTGTAGGGGGGGGGGTTCCTGGCAACAGGAAACAGACCTAAATGGGGTGAGCCATTTCTTACTATCTATAACCAATCTACGAAGTATTTACAACCATTTCTTACTATCTACAACCATATCTGTATCTGTATCTACAACATTATCCTGCTGGTCAATCTAGTAGTTTCCCTCCTGTATTATCTGTGATCAGAGTATTTCATTACTAGATCTGACAACACAATCCAGAGTCTTCACATTAATTCACAATTTGATGTGATTTATTTGGACTTTGTG
This sequence comes from Cladorhizidae sp. MBARI D1340-BT2, assembly GCA_028752905.1. NCBI lineage: Eukaryota > Metazoa > Porifera > Demospongiae > Poecilosclerida > Cladorhizidae > Cladorhizidae sp. MBARI D1340-BT2. Next base: position 5,072,132 of record JAQNBH010000008.1, on the reverse strand, counting down.
AATGCATTCGATAGTGTTCCACATAATGAACTTCTTGTCAAAACTGGTGATCTCTGGTCTTGGTTTCAGAGCAATCTCACAAAAAGACAGCAGCCATTCAAAGGCCTGATATCAGTAAATTAAGGAGTATATACCTTGACGTAATATTCTGGGTCCCCTAGTATACATCAACGACCTGCCATCACATGCCAAATATTTTCCTGCTTGCTGATGATGCTAAATGTATGGAGCTGGTTGAGAATACCCGTGATTGCCTCCAATTTTATCTGGATATTCTAATAGCATGGAGCTGTAAATGGAAGCTCAAAATGAAGTGTGCTCTCCTTAGTTTTTGCATAAGCGATCCTCTAATTCCCTCATCCTATCATATATAATTATGAACACAATATCCTGGTCAAATCTATATACCCACAAAGACCTAAGAGTTAGCTCTTCCTACTTTTCTTGGACAGCTCATTTGACTGCAAGGGCATGCAAAATGATTGGACTGCTTGGTGCAGATTCAACTCTGTTGACACTATGTCATCCAAGAAACTGCTCTTCTGTTTTGCTCTCCTCCATCAAGTGCAGGTTTTATTATGCAATGTCTTTGACACCAGATTCCCCTTGTACCTTCCACTCATTATGTCCTTGTGTAAAGGTTCCCACACACCCTTTAAGTCACAAACCTTTACTTATTATCTACTACTCAGACTACTAGTCAGATAAGCTAGTTGCCCTATATACAGTGTTACAGTCACTCACTTTCATTCATTATTGTCATCAACTATATTATGATGCTGTGAAGCTGTGGATCTGCATATATACCCATGAGCTACCCACAGGACTGTATCCAGGATTTGGAAGGGGTGTTACCAAATACCGAAAGACTTGTATACATTTTTAATAATTGTGAATGAAGTTGCATATATCATGTAATTTTCAAATAAGCATGATCGTGAATCAATTTGCATATCGGTGTAATTTCCAAATAAAACTTGTATATATAGCTATATTATATAATTGTGAACGAAGTTGCATATCAGCCAAATAAGACTTATATATATAATAATATACATTTTTAATGATTGTAAATGATCTTGCATATAATATATCTGTATACCAAAAAAATAATTAAAATAAGAACTAGTCATCGGCAGCTGTTTAGTATATCTGAAAGAAGCATTCTACATGCATTTTGCCTGCAAAAATATTTAAATTTCATCTATATTTTGTTCCATTCCATAGTGGCTATGCATAAGACCTAGACCAATCATTCTCTCTTGCCCTATGGTAGAATGCATATAAGTTTCGAGGCAGTGAAGCAAACTAATGCTACGTTCACTAGTGGCTGGCAGTGTGCAGATTATGTACAGAAGTGTGTGAATGTTGAGAGACTTATGTGGCCGAGCGACCCATATGAAATTGCTTCCTCCTCCTCTGCTTGACAAGGTCATATATAGATATATTGCTACTAGTGCAAAATAATTGTAGTACTATCTATTGATTGTGTGAGTGGTGGTGTGTGGGTGTGTGTGTGTGTGTGTGTGTGTGGAGGGGGGTGGGGGGGGGGGGCTCTAAGTCTGCCACTCTTTTGTGTGCACTTACTCCTAAGAGACCACTTTCAATAACCAGCATATCCTGTCAATCATCATCTGTGTGTGTGTGTGCACCCTAAGAGACCACTTCAATAACCAGCTGGTCAATCATCATCTGCACCCTAAGAGACAACTTCAATAATCAGATCCTGTCAATCATCATCTGCACTTGTGTGGAGGAGAAATTGATGGATAAGAAGAAAATAATATGGTTGACAGTTTGTGATTGGTATTTGGGGCTTACTCCTGATCTTCAAGGATTTCTACAGCAGCGGAGTAGGCAACAGCTTCCATTACAGAGCTGAATCTAGCAACCTTCCACTTCATCCACTGGACAAGAATGCAAGCCTCAGGGTTTGCTCTGGGAAGGTAGCTCTCAACACCTTCGCCTTCAAAATCACTCTGCCTCTTAAACCTGACTCTCCTTCTCCCTCACCACCTCATAGAATGGTTACATGGCAGAACTCAGGCTAACAAACTCATCAATGTCATCCCCCGGGACAACATTCTCTCCTCATTAGATACGGAAACCTCCTGGCTTATTTTTAAAGGGCTTTTTATTTGCATCATGCATAAGACTATTCCCATCTACCAGTCACCCCATTCTATCCCCCCTTGGTCTCTCATTTCCTCCTCAAATGAATTAAAGTTAATATTATTGTGCCAGATCTCTTAACTCTTCTAATAATCACCAATATAACACTTTCACTGCTCTGTTCTGCAAAATACCGCTTCTTCAAATGACATACATTTTCAAGCTCATCATGGAGAAATATAAAAATAATATGGGTCATGCTTTCCTACTCTTACAAGCCAAGGTCCTAAGTCACTTCTTTTCCACATGTTTCAACAAATCTTCTCCCCCCCACCCCTCTCCAACCATCGACCCTCTCCTCCTCCTTTCCCTGCCCACCTGATCTCCTCTGTTACCCAGTAGAGGCTACTAACCTTCTCTCCCACATTAAATCTACTGGCGACAAATAATATTTCCGTTGAATTCAATGGCTCACTCCATATCTGCTCCTCTTTCTTTTATCTTTAATTCTTCCCTCTCTATGGGTGTTTTTCCTGCTGATTGGAAGCATTCACTGATTGTTCCTATCTCCTACCTCATCCTCCCTTAATGGTTTTCATCCCAAATCCTACTTTCTCTAATAAGTAAAATTTTAGAGCATCACATCTTCAGCTATTCCCAACACATAACATTATCAAGTAAACAATATGGTTTTCGTTCATTTTTTCCCAACTGAAGTTCCATTCTTAGTGCAACTCGATCTTGGCTAGCCTCCTTAGGTGCCCACAAATCTGAATGTGAAGTCTTCTTAGATGCAGAGAAAGCATTTGACTCTGTTCCACATCAACTTGTCCTAAACACTCTGTGCTCTCTCAACCTTCCTTCTCACTTACTCTATAGGATGGGTCTATGGAAGATGCAGGTCATCTGCACATTAAGTAGTTATATGTAATGGTGTATATGTGTCAAAAGGCAAGCCAAATTCTTATTGAAATATATATACTATGGTCAAGGGATCGTACATAGTTTGTAAGTCTTACATCTGTAATCCATGAACACACAAACACACATGCCTGGTTCCTTCTAAAGCAGGTCACCAGTCCACCACAAACAAAGCTTAACCTTGCTCCATCAAACAAGCCCCCACACTCTCCATGTGGGTGGGGCCAATGCAACTTCCCTGATCTTTCATTAACGCTGTGTGAGGAGTAACTACTTCAGACAAAACAGAAGGAGTGGAAACAGAACTACAGAAGAAGACATTGAAAAGAGATACTTCCCACAGCCTGTTGGAAGAAAAGCGAAGACATAATGCTTGTAGTTGCTCAGGCTTGATAGGGAAGATTCTAGCTTTTGTAAAACTTGGGTAACTGGAAGATGTTTGATCAATTTTTCTTCTTCCCTGAGACAAATCATGAACTGCCTCTTAACAATGAATTCTGAGACGATAGCAGCAAGAACACAGGTAGACTCCAGCAGATGTAGAATATTCCTATCCTGACAAACAGGAGCCTTTTTAATAATTATTATTATATTAATGCTTTGACTGAAGGAATGTTAGAAAAGCTAACATGCTATAGTAAATGATAGGAAGGTTTGGGAGGAGTTACACACTTATTACAAGGGCAGAGAAAATGGCATTGTTTGGGTCAAAATTAACAAGAATTTAGATTAGGTGATAAGGAGTGAATTCCAGAGTTAGGGTAATTACTCAAAATAAAAGATTTTGGACTTTTATTTGGACTTTATACAAGTATGAGAGAAGGATTGATGGAATTTAATAGAGGAGGACCTTTATAAGATCTACATAAAGGAATGTATCACTAGGTGACTTCCTTGAAGAAATATGAATAAAATGTCACTGAGTAGGAGAAGATTTAGGTAGTCAACTGAAAGTCATTTAAAATGCACTTGCCTGCACACTGGTATACAGACTAGAGAGATCTTTATTAAGTAAGGCTGCCTAATCTCAGAACAATAAGTTTTCTCTTTGCAAGGGTTGTTATATATAGCTAGAGCTACTGAGATCAATGTATTATAATACCTTTTCAGATATAAACCTATAGTGCTTTTCCCATGACAGGTCCTGAGTTAAGATGGTTATGACAACTGGACTTGGATGTCAAGGTGCTTACTGAGTCAATAAACACAAACAAATTCTTTCTTTGAGAGCAACTCATTACATTACACTTGAGGCATTTAATGAACGACTTATTTAACATCTACATCCCCCTTCAGACCCCCTCCCCCCTGGATCTGCCTATGGACTCAGCACTAACGACACTTTATTATTATATTATTATTATTATTATCATCATCATTATCATAATTATCATTATAATTCATTTAATATATTCATTATAGTTACACTTTAAGTTGGCTGTTCTTGCTTGCAAAGCCTCCCATAGCTCCCACGACTGTGATGTCATTGCCCCTTTGTACAGCCACAGATAATTGCTGGAGCAGAAATTGGAATGCCTTCTCTTCCCCTTTATAGTTTGTCCTAGTTACCTTAGAAAGATCAAGACTTTGGGCCAATGGCACCAAGGGTCTCTATAGCAACTGGTGCAAAAACAAAATTCCTGGTGAGACTTATGACCTCCTTCTATAATAAGGCAGAACTATTATTGGTGTATTATTATTATTATTATTGTTGGTGTTATTATCGTTATTATTATTGTTGTTATTATTGTTATTATTATTTTTATTATTATTGTTGTTGTTGTTATTGTTGTTGTTGTTGTTGTTGTTGTTGTTATTATTATTATTATTATTATTATTATTATTATTATTATTATTATTATTATTATTATTATTATTATTATTATTTTATTATTATTATTATTATTTATTATTATTATTATTATATAAATATAGTATAGGTACATAAATAATTAATCTAAATGATGTCCATCAATCCCATCTGCTGTCCCATTGTCAGAACTTGCATTTCCCCTCTGAATTGCGACTGAGATCCTCTGTAGCAGGTACTGAAATGAGTCTCTATCTTCAGTGGCTGTCTTGAGGCGACGTCGAAGTTCTCGTATAAAAACCTTTGTTTTGGCGCCAAAAGCACCACAGGTCTCCACTGCCACTGGCATGAACAGGTAGGATGAGCAGTACTTTGACATCTTCATATCCTCTGCTTTTGCTGCTACCGCACCGAGTTTGTTTACCGTCAGCCTGATATTTGAAGCCGCAAAAGTGTCTGCACATGTAGCATCCCAGACCAGGAGCTTCCCTCTTGACCATGGAACAATGGACATGCCATCAGGTCTCTTCCCGTCTGATTTCATTAGGCCCAAGGCAGGAAGGGATCTTTGCAGACACCAGTGATCGATGTATTACATCATTGATGGCAGCGTGTCGAGAGTGCCTGCCCTGACTCATTTTGCAACTAAGCCCATGGGTAGCCAGATGGTCCACTGCATCTCCACAATGTTCACATTGATGGGGTTGACATAATGAGGCTCCAAGTCTGAGGCCTATGGCAATGCGGATGGAGTCATACATTCTCAAACCCAGAGAGGAGACAGGCAAGGCATTTAACCATGCACCAGACTCTGTAGCAGAGGTGGCAATGAGGCGAGCTCTGGACTGAGCATCAGGAGCTTCAGCAAGTAGGAAATCTGCTCTGGCTTGTACTCTTGGATGGTCCCACACTTTCTGATGATGTGAGGCAGGAGGGAGAGGAGGGGATTGCTCATGACCCTCCTGCCACACTGACAGAGCTGATGCTACTAGAGGAGTAGAGCAACCTTGAAGTGGTTCTGGAAGCAATTGCTGAACTAGGTCAGTTGAACCTTGAACAGAAGCTAGATAAGATGATGGTGCAATATGAACTGCACTCCTAATTCCAAGGCCACCCTTTTTCATTGGTAAGGTTGCTTGCAGCCATGACTTATCACTCAGGTTTGTGTTGGAGATGTTGCTGAGGATTGAACGAAGAAGAGCATCATACTCCTCCAGACATGAAGATGCAAAGCAAGGAGCGGTCCTGAGGATGTGCATCATCTTGGGAATAGCAAATGAGTGGCACAATAATCATGAGAGTGTAAGGTGTTTAATTCTATCTCCCATCAACTTCAAATTATTATATTATTATTACTATTATTATTACTACTATTACTATTACTCCTATTACAACTATTACTATTACATGTACTACTATTACTATTACTACTATTACTATTACTACTATTACTATTACTACTATTACTATTACTACTATTACTATCACTACTATTACCTATCACTACTATTACTACTATTACTATTACTACTATTACTATTACTACTATTACTACTATTACTACTACTATTACTATTATTACTATTACTACTATTACTATTACAACTATTACTATTACAACTACATGTATTACTACTACTACTACTAGTACTACTACTACTACTACTACTACTACTACTACTACTACTACTATTACTATTATTACTACTATTTTACTATTATTAAATATAATATGGCATTAAGGATAGGGATAAGAACCAAGCACTGGGTACAATGTGTTTGCAGTGCCATATTGACATGAAATACATCCAGAAGTGTTCAGAGATGCTTGCTTGATTAAGTTATAAGATTTGGTGAGATCAATGAATGGTAGTGTATTTCAAAGTCTTACAGTATGATCAAAGTAGCTACTGAAGACCATGGTCCCACGCTAGAAAACTGTTATGGAATGAGAGAAGACAAAGTTATATATATATATCTTGACAATACCTCGGACACATGCGTATATCATGATACATGTCTGTTAGAATGTAGGGATGGGTATGGCAAGGGCAAGAGGGAGGTGGGGCAGAACATTTTAAAGAAAAGGATTAAGATAGAGTAAAAATAGTTGATATATAACTGATTTAAATTTGGCAGATGATCTTGTGGAGTTTGTGTCGAAGGAAACATAATTTAGTCCATTAAAGTTGTCTGGAGGTTCCTTTAGGCTAAGAACAAGATGTTTTACGTTTCGTAAAATTGGCATAACATTATAATCACCTTCTCAATAATTAACTTCAAATTGTATTCACTCGACGTTTCGACTAAATGCTCTAGCCTTCATCAACAGTCTAGTGAATGTAATTTGTTGATTGTAGAACGCCCCCGCCCCAAAGATAAATAAGGTAAAGGGTCAATCGCGTAAACAAGCTGGGCATAAAGAAAACAAAATTCCTCGGCAACAGGTGAAAGCTCTCTCCGACAAGGTCGGTCAAGGTTAGCGGCTACGCTACATTGCACTTATGGAGAGTGGCTAACAGTTTGATTCTCGCTCTTGAAGAAAAATGGCTGAGGACAAATGGGACGAAAATGACCTGAAACTGGATGAGCTTGGCATGGAGAAGGCTGCGCTAGTTGACAAAGAGCTAGAGGTACTATAGCCTGGCGGAACTCCCATTAATGCTACATTGTGAACTAATTCTATATTGTGTTACTATAGCAGCGGCAGTTTGCAGAAGGGGAGATGTATAGCGCAAAAGCATGCTGGAAAGCTCGCTCCTTTAGATTTGCCCTCCTAATTTCCTTCATCGCTTTCCTCCTTCTGTCGTTGCTAGTTGCAGGCGTAGCAACTGGCCTGGCAGGTGAATATTTCTAGAGGAGGTTACAGCATAATGGTCACCTATTATTATTACTGCACTGGAGTCTAGAACTGGTTTTAGGGAGCCGGATATTTGTAAGTGGACAGTGGGAAAAGAAGTAGAATGTTTGTGAAACGCCAAGTTTTCATGGTGCTCTACCAGAATCTTGCCCGAGTATTCAGCCGTGCTTGTAAGACTTTTTAAATAATAAATAATAGAGAGGTGATGTTGCAGGCTCCACAAGCACCTGAAATCTAGTGTGTTTCACAATAATATAGTTGAACTTCTTGAACAAACACTGGCCCACTCTGGGTGAAGTAGGTTAGCGATGGCTCTCTGGGGGAACACACTGGACCAACACCACACTGGGTTGAGGCAGGTTGAAGTAGATTGACAGTAGCGCTAGGGGACACACACTGGACCAACACCACACTGGGTTGAGGTTGACACTAGACACACACTGGACCAACATCACACTGGGTTAAGGCAGGTTGAAGTAGGTTGACAATAGCTTTATGAGGACACACACTGGACCAACATCACACTGGGTGGAGGCAGGTTGAAGTAGGTTGACAATAGCTGTATGGGGACACACACTGGACCAACACCACACTGGGTGGAGGTAGGTTGAAGTAGGTTTGACAATAGCTCTATGGGGGCAGACACTGGACCAACACCACACTGGGCTGAGGCATGTTGAAGTAAGTTGACAATGGGACAGAGACCGGACCAACATCCATCATATTGGGTTGAGGAACATCACACTGGGAGGCGGGGGTGCTAAAGGGGAAGGTGCTTATGGATATCAGAACGGCAAGTAAGGTGCGACAGCATTGCTGTAATGATGTGTGTTCTTGTTATTGCTGCAGTGTATTCTTCAAGGGCAAGGGAACGTTCCAACAAGAGGCTGATCACCTTGGATGATGTTTTCGATTCAAAGTTTAAGGCTAAATTGTTTGGAGGGACATGGATGGGTGAGTGGGGTGTGTCATGTTGCCATGGTGTTAGCTGTGTGTATGTAAACACTCAATCTTGTTTCAGGTGATGTGCTGGTACATGTGACGCCCCAAGGAGTAGTTCTGTACAACACATCCTCCAACACTACAGAGGTTTTGATCAAACCTGCACAATTGGTACGGCATCGTCACACATACAGGGTGCCTGGCACACCACTATATACTAGTACATATTTATTTGTTTATTTGCTCATTTTAGTATTATTATTATTATTATTATTATTATTATTATTATTATTATTATTATTATTATTATTATTATTATTATTATTATTATTATTATTATTATTATTATTATTATTATTATTATTATTATTATTATTATTATTATTATTATTATTATTATTATTATTATTATTATTATTATTATTATTATTATTATTATTATTATTATTATTATTATTATTATTATTATTATTATTATTATTATTATTATTATTATTATTATTATTATTATTATTATTATTATTATTATTATTATTATTATTATTATTATTATTATTATTATTATTATTATTATTATTATTATTATTATTATTATTATTATCATTAGATTATTATTATCATTAGATGGAATATTTATTGGGGGGGGGTGATAGGGATTAAGATAGTCTTCTCATCAACACTAGATTTACTAACTACCTAGAGCAGCTGCCATAGCTACAGCTGTGGTTTGTAGCTATCCTTTTGCATGGCCCTGGAGTGTACATGTAGTTCCAGACATCCTATTAGTGGTTGTAGATATTGGGAGTCAACTGTTCCTTTTGCATGGCACTGGAGTGAGTTCCAGACATCCTATTAGTGGTTGTAGATATTGGGAGTTAACTGTTGTCCGCCATAGCTACAGCTGTGGTTTGTAGCTATCCTTTTGCATGGCACTGGAGTGAGTTCCAGTGGTTGTAGATATTAGGAGTCAACTGTTGTCCAGTTTCTTACTTTCAAATCCACTTTTTGGGGTTTTTTGAAGCCAACATACTGTATGTAGTAGTTGCCTTGAGGCTTGCAATTGCATTATACAAGTCTTGATTATTTATCATGGAGAAAAAATCTTGCTTGCTTTGGGCAGTAAACTTGAAGGGACCCTCCAGCATTCAGAGGGTTAAAGCATCTATGTGCATGTGGAAGAAAGAGATGGAACATTCAGGCTTTCCGAGAGCCAAGAAGGCCAAGGGAAGTGGACCTGTAAGCTCCGGCAGAGGAATGAGTGTGCCAAGAAGTTCCACATTCTGTACCTTTTGCATTCATTTTTGCACTTTTTTTCTGAAGAGAACTTTGAAAGTGAAACTTTTCTAAAGTTCATGATGGAATGGAACTAGGTAAATCCTGAAACAGAAAATGGCATTGTTTTGAAGTGGAATACGATTCCTCTATAGCTATTTGTTTGTGGGACTATTTGTTGTCCGCTAGAGTTTCTTCTCCTTCCGGGTCGGCTTTGGCTATTGTGATGAGTGACGTTACACGGATGTCCAAAAATGTATGTGTGGAATTTAAGTTTAGGAGCACTAGTTCTGAGGGGGAGAGGGAAATGTCCTAGCCCTGGCAGCTCTGCTGAGTGTCATAGCCTCAGCTCTGCTGAGTGGAATGCCCTATCCCCTAGCTCCGCGGGGAAGTGAGCCCTGGCCCTAGCTCTGCTGTAGCTAGCCCTAATCATCTGGTAGCCCCTTAGCTCACCCTAGCCCTAATCCTCTGAGCCTGCAGCCCTAGCCCTAATCCTCTGGGTAGCTAGCCCTGACCCTGCAACCCTAGCCCTAATCCTCTGGGTAGCTAGCCATAGCCCTAATCCTCTGGGTAGCTAGTCCTGACCCTGCTGGGTAGCTAGCCCTGACCCTGCTGGGTAGCTAGCCCTGACCCTGCTGGGTAGCTAGCCATAGCCCTAATCCTCTGGGTAGCTAGCCCTGACCCTGCTGGGTAGCTAGCCATAGCCCTAATCCTCTGGGTAGCTAGCCCTGACCCTGCTGGGTAGCTAGCCATAGCCCTAATCCTCTGGGTAGCTAGCCCTGACCCTGCTGGGTAGCTAGCCATAGCCCTAATCCTCTGGGTAGCTAGCCCTGACCCTGCTGGGTAGCTAGCCATAGCCCTAATCCTCTGGGTAGCTAGACCTGACCCTGCTGGGCAGCTAGCCATAGCCCTAATCCTCTGGGTAGCTAGCCCTGACCCTGCTGGGTAGCTAGCCGTAGCCCTAATCCTCTGGGTAGCTAGTCCCGACCCTGCTGGGTAGCTAGCCCTAGGGTAGTTAGCTGGCATGAGCTGGCCCTAGCTTGGCCCTGATCCTTGTGGATTTTTGGAAGACACTAAACCAAAAAAGACATTTCCCCCCCATAAAAATGAGTTAGGTCTTATGGAATGTTTGTGTGTGTGTGTGTGTGTGTTTGTATGTGTGTGTGTGTGTGCGTGCATGCACGTGGCATCTATATATATATAGGAGCCTATTGGTAATGTGTCTACTGTCCTGCCATCTCCAACCTTCTTGTCGGGAGGGAACGCCAGCAAGAACCTGCTGTTAGCAGTCAACTCCACTGCTGTCTATAGACACTCCAGACTGGCGGAATATTATCTCTACTCTGTGCAAACAAAGTAAGGGGTTTGATTTGGTGGGTGTGGCATGGATGCAAACCCCACCTCTTTATCTTATGTGAGTGTGCGAGTGTTTGTTCGTGTGTGGGAAGTGATTGTTTGGTTACAGAGGTCCGACAAACCTTCAACATGAATTACATGGAGTTAACATGACCATGGCAACATGTGATATTGTGATAGAAACCCAAGTACATGTACATGTTAAGCAAAGTGTATGTACAGTAGGAAGTCAGTTATCCGAACGTCAGTTATCCGCACACGTCGGTCAACCGAACGCTAAATGAAGCCACACCTACCACCCATTTAATTTTAAATTTTATTTTATTTTTTATTTTAATTTTTTAAAAATTTTTTATACCTTCCTTCAATAGTGTGCACTCGTGCTCATGCGCATAAACGTAGGCTGCTAGCTGTTTCAATTCTCAGTGTAGCAGGTAGCATGGCTTCAGCTAGTCAAAAGAGGAAAAGAGTTGTCCTTACCATTGAAAACAAGCTTACTATACTATAGATCTGTGAACTTGTCGAGAAAGGAAGAAGTTTAGCCAGTGTAGGAATCCAATACAATATTGGAAAGTCCACAGTCCATGATATTGTAAAGAAGAAAGAAAAGCTGCTGGACTTCCAAACACAAATTCAGGATGGTGACTGCATAAAAAAGAGGAAGATTGTGAGGAGAGCAGACTATGAGGAGCTGGATAAAGCTGTCTTTCTATGGTTTGTCCAGCAGAGGTGCAAAGGTAAGCTTGTTTGAGACTAAACTACTGTTCATAGCTCTGTTGTTTTTGGGATGATTGTTGTTCTTTATTTGTAGGAACTCCTGTTAGTGGTCCACTTTTGATGGCCAAGGCGCTTCAGCTCTTTCCTATGGTTTATCCAGGTGAGGGAGATTCAGGGAACACATTCAAGGCTGGGACTGGTTGGCTAAAGCGGTTTAAGGGTAGGCATGGTGTGCGTGGCTTGTCTATACAAGGAGAGTCACTTTCAGCACATACAGAGTCTGTTGAAGTCTTCAAGGATCGTTTACTTAGCACAATGGAAGAGAAAGGCTTGACATTGACACAGGTGTTCAACTGTGATGAGACTGGGCTGTACTGGAAGCTCATGCCAGACAAAACTCTTGTGTCAGCCAGGGAGAAGGAGGCTAAGGGGTTCAAGAAGCCCAAAGATCGAGTGACTTTGATGGCATGTGCCAATGCTAATGGCACTATAAAACTCCCCTTAGTATTTATACACAGATCCCTTAACCCACGCTGCTTCAAATACGTAAACAAGAGGGACCTTCCTGTAGTGTATTATGTGCAGAAGAATTCCTGGATGGACTCTGCCACCTTCACCAAATGGTTTCATGACCACTTTGTGCCACAATGTCGAAGACAACTAGAGGAACTTAGCCTTTCCCCAAAAGCCTTGCTAGTCCTAGACAATGCCCCATCCCACCCTGATGTAAACAGCATCTGTTCAGAAGATGGTCAGATATCATGTTTGTACCTGCCACCCAACACAACATCCCTCATACAGCCCATGGATCAGGGTGTGCTACAGACATTGAAACGTCTGTACAAACGAGATCTGTTGCTACGCATGTTGGATGAAGAGAGTGTGGGACAGATGGATATTGCTCAATTTTCAAAAACATTGAACATTAAGGATGCAGTTTTGTTATCTGCTAAGTGTTGGGATGAAGTTGACCCTGGTACAATAGCTAAAAGCTGGAAAAAGCTGTTGATGCCCAAATCATTTCGGGAGGAAGAGGAGGTGGAAACACCAGAAATTGACACTCTTCTCAATAACTTGGCCATTCCACCAGAAGAGAGAATCGGTTGGCTTTTGGCTGACGACAATGATGCAGGCTACCATGAACTGACAGAAGAGGAGATTGTGGCACTTGCTACAGAAGGTGACAAAAGTGATAAGAGGAAGAGGAAGAGGAGAGTCTTCCAGCTGTGTCCCATTCCCAAGCTTGCACTGCACTAGAGACAGTTCTAGCATATGTCCAGGAGCAGCCTGGAATCCCACTGAGCACAACTGTAGTGCTAAATAATCTCCTAATTGAAACTGCAAAAAAAAGATTTGTAAATAAGAAACAAACAAAAGTTACAGATTACTTTACTCAAGCTGCAGACTAGATATTCTAAATGTTAGATTACATACAATATGCATCCACTTTTATTGATTATGTGTAGTAAAATGTCATAATATCCCGTATCGCTAAATTTATTTTGTGTGACCAGTTATCCGAACATTTCAGTTATCCGAACACCCTCGGTCCCAAGGTGTTCGGATAACTGACTTCCTACTGTATATGTATATGTGAGGGTGTATGTGTGTGCATGTGTGAGTGTGTATGTATGGGGGAGGGTGTATGTGTGGGTGAGGGTGTATGTGTGGGTGAAGGTGTAGGTGTGGGTGAGGGTGTATGTGTGGGTGAGGGTGTGGGTGAGGGTTATGTATGTGCATGTGCGAGGGTGTATGTGTGTGCATGTGTGAGGGTGTATGTGTGTGTGAGGGTGTAAGTGTGTGTGAGGGTGTATGTGTGTGTATATGTGGGTGAGGGTGTATGTGTGTGTATATGTGGGTGAGGGTGTATGTGTGGGTGAGGGTGTATGTGCGGGTGAGTGTGTATGTGTGGGTGAGTGTGTATGTGTGGGTGAGTGTGTATGTGTGGGTGAGTGTGTATGTGTGGGTGAGTGTGTATGTGTGGGTGAGTGTGTATGTGTGGGTGAGTGTGTATGTGTGGGTGAGGGTGTATGTGTGGGTGAGGGTGTATGTGCGGGTGAGTGTGTATGTGTGGGTGAGGGTGTATGTGTGGGTGAGGGTGTATGTGCGGGTGAGTGTGTATGTGTGGGTGAGTGTGTATGTGTGGGTGAGGGTGTATGTGTGGGTGAGGGTGTATGTGTGGGTGAGGGTATATGTGTGGGTGAGGGTGTATGTGTGGGCGAGGGTGTATGTGTGGGTGAGGGTGTATGTGTGAGTGAGGGTGTACAGGTATGTGTGGGTGAGGGTGTATGTGTGGGTGAGGGTGTATGTGTGAGTGAGGGTGTACAGGTATGTGGTGTATGTGTGGGTGAGGGTGTATGTGTGGGTGAGGGTATATGTATGTGTGGGTGTGATGTGTGTATACATATATATATACCCACGTGCAATATAACTCTGATAGGGAGAAGTTGAAGGGAAATGTGAGGATAATACAGAGCTTAATTCCATTATCCATTGGTGAGATGCTGTATAATAACATAGGATAATACAGAGATTAATTCCATTATCCATTGGTGAGATGCTGTATAATAACATAGGATAATACAGAGATTAATTCCATTATCCATTGGTGAGATGCTGTATAATAACATAGGATAATACAGAGATTAATTCCACTTATCCATTGGTGAGATGCTGTATAATAACATAGGATAATACAGGGCTTAATTCACTTATCCATTGGTGAGATGCTGTATAATAACATAGGATAATACAGGGCTTAATTCCATTATCCATTGGTGAGATGCTGTATAATAACATAGGATAATACAGAGATTAATTCCACTTATCCATTGGTGAGATGCTGTATAATAACATAGGATAATACAGAGATTAATTCCATTATCCATTGGTGAGATGCTGTATAATAACATAGGATAATACAGAGATTAATTCCATTATCCATTGGTGAGATGCTGTATAATAACATAGGATAATACAGGGCTTAATTCCATTATCCATTGGTGAGATGCTGTATAATAACATAGGATAATACAGAGATTAATTCCACTTATCCATTGGTGAGATGCTGTATAATAACATAGGATAATACAGAGATTAATTCCACTTATCCATTGGTGAGATGCTGTATAATAACATAGGATAATACAGGGCTTAATTCCATTATCCATTGGTGAGATGCTGTATAATAACATAGGATAATACAGGGCTTAATTCCATTATCCATTGGTGAGATGCTGTATAATAACATAGGATAATACAGGGCTTAATTCCATTATCCATTGGTGAGATGCTGTATGATAATACAGAGATTAATTCCACTTATCCATTGGTGAGATGCTGTATAATAACATAGGATAATACAGAGATTAATTCCATTATCCATTGGTGAGATGCTGTATAATAACATAGGATAATACAGAGATTAATTCCACTTATCCATTGGTGAGATGCTGTATAATAACATAGGATAATACAGAGATTAATTCCATTATCCATTGGTGAGATGCTGTATAATAACATAGGATAATACAGAGATTAATTCCACTTATCCATTGGTGAGATGCTGTATAATAACATAGGATAATACAGGGCTTAATTCCATTATCCATTGGTGAGATGCTGTATGATAATACAGAGATTAATTCCACTTATCCATTGGTGAGATGCTGTATAATAACATAGGATAATACATAGATTAATTCCATTATCCATTGGTGAGATGCTGTATAATAACATAGGATAATACATAGATTAATTCCATTATCCATTGGTGAGATGCTGTATAATAACATAGGATAATACAGAGATTAATTCCATTATCCATTGGTGAGATGCTGTATAATAACATAGGATAATACAGGGCTTAATTCACTTATCCATTGGTGAGATGCTGTATAATAAATAGGATAATACAGAGATTAATTCCACTTATCCATTGGTGAGATGCTGTATAATAACATAGGATAATACAGAGATTAATTCCATTATCCATTGGTGAGATGCTGTATAATAACATAGGATAATACAGAGATTAATTCCACTTATCCATTGGTGAGATGCTGTATAATAACATAGGATAATACAGGGCTTAATTCACTTATCCATTGGTGAGATGCTGTATAATAACATAGGATAATACAGGGCTTAATTCCATTATCCATTGGTGAGATGCTGTATGATAATACAGAGATTAATTCCACTTATCCATTGGTGAGATGCTGTATAATAACATAGGATAATACA
The DNA here is from genome assembly GCA_028752905.1 of Cladorhizidae sp. MBARI D1340-BT2. Taxonomy (NCBI): domain Eukaryota; kingdom Metazoa; phylum Porifera; class Demospongiae; order Poecilosclerida; family Cladorhizidae; species Cladorhizidae sp. MBARI D1340-BT2. Next base: position 5,055,897 of record JAQNBH010000008.1, on the reverse strand, counting down.
GAGATTAATTCCATTATCCATTGGTGAGATGCTGTATAATAACATAGGATAATACAGAGATTAATTCCACTTATCCATTGGTGAGATGCTGTATAATAACATAGGATAATACAGAGATTAATTCCACTTATCCATTGGTGAGATGCTGTATAATAACATAGGATAATACAGAGATTAATTCCATTATCCATTGGTGAGATGCTGTATAATAACATAGGATAATACAGAGATTAATTCCACTTATCCATTGGTGAGATGCTGTATAATATAGGATAATACAGGGCTTAATTCCATTATCCATTGGTGAGATGCTGTATAATAACATAGGATAATACAGAGATTAATTCCACTTGTCCATTGGTGAGATGCTGTATAATAACATAGGATAATACAGAGATTAATTCCATTATCCATTGGTGAGATGCTGTATAATAACATAGGATAATACAGAGATTAATTCCACTTATCCATTGGTGAGACACTGTATAATAACGCAGAGCCACTTACCCATAGTTTATAATAACAGTCATATCTTTTTCTCACACAGAACATGCATATATGTATATATAACCAGTGTTGTGAGCCTGAAAATAGTACGCCATCTTTAATCCCTGTAGAAAGATGGTGAGACTGAAAAAGCCCTCGCACCGGTTAACTTCAAAGTTTCAATACATCTCTTGGAGTCCCAATGGCCTGAAAATTGTAAGTTGTCCCATTTAACAAGTAACCACACCTACATGCCACACCCACTTTCACTACCTATAGGCGTATATTCTAGACTATAACATCTACGTGGTAGGAGTCAACCAATCGGGTTCCAGTCCAATACCACTCACCACAGGTGGATCCAAGAATGGGATTAGCTATGGCAAACCGGATTGGGTGTATGAAGGTATGCTACTAGCTTCTAAGCTCTGCTGAATGATGTGCTCTATTATGTGCAGAGGAAGTGCTAATAAGTGACCATGCCCTCTGGTGGTCACCTGATAGTCACAAGATTCTGTTTGGAGCCTTCGATGATACAAATGTGGAGTCTTACTCATTTCCCAAATATGGAAATAGCGATCAGCAGTACGACACCATTGAGACCATACCTTATCCCAAGGTAAGCACACTGGCTTATATCACCAGTATGTTACCCTGCCTCCACCCAGTGTGGTGTTGGTCCAGTGTGTGTCCCCATAGAGCTATTGTCAACCTACTTGAACCTGCCTCCACCCAGTGTGGTGTTGGACCAGTATGTGTCCCCATAGAGCTATTGTCAACCTACTTCAACCTGCCTCCACCCAGTGTGGTGTTGGTCCAGTGTGTGTCCCCATAGAGCTATTGTCAACCTACTTGAACCTGCCTCCACCCAGTGTGGTGTTGGACCAGTATGTGTCCCCATAGAGCTATTGTCAACCTACTTCAACCTGCCTACACCCAGTGTGGTGTTGGTCCAGTATGTGTCACCATAGAGCTATTATCAACCTACTCCAACCTGCCTCAACCCAGTGTGGTGTTTGTCCAGTGTGTGTCCCCATAGAGCTATTGTCAACCTACTTGAACCTGCCTCCACCCAGTGTGGTGTTGGACCAGTATGTGTCCCCATAGAGCTATTGTCAACCTACTTCAACCTGCCTCCACCCAGTGTGGTGTTGGTCCAGTGTGTGTCCCCATAGAGCTATTGTCAACCTACTTGAACCTGCCTCCACCCAGTGTGGTGTTGGACCAGTATGTGTCCCCATAGAGCTATTGTCAACCTACTTCAACCTGCCTACACCCAGTGTGGTGTTGGTCCAGTGTGTGTCACCATAGAGCTATTATCAACCTACTCCAACCTGCCTCAACCCAGTGTGGTGTTTGTCCAGTGTGTGTCCCCATAGAGCTATTGTCAACCTACTTGAACCTGCCTCCACCCAGTGTGGTGTTGGACCAGTATGTGTCCCCATAGAGCTATTGTCATCAACCTGCCTCAACCCAATGTTATGTTGGACCAGTGTGTGTTCCCATAGAGCTACATGTGTATTGTCAACCTACTTCAACCTGCCTCAACCCAGTGTGGTGTTGGTCCAGTGTGTGTCCCCATAGAGCTATTGTTAACCTACTTCAACCCGGTGTGATGGACCAGTGTGTGTCCTCATAGAGCTATTGTCAACCTAATTCAACCTGAGTGTGGTGTTGGTCCAGTGTGTGTCCCCATAGAGCTATTGTCAACCTACTTCAACCTGCCTCAACCCAGTGTGGTGTTGGTCCAGTGTGTGTCACCATAGAGCTATTGTCAACCTACTTCAACCTGCCTCAACCCAGTGTGGTGTTGGTCCAGTGTGTGTTCCCATAGAGCTATTGTTAACTTACTTCAACCTGCCTCAACCCAATATGATGTTGGACCAGTGTGTGTCCCCATAGAGCTATTGTCAACCTACTTCAACCTGCCTCAACCCAATATGATGTTGGACCAGTGTGTGTCCCCATAGAGCTATTGTCAACCTACTTCAACCTGCCTCAACCCAGTGTGGTGTTGGTCCAGTGTGTGTCCCCATAGAGCTATTGTCAACCTACTTCAACCTGCCTCAACCCAGTGTGGTGTTGGTCCAGTGTGTGTCCCCATAGAGCTCTTGTCAACCTACAGTACTTCAACCTGCCTCAACCCAGTGTGGTGTTGGTCCAGTGTGTGTCCCCATAGAGCTCTTGTCAACCTACTTCAACCTGCCTCAACCCAATATGATGTTGGACCAGTGTGTGTCCCCATAGAGCTATTGTCAACCTACTTCAACCTGCCTCAACCCAGTGTGGTGTTGGTCCAGTGTGTGTCCCCATAGAGCTATTGTCAACCTACTTCAACCTGCCTCAACCCAGTGTGGTGTTGGTCCAGTGTGTGTCTCCATAGAGCTATTGTCAACCTACTTCAACCTGCCTCAACCCAATGTGATGTTGGACCAGTGTGTGTTCCCATAGAGCTATTGTCAACCTACTTCAACCTGCCTCAACTTGGTGTGATGGACCAGTGTGTGTCCCCATAGAGCTATTGTCAACCTACTTCAACCTGCCTCAACCCAGTGTGGTGTTGGTCCAGTGTGTGTCACCATAGAGCTATTGTCAACCTACTTCAACCTGCCTCAACCCAGTGTGGTGTTGGTCCAGTGTGTGTTCCCATAGAGGTATTGTTAACCTACTTCAACCTGCCTCAACCCAATATGATGTTGGACCAGTGTGTGTCCCCATAGAGCTATTGTCAACCTACTTCAACCTGCCTCAACCCAGTGTGATGTTGGACCAGTGTGTGTCCCCATAGAGCTATTGTCAACCTACTTCAACCTGCCTCAACCCAATATGATGTTGTGTGTGTCCCCATAGAGCTATTGTCAACCTACTTCAACCTGCCTCAACCCAATATGATGTTGGACCAGTGTGTGTCCCCATAGAGCTATTGTCAATCTACTTCAACCTGCCTCAACCCAGTGTGGTGTTGGTCCAGTGTGTGTCCCCATAGAGCTATTGTCAACCTACTTCAACCTGCCTCAACCCAGTGTGGTGTTGGTTCAGTGTGTGTCCCCATAGAGCTATTGTCAACCTACTTCAACCTGCCTCAACCTGGTGTGATGGACCAGTGTGTGTCCCCATAGAGCTATTGTCAACCTACTTCAACCTGCCTCAACCCAGTGAGATGTTGGTCCAGTGTGTTTCCCCATGAAGTTGTTGTCAACCTGCCTCCACCCAGTGTGGTGTTGGTGCAGAGTGTCTGTGATCCTGATGGCAATGCATAAGTCCTAATATGCATGTAGCCAATAATGTTCCATTTGATAGTCACATGCTGTATGTGTGGTGCTGCAGCCAGGCACGACCAACCCTACGGTGGAACTCTACGTGGTGAACATCAGTAGCTCCTACACAAATCTCTCCCTCGTGCCAGGACAGCTCGCTGAGTTGTAAGAACATGATGATGCAATGCCGTGTAAAACAGATGCAAATAGTTGCATTGTCTGTGGAGTCCATGATGTCCTATACTGCTATCATCTTCCTATGAACTTACCCAGGACAACTGCTATCACCTTCCCTAGGACAACTGCTATGCCCTTCCCTAGGACAACCTTCCCTATGACAACTGCTATGCCCTTCCCTAGGACAACCTTCCCTATGACAACTGCTATCACCTTCTCTAGGACAACCTTCCCTAGGACAACCTTCCCTAGGACAACTGCTATCACCTTCCCTAGGAGCTAGGACAACTGCTATCACCTTCCCTGGACAACCTTCCCTAGGACAACTGCTATCACCTTCTCTAGGACAACCTTCCCTAGGACAACTGCTATGACCTTCCCTAGGACAACCTTCCCTAGGACAACTGCTATGACCTTCCCTAGGACAACCTTCCCTAGGACAACTGCTATGACCTTCCCTAGGACAACCTTACCCAGGACAACTGCTATCACCTTCCCTAGAGGACAACTTTCCCTAGCACAACTGCTATGACCTTCCCTAGGACAACCTTCCCTAGGACAACCTTCCCCAGGACAACTGCTATGACCTTCCCTAGGACAACCTTCCCTAGGACAACTGCTATGACCTTCCCTAGGACAACTGCTATGACCTTCCTTAGAACAACTGTGATGTTCCTATCCGTAGTCCTAGAATACTCCTAGCCCTACATAGATTACCCTTAGCCCTATAATACTCCTAGCCCCTAGAATACTTCTAGCATAAAAATAGCTCTAGCCCTAGAACATCCATAACCCTAGAATATCCGTAGCCCTAGAATACCCATAGCCCTAGAATACCCGTAGCCCTAGAATACCTGTAGCCCTAGAATGCTCGTAGCCCTGGAATACCCCTGGTCCCAGCCTTAGCACTGATCTGGGATCCATGCTTATAGCAGCCTGTCACCTTCATGAGGAGCACCTCAGGATAGTCCCAAGTACGCTGGTTATCCCTGTGTGTTCTGGGAAGGGTCGGGCCAGAGCTGGACCTTCATTAACTGACCAAGTTTAATCACACACAACTGGATTTTACAGTTTTTATCCTTGTTGACCCTTTACCATATTCTATAGTGAGCACTATTTGGCATACGCTGGATGGGTGGATGCTGAGCGTCCCTATGCTGGTTGGCTGAATAGGACCCAGACGTACATCGAGTATTGTGTGTATCCAGACAGAGGCAGCCAGTGCAAACTTGTGAGTGTGGGAAGAGGAAATGGAGAGGGTAAGGAGGAGGAAATGGGAGGGGGAGGAGGAGGTTGAGAGGATGTGGAGGTGGAGAGGTTGGGGAGGAGAAGGTGGAGAGGGGTGGGAGGTGGGGGGGGGGGGGGGGGGGGGGGGGGGAGGTGGAGGTGGGAGAGGGTGTGAGGAGAAGGAAGGGAGGGAGGGTTGAAAGAAGTTGATCTCCCTTGCATTTCTGTTGCATCCCTCACCAGGTGTACAGCTATGAGACTCCCGGAGGGTGGGTGGAGCAGGTATGTGGTCCCTACTCTCTCTTCACATCTTCCAACTCTCTTTGGAGACTATGTACAGTGATTGTTCTCACTTCCTTCCTGCTCCTCCCCATGCTCCTCCCCCTGCCACTCCCCCTCCCACATGCTCCTCCCCCTTCTTCCCACATGCTCCTCCCCCTTACCACTCCCCTATGCCACTCCCTCTGATCCTCCCCCACTCACCCCCTACTCCTCCCCTCCGCTCCTCCCCTCTGCTCCTCCCCTCTGCTCCTCCCCTGATCCTCTCCCCTCCTCTTCCCCCTCCTTCCTCTTCTCCCTCTCATTTCCCTCCCCCTCAACCTTCTGTCACTCTTCTTCCCAGTACACCTCCTACGACGTCCTATTCATACCGAACTCTTCGGACTCGGAGACGCTGCTAACTTTGCTCTCGCGGGGCGTGGGAAATGGTGACAGTTACACCCACTTGGCAGCCATTCATAATTCAGGTAAACCTCTCGCGCACATAGTGGACCTGGTCCACGCAGTGTGGAATTTGAAACAAGCGTGCCATATCTCATCCCCGGAATAGAGTTGAGTAGTTGGTGATCAAGATTTAAAGCCACATGTGATACATGCAAGTACATACATGTATGTTATATTTATTCTTACTTATTCCCTCCCTAGCTAATCCATGTGAGCGTGTGTATGTGTGTGTGTGTGTGTGTGAGCGTGTAGCGTGTGTGTTGTGTTTTTTTTTTGTGTGTGTGTTTTTTGTTGTTGTATGTGTTTGTGTGTGTTTGTGTGTGTGTGGTGTTTGTGCATGTGTTTGTGTGTGCACATGTGTGTTTGTGTTTGTTTGTGTGTGTGTGTGTGTGGTGTGTGTGTGTGTGTGTGTGTGTGTGATAGGACTCGACATTTCATCTTTACCACCTCAATCTGAGGGCTGGAGCCGGGGTGGTCGGAACATCGATACCCATTCTTCATTTTGTTGTTGTTGTTGTTTTGTTCCTTTAAGCTGATACATGTGTGATCACCTGGTCATCACCATGTTGGTGGGCACTGCATGCATGTACCATGTATGTACGTGTGTGTGTATGTCTACTTCAACCTTCTTAGCACTCTACAGTATCTTTTGCTCTTGGCTTGGGGTTTAAAAAATCTATTTTTTTCATGTTGACAGAAGTGAGCTTCCTCACTGGCCCAGGGAGCTGGAGCGTCACTTCCATAGTCGGACATTACCAGCAAGAAATGTAGGTTGAGATCAAGGATCACGCCATCTTTCTGCTTCCTGACATTATGTCATGATGACATCATCAATTCCATACAGGATTAGGTCTTCAGTTAGGGTTGGGATCGGGGCAGTTGCTAGAGTGTTTGGCCAGTGGGTTGGTAGCTAGGGCTAGGGCAATGGCTAGAGTTAGGGCATTGGATAGGGTTAGGGCTAGGACAGTAGCTAGGGTTAGGGGAATGCTAGGGTTACGGGAATGCTAGGGTTAGGGCTATGACAGTAGATGGGCAATAGCTAGGGAAGTAGCTAGGGCTAGGGCAATGGCTACAGTTAGGGCATTGGATAGAGTTAGGGCTAGGGCAGTAGCTAGGGCTAGGGCAGGGCTATACTTAGGGACGACAGTAGCGAGGGTTAGGGCTATGACTGTAGATAGGGCAATAGCTAGGGCAGTAGCTAGGGCAAGGGCTATGACAGTAGATAGGGCAATAGCTAGGGAAGTGGCTAGGCAATGGCCACAGTTAGGGCTAGGGCAGTAGAGCATTTCAATGCTAGGGTTAGTGCCAAGGCAATTGCTAGAGTAACAAATGTTATGACATCATGATGATGCAATGCTAGAGTTCTTTGTGACACTTTTGTGACGATAATGAATTGGCTCACTTCTACATCTTTTGAATTTCTGTACCCTGACCTTTATACCTCTGTTCTGAGTTTGACCTTTGTGCACTCTGACCCCTGCATTCCACACATGGCACTCCTACCGTCCCCACCCAGTTTCTACCTGAGCACAGAGGAAGGGGCGTGGCAGAGCCACTTGTATTCATACAACCGTGGCTCTAAAGATTCAGTCTGCCTCACCTGCAAGCAAGATGGTTGGAACGTCCCAGCTAGTAAGTGAACAGAACACAGAAGAAATCTAAAACTACAAACAAAACATTCTTAAATCCAGTTTGAAAGCCACTCCCTCTTGCTCAACAGCCGTAAAGCTTTTGTATTTCCACTAATTTCAACTCCATGTGCTTTTGGTGTAGGTCCCAATGAAGCTCTCCCTGGATCATGTGACTATTTCCTGGTGTCATGTGACCAGAAGCTTAAGTTCTGCGTGCTGCACTGCAGAGGTCCCGGTGTCCCGTACTCTCTCTTGACTGTGTTCGATGGAGATCAGAGGCGGCTACGAGCGCTGAACATGTTGGAGCCCAACTCTGGCCTGAGGGAGGCTGTGTCCGATGTGCTGCTGCCGACAGTGAAAAAGTTCACCGTTCCTAGCAGTGAAGGTGAGAGGATGAAGTGTTCAGTAGATGCTCTGCCTTGTACTTGCTCGTAGGAGGCAGCGAGATACAGGAGTGAGTGGGTGTGTTTGTAAAGATACGAATTATTTATACAAGCATGTGTTCATATGGCACATGCTAACCTGTCCTGGTGAGGTAACTTGTCTGCCATTGGGTGCCTGTGGCTCAGTGCCCCACTAGAGTCTTGCTAACCTGTCTTGGTGAGGTAACTTGTCTGCCATTGCGTGCCCGTGGCTCAGTGCCCCACCAGAGTCTTGCTAACCTGTCCTGGTGAGGTAACTTGTCTGCCATTGCGTGCCCGTGGCTCAGTGCCCCACCAGAGTCTTTCTAACCTGTCTTGGTGAGGTAACTTGTCTGCTATTGGGTGCCCATGGCTCAGTGACCCACCAGAGTCTTGCTAACCTGTCTCAACACAAAGAAATAGCGCTTGTCTTTACTGTAGCTGAGGTTTGTGCCGAGTCAGCATGACCACAAACACTTGAAGTAGGTGGATCTATGCTTGCCAGTAATTAGAGCAGACAATTTATATTATTATTATTTTATATTATTTAACATCTCTGGATGATTCTTCAGCTATTGTCATGGTTACTAAGTTCTATAAAGATGTCCCAGGGTTTTTATAGCAAAATCAGGCCATATACAGCATATAGAGAAAAATTACTTCACGATTATTTTCATACAAACACCAAGCTCCAATTATGCAATAGTTCTAATTATGCATCATTTTTATTATGCATTGTTCTAATTATGCAATAGTTCTAATTATGCATCATTTTTATTATGCATTGTTCTAATTATGCATAGTTCTAATTATGTACCGTTCTAATTATGCATTGTTCTAATTATGCATAGTTCTAATTATGTGTTACAGTTTATTTATTTCTAAGCTCAATTTCTAATAATAATGCGTCGGCTATGGCGTCGATAATTTCTGTTTTTGTGTTTTGTTTGTCTGTCGTCCCTTTCCATTCCAACCTCTGCCATCTAATGCACGTCTGCTGCTGCAGGAGCTTGTTCTCCTTCACTTGGAGAGTTAGAGGCCACCACGTGCTTCATAGAGTGTGTCACATGCACAGCTGCTGCTGCAGGAGCTTGTTCTCCTTCACTTGGAGAGTTAGAGGCCACCACGTGCTTCATAGTGTGTGTCAAATGCACGGCTGCTGCTGCAGGAGCTTGTTCTCCTTCACTTGGAGAGTTAGAGGCCACCATGTGCTTCATAGTGTGTGTCAAATGCACGGCAGCTGCTGCAGGAGCTTGTTCTCCTTCACTTGGAGAGTTAGAGGCCACCACGTGCTTCATAGTGTGTGTCAAATGCACGGCTGCTGCTGCAGGAGCTTGTTCTCCTTCACTTGGAGAGTTAGAGGCCATCACGTACTTCATAGTGTGTGGACTGCCAGAGTCGGAGGAGTAGCTGCAACGGCTTCAGAACGTGACAATCTCATGACATGTCTAGTGTAGCAGACTCTACTCTAGCTAGACTCTGTACTGCAACATTTTGCACCATTCCTGCTTGCTTCACCAGCAGAAAAGCTTGAGCTCAGATCAGCTACCCGAGGACTCTCTTTTGGGCAAGACCATGAAGGAGTTCTTTAGTAGCTCATCTCGATTAGCCTAACCACATGCAGAGACAGAATGTAAATATGCGTCATTATTCTATTGCTGTGTATTGTTCATGGGGGAACAAATTTCTATTTATGGGTTACGGCAGATTGAGAATTATTTCCCCCCATGACGCATAATTAGAGCTTCTACAGTAAGACATGATTATTTGACCTCCTTCACAAGACAGACAACACTAGAATGGAAATGTATTTGTACAAACAACTTATATCTGTTAGAGAAGAGAGGATGCACCCATGTAGCCATTAGATGACCCTTTACCATTTATCATCATGTGCACCAAATGATTATAAATGGTAAAGGGTCATTAAATTGCTGTGGTCTACACAAGTTAGCTTTCTTTATCAGGTCACATTTTTGTGTTTATATATTTGTTGTTGCTGTTTCAGCTGCATTTAGAAAAGAACTCTCAAGGAACTCTCAGTTGACATAATAGAATTACAATGACCTTCTCAATAATCAACTTGAATTTTACTCTCTCGACGTTTCGACTAGATGCTCTAGCCTTCATCAGGAATAATGAGATGCTGAGACTCGCGTGAGCTTGCTATATACCAGTAGCTAGATATTCTGTTGTTATCTCGGTGTATTATAGTTGAGCGTGGAGGACTACACCAAGTCTTAAAAACCCCTTTTAACTTTTTTTTATTGTTGTCATGCACCTCACATATCGGCACATGCCATGTCTTGTTGCTAGTGTTAATTGCACCCATGTAGGATCAGCTACAGCCTTCTTCACTTGGTAACTGTTGCACAGCAGAACTCCACCAACCAAACAGCAGATGTTTAGGTAAAGGATTAGCTACAGTCTCCTTTGAGTTGCCCAGGAGGGTGAACTCCACCAACCAAACAGCAGATGCTTAGGTAAAGGATTAGCTACAGTCTCCTTTGAGTTGCCCAGGAGGGTGAACTCCACCAACCAAACAGCAGATGCTTAGGTAAAGGATTAGCTACAGTCTCCTTTGAGTTGCCCAGGAGGGTGAACTCCACCAACCAAACAGCAGAACTGAGAGTGGGTAATTTGTTCTGCTTATAATAAATCACAGCATGTGTCTCCACTCAATTCCAGTTGTAAAGAACCAGCTTGATTACATCATCGACGACCACCGCTACCCACACTGTTTTTACAAGCGCTCGAGAAACAGATTAGTCATGGACATGTATAGAGTCTTCTGGGCATCAGGTTGTTATGAAAAAACCTATTGCATGCAAGTTATGCGAGGGGGGAAAAGATGAGGAATTCCAACGTGTTCTTGAGAGTAAGGACTTCCTCTAGCTAGCTATCACTTTCTAATCGGGAACCACATCTGCAGCCAGTACAGGCACTCGGGTTTTGAGGTGTTCCCACTTTGGCTGCATGTAACTTTAGCATAGTTATACCTAATGCAACTTTTTTAGTATCAAAAGAGAGCACACAGAGAGACCTATCATTTGAGCTATATATCATGTTCATACAGTGAAGTGTGCAGAATCTATGGAGCTCCAAAGCCGTAACCACAAGGTTGTTTGGGGTTTGTAGTTTATAATTTTAGATCCACTTCACATGAACATAAGTCCACTTATTAAAAATATCTTTGCTCCAACTTGTAGTGTTTGTAGAGCTCTATCAATCACAGTCATTCATGACTTGATGCTGGAAAGTATTCAGCCAAACTGTTGGAGGGGGGGGGGGGGATTTCACTTTACATGCCAACCTGCAGTTCTAAAAGATAAACATGTATGGCAAAACAAAAGCTACCATCAGCAAGCACACTGCACTGGCTACATTCTGGTATATAAATCAGGACCATAAGGACCATGTAGCATGAATGTGTGGAAAGATATGGTACTTTAAATGGTAAACCACAGTTATAAAATGTAATACGAGTGTTGCTTGTTTTTGTGGTGTGATTTATTGTTAATTACTTAGTTCAATAGTTACCTATTAAACCAAGCTTGCTAATTACATGCAGCATCGTCAGTTTGCCATGTAGAATGGTTGCTAAGATACTGTTGCCTGTGTTGGGTTCTCTTCCGCACAGATGCACCAGAGTTGTTCGGCAAACTCATTCTACCACCCAAGTTTGATTCCAAGACCAAGTATCCAGTGTTAGTCTACGTCTATGGAGGGCCCGGCAGCAAATTTGTGAGTAGAGTGGCTTTACCTGTGGGAGGGGATGGACAGATGCGCCATGATTTTGCTGGGGAGAGGAAGGATGGGGGGGGGGGGGGTTTGGTTTATGGCAAGGGTGTGAATAATATTTGAGGTGTCTCAAATAAATGTGGGAATTGGAGGAGAGACCTCCCCCCTCTCAGGACCATTGCTTGTGTCAGCAGAGAAGGATGGGGTGCAGCCATTATGTTTGTTATTATTCCCCATCAGGCATCCACCCCACCCACCCCTCTGAATCCTTCAGCTGGGATTGGTTAGGGAGGGCACATCTATAAGCACCTGTAAACAAGGTAAGTGCCGAGGCACACTAGGGAGGGTAACATTGAAGGTGCGTTGGTAGACTCGATGAAACTGAACTAGTGACGTGAAGTTTTTAATGAACCTGGTGATTAAACAACTTGAGATTGCTGATGAGCCGGTGACTAGACCACAAGGATTCTAGCTTGAGGGTGCCTAGGCCCTGTTTCACAGAGGGACTCCAGCTGGTGGTGCCTAGGCTCTGCTTCACAGGGACTCCAGCTGGTGGTGCCTAGGCTCTGCTTCACAGGGACTCCAGCTGGTGGTGCCTAGGCTCTGCTTCACAGGGACTCCAGCTGGTGGTGCCTAGGCTCTGCTTCACAGGGACTCCAGCTGGTGGTGCCTAGGCTCTGCTTCACAGGAACTCCAGCTGGTGGTGCCTAGGCTCTGCTTCACAGGGACTCCAGCTGGTGGTCCCTAAGCCTTTCACAGGGACTCCAGCTGGTGGTGCCTAAGCCTTTCACAGGGACTCCAGCTGGTGGTGCCTAAGCCCTGCTTCAGAGGGACTCCAGCTGGTGGGTGCCTAAGCCCTGTTTCACAGGGACTCCAGCTGGTGGTGCCTAAGTCCTGCTTCACAGGGACTCCAGCTGGTGGTGCCTAAGCCCTGCTTCACAGGGACTCCAGCTGGTGCCTAAGCACTGCTTCACAGGGACTCCAGCCTAGGCTCTGCTTCACAGGGACTCCAGCTGGTGGTTCCTAGGCCCGGACTCCAGCTGGTGGTGCCTAAGCCCTGCTTCACAGGGACTCCAGCTGGTACCTAAGCACTGCTTCACAGGGACTCCAGCCTAGGCTCTGCTTCACAGGGACTCCAGCTGGTGGTGCCTAGGCTCTGCTTCACAGGGACTCCAGCTGGTGGTGCCTAGGCTCTGCTTCACAGGGACTCCAGCTGGTGGTCCCTAAGCCTTTCACAGGGACTCCAGCTGGTGGTGCCTAAGCCTTTCACAGGGACTCCAGCTGGTGGTGCCTAAGCCCTGCTTCAGAGGGACTCCAGCTGGTGGTGCCTAAGCCCTGCTTCAGAGGGACTCCAGCTGGTGGGTGCCTAAGCCCTGCTTCACAGGGACTCCAGCTGGTGGTGCCTAAGTCCTGCTTCACAGGGACTCCAGCTGGTGGTGCCTAAGCCCTGCTTCACAGGGACTCCAGCTGGTGCCTAAGCACTGCTTCACAGGGACTCCAGCCTAGGCTCTGCTTCACAGGGACTCCAGCTGGTGGTTCCTAGGCCCTGCTTCACAGGGACTCCAGCTGGTGGTTCCTAGGCCCGGACTCCAGCTGGTGGTGCCTAAGCCCTGCTTCACAGGGACTCCAGCCTAGGCTCTGCTTCACAGGGACTCCAGCTGGTGGGTGCCTAGACCCTGCTTCACAGAGACTCCAGCTGGTGCCTAAGCAGTGCTTCACAGGGACTCCAGCTGGTGCCTAAGCCTTGCTTCACGGGGACTCCAGCTGGTGCCTAAGCACTGTCACAGGGAGTCCAGCTGGTGGTGCCTAGACCCTGCTTCACAGGGACTCCAGCTGGTAGGTGCCTAGGCTCTGCTTCACAGGGACTCCAGCTGGTAGGTGCCTAGGCTCTGCTTCACAGGGACTCCAGCTGTGGATAAGCTCTGCTTCACAGGGACTGCAGCTGATGGTGCCTAAGCCCTGCTCACGTGGAACTTAAGTTGAAGTATATGCTGTAAATCCATTTATGCGTCAATCAATTCATAAGAAATATTTTATGCTCACTTTCTGCCAGTGCATCGGTGCTGCCACCTGAAGGTTCTGTTTCTGTGTGGGAGTGTGTCTAACAACTCCTTCCATCATAGCCTTCCCGATCAGAAAGATGGCTGCTGTTACTGGTACCCCTTTCCATCCACTGCTAGAGGCTAGCATGTTGACTGATGAGTAGCCATCACTAGTTCAGAACAGGACAATCCACAAGCAGCTCTAGTGTAGCTTACTCGAGCTAACTCAAGTCAATGGCCGAGGACTCTCTTTGGACAATACATAGAAGAAATTCTTCATCAGATCTCAATTTACCTGACAATGTGCCGTGTAAGAGCATATCCCCACACTTGCTTATGGTGTCAAGGATTCAATATTACAATATTCTATTTGTGCTCTCTTATGGTGTCAAGGATTCAATATTACAATATTCTATTTGTGCTCTCTTATGGTGTCAAGGATTCAATATTACAATATTCTATTTGTGCTCTCTTTTGGTGTCAAGGATTCAATATTACAATATTCTATTTGTGGGTTGCAGATGAATGAAGAGCTTTTATCGTATGTTCTGTTAAGGCCAGTTCACAATACATGTACGTCGTGAGGCTGTTGCATCACTTTGGATCACATGCATCACTTTGGTTCACATCGCATCACTTTGGTTCACATCGCATCACTTTGGTTCACATCGCATCACTTTGGGCTCCATTACATCGTCGAGTTGTTCAACTCGTTGCATCGTTTTGCTCTGAACTATTGAAATTCAACTTTCTCCCAGAATTACAAGCTCCACCCATTAGTTTATAAACCTAAATGACTTGTGGGATACAGTCATATACTAGGAAGGTCCTCCCTGCCTCTATCAACCTTCAATCTCTAAATGACTTGTGGGATACAGCCATATACTAGGAAGGTTCCTCACTGCCTCTATCAACCTTCAATCTCTAAATGACTTGGGATACAGCCATATACTAGGAAGGTTTCTCCCTGCCTCTATCGACCTTCAAGCTCTAAATGACTTGTGGGATATAGCCATATACTAGGAAGGTTCATCCCTGCCTCTATCAACCTTCAAGCTCTAAATGACTTGTGGCATATACTAGGAAGGTTCCTCACTGCCTCTATCAACCTTCAAGCTCTAAATGACTTGTGGGATACAGCCATATACTAGGAAGGTTCCTCACTGCCTCTATCAACCTTCAAGCTCTAAATGACTTGTGGGATACAGCCATATACTCCTCCCTGCCTCTATCAACCTTCAATCTCTATTAAAAATGACTTGTGGGATATAGCCATATACTAGGAAGGTCCTCCCTGCCTCTATCAACCTTCAATCTCTAAATGACTTGTGGGATACAGCCATATACTAGGAAGGTTCCTCGCTGCCTCTATCAACCTTCAAATCTTCCCCTTTACTCTCTCACCAGCAGACACTGTAAGTGTCATGTGATGCGATGACCAATGGCTGCTGCTAACTAATTCATAAAAAATAAAACCATTCGCGTAAATTATCTGGAAAAAAAATGCCTGAGCTTCCCCGGAGCATTGCTATAGCCCTGTTTGAAGTATAAGGAATGTATGACTTCGATAACTAGGGTAAGCATGATGCCAAAATTCACTTCCAGTTTCTGGAGAAAAAAATGTCATTTTGATATAACTGAAATGAAGGTATTGGTCAACCTTTTCAAGAAGACCTCGGCCTCTCCTTGAGAGACAGAACTGGATACGAGGAAGAAAGTAGCCATGCTTACCTTGGCTGCTCTGAAATTGATTGTAATGCCGTAGCAGCCAGGAGGTGAGCTGTTGTTGATGATGGTGTAGCCGAGCTTGACTCTAGCTATCTAATGAAGATTCTGATGGCAGCAACGATCAGCATGACCTGTCCCAAGGTAAGTGGCGCCATGGGCTAGGGCTAGGGCTAGGGCATGACTAGATGTAATAGATAAAGCTGATAGCTGAAGCTCACATACCCAGCCAGCATAACAGTGTACTCAAGTGACTTATAAAGATATTTTTCCCCTGGGAATTTTGTAGGTAGCTATGGGCAAGCCATTTCTCTCTGAGGAAGTGAAAGCATTTTGTGGGTGTGCTGTACTCAGACACGTTACCACTATGGAGGAAGTGAAAGTATTTGTGGGTGGACTGTGTGTCATGGGGTCTTGTCTATCTTCCTTCCATGTCTGGAGTTCTGCTGGAACACACAGCACTCCATCTTCATTACAGCTGGTGTTTCCAAACGTCAGGTCTCTTAGGACAGCAGCTTTGGTTCCTCCACTTGGCTGAGAGCTCTCAGCAGCACCATGTTTGTTACCCACTGCACAGCTGTCATCTTGAAGTTGAAGAAATGCCTAGACTTAGTTCCAGCCAAATTTGAACCCGAATATGCACGTGTGTAAAATATGCAATGAATAATAAATGGCACGAGTTTATATCTTTTACGTCCATGTGATTAGTTGCTAAGCAACTAGAATTCATCCTAATGCTCTTTTCAACTCATCCAGTTTGACCATAGGTCCCATTGGCAACTGTTGCTGGGAAATAGTTACAGGCCAACATGGCTGGATGCTAGTACCAAAAGCCATCCATCTTCTTATAATGATATTCATGGCAATGTGGTTTGTTTGCTAAGCAACCAAAATTCATCATTTTGTTTTCGCTGCATCAGCAAACACTTTGATGCTCAATAGGTATTGGTGGACTGTGCTACCACCAAATTTTACCAGATAAAATTTGATGGGGGAATGTTTTTTTAAATACTTTCCATTACCTATAATGATATTCATGACAATGTGGTTTGTTGCTAAGCAACCAAAATGTATTACAATGTCCATCAGCACTCACCTGATATACGGTTGCTAGGTACTTTTCTTCATCAGTCTTCCTATATTAATATAAAAATCAAACATTCAATCCATTATGAAGTTGCTGGCAAGAGGGGTAAACAGAAGCATTTTTTTTGCGGGAACACAAAGAGCACACCAGCATGTGTCAACCGACGCGTCGCATCTGGAGCTAGAGTAGAAACCAGTCTATTCAAGCGAAGCAACATGAGGCCATGCAATGCGACGTGAAGCCATGTAACATGACATGACTTCATGTTCAAAATATCACAAGTGAGCGGCTTATTGTGAAGCGGCCTTTAGTATGTGCATCAAAGGCCGAGGTTTTTGGTGGCGTAGGTGATGCAATACTCACTATGGTTGTTAAGTGGTGTTAATGTTATGTTGAGCTAGTGGTGTTAATGTTATGTTGGTTTGTGCTAGGTGGCATGCAATACCCAGTATGGTTGTTAAGTGGTGTTAATGTCATGTTGTGTTAGTTGGGTGATGCAATACTCACTATGGTTGTTAAGTATTGTCAATGTTATGTTGTGCTAGGTGACAATGCAATACTCAGTATGGTTGTTAAGTGTTGTCAATGTTATGTTGTGTTATAGGTGGCAATGCAATACTCACTATGGTTGTTAAGTATTGTCAATGTTATGTTTTGCTAGGTGACAATGCAATACTCAGTATGGTTGTTAAGTGTTGTCAATGTTATGTTGTGCTAGGTGACAATGCAATACTCAGTATGGTTGTTAAGTGTTGTCAATGTTATGTTGTGCTAGGTGTCAATGCAATACTCAGTATGGTTGTTAAGTGTTGTCAATGTTATGTTGGTTAGTTGGGAATGAAATACTCAGTATGGTTGTTAAGTGTTGTCAATGGCTAGGTGACAATGCAATACTCACTATGGTTGTTAAGTGGTGTCAATGTTATGTTGTGTTAGATGGCAATGCAATACTCACTATGGTTGTTAAGTGGTGTCAATGTTATGTTGTGTTAGATGGCAATGCAATACTCACTATGGTTGTTAAGTGGTGTTTATGTTATGTTGTGCTAGGTGACTGATAGTTGTATTCTGAACAGTCTGAGTCATCTCTTCTACGTGTCCAACCTCAGCCTCATCCTCGCCAGTGTGGACGGGAGGGGCTGTGCTTACCGTGGAGACACGTACGTTCGTAGACCTACATGTCATGGCATCGGGGAGGGGAGGAGGGTGACTGGAGGAGGGTTAATCGCTGAGCTGGTATTATAGACAGTTCTTAATTTAAATAGTTTAATGAGTGGCTACATTTTCACTAAAATTTGACCCCGTAATTTTTAATGCAAGGTGTATGTGTAGTGCTCAGGTCCATGATATCAAGAACCCAGGGCCATGCACTTGTTTTGAAGGGGTCCCAGCCAGTGTTGAGGTTACAATGACCTTTTCAATTATTTTACTCTCTCGATGTTTTGACTAGATGCTCTAGCCTTGATCTAGTCGAAACGTCGAGAGAGTAAAATTCAAGTCGATTATTGAGAAGGTCATTGTATGTCAAGTGAGAGTTTGTAGAGTATGTTGAGGTTGCTGTTAACGAACATGGAGTGTTGGGCTTTGTAGAGGCACGTGCAGACATTCTGGACCGTAGCAAAACTCCATACTCAAGTGTCAGGCACTTCCCAAAAGATCCGTCACTATGTGGTTACAATCCAATACCAAATGACTTGTCACTATGGTTACAAGCCATGACCTGTCACTATGGTTACACGCCATGACCTGTCACTATGGTTGCAAGCCATGACCTGTCACTATGGTTACAAGCCATGACCTGTCACTATGGTTACACGCCGACCTGTCACTATGGTTATAATCCAATACCAAACGACCTGTCAAATCAAAACCCGAAAAGACTCATCACTATGGTTACAATCCTCAAAGACCTGTCACTATGGTTACAATACAATCTCCAAAGACCCATCACTATGGTTACAATCCGTTCCTAAAAGATCTGTCACACTGGTTACAATCCAATTTTAAAAGACCCATCACTACTATGGTTACAATCCAATCTCCAAAACAATCCAATCTCCAAAGAAAATCCTAAAATACCCATCACCATGGTTACGATCGATCAACCAATTAAATTTTGACAGCGTGTAAAATCAGCAGCTGAGTCAGCAAATAATATTTGCATGGGCTTAGTCCTGCCGTCTCCCTCGACCATCACTGAACGACTCACATAGTTCATTAGAGTACATGCATACTCCTTGCTTACCTCTAGGCCTGTGTGTGTGTGTGTGTGGGTGCATGTGTAGGTGTGTGTGGGTGTGTGCATGTGTGTGAGATATTTTTTATTCTAACATACATAAATAATTGGTGAACGAAGCAACTCCTTAAGGGGAGTCGGGTAGACGACTTTGGTATTGCCGCGCATGGTGCATGTACGTACCTATGTATGTATGTATTCACCATATATGTATGTTCACTCGTAAAAATAAAAAAGAAGTGAATATGTCACTGCCTTGAATAACGCAGACTTACGTATATTGGGAATGGTTGTCATAGTGAAGGGATTGATTGCTAGAGTGAGCACCTGGAGTTTAGAAGGTACACTTGCCTGGTTGTGCAGGTGAGAACATGCTGCACAGTGGAATAGCTGATGTATCATCCCTTACCAGATAGCAGAACAAAGCCAGCCAGCAATAGGACAAGCAACCAAGACCCTAATGAACCCCCCCACCCCCCACAGGCACCCTAATGAACCCCTGCAAGCCCTCCAGACCCACCCACCCACAAGCCCTCCAGACCCACCCCCCACAAGCCCTCCAGACCCCCCCCCCCCCCCCCCAGGTACCCTAATGAACCCCCGCAAGCCCTTCAGACCCCCCCCCCCCCCCACAGGTACCCTAATGAACCCCCGCAAGCCCTCCAGACACCCCCCCCCCCACAGGTACCCTAATGAACCCACGTAAGCCCTCCAGACCCACCCACCCCCCACAGGCCTTCATACCAACAAATAAATTTGCGGCACAGACAGGTGGGAGTGGGCTGCAAAAGGAAAGGATGATACTCGGTCATCAACATGCTCTAGCTTTTTTTCATTTTCTTTGCTCCCACTCAATCAATGCCTACATGTACATGTACTAGCATTCATGGCTAGTGTTTGTCTAGTCTACATAAGCATGAGGCATTCATGCATTATACATACCTGCAGTGTATTATATACATTATATACAGGTATATACAGGTATATACAGGTATATACAGGTATATACAGGTATGAGGCATGCATGTGCATTATACACACCTGCACAAAAACAATAATGTTTTATTTAAGAACAAATTTTATAAACAGCTAGCCTTGTTAAAAAAGGAAGACTGTACCCAAGTAGACCACAAACAGACGATCCTTTACTATTCACATTCACCAATCAGCAGTGTGTGTATGATTATAAATGGTAAAGGGTCACCTAACTGGTTGTGGGTTGTGGTCTACAATGGCACAGACTTGTTTTTAAAAATGTGTTTGTTTTGTTGTTTCTATATATTATTATGGTCGAGTAAGAGTGCACTCCACATACCAGCACGTGCGCCTCCTTCAGGGACTTGCACTGATTAGCTATGGCCTCCTTAGCAGTTGCACTGGTAGAGGATTAGCTATGGCCTCCTTCAGGGACTTGGTAACAGTTGCACTGGTAGAGGATTAGCTATGGCCTCCTTCAGGGACTTGGTAGCAGTTGCACTGGTAGAGAATTAGCTATAGCCTCCTTCAGGGACTTGGTAGCAGTTGCACTGGTAGAGGATTAGCTATGGCCTCCTTCAGGGACTTGATAGCAGTTGCACTGGTAGAGGATTAGCTATAGCCTCCTTCAAGGACTTGGTAGCAGTTGCACTGGTAGAGGATTAGCTATAGCCTCCTTCAGGGACTTGGTAGCAGTTACACTGGTAGAGGATTAGCTATAGCCTCCTTCAGGGACTTGGTAGCAGTTACACTGGTAGAGGATTAGCTATGGCCTCCTTCAGGGACTTGGTAGCAGTTGCACTGGTAGAGGATTAGCTATGACCTCCTTCAGGGACTTGATAGCAGTTGCACTGGTAGAGGATCAGCTATGGCCTACTTCAGGGACTTGGTAGCAGTTGCACTGGTAGAGGATTAGCTATGGCCTCCTTCAGGGACTTGGTAGCAGTTGCACTGGTAGAGGATTAGCTATAGCCTCCTTCATGGACTTGGCAGCAGTTGCACTGGTAGAGGATTAGCTATAGCCTCCTTCATGGACTTGGCAGCAGTTGCACTGGTAGAGGATTAGCTATGGCCTCCTTCAAGGACTTGGCAGCAGTCTGGTAGAGGATTAGCCTTCAGGGACTTGGTAGCAGTTGCACTGGTAGAGAATTAGCTATAGCCTCCTTCAGGGACTTGGTAGCAGTTGCACTGGTAGAGGATTAGCTATGGCCTCCTTCAGGGACTTGATAGCAGTTGCACTGGTAGAGGATTAGCTATAGCCTCCTTCAAGGACTTGGTAGCAGTTGCACTGGTAGAGGATTAGCTATAGCCTCCTTCAGGGACTTGGTAGCAGTTACACTGGTAGAGGATTAGCTATAGCCTCCTTCAGGGACTTGGTAGCAGTTACACTGGTAGAGGATTAGCTATGGCCTCCTTCAGGGACTTGGTAGCAGTTGCACTGGTAGAGGATTAGCTATGACCTCCTTCAGGGACTTGATAGCAGTTGCACTGGTAGAGGATCAGCTATGGCCTACTTCAGGGACTTGGTAGCAGTTGCACTGGTAGAGGATTAGCTATGGCCTCCTTCAGGGACTTGGTAGCAGTTGCACTGGTAGAGGATTAGCTATAGCCTCCTTCATGGACTTGGCAGCAGTTGCACTGGTAGAGGATTAGCTATAGCCTCCTTCATGGACTTGGCAGCAGTTGCACTGGTAGAGGATTAGCTATGGCCTCCTTCAAGGACTTGGCAGCAGTCTGGTAGAGGATTAGCCTTCAGGGACTTGGTAGCAGTTGCACTGGTAGAGGATTAGCTAAGGCCTCCTTCAGGGACTTGGTAGCAGTTGCACAGGTAGAGGATTAGCTATGGCCTCCTTCAGGGACTTGGTAGCAGTTGCACTAGTAGAGGATCAGCTATGGCCTCCTTCAGGGACTTGGCAGCAGTTGCACGGGAGAACTCCACCAACCAAACAGCAGAAATGAGTGTGGGTCATTTTATGTTTATAATAAATCACATTCGTATACGAACACTCTGCTGATCCTTATCAACCACTTTATTCTGCAATAGAGAAACAGATTAGTCGTGGACGTGCATTGGAACATTTGAGTATTGAGCAAAATTTTATGGTGACATGAATGGGCCTATTGTATGCAAGTTATGTGGGGGTTAAAAATTGTACGCACGTTATGTCGGGGTAAAGAATTGTACGCACGTTATGTCAGGGTTTAAAAAAAAGAAGAGATAGAAACAGAGATCATTGAAGATGTGAATTTCAAGGGGGCTGAGGGGTTGCTTTTTGTGTTACCAGTTTACTACCTTAGCAAAGGATTCAAGGCACACTTGGGGTCTTCTTCGAGTTTGTACTGAAACCATATTCAGGAAGCTAAGAAGCTACCGATGTGAGTTTTAGCGGAAGGTTTTGCGCCTGTAATTTTGAAATAGCAGTCAAGCTAGCAGCGTAGGGAGTGCAGCTGCCTTGATATATATACAGCAACTGTATACTAGGCACATGGACAACCACGAGGTGTACAAGGATATGCACTAGATTTTTTAGAAGGGGTGGTGAATATACTGGCCTTGTCTAACAGGGATTGGCGGGGATATATTAGCCTGGTCTAACGGGTGGGGGACAGTGGATTTCTAGATACCTCTTCTTTTCCGCATGAGCACCTGAATTACGGGTAATATAATAGATTTCGTGATGTGTTAAAAACGTGTTGTCGTGGCTTGTACATCATGTGACAGGTTCAAGTTCTCGGTGGCTGGAAATCTCGGACAATTGGAGACCATAGACCAGCTAAAAGCTGGAAGGTATGCATGTTATAATTACTTATAAATAGAATGTGACATTTCAATTTTACTTTAGGTTTCTGCAAAGTCTGGACTATGTGGACAAAGACAAGTTGGCCATATATGGCTCTGTAAGTAATAATGTAGTGTAACCATGTGACCATGTGTCACCGTGCACTTGGTAATTGGCTTGTACTTGTGACCCTGCAGTCCTATGGCGGGTACATGGCGGGAAATGTTGGGGCCAGTGGGAAGGGCGTGTTCAGAGCTGCTATATCACAGTCCCCAGTCTCCGACTGGCATTATTACGGTAAGCTGTCATGTGAGCTGTCATGTGACATTTTCTACAACTAATCATGTGACAATACACTATGCAAGCATGACTGTCATGTGATGTTTCATAGAACTACTCGTGTGACAATACAGTATTGAAATGTGACAATATATACGGTATGGAAATGTGACAATAAATTATATACAGTATGGAAATGTGACAATACAGAATGGAATGTGACATTACAGTATGGAAATGTGACTGTCATGTGATGTTTCCAACAATAAATCATGTGACAATAAGTATACAAGTGTGGCTATCATGTGATGTTTCCAACATCATGTGACAATACAGTATGCAAGTGTGACCATCATGTGATGTCATCATGTGACAATACAGTATGAAAGTGTGACCATCATGTGATGTCATCATGTGACAATACAGTATGAAAGTGTGACCATCATGTGATGTCATCATGTGACAATAGAGTATGCAAATGTGACCATCATCTGATGTTTCCAACATCATGTGACAATACAGTATGCAAGTGTGACCATCATGTGATGTTTCCAACATCATGTGACAATACAGTATGCAAGTGTGACCATCATGTGATGTCATCATGTGACAATACAGTATGCAAGTGTGACCATCATGTGATGTCATCATGTGACAATACAGTATGCAAGTGTGACCATCATGTGATGTCATCATGTGACAATACAGTATGCAAGTGTGACCATCATGTGATGTCATCATGTGACAATAGAGTATGCAAATGTGACCATCATGTGATGTTTCCAACATCATGTGACAATACAGTATGCAAGTGTGACCATCATGTGATATTTCCAACATCATGTGACAATACAGTATGCAAGTGTGACCATCATGTGAACAATTCTTCTAGATTCTGCCTATACAGAGCGATACATGAGTACGCCCAAAGATAACGTGGGCGGCTATCAGCGCAGTTCCCTCCTCCCCCGTGCAAAGCATCTGCAGGACGTGGACTACCTCCTCATCCATGGCACAGGAGATGGTATGCATGCAAGCCTGACTCTGACAATGCACTACTAGCTGTGCTATGCATCCCTATTAGTAAGGGTAGCATTGGATATACTAGTGTCCTCCCATTTTATATTATCCAACACATACGCACACACACAACAACAACAGCAACAGCAACAACAACAAAGTTCATCTCTCTGCTAGAACTTGCTCTGGCAGCTTCTTAGCAACTTAACAGTCGAGTTGTCTTTACTAGCTCAAAACATCGCCAGATTAAATTAAATCCTTCACTGGTCGTCCTAATAAACAATAAACCATAAAAGTATCCCCCCCCCCCCCTCGTCCATAATGGAAATTGAATTGTCAATCTTAACCCCTCCTAGAACCTAAATTCCTCTATTTGTTGTACCTCATCCTTGCCCCCCCTTGGAAATCATATTGTCACTTCTTAAACCCCCCCCTAGAGCTCAGGTTCCTTCATTTGCCCCTAAACTGCCATGACCAATCTGTTTCCTTGTATGAGTTGGTAAAGGTCATCAAACAGTTACCCACTCTTGTGTCTGGATCTGAGCAGTCTTGTTAATCTGATTCAGCAGCTGCTCACAGGAGTGAGTGGCTAGTTGAGAGGCTTATCTTGTGTTGGTTAGACTCTATTTGCAGCTGCTTTGAGCTACCAGTAAAGATGGCAAGCATGGATGACCTTCAGCATGGATAATGAATACAAATTAGTAGACTTTTGCTCAGTTCCGTAGATCTGCTGTGCAATTGTTACCAAGTCTTCAAGGAGGTTGTAGCAGATGACCATCCAAGGGACTGCTAGAGACTCATGGTGGACTAGAGACTGATGGATGGTGGACTAGAGACTCATGGTGGACTAGAGACTGATGGTGGACTAGAGACTGATGGATGGTGGACTAGAGACTCATGGTGGACTAGAGACTGATGGTGGACTAGAGACTGATGGATGGTGGACTAGAGACTCATGGTGGACTAGAGACTGATGGATGGTGGACTAGAGACTGATGGTGGACTAGAGACTGATGGATGGTGGACTAGAGACTGATGGATGGTGGACTAGAGACTGATGGATGGTGGACTAGAGACTGATGGATGGTGGACTAGAGACTGATGTGTGGTGGACTAGAGACTGATGGATGGTGGACTAGAGACTGATGGATGGTGGACTAGAGACTGATGGATGGTGGACTAGAGACTGATGGATGGTGGACTAGAGACTGATGTGTGGTGGACTAGAGACTGATGGATGGTGGACTAGAGACTGATGGATGGTGGACTAGAGACTGATGGATGGTGGACTAGAGACTGATGGTGGACTAGAGACTGATGTGTGGTGGACTAGAGACTGATGGATGGTGGACTAGAGACTGATGGATGGTGGACTAGAGACTGATGGATGGTGGACTAGAGACTGATGGATGGTGGACTAGAGACTGATGGATGGTGGACTAGAGACTGATGGTGGACTAGAGACTGATGGATGGTGGACTAGAGACTGATGGATGGTGGACTAGAGACTGATGTGTGGTGGACTAGAGACTGATGGATGGTGGACTAGAGACTGATGGATGGTGGACTAGAGACTCATGGTGGACTAGAGACGGACTAGAGACTGATGGTGGACTAGAGACGGACTAGAGACTGATGGTGGACTAGAGACTGATGGTGGACTAGAGACTTCTTTTTGACCAATAATACAATAACCTTCTCAATAATCAACTTCAATTATTCCTGGTGAAGGCTAGAGCATCTAGTTGAAACGTCGCGAGAGTACAATTTGTTGAGAAGGTTATTGTAATGAAGGTTAATGAAGGTTATTGTAATGTTATTATGTCAACTGAGCAACTCAAGCAGCCAAGTATAACAGCCAAGTATAATAGCAGATCATATTCATTACTGATACACGTGCATATGTTATCATGGTAAAGCAGGCTTATGATGACGACGACCTTTACCCAATGTTTTTAAATTTATTTTATTATTATTATTTTATTTTATTTTGTTTTAAATGATTAGTGATGAAGTGATGAGCCATTGCAATGCATTAGGACTTCTGGTAGTAGAGGTTATGATGAATGCTGTATGCAAGTTGTGTTTTGGTTCCAGTTTACTACCTTTGCGAATGATCAAGGCACGCTCGAAGTAATTTTTGGGGTCAAAATCAGCTGAAGAGACTGTTTAGGATAACAAGGTTTTAGCCGAGATATAAACTTATTTTGTCCACCGTTTTAAGATCAAACCAATAAAGGTAATCCCAGTAGAGAATGTACCCAATAGAGGATGCAAGTGTACCCCCAGTAGAGGATGCAGTGTACCTCCCAGTAAAGGATGTAATGTACCTCCCCCCCCAGTAGGAGATGTAGTCATAGCCTAATGATGGAGTTAGCTTCTCACCTTAAAAAATCAGAAGATTGCTTGCATCATAAAACTGGTACTTGTGATTTAAAAATGATGCACACGCTCCATTTTAATATCCAGTGGCTGCCTCTGTTCTGGCTCTTGTTCTTGACCCTCTAAGTTCTCTGTAAGACCGCTTCAACTTGTCCTGCGAATTTACTACCTTCATCACTATCCTTTCCTGCTCTCTGCTCCATCTTTTGTATATATGTACAATTTCAACAAAACCTCATACTGTGGCCTATCCTTCCCTGCTCTCTGCTCCATCTTGTATACAATTTCAACAAAACCTCATACTGGGGCCTATCCTTCCCTACTCTCTGCTCCATCTTGTATACAATTTCAACAAAACCTCATACTGGGACCTATCCTTCCCTACTCTCTGCTCCATCTTGTGTAAAATTTCAACAAAACCTCATACTGTGGCCTATCCTTCCCTACTCTCTGCTCCATCTTGTATACAATTTCAACAAAACCTCATACTGGGACCTATCCTTCCCTACTCTCTGCTCCATCTTGTATACAATTTCAACAAAACCTCATACTGGGACCTATCCTTCTCTGCTCTCTGCTCCATCTTGTATACAATTTCAACAAAACCTCATACTGGGGCCTATCCTTCCCTGCTCTCTGCTCCATCTTGTATACAATTTCAACAAAACCTCATACTGGGACCTATCCTTCCCTACTCTCTGCTCCATCTTGTATACAATTTCAACAAAACCTCATACTGGGACCTATCCTTCCCTGCTCTCTGCTCCATCTTGTATACAATTTCAACAAAACCTCATACTGGGGCCTATCCTGCCCTACTCTCTGCTCCATCTTGTATACAATTTCAACAAAATCGATATGCTGAAGCTTTAGGAATTCCCAGCCAAATCCCACACCAGCAGAAAGCAGTACAGTATTGTAGGTGCACTATACATGTGTGGAGTGTACTAACATGTGGAAATTAATCTTACAGGTATGTATGCACGACAACACAAGAGCTCCTGGCCAATGACCCAGCCCAGTGTGTGGTTGGTTTCTCTTGCCAAATATTTAGGTAGTCCATTGCACGCTTAGTGGACCAGAGCATGCAATACAAACAATGTATGAAAGTACTAGAACACATGTACCCCGCACTGCACGAGACTACTTGCCTGCCATCTGGTGTCTGTAGTAGTTCAGTGACAAGAGCTTTGAACAATGATGGTGACTGTAGCTGTTTGGTCTGTGCAGCACAGACCCTGGACTCTATCTATCTGAAGGCTTGAAAGGTAGAAATGAGTTTATAGCTGGCCCGTGACATCTCATGAAGACACATGCCCGGGTGCCTTCTCCCACCCCCAGCTAAATAAGGCAGTGATAAAGGTGGGCAAGTTGATAATATGGACTCACACTAATGGACAACTCAATTACTTGACACATATACTAATTAGGGCTTGAATCATTTTACTTGCTAATGGTTATTTTTCAAGTGATGCTTGATTGTGTATTTGTCCCCAGATAATGTGCACTATCAGCACACGGCACAACTGGCAGAGGCACTTACACAAGCCAACGTCCAGTTTAGAATGCAGGTCCGTCAATATATACTAGCACACACACACTCACACCCACACCATACACACACACACTCACACACACACACACGCACACTCACACCATACACACACACACACTCACACAGGCCAACATCCAGTTTAGAATGCAGGTCCGTCAATATATACTAGCACACACACACTCACACACACACCATACACACACACACACACTCACACACACACACCATACACACACACACACACTCACACAGGCCAACGTCCAGTTTAGAATGCAGGTCCGTCAATATATACTAGCACACACACACTCACACACACACCATACACACACACACACACTCACACACACACACCATACACACACACACACACTCACACAGGCCAACGTCCAGTTTAGAATGCAGGTCCGTCAATATATACTAGCACACACACACTCACACACACACCATACACACACACACACACTCACACACACACACCATACACACACACACACACTCACATAGGCCAATGTCCAGTTTAGAATGCAGGTCCGTCAATATATACTAGCACACTCACACACACACACACACACACACACACTCACACACACACCATACACACACACACACACACACACCATACACACACACACAGGCCAATGTCCAGTTTAGAATGCAGGTCCGTCAATATATACTAGCACACACACACACACACACACACACCATACACACACACACACACACACACACACACACACCATACACACACACAGGCCAACGTCCAGTTTAGAATGCAAGTCCGTCAATATATACTAGCACACACAGACACACACACACACACCATAATTACACCACTCACACCATACCCACAGACACCATACCCACCCACACCATACCTACCCACACACACCATACTCACCCACCCACACCATACCCACACAGCACCTACACACACACCATACCCACCCACACCATACCTACCCACACACACCATACCCACCCACACACACCATACTCACCCACACACACCATACCTACCCACACACACCATACTCACCCACCCACACACACCATACCCACACAGCACCTACACACACACCATACTCACCCACACACACCATACACACCCACACACACCATACCCACCCCCCACCACCATATCAACACACACACACACACCTGCATTAGTGGAGCTGCATTTAGATGCACACAAGCACGTGCTCATGCGGTTGACAATGTTTTTACTATTGTCTGTGCAGGTCTATACAGATAAGACACACAGCTTGCTGGGAGGGAACACCAGGCGGCATCTCTACCAGCTCATCGCAGACTTTCTCACAGACTCCTTCAAGACCTAACAAGTTTCGGTCCTCCTGGGTGTGGCCACTCCTTCTAGGTGGCAACATAAACCAAAACATCAGATCTTACTCTTTTTTTAAAAGTTGTGTGTGTGCCAATTAACTGTGTGTGCCAATTAACAAGTGTGCTTTTTATATTTTTATAAATTCTGATTTTTTTAATACATACACATAGCTATATAAAACTTCCTAGTTAGAGCACACCCATAGTATTGACTCAGCGTTCATCAGGTACATACTTCAGTGCCATGCTGTTATGAATTTTTAAATTTCCTCAAGCTCCTCCCAGCATGGAGTACCTGTCTCTGCAGGTCCTGCTAGTTCTTCAAGCTGCCATCATGGAGTGCCTGGCTCTGCAGGTCCAGCTAGTTCTTTCCCAGCTGTCATCATGGAGTGCCTGGCTCTGCAGGTCCAGCTAGTTCTTTCAAGCTGTCATCATGGAGTGCCTGGCTCTGCAGGTCCAGCTAGTTCTTTCAAGCCGTCATCATGGAGTGCCTGGCTCTGCAGGTCCAGCTAGTTCTTCCAGCTGCCATTATTGAGTGCTCTGCAGGTCCAGCTAATTCTTTCCAGCTGCCATCATGGAGTGCCTGTCTCTGCAGGTCCAGCTAGTTCTTCCCAGCTGCCATCAAGTGCCTGGCAGCTACCATCATGGAGTGCCTGGCTCTGCAGGTCCAGCTACCATCATGGAGTGCCTGGCTCTGCAGGTCCAGCTACCATCATGGAGTGCCTGGCTCTGCAGGTCCAGCTACCATCATGGAGTGCCTGGCTCTGCAGGTCCAGCTACCATCATGGAGTGCCTGGCTCTGCAGGTCCAGCTACCATCATGGAGTGCCTGGCTCTGCAGGTCCAGCTACCATCATGGAGTGCCTGGCTCTGCAGGTCCAGCTACCATCATGGAGTGCCTGTCTCTGCAGGTCCAGCTAGTTCTTCCCAGCTGCCATCAAGTGCCTGGCAGCTACCATCATGGAGTGCCTGGCTCTGCAGGTCCAGCTACCATCATGGAGTGCCTGGCTCTGCAGGTCCAGCTACCATCATGGAGTGCCTGGCTCTGCAGGTCCAGCTACCATCATGGAGTGCCTGGCTCTGCAGGTCCAGCTACCATCATGGAGTGCCTGGCTCTGCAGGTCCAGCTACCATCATGGAGTGCCTGGCTCTGCAGGTCCAGCTACCATCATGGAGTGCCTGGCTCTGCAGGTCCAGCTACCATCATGGAGTGCCTGGCTCTGCAGGTCCAAGTCAAGAGATGTTCTTGCCTTGTCGATGCAATGACATCTTTAATAGCTAAACTGCAGCACAAGAGCGCAGGACTACCCCCCCCCCCGAGTGAATAGTGCTTGTATATAATTCAATTAACTTCAAGAGTTGATCTTAATTATCTTCATGATTATTATGAGAATGCATGTGACGTGTATAACATGAATTTTGTAGAGAGGGAGGTTATTACATTTCCTCCTCCTCTTCCTCCAAGTGACCCAAACTTACACCACCTTGTCTTCCTCTCTTCTCTCCACTCCTCACTCTCTTTCTCTTCTCCATGACCTCTTCCTCCTCCGTCTCGTCCAACCTCTGTCCTAGCACCATAAGTTGCTTCTTCTCTCTGCCTCTCTTGACCTCCTTTCTCTCACCTACCTTGTACTCCAGCATCACATGCACACCAGCCCCTGTTCCAACATCTCCTCTCCTCTTTTCCACCTCTTCCACCCTCTCACATCTCCCTCTCGCCTTCACCGGCTTTTTGAAAAGCATTTTCCCTCCAGTTTCCTCTTCCTCCTCATTTCCCTCGCTGCTCTCTCCTTGTGAGTTTTTGCACTCCTTCAGAAACTCAAATGCTGCATACTTGTTAACCTGGTCAGCACTCATACCGCTCCTAATTAACCCTTTAGTTCCATCATCAGCCAAATTGTACTTAGTCCATTTGGAGGGGTTAATGTCATAATCAGGCTTAGACAGAACCAAGTTTCTTCTTTGCTCTCTACTATGTCTGTTTCTCGCTCCTCTGTTCATCTGTGCTTCTTGGCTTCTGTCCCGATATTGAGGTGAGTACCTCTCTCTTCTGTTCGACTGTGCTGCTTGGCTTCTATCCCGATGTTGAGGTGACAACCTTCTTTGGGTGGGTGGAGCATAGGTATGGACTTCTTCATCCAACACATCACTGCCATCTCTGGAAAGAAAAGGTAAAAATGCGCCAAATGGGCATTGGGATTTTTTTTGTCTGCGAGAATTTGACAACACTCCAAGCGATGGAGTGCGGAATTTTTGGGTGACAGCGCATAAACGGGATTATCTGACTCACTGCTCTTTTGCAGATCTTTTCCTCTCTTTTGGCGGCGGACAGGCAGCAGTTATAGCATCCAGGACAGTCGACATTCTATCGTGGAAGCTTTTTGGAGCGTCCATGTTCCACCACACTTTTCAGCTTTTATCCTCAACTACCCCTTACCTAATTACACATGGACCGCGTCTTGGCGCTTCTCTGAATCCTTCCATGGCTGATAGTAGACTAAGCGTCTGTGTGGCGCTGCTTCTTCTGCTGGGAGTTTGCATTTGTAAGCAGCAGTACGCTCTCAATGTCCCTCGTGTTCTGCTCCCTCTAGTTGCTTCTGGCGTGCGGTCCAACTTCACCATAACAGCCACTCAAGGTTGTTTCACCTGGTATGATATGAAACGTATTCGTAGTTTGTGTACTTATGCGTTTAGTGTGCGTGTGTATAAAAGGAATTGCTCACAGAACACGTGCACTCCCTTGCAGTGTGAGATGAATTTACCTGTCATCAGGGCATTTCTATGAGTATGTCCTTTTCCCCAGCAGTATTTTAATTAACAGAGGTTAATAGGTTTGTGCAGGCTCAGAACTGTATGTTAGATTAATTAATTAATGGAATTGTACCCAGCTGGATTGAGATTGTTGAAGGACTTTTAATATATTGTGTTAATATATTGTGTATATCGCCAGTCAAATGTCGTCAAGGCTTTCCTATTAAAAAATTTTTTTTTAATGCACCGATATATATTGAGTCTCTGACTGTACAGCCATTATGCTTTGTCACCCTTGCCGTGTCCATCTCAATCTTCAGAGATACTATGGAATCTTCACTCTCTAGGCTCTGTTCTTCTCTTCCGTCTCTCCTTTCTTTGTGAATTTTTTTGGTTCTGATTCGCACTTTCAAAGACAAGTTGTTCCAGGGTCCCATATGGGGGTGAGAGAGAGGGGGGGATGAGAAGGGAATATATCCCCCACTTACAGAAAGCTCATCTTCCATTCCCTCCATCACTTATTTCCAGTCCTTTGGGTGTATCAAGAAAAGGTAATTTCAGGCACACCAAACATTCGCCCCCTTCTTCTGCCCCCCTCCTCAAGCAAATCCCCTATATGAAACTCTCATATATATATATACACAGACTGACAACTTGACCAGACATGTGTGTATTTGGCTCTACATGAAACTCATGTATACCAGCCATGTGTGTATTTGGCCCTACATGAAACTCATACTTGACCAGCCATGTGTGTATTTGGTCCTGTATGAAACTCATGTATATACTTGACCAACCTTGTGTGTATTTGGCTCTACATGAAACTCATACTTGACCAGACATGTGTGTATTTGGCTCTACATGAAGCTCATGTATATACTTGACCATCCATGTGTGTATTTGGCTCTACATGAAACTCATACTTGACCAGGCATGTGTGTATTTTACCCTACATGAAGCTCATGTATATACTTGACCAACCATGTGTGTATTTGGCTCTACATGAAGCTCATGTATATACTTGACCAGGCATGTGTGTATTTTACCCTACATGAAGCTCATGTATATACTTGACCAACCATGTGTGTATTTGGCTCTACATGAAGCTCATGTATATACTTGACCAGGCATGTGTGTATTTTACCCTACATGAAGCTCATGTATATACTTGACCAACCATGTGTGTATTTGGCTCTACATGAAGCTCATGTATATACTTGACCAGCCATGTGTGTATTTGGACCTGTATTTGGACCTGCTTTGTGAAGTGCTATACAGAGTTATGACAAACCATATCATGTTTACCTCTGACCAGCTACAGTATTGACAGCCAGCCTCATGCAATTTATGGGAGAGGGGAGGAAAAAAACTAATAGGGCGTTGACATTGTGACCTGATTGGTCACTCTCCGATGTAGCTAAATTTCAAATTGAAAGTAGTCGATTCTTAAAATATAATGTTGAGTGGCAAGTGACGTGTTTCTATATCAGCCAACTTCACAAAAGACTTGTTGAATATCAACCAACTTCACAAAAGACCTGTCACCCTTGTCAACCAACTTCACAAAAGACCTGTTGCCCTTGTGTTTCTATCAACCAACTTCACAAAAAACCTGTTGCCCCTGTGTTTCTATCAACCAACTTCACAAAATACCTGTTTCCCTTGTGTTTCTATATCAACCAACTTCACAAAAAAACTGTTGCCCCTGTGATTCTATCAACCAACTTCACAAAAAACCTGTTGCCCCTGTGTTTCTATCAACCAACTTCACAAAATACCTGTTTCCCTTGTGTTTCTATATCAACCAACTTCACAAAAAAACTGTTACCCCTGTGTTTCTATCAACCAACTTCACAAAATACCTGTTGCTCCTGTGTTTCTATATCAACCAACTTCACAAAATACCTGTTGCCCTTGTGTTTCTATCAACCAACTTCACAAAATACCTGTTGCTCCTGTGTTTCTATATCAACCAACTTCACAAAATACCTGTTGCCCTTGTGTTTCTATCAACCAACTTCACAAAATACCTGTTGCTCCTGTGTTTCTATATCAACCAACTTCACAAAATACCTGTTGCCCTTGTGTTTCTATATCAACCAACTTCACAAAAGACCTGTTGCTAGGAATACCATCCACGGTTTTCCCATCTCCGTACACTTACTGATAGTAACAGTTGCCTAGGCACCAATTCTAATACAACCTCTTTGCCATTTAACTGACATTGACCGGTGGCCACCCTTTTCCTCTTGGGTTTAGCAGGGCCAGTAGGTTATACAAGGAGTTCAAAAGAGAGTTGTAAAGGTTGATGGTTTAATAGTTCAAAGGTCACAGGGACTTTTGTTTGTGTAATGATCCTGATGTCTTTAGGATGAGCACTAAACCTGAGGTGGTGTCTGTGGAACCAATCCTGGAACCAAATGGGAAGACAAGTGAGTTATTGTAACACAATGTAATGCAGTGTTTACATGATTTAGCCTGTGCGTATGTGTATAGATTAGTGTCACAGCTCGTGTTAGCATGCATTACGCTGTATTACATATCTACTCCATTTTTTTTGCCATGAAAATAAATAATTCACACTCGTGTATAACAGCTCACAATATTTATAACTGCACTGTCTCTGAGACTGTCTCTGAGGCAACACACAGCAATATAGCCTTGACAACGATGGCTATTTAAAGGAAGTCGGAGAGAACCTCTTTGTTGTACTACCAAAAGAAGTCTGCCGGTTTTTAAATTGGAAGCCACACCCACTTTCTAATTTTAAGAAAGTGTTAGTAGGACCAGCAGGGACGGCCGTGAAATATTGGAGTAGCTCCTCCACAAGCTCCAGTTGCCATGGTAGCCTCTAGCATTAGATGGAAGGGAGAAAGAGCTCTAGCAGCAGTAGTCACTGAGTGTATTTGCAATTGGTGAGCACTACGTGAAATGGTACTGGTCTTGGCATTGTGTATCATCAGATGATGAGTGCAGCTGGGACGTGTAACACTAAATGCATTGAGCTGTACTAGAAGTATGAAGCTACGATGACCTCAATAATTAACTTGAATTTTTTACTCCGCTGAGAGTAAAAATTCGGGAGTAAAAATTCAAGTTGGTCATTGAGAAGGTCATTGTCGTTTTATTATGTCAAGTGAGAGTTCTTGAAGGTATGAAGCTTCTCTATTATGCTATCACTCTTGTGTGCTTTGCCGCGCCTGTCTAGGTTGCTCCAGGAAAGCCGTCGTAACTGCCCAGTCCTCTCAGATGGTTAGACTCAGCAGCGTCATCATAGCTGAGGAAGTTGGTAAGGAATCTTCAGATATGAGTGTGTCCCATGCTTGTCAGCGTTCCCGCCTCTCTTTCTCTCATGCAGGAGGCGGAGTGACCCTGAGGTGCGATGTGTTTGTAGACACCATCTACAGAATTGAGATTACAACCCGCACACGAGAACTTCTCTTAGAGGAAGAGCCCGAGCGCTTTGAACTCCAGGCCTTCGATGATGAAGGTGATTTGGGTGTGGTACCTGTCAGTGACGTAACCACATCCATGGTTGTTGTTGTCCCGACCTTCAGGAAATATGTTCAGCACATTGAATGGGCACGTCGTGGACTGGGCGTTCCTTGCAGACGAGGACAATGTTGACCAGACAGAGGAACCTGGGGCCATTCTCAACTTTATTCCCTTTGAGGAGTCTACGTACTCCACAGATCCCGTCATTAGGAGGCTAGAAGCTGAGGTGAGAGAGGGTGTGATGAGGTGGAAGTCAAGGTGAGAGAGGGTGTGATGGGTGGAAGTCAAGGTGAGAGAGGATGTGATGGGTGGAAGTCAAGGTGAGAGAGGGTGTGATGGGTGGAAGTCAAGGTGAGAGAGGGTGTGACGGGGTGGAAGTCAAGGTGAGAGAGGGTATGATGGGTGGAAGTCAAGATGAGAGAGGGTGTGATGGGTGGAAGTCAAGGTGAGAGAGGGTGTGATGGGTGGAAGTCAAGGTGAGAGAGGGTGTGATGGGTGGAAGTCAAGGTGAGAGAGGATGTGATGGGTGGAAGTCAAGGTGAGAGAGGGTGTGATGGGTTGAAGTCAAGGTGAGAGAGGGTGTGATGGGTGGAAGTCAAGGTGAGAGAGGGTGTGATGGGTGGAAGTCAAGGTGAGAGAGGGTGTGATGGGTGGAAGTCAAGGTGAGAGAGGGTGTGATGGAGTGGAAGTCAAGGTGAGAGGGTGTGATGGGTGGAAGTCAAGGTGAGAGAGGGTGTGATGGGTGGAAGTCAAGGTGAGAGAGGGTGTGATGGGTGGAAGTCAAGTGAGAGAGGATGTGATGGGTGGAAGTCAAGTGAGAGAAGGTATGATGGTGGAAGTCAAGGTGAGAGAGGGTGTGATGTGTGGAAGTCAAGGTGAGAGAGGGTGTGATGGGTGGAAGTCAAGGTGAGAGAGGATGTGATGGGGTGGAAGTCAAGGTGAGAGAGGGTGTGATGGGTGGAAGTCAAGGTGAGAGAGGGTATGATGAGGTGGAAGTCAAGGTGAGAGAGGGTGTGATGGGTGGAAGTCAAGGTGAGAGAGGGTGTGATGGGTGGAAGTCAAGGTGAGAGAGGGTGTGATGGGGGTGGGAGAGAGAGGGTGTGATGAGTGAGGGATAGTGTGTAAAAGTGAGGGAAGTCGGGTGGAAGGATTCACTTCTCAGAAGGAGGCAGATTAGACAGGTTTTGACATTCTAGTGTGTGTATGTGTGTGTGTGTGTGTGGTCATGTGTCTATAGGGTCTCCAAGGCGACACTGTTCTAGTGGCTGGGATCAGCACTGGATCCGTCAAAGTCCAAGCCATTCCCATGGCCAAGATATGGAAAGTAAGCGATCTCTCTCTCCCCCTCAACTGTCATCTCATCATTCCCTCTCGTCACTTTTCTCCCTCCCTTCCTCCTCTCCTCCCCTCTCTCTCCTTCCATCCGACTCCTCCATTTCCCCACCTCCAGGAAGTGGAGCCCTCGGTGGTGAAGCTGCTAGTGATGGAGAACCTGATGTTGATACCCTCCACGGATACTTACATTCTTATCTTCTCCTTCGTGGACTACCACATCCAGCGCAGGAAGCATGGACAGACAGAAATGGTCCCTCTTCCCTCTAGCCGGTACTCTCTGTCTCTCACCAACTCAACGGTGGGTGAGCTGAACCGTAAGCTCTCCAGGGTGATGGGACTAGCGCTTGGCTACACAGAAGTGGTTGTGGATGACCAAAGTATCCTGCTATTGTTTTTAATTACATGCAGTGAGGGCAGAGGGCATGTTGTGCTATGTATTCATCTAGGATTCTAGGCTATCACCATTTACTCTGGTCCCAATCCATTCTCACTCTAGTACCATTCCATCCCATATTCATTCCCATTCCATATACATCCTGGTCCCATTCCATGTTCACATTGGTCCCATTCCATGTTCACCCGGGACCCATTCCATGTTCACCTGGGACCCATTCCATGTTTGGTCCAGTCCCGTTCCATGTCACCCTGGTCCCATTCCATGTTCACCATCATTCTATATTCACCTCTAACCCTTGTTACCGTTCCCATATTCACCTTCCATATTCACTCCAGTTCCTTTCCACTCTGGTTTCCATTCCGTTCCATTCTGTCTTGATGCTGTTCCTCTAGTAGGCATTCTTCTTAACTCTTTGAGTGTACTTAGATATGGTTCACATGCCAACAGCTACCAAGCCAACAGCAGGCATTCACGTGGTCACCCCACATCATCTCGGTAAAACCACTGCAGATAACGACACTGCTTTGTGGTGCTGACCCTTCTCTCTCCTTTCTGTCTATCTCTCGGTGTGTGTGTGTGGTCCAGGGTTCATGATCTCTGGCAATGTCTGGGTGTTGGAGACAGGAAGAGAGTACACCATCACTGTTCAAATCTTTGCCAAGAACAACCACAAGATCCTTCTTACTGACGTGAGGAGAAGGGGGCGTGGTTAGGGGAGTGTATGTAATGGTGCTGAGAAGATTTGAGGAATGATATAATGTTTGGAGCGATAAATAGGGTGTGAGGTGAGAGGAGGGTGTGGCCGAGGAGGTGTGTTCTACATATGAATACCATAGAAGGTCTTGTAATAGAGTGCACCCTCCAGTTGTAACTGAGTCAGATAGAGAGCTCCACCCTCCAGTTGTAACTGAGTCAGATAGAGAGCTCCACCCTCCAGTTGTAACTGAGTCAGATAGAGAGCTCCACCCTCCAGTTGTAACTGAGTCAGATAGAGAGCTCCACCCTCCAGTTGTAACTGAGTCAGATAGAGAGCTCCACCCTCCAGTTGTAACTGAGTCAGATAGAGAGCTCCACCCTCCAGTTGTAACTGAGTCAGATAGAGAGCTCCACCCTCCAGTTGTAACTGAGTCAGATAGAGAGCTCCACCCTCCAGTTGTAACTGAGTCAGATAGAGAGCTCCACCCTCCAGTTGTAACTGAGTCAGATAGAGAGCTCCACCCTCCAGTTGTAACTGAGTCAGATAGAGAGCTCCACCCTCCAGTTGTAACTGAGTCAGATAGAGAGCTCCACCCTCCAGTTGTAACTGAGTCAGATAGAGAGCTCCACCCTCCAGTTGTAACTGAGTCAGATAGAGAAGACCCCCTCCAGTTGTAACTGAGTCAGATAGAGAGCTCCACCCTCCAGTTGTAACTGAGTCAGATAGAGAAGGCTCCTCCAGTTGTAATTGAGTCAGATAGAGAGCTCCACCCTCCAGTTGTAACTGAGTCACATAGAGAAGGCCCCCTCCAGTTCTAACTGAGTCAGATAGAGAGCTCCACCCTCCAGTTGTAACTGAGTCAGATAGAGAGCTCCACCCTCCAGTTGTAACTGAGTCAGATAGAGAAGGCCCCCTCCAGTTGTAACTGAGTCAGATAGAGAGCCTCCCCCTCCAGTTGTAACTGAGTCAGATAGAGAAGGCCCCCTCCAGTTGTAACTGAGTCAGATAGAGAGCTCCACCCTCCAGTTGTAACTGAGTCAGATAGAGAAGGCCCCCTCCAGTTCTAACTGAGTCAGATAGAGAGCTCCACCCTCCAGTTCTAACTGAGTCAGATAGAGAGGTCCACCCTCCAGTTGTAACTGAGTCAGATAGAGAAGGCCCCCTCCAGTTGTAACTGAGTCAGATAGAGAGATCCACCCTCCAGTTGTAACTGAGTCAGATAGAGAAGGCCCCCTCCAGTTGTAACTGAGTCAGATAGAGAGCTCCACCCTCTAGTTGTAACTGAGTCAGATAGAGAAGGCCCCCTCCAGTTGTAACTGAGTCAGATAGCGAGCTCCACCCTCCAGTTGTAACTGAGTCAGATAGAGAAGGCTCCTCCAGTTGTAACTGAGTCAGATAGAGAAGGCTCCTCCAGTTGTAACTGAGTCAGATAGAGAGCTCCACCCTCCAGTTGTAACTGAGTCAGATAGAGAGCTCCACCCTCCAGTTGTAACTGAGTCAGATAGAGAAGGCCCCCTCCAGTTCTAACTGAGTCAGATAGAGAGCTCCACCCTCCAGTTGTAACTGAGTCAGATAGAGAGCTCCACCCTCCAGTTGTAACTGAGTCAGATAGAGAAGGCCCCCTCCAGTTGTAACTGAGTCAGATAGAGAGCTCCACCCTCCAATTGTAACTGAGTCAGATAGAGAAGGCCCCCTCCAGTTGTAACTGAGTCAGATAGAGAGCTCCACCCTCCAGTTGTAACTGAGTCAGATAGAGAAGGCTCCTCCAGTTGTAACTGAGTCAGATAGAGAAGGCTCCTCCAGTTGTAACTGAGTCAGATAGAGAGCTCCACCCTCCAGTTGTAACTGAGTCAGATAGAGAGCTCCACCCTCCAGTTGTAACTGAGTCAGATAGAGAAGGCCCCCTCCAGTTCTAACTGAGTCAGATAGAGAGCTCCACCCTCCAGTTGTAACTGAGTCAGATAGAGAGCTCCACCCTCCAGTTATAACTGAGTAAGATAGAGAGCTCCACCCTCCAGTTGTAACTGAGTCAGATAGAGAGCTCCACCCTCCAGTTGTAACTGAGTAAGATAGAGAAGGCTCCTCCAGTTGTAACTGAGTCAGATAGAGAGCTCCACCCTCCAGTTGTAACTAAGTCAGATAGAGAGCTCCACCCTCCAGTTGTAACTGAGTCAGATAGAGAGCTCCACCCTCCAGTTGTAACTGAGTCAGATAGAGAGCTCCACCTTCCAGTTGTAACTGAGTCAGATAGAGAAGGCCCCCTCCAGTTGTAACTGAGTCAGATAGAGAGCTCCACCCTCCAGTTGTAACTGAGTCAGATAGAGAAGGCCCCCTCCAGTTGTAACTGAGTCAGATAGAGAGCTCCACCCTCCAGTTGTAATGAGTCAGATAGAGAAGGCTCCTCCAGTTGTAACTGAGTCAGATAGAGAGCTCCACCCTCCAATTGTAACTGAGTCAGATAGAGAAGGCTCCTCCAGTTGTAACTGAGTCAGATAGAGAGCTCCACCCTCCAGTTGTAACTGAGTCAGATAGAGAGCTCCACCCTCCAGTTGTAACTGAGTCAGATAGAGAGCTCCACCCTCCAGTTGTAACTGAGTCAGATAGAGAAGGCTCCTCCAGTTGTAACTGAGTCAGATAGAGAGCTCCACCCTCCATTTGTAACTGAGTCAGATAGAGAGCTCCACCCTCCAGTTGTAACTGAGTCAGATAGAGAGCTCCACCCTCCAGTTGTAACTGAGTCAGATAGAGAGCTCCACCCTCCAGTTGTAACTGAGTCAGATAGAGAGCTCCACCCTCCAGTCGTAACTGAGTCAGATAGAGAGCTCCACCCTCCAGTCGTAACTGAGTCAGATAGAGAGCTCCACCCTCCAGTTGTAACTGAGTCAGATAGAGAGCTCCACCCTCCAGTTGTAACTGAGTCAGATAGAGAGCTGCACCCTCCAGTTGTAACTGAGTCAGATAGAGAGCTCCACCCTCCAGTTTTAACTGAGTCAGATAGAGAGTGCCTCCTTCACTTGTAACTGAGTCAGATAGAGAGCTCCACCCTCCAGTTGTAACTGAGTCAGATAGAGAGCTCCACCCTCCAGTTGTAACTGAGTCAGATAGAGAAGGCCTCCTCCAGTTGTAACTGAGTCAGATAGAGAGCTCCACCCTCCAGTTGTAACTGAGTCAGATAGAGAAGGCCCCCTCCAGTTGTAACTGAGTCAGATAGAGAAGGCTTCTCCAGTTGTAACTGAGTCAGATAGAGAGCTCCACCCTCCAGTTGTAACTGAGTCAGATAGAGAGCTCCACCCTCCAGTTGTAACTGAGTCAGATAGAGAGCTCCACCCTCCAGTTGTAACTGAGTCAGATAGAGAGCTCCACCCTCCAGTTGTAACTGAGTCAGATAGAGAGCTCCACCCTCCAGTTGTAACTGAGTCAGATAGAGAGCTCCACCCTCCAGTTGTAACTGAGTCAGATAGAGAAGGCCCCCTCCAGTTGTAACTGAGTCAGATAGAGAGCTCCACCCTCCAGTTGTAACTGAGTCAGATAGAGAGCTCCACCCTCCAGTTGTAACTGAGTCAGATAGAGAGCTCCACCCTCCAGTTGTAACTGAGTCAGATAGAGAGCTCCACCCTCCAGTTGTAACTGAGTCAGATAGAGAGCTCCACCCTCCAGTTGTAACTGAGTCAGATAGAGAGCTCCACCCTCCAGTTGTAACTGAGTCAGATAGAGAGCTCCACCCTCCAGTTGTAACTGAGTCAGATAGAGAAGGCTCCCTCCAGTTGTAACTGAGTCAGATAGAGAGCTCCACCCTCCAGTTATAACTGAGTCAGATAGAGAGGCCCCCTCCAGTTGTAACTGAGTCAGATAGAGAGCTCCACCCTCCAGTTGTAACTGAGTCAGATAGAGAGCTCCACCCTCCAGTTGTAACTGAGTCAGATAGAGAGGCCCCCTCCAGTTGTAACTGAGTCAGATAGAGAGCTCCACCTTCCAGTTGTAACTGAGTCAGATAGAGAAGGCCCCCTCCAGTTGTAACTGAGTCAGATAGAGAGCTCCACCCTCCAGTTGTAACTGAGTCAGATAGAGAAGGCCCCCTCCAGTTGTAACTGAGTCAGATAGAGAGCTCCACCCTCCAGTTGTAATGAGTCAGATAGAGAGCTCCACCCTCCAGTTGTAACTGAGTCAGATAGAGAAGGCTCCTCCAGTTGTAATGAGTCAGATAGAGAAGGCCCCCTCCAGTTGTAACTGAGTCAGATAGAGAGCTCCACCCTCCAGTTGTAACTGAGTCAGATAGAGAGCTCCACCCTCCATTGTAACTGAGTCAGACAGAGAGTGCCCCTTCCAGTTGTAACTGAGTCAGATAGAGAGCTCCACCCTCCAGTTGTAACTGAGTCAGACAGAGAGTGTCCCCTCCAGTTTAACTGAGTCAGATAGAGAAGGCCCCCTCCAGTTCTAACTGAGTCAGATAGAGAGCTCCACCCTCCAGTTGTAACTGAGTCAGATAGAGAAGGCTCCTCCAGTTGTAACTGAGTCAGATAGAGAGCTCCACCCTCCAGTTGTAACTGAGTCAGATAGAGAGCTCCACCCTCCAGTTGTAACTGAGTCAGATAGAGAAGGCCCCCTCCAGTTGTAACTGAGTCAGATAGAGAGCTCCACCCTCCAGTTGTAACTGAGTCAGATAGAGAGCTCCACCCTCCAGTTGTAACTGAGTCAGATAGAGAGCTCCACCCTCCAGTTGTAACTGAGTCAGATAGAGAGCTCCACCCTCCAGTTGTAACTGAGTCAGATAGAGAGCTCCACCCTCCAGTTGTAACTGAGTCAGATAGAGAGCTCCACCCTCCAGTTGTAACTGAGTCAGATAGAGAGCTCCACCCTCCAGTTGTAACTGAGTCAGATAGAGAAGGCTCCCTCCAGTTGTAACTGAGTCAGATAGAGAGCTCCACCCTCCAGTTATAACTGAGTCAGATAGAGAGGCCCCCTCCAGTTGTAACTGAGTCAGATAGAGAGCTCCACCCTCCAGTTGTAACTGAGTCAGATAGAGAGCTCCACCCTCCAGTTGTAACTGAGTCAGATAGAGAGGCCCCCTCCAGTTGTAACTGAGTCAGATAGAGAAGGCTCCTCCAGTTGTAACTGAGTTAGATAGAGAGCTCCACCCTCCAGTTGTAACTGAGTCAGATAGAGAGCTCCACCCTCCAGTTGTAACTGAGTCAGATAGAGAGCTCCACCCTCCAGTTGTAACTGAGTCAGATAGAGAGCTCCACCCTCCAGTTGTAACTGAGTCAGATAGAGAAGGCCCCCTCCAGTTGTAACTGAGTCAGATAGAGAAGGCCCCCTCCAGTTGTAACTGAGTCAGGTAGAGAAGGCCCCCTCCAGTTGTAACTGAGTCAGATAAAGAAGGCCTCCTCCAGTTGTAACTGAGTCAGATAGAGAAGGCCCCCTCCAGTTATAACTGAGTCAGATAGAGAGCTCCACCCTCCAGTTGTAACTGAGTCAGATAGAGAGCTCCACCCTCCAGTTGTAACTGAGTCAGATAGAGAGCTCCACCCTCCAGTTGTAACTGAGTAAGATAGAGAGCTCCACCCTCCAGTTGTAACTGAGTCAGATAGAGAGCTCCACCCTCCAGTTATAACTGAGTAAGATAGAGAGCTCCACCCTCCAGTTGTAACTGAGTCAGATAGAGAGCTCCACCCTCCAGTTGTAACTGAGTAAGATAGAGAAGGCTCCTCCAGTTGTAACTGAGTCAGATAGAGAGCTCCACCCTCCAGTTGTAACTAAGTCAGATAGAGAGCTCCACCCTCCAGTTGTAACTGAGTCAGATAGAGAGCTCCACCCTCCAGTTGTAACTGAGTCAGATAGAGAGCTCCACCTTCCAGTTGTAACTGAGTCAGATAGAGAAGGCCCCCTCCAGTTGTAACTGAGTCAGATAGAGAGCTCCACCCTCCAGTTGTAACTGAGTCAGATAGAGAAGGCCCCCTCCAGTTGTAACTGAGTCAGATAGAGAGCTCCACCCTCCAGTTGTAATGAGTCAGATAGAGAGCTCCACCCTCCAGTTGTAACTGAGTCAGATAGAGAAGGCTCCTCCAGTTGTAATGAGTCAGATAGAGAAGGCCCCCTCCAGTTGTAACTGAGTCAGATAGAGAGCTCCACCCTCCAGTTGTAACTGAGTCAGATAGAGAGCTCCACCCTCCATTGTAACTGAGTCAGACAGAGAGTGCCCCTTCCAGTTGTAACTGAGTCAGATAGAGAGCTCCACCCTCCAGTTGTAACTGAGTCAGACAGAGAGTGTCCCCTCCAGTTTAACTGAGTCAGATAGAGAAGGCCCCCTCCAGTTCTAACTGAGTCAGATAGAGAGCTCCACCCTCCAGTTGTAACTGAGTCAGATAGAGAAGGCTCCTCCAGTTGTAACTGAGTCAGATAGAGAGCTCCACCCTCCAGTTGTAATGAGTCAGATAGAGAGCTCCACCCTCCAGTTGTAACTGAGTCAGATAGAGAAGGCTCCTCCAGTTGTAACTGAGTCAGATAGAGAAGGCTCCTCCAGTTGTAACTGAGTCAGATAGAGAAGGCCCCCTCCAGTTATAACTGAGTCAAATAGAGAGCTCCACCCTCCAGTTGTAACTGAGTCAGATAGAGAGCTCCACCCTCCAGTTGTAACTGAGTCAGATAGAGAGCTCCACCCTCCA
This sequence comes from Cladorhizidae sp. MBARI D1340-BT2, assembly GCA_028752905.1. Taxonomy (NCBI): domain Eukaryota; kingdom Metazoa; phylum Porifera; class Demospongiae; order Poecilosclerida; family Cladorhizidae; species Cladorhizidae sp. MBARI D1340-BT2. Next base: position 5,011,496 of record JAQNBH010000008.1, on the reverse strand, counting down.
GTTGTAACTGAGTCAGATAGAGAAGGCCTCCTCCAGTTGTAACTGAGTCAGATAGAGAAGGCCTCCTCCTGAGTCAGATAGAGAGCTCCACCCTCCAGTTGTAACTGAGTCAGATAGAGAGCTCCACCCTCCAGTTGTAACTGAGTCAGATAGAGAGCTCCACCCTCCAGTTGTAACTGAGTCAGATAGAGAAGACCCCCTCCAGTTGTAACTGAGTCAGATAGAGAGCTCCACCCTCCAGTTGTAACTGAGTCAGATAGAGAGCTCCACCCTCCAGTTGTAACTGAGTCAGATAGAGAGCTCCACCCTCCAGTTGTAACTGAGTCAGATAGAGAGCTCCACCCTCCAGTTGTAACTGAGTCAGATAGAGAGCTCCACCCTCCAGTTGTAACTGAGTCAGATAGAGAGCTCCACCCTCCAGTTGTAACTGAGTCAGATAGAGAGTGCCTCCTCCAGTTGTAACTGAGTCAGATAGAGAAGGCCCCCTCCAGTTGTAACTGAGTCAGATAGAGAGCTCCACCCTCCAGTTGTAACTGAGTCAGATAGAGAGCTCCACCAGTTGTAACTGAGTCAGATAGAGAGCTCCACCCTCCTGTTGTAACTGAGTCAGATAGAGAGCTCCACCCTCCAGTTGTAACTGAGTCAGATAGAGAACTCCACCCTCCAGTTGTAACTGAGTCAGATAGAGAGCTCCACCTTCCAGTTGTAACTGAGTCAGATAGAGAAGGCCCCCTCCAGTTGTAACTGAGTCAGATAGAGAGCTCCACCCTCCAGTTGTAACTGAGTCAGATAGAGAAGGCTCCTCCAGTTGTAACTGAGTCAGATAGAGAGCTCCACCCTCCAGTTGTAATGAGTCAGATAGAGAGCTCCACCCTCCAGTTGTAACTGAGTCAGATAGAGAAGGCTCCTCCAGTTGTAACTGAGTCAGATAGAGAAGGCTCCTCCAGTTGTAACTGAGTCAGATAGAGAAGGCCCCCTCCAGTTATAACTGAGTCAAATAGAGAGCTCCACCCTCCAGTTGTAACTGAGTCAGATAGAGAGCTCCACCCTCCAGTTGTAACTGAGTCAGATAGAGAAGGCCTCCTCCAGTTGTAACTGAGTCAGATAGAGAAGGCCTCCTCCTGTTGTAACTGAGTCAGATAGAGAGCTCCACCCTCCAGTTGTAACTGAGTCAGATAGAGAGCTCCACCCTCCAGTTGTAACTGAGTCAGATAGAGAGGCCCCCTCCAGTTGTAACTGAGTCAGATAGAGAAGGCCTCCTCCAGTTGTAACTGAGTCAGATAGAGAAGGCCCCCTCCAGTTGTAACTGAGTCAGATAGAGAGCTCCACCCTCCAGTTGTAACTGAGTCAGATAGAGAAGACCCCCTCCAGTTGTAACTGAGTCAGATAGAGAGCTCCACCCTCCAGTTGTAACTGAGTCAGATAGAGAGCTCCACCCTCCAGTTGTAAGTGAGTCAGATAGAGAAGGCCCCCTCCAGTTGTAACTGAGTCAGATAGAGAGCTCCACCCTCCAGTTGTAACTGAGTCAGATAGAGAAGGCCCCCTCCAGTTGTAACTGAGTCAGATAGAGAAGGCCCCCTCCAGTTGTAAATGAGTCAGATAGAGAAGGCTCCTCCAGTTGTAACTGAGTCAGATAGAGAAGGCTCCTCCAGTTGTAACTGAGTCAGATAGAGAGCTCCACCCTCCAGTTGTAACTGAGTCAGATAGAGAGCTCCACCCTCCAGTTGTAACTTGAGTCAGATAGAGAGCTCCACCCTCCAATTGTAACTGAGTCAGATAGAGAGCTCCACCCTCCAGTTGTAATTAGTCAGATAGAGAGCTCTACCCTCCAGTTGTAACTGAGTCAGATAGAGAGCTCCACCCTCCAGTTGTAACTGAGTCAGATAGAGAAGGCCCCCTCCAGTTGTAACTGAGTCAGATAGAGAGCTCCACCCTCCAGTTGTAACTGAGTCAGATAGAGAGCTCCACCCTCCAGTTGTAACTGAGTCAGATAGAGAGCTTCACCCTCCAGTTGTAACTGAGTCAGATAGAGAAGGCTCCTCCAGTTGTAACTGAGTCAGATAGAGAGCTCCACCCTCCAGTTGTAACTGAGTCAGATAGAGAAGGCTCCTCCAGTTGTAACTGAGTCAGATAGAGAGCTCCACCCTCCAGTTGTAACTGAGTCAGATAGAGAGCTCCACCCTCCAGTTGTAACTGAGTCAGATAGAGAAGGCCCCCTCCAGTTCTAACTGAGTCAGATAGAGAGCTCCACCCTCCAGTTGTAACTGAGTCAGATAGAGAAGGCTCCTCCAGTTGTAACTGAGTCAGATAGAGAGCTCCACCCTCCAGTTATAACTGAGTCAGATAGAGAGCTCCACCCTCCAGTTATAACTGAGTCAGATAGAGAGCTCCACCCTCCAGTTGTAGTCAGATAGAGAAGGCCCCCTCCAGTTGTAACTGAGTCAGATAGAGAGCTCCACCCTCCAGTTGTAACTGAGTCAGATAGAGAAGGCCCCCTCCAGTTGTAACTGAGTCAGATAGAGAGCTCCACCCTCAAGTTGTAACTGAGTCAGATAGAGAGCTCCACCCTCCAGTTGTAACTGAGTCAGATAGAGAGCTCCACCCTCCAGTTGTAATGAGTCAGATAGAGAAGGCTCCTCCAGTTGTAACTGAGTCAGATAGAGAGCTCCACCCTCCAGTTGTAACTGAGTCAGATAGAGTGGGTCCCTCCTCCATTCACACTTTATAGCTACATGGGAAGTCTCTATTGATAATGCAAATACACTGAGCTGCACTTTGTTATAAGTATCAGCTGCATTGATGGAAGAGTGGGAAACTACATTAGATTATATCTGCAGTAGAACTAACAAGAGAGATCCATCCAGGAGTTCTTTTGCCGAGGGGAAATGGATGCAGCTATTTCCTGGGTGTAGTTTTGCTAGCAGATTAGCTTCCAAAAACTGCAGGATTTGGTCAGCTGTTGAAATGTCTGTTTCAATCATTGGCTGTTTAGTTAATCATGCACCCCCACAAGCTGGGGCTTTCATATTTCATAGCAATGACTGCTTCAATGGGAATAATTGACAACCACAGTTCCTATTGGGCACGGTGACAATTATATATGGCAATGTCTCTCTCTCTCTCACACACACATCACACACACACACCATGTACACACACACACACACACACACCATGTACACACACACACACCGTGTACACACACATCACATGTACACACACACACACCATGTACACACACACACACCATGTACACACACATCACATGTACACACACACACCATGTACACACACACACATCACATGTACACACACACATCATATGTACACACACACCATGTACACACACACACTCACCATGTATGTACACACATCACATGTACACACACATACACCATGTACACACACACATCACATGTACACTTACACACAAACCATGATGTATGTACACACCATGTACACACACACCGCATATACACACATATGTACCACACAGAACCTTCCTCTGCTCACCACCCTTCCTGAGGAGCACCTCTCGGTGAACTTCTCCACCATCAACGGCAGCTACCATCACGTGACTGCCCTCAAGGCAGGCCACACCTCCCTCCTCTCTGTGCTCTCCTTCCTCAAACACCCTGTATCTGGAGACCTATTCAACCTTTCCATCCCTGTGAGCAAGAAGCAGCTGCTGGAGATTTACGACCCCATCCGCGTACGGCCACCTCGCCTAGCCTTACTATGGGACAAGCAAATCGACTTTCATTACAGATATTCTTTAAAAGTATGTACAAGAATATTATCTGTGTTTTAACGGGGGGGGGGGGGGGGGGGGCAAACTAATTTAGTAGTAATAAGTGTTTAAAAACTTGTGGTTACCACTTTATAGCTCCATAGATTCTGTAAACTTCGTGGTATGGACTTGATATATATAATAGCTCAAAAGATAGGTCTCTCTGTGAGCTCTCTTTTGATACTAAAATATTTTCCATGGGTATAACTATAGCAAAGTTACTGGAGCTACAAGTGGAAGGAACCTCAAAAACCTGAATGACTGATTTTCACGCATAAATATCTCCAGATTGCCAATGCTAGAGAGCCGAAATTAGCACCAGTGGCTAGAGGAAGCCCTACTCTATGCAATGACTGGTTTCATTAGGCACTAAAACATGGTCAAGCGTGTGGTTTGGAAATGAATTTTACGGAATTTTAACGATTACAACCAGGCTCTTGACCACATACTTAAGTTTTAGTGCCTAATGAAACCAGTCGTTGCACAGAGTAGGGCTTCCTCTAGCCACTGGTGCTAATTTCAGCTCTCGAGCACTTGGCAATCTGGAGATATTTATGTGGCTAAATCAGGCACTCGGGTTTTGAGGTACCCTCCACTTTAGCTCCAGTAACTTAGCCATAGTTGGAAAATGTGCAAAAGAGAGCACACAGAGAGACCTATCTTTGAGCATATCAAGTCCATGCCATGAAGCTTGCAGAACTATGGAACTACTATAAAGTGGTAACCACAAGTTTTTTTTTTACACTTTACTACTAAAATGGTTTCGTCCCCCCTTAACCCTTTAAGGTGCTACTTGATAAATACCCTTTGTATTAACCCTTTAAGGTGCTAGATAAATATCTGTGGTAGTAGTAACTAAAAGTTTGTTTGACCTTTAGTGAGATTATGATAAATATTATCTGTTTTAACCCATTGAGGTACTGGATAAATATTATCTATGTAGGTGCTGAATATAAACAATATTGGTCTCAACAAACTCAGTTGATATAACCTGACTTTCTCGATAATTAACTTAAATTTAAATTGATCAATGAGAAAGTCATTGCATTGGTGTATCAAAAAAATGTTAATGGGGGTTATGAAGATCAAATGAGTGGGCATGTTCCCTTATGCTTCCATCTAAGTAATCAGTAATCCTAGCATCAAGATGGATCTCTGAGTGGTTTAATAAGGACCTTGAAGGTAGTGGAGGCTAGGTGGGTATGGGACTGGCAAGTAGGAGGGTTGAGTTTTTGGGGTATGGATTATTTTGCAAGAGGTTGAGTTGGATATAGGAAAGTTAAGTGAGTTTTTCTTGTGGATAAAATTAGCGTAACCAATTTAAAAGAAATACACTACAGTTAATAAAACTCCAGCTTAACATATTAATTAGGTAATAAAACTCAATATTATGAAAGGTAAGTAGCTAACGAGAGTCTTGCCAATGACCAATGTATATTGATTACTATAGGTGTAAAATAAGCGACCCTGTACCTCCCTCTAAGGTCAAAGGTCAAAGGTAACAACCACAACTAGCTTTTACTGCTTCTTTCTTATTAGGCATATGGTGGGAGTGGCTCGTACTTCTGGTCATGTGATCCAGAAGGTGTTGTCAGTGTAACGGGAAATGGAACGCTGGAGGTATTGGAACAAGGGATGACGATGGTGTACGCAGCTGACGTCAGGAACCAGGCGCACTTTAACCACTCAGAGGTCAGTCTAATTAAAAAGTTGACGACTATAAAAAATTACATTTGCAAAATTGTCGTCTGTCCTGAGAAAGTCAGAGGACTTTCCTTGGCTTATGACCACCATTTACCAACCTTTTTGACTCGTGTTTGTGACTACCCTTTATCACACATCTTGACTCAAAGGTTGATGGTATGACTACCCTTTACCATACTTCTTGAGTGATGTGGCTACCCTTTACCATACTTTCAACACTGTGTTATGTCCACCCTTTACCATACTTCTTGACTCAAGGGTGTGACTATCCTTTACCATACATTTTGACTCGTGGTTGATGGTATGACTGCCCTTTGTGTTCCTCTACCATGACGTACCTAATGCAGGCACTAAATATATGCTGGCTCAATTTACTCGTTGAGTTGAACACAGGACTGTGTGAAAACTTAGACTGGCATAGTAGTCCCGAATTACTTCAGGATTCGTCCAGAGGAGATCTCTTCATGTTCAGATGTGCTAGACTCATCTATCACATCTTTTATTGAGACTCCTTTACTCACTGTTGTATGCTGCCTACTTCTGAGTGTGGGTCTGTTGGACTGGCTCATCCCTTAGTGAGAGCTGTGTGTCTAGTGTGCAGGAGGTTGCTGCTGAGTGTAGGTCTGTTGGACTGGCTCATCCCTTAGTGAGAGCTGTGTGTCTAGTGTGCAGGAGGTTGCTGCTGAGTGTAGGTGTGTTGGACTGGCTCATCCCTTAGTGAGAGCTGTGTGTCTAGTGTGCAGGAGGTTGCTGCTGAGTGTAGGTGTGTTGGACTGGCTCATCCCTTAGTGAGAGCTGTGTGTCTAGTGTGCAGGAGGTTACTGCTGAGTGTAGGTGTGTTGGACTGGCTCATCCCTTAGTGAGAGCTGTGTGTCTAGTGTGCAGGAGGTTGCTGCTGAGTGTAGGTGTGTTGGACTGGCTCATCCCTTAGTGAGAGCTGTGTGTCTAGTGTGCAGGAGGTTGCTGCTGAGTGTAGGTGTGTTGGACTGGCTCATCCCTTAGTGAGAGCTGTGTGTCTAGTGTGCAGGAGGTTGCTGCTGAGTGTAGGTGTGTTGGACTGGCTCATCCCTTAATGAGAGCTATGTGTCTGGTGAGGTTGCTGCTGAGTGTAGGTGTGTTGGACTGGCTCATCCCTTAGTGAGAGCTGTGTGTCTAGTGTGCAGGAGGTTGCTGCTGAGTGTAGGTGTGTTGGACTGGCTCATCCCTTAGTGAGAGCTGTGTGTCTAGTGTGCAGGAGGTTACTGCTGAGTGTAGGTGTGTTGGACTGGCTCATCCCTTAGTGAGAGCTGTGTGTCTAGTGTGCAGGAGGTTGCTGCTGAGTGTAGGTGTGTTGGACTGGCTCATCCCTTAGTGAGAGCTGTGTGTCTAGTGTGCAGGAGGTTGCTGCTGAGTGTAGGTGTGTTGGACTGGCTCATCCCTTAGTGAGAGCTGTGTGTCTAGTGTGCAGGAGGTTGCTGCTGAGTGTAGGTGTGTTGGACTGGCTCATCCCTTAATGAGAGCTATGTGTCTGGTGAGGTTGCTGCTGAGTGTAGGTGTGTTGGACTGGCTCATCCCTTAGTGAGAGCTGTGTGTCTAGTGTGCAGGAGGTTACTGCTGAGTGTAGGTGTGTTGGACTGGCTCATCCCTTAGTGAGAGCTGTGTGTCTAGTGTGCAGGAGGTTGCTGCTGAGTGTAGGTGTGTTGGACTGGCTCATCCCTTAGTGAGAGCTGTGTGTCTAGTGTGCAGGAGGTTGCTGCTGAGTGTAGGTGTGTTGGACTGGCTCATCCCTTAGTGAGAGCTGTGTGTCTAGTGTGCAGGAGGTTGCTGCTGAGTGTAGGTGTGTTGGACTGGCTCATCCCTTAGTGAGAGCTGTGTGTCTAGTGTGCAGGAGGTTGCTGCTGAGTGTAGGTGTGTTGGACTGGCTCATCCCTTAGTGAGAGCTGTGTGTCTAGTGTGCAGGAGGTTGCTGCTGAGTGTAGGTGTGTTGGACTGGCTCATCCCTTAGTGAGAGCTGTGTGTCTAGTGTGCAGGAGGTTGCTGCTGAGTGTAGGTGTGTTGGACTGGCTCATCCCTTAGTGAGAGCTGTGTGTCTAGTGTGCAGGAAGTTGCTGCTGAGTGCAGGTGTGTTGGACTGGCTCATCCCTTAGTGAGAGCTGTGTGTCTAGTGTGCAGGAGGTTGCTGCTGAGTGTAGGTGTGTTGGACTGGCTCATCCCTTAGTGAGAGCTGTGTGCCTAGTGTGCAGGAGGTTGGTGCTGAGTGTAGGTGTGTTGGACTGGCTCATCCCTTAGTGAGAGCTGTGTGCCTAGTGTGCAGGAGGTTGGTGCTGAGTGTAGGTGTGTTGGACTGGCTCATCCCTTAGTGAGAGCTGTGTGTCTGGTGAGGTTGCTGCTGAGTGTAGGTGTGTTGGACTGGCTCATCCCTTAGTGAGAGCTGTGTGTCTAGTGTGCAGGAGGTTGCTGCTGAGTGTAGGTGTGTTGGACTGGCTCATCCCTTAGTGAGAGCTGTGTGTCTAGTGTGCAGGAGGTTGCTGCTGAGTGTAGGTGTGTTGGACTGGCTCATCCCTTAGTGAGAGCTGTGTGTCTAGTGTGCAGGAGGTTGCTGCTGAGTGTAGGTGTGTTGGACTGGCTCATCCCTTAGTGAGAGCTGTGTGTCTAGTGTGCAGGAGGTTGCTGCTGAGTGTAGGTGTGTTGGACTGGCTCATCCCTTAGTGAGAGCTGTGTGTCTAGTGTGCAGGAGGTTGTTGCTGAGTGTAGGTGTGTTGGACTGGCTCATCCCTTAGTGAGAGCTGTGTGTCTAGTGTGCAGGAGGTTGCTGCTGAGTGTAGGTGTGTTGGACTGGCTCATCCCTTAGTGAGAGCTGTGTGTCTAGTGTGCAGGAGGTTGCTGCTGAGTGTAGGTGTGTTGGACTGGCTCATCCCTTAGTGAGAGCTGTGTGTCTAGTGTGTAGGAGGTTGCTGCTGAGTGTAGGTGTGTTGGACTGGCTCATCCCTTAGTGAGAGCTGTGTGTCTAGTGTGCAGGAGGTTGCTGCTGAGTGTAGGTGTGTTGGACTGGCTCATCCCTTAGTGAGAGCTGTGTGTCTAGTGTGCAGGAGGTTGCTGCTGAGTGTAGGTGTGTTGGACTGGCTCATCCCTTAGTGAGAGCTGTGTGTCTAGTGTGCAGGAGGTTGCTGCTGAGTGTAGGTGTGTTGGACTGGCTCATCCCTTAGTGAGAGCTGTGTGTCTAGTGTGCAGGAGGTTGCTGCTGAGTGTAGGTGTGTTGGACTGGCTCATCCCTTAGTGAGAGCTGTGTGTCTAGTGTGCAGGAGGTTGCTGCTGAGTGTAGGTGTGTTGGACTGGCTCATCCCTTAGTGAGAGCTGTGTGTCTAGTGTGTAGGAGGTTGCTGCTGAGTGTAGGTGTGTTGGACTGGCTCATCCCTTAGTGAGAGCTGTGTGTCTAGTGTGCAGGAGGTTGCTGCTGAGTGTAGGTGTGTTGGACTGGCTCATCCCTTAGTGAGAGCTGTGTGTCTAGTGTGCAGGAGGTTGCTGCTGAGTGTAGGTGTGTTGGACTGGCTCATCCCTTAGTGAGAGCTGTGTGTCTAGTGTGCAGGAGGTTGCTGCTGAGTGTAGGTGTGTTGGACTGGCTCATCCCTTAGTGAGAGCTGTGTGTCTAGTATGCAGGAGGTTGCTGCTGAGTGTAGGTGTGTTGGACTGGCTCATCCCTTAGTGAGAGCTGTGTGTCTAGCAGGGTTGTATACAGAAATTTTGCCAAGGGGGGGCGAACTTGAGATATGGAAAAATAAGGGGGGGCAGAGAGCCTGGATGGTGCGGAAAGGGGACGTGCACCCTGGGCTTCCGCGTGGAGTACGAAAGTGTTTTACCCACAGGTATTTTTGCAGTACTAACTGTATATATAGCTGCTACTTATGATGGCATGCACTTTTTCTAAAATCTTTAGTACAACATTCCATCTTAAATATTTGCTGAAGTTGCATGCTACGGCAATCAGCATATATAGATTAGATATAGTCACTTGTCACTCGTATAATGGAGGTGGGCTTTTGTGAAATCGAATTATGTTGCATTCCATGCATTTTCTTACAAAATCATGGACAACAGGTTTCATACACAATTTTTCTCTAGTTCTCTAGGGGGGGGGGGGGGGGGGGGGGGGGTGGAAATGGTTGGTCACTTGGTGCCCTAATTTTTGTTAATATTTTCTTAACATGTTCATAAGTCGTAAAAGGGGGGTCTGGGGGGAAGATCCCCCCATATTTTTTTTTGCTTTTACAATGTCTGAGGATAGCTATTTTGACTGACTACCAATGGCATTATGCTATACCGAACTATGGCTAGACTGTATATATTTCTCATGATATTGTAGCTGCTTGGAAAAAGGAGAGCATGTGTCATGACACGATGACATCACACACCACCACGTGCTCTCCTTTGTAGGTTTGTCACTTCTTTTGTTTCTCCTTCTTTCCCACTCCCTCTCTCTCAGTATTTTTAACTCAGTCCATTATGTCATGGTCTTCAAGTCTAATCTTAGACATGATGTCATCACACGCCACCACGTGTTCTCCTTTGTAGGTTTGTCACTTCTTCAGTTCCCTCCTTCTTTCCCACTCTCTCTCAGTATTTTTAACTCAGTCCATTATGTCATGGTCTTAAAGTCATCACACACCACCACGTGTTCTCCTTTGTAGGTTTGTCACTTCTTCAGTTCCCTCCTTCTTTCCCACTCTCTCTCAGTATTTTTAACTCAGTCCATTATGTCATGGTCTTAAAGTCTCTATAAAAGAAACCTTACTAGCTGATTTCTCTTCATATTAATATGGATATTCGCTCATACTTTGCAAGTACTTCTCAAGCCTCTTCTCATGCTAATAGCAGCGATAGCGAAGATAGCAGAACAGATAGCTCTGAGCATGTCGAGGCATCTAGTCCTAGCCTTAGTCCTCCACCTTCAAAGAAAAGCAAGCAAAACAAACACCGCTCTTCTGTATCCACGAAGAGAAAATACTCTAAGAGCTGGGAGAAAGATTTCAGTTGGCTCTATTATGACGAGGATAGCGATGGTGCCTTTTGCAAGGTTTGCAAGCAATCTGGTCTGCAGCGTACTGGAGGAGTGTGGGTCACACAACCTTGCAGAAATTGGAAGAAAGCTGTTGAAAAAATGAAAGCTCATGCGAGAAGTGACTTCCATATCCATGCAACTCAAGCTCTTTTTGCAGCTAAAGGAGCAGCCAAAAGTGGAACAGTTGTACAGCAACTCCAGAATGTTTTAGCTCGCAAAAGAGCTCAGAACAGAGCTGCAGTGAAGTGCCTGATCCTACTCACTCATTTTCTTACGAAAGAACAAGTTGCACATTCGACAAAATTTGAGAAGCTGGTTGACGTGGTGGTTCGATGTGGCAGCCAACATTTGAAGCAATTCTTAGAAACTGCACCAAGAAATGCTGTGTACACATCAAGAGTGGCTGTGGTTGAATTCATCGAATCATTGGGGACATGGGTGGAGGAGTCGATTCTGAAGCGACTTCAAAAGGCACCTATGTACAGCCTCATGGCAGATGAGTGCACAGATGTCACCAACGTAGAAGAATTGTCTGTGTTTTGCCGCTGGGAGGAAGATGGTGTACCAGTAGAGTGCTTTCTGGAGCTTATTCCATTGAAGAAGGCTGATGCAGAGACCATCTATTCTAATCTCATCGATTGTTTAAAGAAGAAAGGTCTACAAGTCGGAAGAATAGTTGGATTGGGATTTGATGGAGCTGCAACTTTTTCTGGACGAAAGACCGGGGTTCAGGCACGTATCAAGAAACATACTCCTCACGCTCTGTTTATACACTGCCACTGTCACTTACTGCAGTTGGCTTGTGTGCAAGCTGCCAATAAAACTCCTGGAATTGCTCATGTTTACAGAACATTGACTACTCTTTGGAAGCATTTTCGCAATTCCCCCAAGCGAGCAGAGTGTCTGAAGGAGGTACAGCACGTTCTTGAACTTCCAGAAATGAAAGTGATCAAGCCATCTGACACACGCTGGCTGGCACATGAAAGGTGTGTCAAAGCTGTCAAAGCAAGTTATTCTGCAATTGTAATCACCATTGGGAACATCTACGAGACGTCCCACGAGCCAGAAGCTCTTGGAATCCATGGTGCCCTCTGCAAATTGTCTACGATTGCAGCTATATATTTGCTTGATTTCACTCTACCACAAGTAGCCAAGCTCAGCAAAGCACTTCAGGCAGAGCAGCTTGACCTCTCGTTGATATCATTCCTTGTTGATGCTACTGTTAAATCCTTGGATGATGCAGTTTTGCCTGGAGCGAACTGGGTGTTGGAGCTTCTTGAAAACGTTGAAGACTTGAAGTCATCTACAAAGGTGTCTATTGACGCTGATAAAATACTTTCGTTCCAGAATGTTGTTGGTAAGCCTTTTGTTGCTGATTTAAAGGCCAACATAACAAGCCGATTTTCTTCATCCAATGCTGTTGTATCAGCATTGTCTATATTCGATCCACGGAAAGTTCCAAAACCAGATTCAGTATCTTTTCCCACTTATGGAGACACGTCTGTTGAGAAACTGATTGCTCACTACGGAGAAGATAGAGATGCAGAAACATTGGATGGAGAAGAAACAGTGAAGACAGCCATGATTTCCACTGAAATACTTACAGAGTGGAAAACATTCCGCCAGCTGTTAGTCAAGCAACCACGGGATACTACTGCATCACAGCTGAAAGAACTTGTTTCAAACGACATGCTCAAGGCCATGTTTCCCAATTTGCACAAGATTGCCTCCATCTGCTTATCGATTCCAGTTTCTACTGCTTCTGTGGAGAGAAGCTTCTCACAGATGAAGATGATCAAGACTCGTTTGCGTAATTCTCTAAGTGACTGCAGCCTTTCTCACCTTATGAGGATTGCTATAGAGGCACCAGAAGTACTCTCTGAGAGCGACCTTGAAGAGATTGTGGACGTATGGCAGAGAAAACCAAGAAGAACCTCAGTTTGACATTCCTATCATTTGAACCTGATATCATAAGCTTATTACACCTTTCTTGTATTACACCTTTCTTGACATTATTAAAAAAAAAATCTCTAATTTCAAGGGGGGGGGCGAGAATGATACAAGGGGGGGGCGAATGCCCCCCCCCCCCGCCCCCCCCTAAATACACCCCTGGTCTAGTGTAGGAGGTTGCTGCTGAGTGTAGGTGTGTTGGACTGGCTCATCCCTTAGTGAGAGCTGTGTGTCTAGTGTAGGAGGTTGCTGCTGAGTGTAGGTGTGTTGGACTGGCTCATCCCTTAGTGAGAGCTGTGTGTCTAGTATGCAGGAGGTTGCTGCTGAGTGTAGGTGTGTTGGACTGGCTCATCCCTTAGTGAGAGCTGTGTGTCTAGTGTGCAGGAGGTTGCTGCTGAGTGTAGGTGTGTTGGACTGGCTCATCCCTTAGTGAGAGCTGTGTGTCTAGTGAGGTTGCTGCTGAGTGTAGGTGTGTTGGACTGGCTCATCCCTTAGTGAGAGCTGTGTGTCTAGTGTGCAGGAGGTTGCTGCTGAGTGTAGGTGTGTTGGACTGGCTCATCCCTTAGTGAGAGCTGTGTGTCTAGTGTGCAGGAGGTTGCTGCTGAGTGTAGGTGTGTTGGACTGGCTCATCCCTTAGTGAGAGCTGTGTGTCTAGTGTGCAGGAGGTTGCTGCTGAGTGTAGGTGTGTTGGACTGGCTCATCCCTTAGTGAGAGCTGTGTGTCTAGTGTGTAGGAGGTTGCTGCTGAGTGTAGGTGTGTTGGACTGGCTCATCCCTTAGTGAGAGCTGTGTGTCTAGTGTAGGAGGTTGCTGCTGAGTGTAGGTGTGTTGGACTGGCTCATCCCTTAGTGAGAGCTGTGTGTCTAGTATGCAGGAGGTTGCTGCTGAGTGTAGGTGTGTTGGACTGGCTCATCCCTTAGTGAGAGCTGTGTGTCTAGTGTGCAGGAGGTTGCTGCTGAGTGTAGGTGTGTTGGACTGGCTCATCCCTTAGTGAGAGCTGTGTGTCTAGTGTGCAGGAGGTTGCTGCTGAGTGTAGGTGTGTTGGACTGGCTCATCCCTTAGTGAGAGCTGTGTGTCTAGTGTGCAGGAGGTTGCTGCTGAGTGTAGGTGTGTTGGACTGGCTCATCCCTTAGTGAGAGCTGTGTGTCTAGTGTGCAGGAGGTTGCTGCTGAGTGTAGGTGTGTTGGACTGGCTCATCCCTTAGTGAGAGCTGTGTGTCTAGTGTGCAGGAGGTTGCTGCTGAGTGTAGGTGTGTTGGACTGGCTCATCCCTTAGTGAGAGCTGTGTGTCTAGTGTGTAGGAGGTTGCTGCTGAGTGTAGGTGTGTTGGACTGGCTCATCCCTTAGTGAGAGCTGTGTGTCTAGGGAGGTTGCTGCTGAGTGTAGGTGTGATGGACTGGCTCATCCCTTAGTGAGAGCTGTGTGTCTGGTGAGGTTGCTGCTGAGTGTAGGTGTGTTGGACTGGCTCATCCCTTAGTGAGAGCTGTGTGTCTAGTGTGCAGGAGGTTGCTGCTAAGTGTAGGTGTGTTGGACTGGCTCATCCCTTAGTGAGAGCTGTGTGTCTAGTGTGCAGGAGGTTGCTGCTGAGTGTAGGTGTGTTGGACTGGCTCATCCCTTAGTGAGAGCTGTGTGTCTGGTGAGGTTGCTGCTGAGTGTAGGTGTGTTGGACTGGCTCATCCCTTAGTGAGAGCTGTGTGTCTAGTGTGTAGGAGGTTGCTGCTGAGTGTAGGTGTGTTGGACTGGCTCATCCCTTAGTGAGAGCTGTGTGTCTAGTGTGCAGGAGGTTGCTGCTGAGTGTAGGTGTGTTGGACTGGCTCATCCCTTAGTGAGAGCTGTGTGTCTAGTGTGCAGGAGGTTGCTGCTGAGTGTAGGTGTGTTGGACTGGCTCATCCCTTAGTGAGAGCTGTGTGTCTAGTGTGCAGGAGGTTGTTGCTGAGTGTAGGTGTGATGGACTGGCTCATCCCTTAGTGAGAGCTGTGTGTCTAGTGTGCAGGAGGTTGCTGCTGAGTGTAGGTGTGTTGGACTGGCTCATCCCTTAGTGAGAGCTGTGTGTCTGGGCAGGAGGTTGCTGCTGAGTGTAGGTGTGTTGGACTGGCTCATCCCTTAGTGAGAGCTGTGTGTCTGGTGAGGTTGCTGCTGAGTGTAGGTGTGTTGGACTGGCTCATCCCTTAGTGAGAGCTGTGTGTCTGGTGAGGTTGCTGCTGAGTGTAGGTGTGTTGGACTGGCTCATCCCTTAGTGAGAGCTGTGTGTCTGGTGAGGTTGCTGCTGAGTGTAGGTGTGTTGGACTGGCTCATCCCTTAGTGAGAGCTGTGTGTCTAGTGTGCAGGAGGTTGCTGCTGAGTGTAGGTGTGTTGGACTGGCTCATCCCTTAGTGAGAGCTGTGTGTCTAGTATGCAGGAGGTTGCTGCTGAGTGTAGGTGTGTTGGACTGGCTCATCCCTTAGTGAGAGCTGTGTGTCTAGTGTGCAGGAGGTTGCTGCTGAGTGTAGGTGTGTTGGACTGGCTCATCCCTTAGTGAGAGCTGTGTGTCTAGTGTGTAGGAGGTTGCTGCTGAGTGTAGGTGTGTTGGACTGGCTCATCCCTTAGTGAGAGCTGTGTGTCTAGTGAGGTTGCTGCTGAGTGTAGGTGTGTTGGACTGGCTCATCCCTTAGTGAGAGCTGTGTGTCTAGTGTGCAGGAGGTTGCTGCTGAGTGTAGGTGTGTTGGACTGGCTCATCCCTTAGTGAGAGCTGTGTGTCTGGTGAGGTTGCTGCTGAGTGTAGGTGTGTTGGACTGGCTCATCCCTTAGTGAGAGCTGTGTGTCTGGTGAGGTTGCTGCTGAGTGTAGGTGTGTTGGACTGGCTCATCCCTTAGTGAGAGCTGTGTGTCTAGTGTGTAGGAGGTTGCTGCTGAGTGTAGGTGTGTTGGACTGGCTCATCCCTTAGTGAGAGCTGTGTGTCTAGTGTGCAGGAGGTTGCTGCTGAGTGTAGGTGTGTTGGACTGGCTCATCCCTTAGTGAGAGCTGTGTGTCTGGTATGCAGGAGGTTGCTGCTGAGTGTAGGTGTGTTGGACTGGCTCATCCCTTAGTGAGAGCTGTGTGTCTGGTGAGGTTGCTGCTGAGTGTAGGTGTGTTGGACTGGCTCATCCCTTAGTGAGAGCTGTGTGTCTAGTGTGCAGGAGGTTGCTGCTGAGTGTAGGTGTGTTGGACTGGCTCATCCCTTAGTGAGAGCTGTGTGTCTAGTGTGCAGGAGGTTGCTGCTGAGTGTAGGTGTGTTGGACTGGCTCATCCCTTAGTGAGAGCTGTGTGTCTAGTGTGCAGGAGGTTGCTGCTGAGTGTAGGTGTGTTGGACTGGCTCATCCCTTAGTGAGAGCTGTGTGTCTAGTATGCAGGAGGTTGCTGCTGAGTGTAGGTGTGTTGGACTGGCTCATCCCTTAGTGAGAGCTGTGTGTCTAGTGTGCAGGAGGTTGCTGCTGAGTGTAGGTGTGTTGGACTGGCTCATCCCTTAGTGAGAGCTGTGTGTCTAGTGTGCAGGAGGTTGCTGCTGAGTGTAGGTGTGTTGGACTGGCTCATCCCTTAGTGAGAGCTGTGTGTCTAGTGTGTAGGAGGTTGCTGCTGAGTGTAGGTGTGTTGGACTGGCTCATCCCTTAGTGAGAGCTGTGTGTCTAGTGTGTAGGAGGTTGCTGCTGAGTGTAGGTGTGTTGGACTGGCTCATCCCTTAGTGGAGCTGTGTGTCTCACGAGGTTGCTGCTGAGTGTAGGTGTGTTGGACTGGCTCATCCCTTAGTGAGAGCTGTGTGTCTAGTGTGCAGGAGGTTGCTGCTGAGTGTAGGTGTGTTGGACTGGCTCATCCCTTAGTGAGAGCTGTGTGTCTAGTGTGCAGGAGGTTGCTGCTGAGTGTAGGTGTGTTGGACTGGCTCATCCCTTAGTGAGAGCTGTGTGTCTAGTGTGCAGGAGGTTGCTGCTGAGTGTAGGTGTGTTGGACTGGCTCATCCCTTAGTGAGAGCTGTGTGTCTAGTGTGCAGGAGGTTGCTGCTTAGTGTAGGTGTGTTGGACTGGCTCATCCCTTAGTGAGAGCTGTGTGTCTAGTATGCAGGAGGTTGCTGCTGAGTGTAGGTGTGTTGGACTGGCTCATCCCTTAGTGAGAGCTGTGTGTCTAGTGTGCAGGAGGTTGCTGCTGAGTGTAGGTGTGTTGGACTGGCTCATCCCTTAGTGAGAGCTGTGTGTCTAGTGTGCAGGAGGTTGCTGCTGAGTGTAGGTGTGTTGGACTGGCTCATCCCTTAGTGAGAGCTGTGTGTCTAGTGAGGTTGCTGCTGAGTGTAGGTGTGTTGGACTGGCTCATCCCTTAGTGAGAGCTGTGTGTCTAGTGTGTAGGAGGTTGCTGCTGAGTGTAGGTGTGTTGGACTGGCTCATCCCTTAGTGAGAGCTGTGTATCTAGTGTGCAGGAGGTTGCTGCTGAGTGTAGGTGTGTTGGACTGGCTCATCCCTTAGTGAGAGCTGTGTGTCTAGTGTGCAGGAGGTTGCTGCTGAGTGTAGGTGTGTTGGACTGGCTCATCCCTTAGTGAGAGCTGTGTGTCTAGTGTGCAGGAGGTTGCTGCTGAGTGTAGGTGTGTTGGACTGGCTCATCCCTTAGTGAGAGCTGTGTGTCTAGTGTGCAGGAGGTTGCTGCTGAGTGTAGGTGTGTTGGACTGGCTCATCCCTTAGTGAGAGCTGTGTGTCTAGTGTGTAGGAGGTTGCTGCTGAGTGTAGGTGTGTTGGACTGGCTCATCCCTTAGTGAGAGCTGTGTGTCTAGTGTGCAGGAGGTTGCTGCTGAGTGTAGGTGTGTTGGACTGGCTCATCCCTTAGTGAGAGCTGTGTGTCTAGTGTAGGAGGTTGCTGCTGAGTGTAGGTGTGTTGGACTGGCTCATCCCTTAGTGAGAGCTGTGTGTCTAGTGAGGTTGCTGCTGAGTGTAGGTGTGTTGGACTGGCTCATCCCTTAGTGAGAGCTGTGTGTCTTGTGAGGTTGCTGCTGAGTGTAGGTGTGTTGGACTGGCTCATCCCTTAGTGAGCGCTGTGTGTCTAGTGTGTAGGAGGTTGCTGCTGAGTGTAGGTGTGTTGGACTGGCTCATCCCTTAGTGAGAGCTGTGTGTCTAGTGTGCAGGAGGTTGCTGCTGAGTGTAGGTGTGTTGGACTGGCTCATCCCTTAGTGAGAGCTGTGTGTCTAGTGAGGTTGCTGCTGAGTGTAGGTGTGTTGGACTGGCTCATCCCTTAGTGAGAGCTGTGTGTCTAGTGTGCAGGAGGTTGCTGCTGAGTGTAGGTGTGTTGGACTGGCTCATCCCTTAGTGAGAGCTGTGTGTCTAGTGTGCAGGAGGTTGCTGCTGAGTGTAGGTGTGTTGGACTGGCTCATCCCTTAGTGAGAGCTGTGTGTCTAGTGTGCAGGAGGTTGCTGCTGAGTGTAGGTGTGTTGGACTGGCTCATCCCTTAGTGAGAGCTGTGTGTCTGGTATGCAGGAGGTTGCTGCTGAGTGTAGCTGTGTTGGACTGGCTCATCCCTTAGTGAGAGCTGTGTGTCTAGTGTGTAGGAGGTTGCTGCTGAGTGTAGGTGTGTTGGACTGGCTCATCCCTTAGTGAGAGCTGTGTGTCTAGTGTGCAGGAGGTTGCTGCTGAGTGTAGGTGTGTTGGACTGGCTCATCCCTTAGTGAGAGCTGTGTGTCTGGTGAGGTTGCTGCTGAGTGTAGGTGTGTTGGACTGGCTCATCCCTTAGTGAGAGCTGTGTGTCTAGTGTGCAGGAGGTTGCTGCTTAGTGTAGGTGTGTTGGACTGGCTCATCCCTTAGTGAGAGCTGTGTGTCTAGTGTGCAGGAGGTTGCTGCTGAGTGTAGGTGTGTTGGACTGGCTCATCCCTTAGTGAGAGCTGTGTATCTAGTGTGCAGGAGGTTGCTGCTGAGTGTAGGTGTGTTGGACTGGCTCATCCCTTAGTGAGAGCTGTGTGTCTAGTGTGCAGGAGGTTGCTGCTGAGTGTAGGTGTGTTGGACTGGCTCATCCCTTAGTGAGAGCTGTGTGTCTAGTGTGCAGGAGGTTGCTGCTGAGTGTAGGTGTGTTGGACTGGCTCATCCCTTAGTGAGAGCTGTGTGTCTAGTATGCAGGAGGTTGCTGCTGAGTGTAGGTGTGTTGGACTGGCTCATCCCTTAGTGAGAGCTGTGTGTCTAGTATGCAGGAGGTTGCTGCTGAGTGTAGGTGTGTTGGACTGGCTCATCCCTTAGTGGAGCTGTGTGTCTCAGGAGGTTGCTGCTGAGTGTAGGTGTGTTGGACTGGCTCATCCCTTAGTGAGAGCTGTGTGTCTAGTGAGGTTGCTGCTGAGTGTAGGTGTGTTGGACTGGCTCATCCCTTAGTGAGAGCTGTGTGTCTAGTATGCAGGAGGTTGCTGCTGAGTGTAGGTGTGTTGGACTGGCTCATCCCTTAGTGAGAGCTGTGTGTCTAGTGTGCAGGAGGTTGCTGCTGAGTGTAGGTGTGTTGGACTGGCTCATCCCTTAGTGAGAGCTGTGTGTCTAGTATGCAGGAGGTTGCTGCTGAGTGTAGGTGTGTTGGACTGGCTCATCCCTTAGTGAGAGCTGTGTGTCTAGTATGCAGGAGGTTGCTGCTGAGTGTAGGTGTGTTGGACTGGCTCATCCCTTAGTGGAGCTGTGTGTCTCAGGAGGTTGCTGCTGAGTGTAGGTGTGTTGGACTGGCTCATCCCTTAGTGAGAGCTGTGTGTCTAGTGAGGTTGCTGCTGAGTGTAGGTGTGTTGGACTGGCTCATCCCTTAGTGAGAGCTGTGTGTCTAGTGTGCAGGAGGTTGCTGCTGAGTGTAGGTGTGTTGGACTGGCTCATCCCTTAGTGGAGCTGTGTGTCTCAGGAGGTTGCTGCTGAGTGTAGGTGTGTTGGACTGGCTCATCCCTTAGTGAGAGCTGTGTGTCTGGTGAGGTTGCTGCTGAGTGTAGGTGTGTTGGACTGGCTCATCCCTTAGTGAGAGCTGTGTGTCTAGTATGCAGGAGGTTGCTGCTGAGTGTAGGTGTGTTGGACTGGCTCATCCCTTAGTGAGAGCTGTGTGTCTAGTGTGCAGGAGGTTGCTGCTGAGTGTAGGTGTGTTGGACTGGCTCATCCCTTAGTGAGAGCTGTGTGTCTAGTATGCAGGAGGTTGCTGCTGAGTGTAGGTGTGTTGGACTGGCTCATCCCTTAGTGAGAGCTGTGTGTCTAGTGTGCAGGAGGTTGCTGCTGAGTGTAGGTGTGTTGGACTGGCTCATCCCTTAGTGAGAGCTGTGTGTCTAGTGTGCAGGAGGTTGCTGCTGAGTGTAGGTGTGTTGGACTGGCTCATCCCTTAATGAGAGCTGTGTGTCTAGTGTGCAGGAGGTTGCTGCTGAGTGTAGGTGTGTTGGACTGGCTCATCCCTTAGTGAGAGCTGTGTGTCTAGTGTGCAGGAGGTTGCTGCTGAGTGTAGGTGTGTTGGACTGGCTCATCCCTTAGTGAGAGCTGTGTGTCTGGTGAGGTTGCTGCTGAGTGTAGGTGTGTTGGACTGGCTCATCCCTTAGTGAGAGCTGTGTGTCTAGTGAGGTTGCTGCTGAGTGTAGGTGTGTTGGACTGGCTCATCCCTTAGTGAGAGCTGTGTGTCTAGCGTGCAGGAGGTTGCTGCTGAGTGTAGGTGTGTTGGACTGGCTCATCCCTTAGTGAGAGCTGTGTGTCTGGTGAGGTTGCTGCTGAGTGTAGGTGTGTTGGACTGGCTCATCCCTTAGTGAGAGCTGTGTGTCTAGTGTGCAGGAGGTTGCTGCTGAGTGTAGGTGTGTTGGACTGGCTCATCCCTTAGTGAGAGCTGTGTGTCTGGTGAGGTTGCTGCTGAGTGTAGGTGTGTTGGACTGGCTCATCCCTTAGTGAGAGCTGTGTGTCTAGTGTGCAGGAGGTTGCTGCTGAGTGTAGGTGTGTTGGACTGGCTCATCCCTTAGTGAGAGCTGTGTGTCTAGTGTGCAGGAGGTTGCTGCTGAGTGTAGGTGTGTTGGACTGGCTCATCCCTTAGTGAGAGCTGTGTGTCCAGTGAGGTTGCTGCTGAGTGTAGGTGTGTTGGACTGGCTCATCCCTTAGTGAGAGCTGTGTGTCTAGTGTGCAGGAGGTTGCTGCTGAGTGTAGGTGTGTTGGACTGGCTCATCCCTTAGTGAGAGCTGTGTGTCTGGTGAGGTTGCTGCTGAGTGTAGGTGTGTTGGACTGGCTCATCCCTTAGTGAGAGCTGTGTGTCTAGTGTGCAGGAGGTTGCTGCTGAGTGTAGGTGTGTTGGACTGGCTCATCCCTTAGTGAGAGCTGTGTGTCTAGTATGCAGGAGGTTGTTGCTGAGTGTAGGTGTGTTGGACTGGCTCATCCCTTAGTGAGAGCTGTGTGTCTAGTGTGCAGGAGGTTGCTGCTGAGTGTAGGTGTGTTGGACTGGCTCATCCCTTAGTGAGAGCTGTGTGTCTGGTGAGCAGGAGGTTGCTGCTGAGTGTAGGTGTGTTGGACTGGCTCATCCCTTAGTGAGAGCTGTGTGTCTAGTGTGCAGGAGGTTGCTGCTGAGTGTAGGTGTGTTGGACTGGCTCATCCCTTAGTGAGAGCTGTGTGTCTAGTGTGCAGGAGGTTGCTGCTGAGTGTAGGTGTGTTGGACTGGCTCATCCCTTAGTGAGAGCTGTGTGTAGGAGGTTGCTGCTGAGTGTAGGTGTGTTGGACTGGCTCATCCCTTAGTGAGAGCTGTGTGTCTAGTGAGGTTGCTGCTGAGTGTAGGTGTGTTGGACTGGCTCATCCCTTAGTGAGAGCTGTGTGTCTGGTGAGCAGGAGGTTGCTGCTGAGTGTAGGTGTGTTGGACTGGCTCATCCCTTAGTGAGAGCTGTGTGTCTAGTGTAGGAGGTTGCTGCTGAGTGTAGGTGTGTTGGACTGGCTCATCCCTTAGTGAGAGCTGTGTGTCTAGTGAGGTTGCTGCTGAGTGTAGGTGTGTTGGACTGGCTCATCCCTTAGTGAGAGCTGTGTGTCTAGTGAGGTTGCTGCTGAGTGTAGGTGTGTTGGACTGGCTCATCCCTTAGTGAGAGCTGTGTGTCTGGTGAGGTTGTTGCTGAGTGTAGGTGTGTTGGACTGGCTCATCCCTTAGTGAGAGCTGTGTGTCTAGTGTGCAGGAGGTTGCTGCTGAGTGTAGGTGTGTTGGACTGGCTCATCCCTTAGTGAGAGCTGTGTGTCTAGTGTGCAGGAGGTTGCTGCTGAGTGTAGGTGTGTTGGACTGGCTCATCCCTTAGTGAGAGCTGTGTGTCTAGTGTGCAGGAGGTTGCTGCTGAGTGTAGGTGTGTTGGACTGGCTCATCCCTTAGTGAGAGCTGTGTGTCTAGTGTGCAGGAGGTTGCTGCTGAGTGTAGGTGTGTTGGACTGGCTCATCCCTTAGCGAGAGCTGTGTGTCTAGTGTGCAGGAGGTTGCTGCTGAGTGTAGGTGTGTTGGACTGGCTCATCCCTTAGCGAGAGCTGTGTGTCAAGTGTGCAGGAGGTTGCTGCTGAGTGTAGGTGTGTTGGACTGGCTCATCCCTTAGTGAGAGCTGTGTGTCTAGTATGCAGGAGGTTGCTGCTGAGTGTAGGTGTGTTGGACTGGCTCATCCCTTAGTGAGAGCTGTGTGTCTAGTGTGTAGGAGGTTGCTGCTGAGTGTAGGTGTGTTGGACTGGCTCATCCCTTAGTGAGAGCTGTGTGTCTGGTGAGGTTGCTGCTGAGTGTAGGTGTGTTGGACTGGCTCATCCCTTAGTGAGAGCTGTGTGTCTAGTGAGGTTGCTGCTGAGTGTAGGTGTGTTGGACTGGCTCATCCCTTAGTGAGAGCTGTGTGTCTAGTGTGCAGGAGGTTGCTGCTGAGTGTAGGTGTGTTGGACTGGCTCATCCCTTAGTGAGAGCTGTGTGTCTAGTGTGCAGGAGGTTGCTGCTGAGTGTAGGTGTGTTGGACTGGCTCATCCCTTAGTGAGAGCTGTGTGTCTAGTGAGGTTGCTGCTGAGTGTAGGTGTGTTGGACTGGCTCATCCCTTAGTGAGAGCTGTGTGTCTAGTGTGCAGGAGGTTGCTGCTGATAGTAGGTGTGTTGGACTGGCTCATCCCTTAGTGAGAGCTGTGTGTCTGGTGAGGTTGCTGCTGAGTGTAGGTGTGTTGGACTGGCTCATCCCTTAGTGAGAGCTGTGTGTCTAGTGTGCAGGAGGTTGCTGCTGAGTGTAGGTGTGTTGGACTGGCTCATCCCTTAGTGAGAGCTGTGTGTCTAGTGTGCAGGAGGTTGCTGCTGAGTGTAGGTGTGTTGGACTGGCTCATCCCTTAGTGAGAGCTGTGTGTCTAGTGTGCAGGAGGTGGCTGCTGAGTGTAGGTGTGTTGGACTGGCTCATCCCTTAGTGAGAGCTGTGTGTCTAGTGTGCAGGAGGTTGCTGCTGAGTGTAGGTGTGTTGGACTGGCTCATCCCTTAGTGAGAGCTGTGTGTCGAGTGTCTAGTGAGGTTGCTGCTGAGTGTAGGTGTGTTGGACTGGCTCATCCCTTAGTGAGAGCTGTGTGTCTAGTGTGCAGGAGGTTGCTGCTGAGTGTAGGTGTGTTGGACTGGCTCATCCCTTAGTGAGAGCTGTGTGTCTGGTGAGGTTGCTGCTGAGTGTAGGTGTGTTGGACTGGCTCATCCCTTAGTGAGAGCTGTGTGTCTAGTGTGCAGGAGGTTGCTGCTGAGTGTAGGTGTGTTGGACTGGCTCATCCCTTAGTGAGAGCTGTGTGTCTAGTGTGCAGGAGGTTGCTGCTGAGTGTAGGTGTGTTGGACTGGCTCATCCCTTAGTGAGAGCTGTGTGTCTAGTGTGCAGGAGGTTGCTGCTGAGTGTAGGTGTGTTGGACTGGCTCATCCCTTAGTGAGAGCTGTGTGTCTAGTGTAGGAGGTTGCTGCTGAGTGTAGGTGTGTTGGACTGGCTCATCCCTTAGTGAGAGCTGTGTGTCTAGTGTGCAGGAGGTTGCTGCTGAGTGTAGGTGTGTTGGACTGGCTCATCCCTTAGTGAGAGCTGTGTGTCTAGTGTGCAGGAGGTTGCTGCTGAGTGTAGGTGTGTTGGACTGGCTCATCCCTTAGTGAGAGCTGTGTGTCTGGTGTGCAGGAGGTTGCTGCTGAGTGTAGGTGTGTTGGACTGGCTCATCCCTTAGTGAGAGCTGTGTGTCTAGGGAGGTTGCTGCTGAGTGTAGGTGTGTTGGACTGGCTCATCCCTTAGTGAGAGCTGTGTGTCTAGTGTGCAGGAGGTTGCTGCTGAGTGTAGGTGTGTTGGACTGGCTCATCCCTTAGTGAGAGCTGTGTGTCTAGTGTGCAGGAGGTTGCTGCTGAGTGTAGGTGTGTTGGACTGGCTCATCCCTTAGTGAGAGCTGTGTGTCTAGGGAGGTTGCTGCTGAGTGTAGGTGTGTTGGACTGGCTCATGCCTTAGTGAGAGCTGTGTGTCTAGTGAGGTTGCTGCTGAGTGTAGGTGTGTTGGACTGGCTCATCCCTTAGTGAGAGCTGTGTGTCTGGTGAGGTTGCTGCTGAGTGTAGGTGTGTTGGACTGGCTCATCCCTTAGTGAGAGCTGTGTGTCTAGTGTGCAGGAGGTTGCTGCTGAGTGTAGGTGTGTTGGACTGGCTCATCCCTTAGTGAGAGCTGTGTGTCTAGTATGCAGGAGGTTGCTGCTGAGTGTATGTAGGTGTGTTGGACTGGCTCATCCCTTAGTGAGAGCTGTGTGTCTAGTGTGCAGGAGGTTGCTGCTGAGTGTAGGTGTGTTGGACTGGCTTATCCCTTAGTGAGAGCTGTGTGTCTAGTGTGCAGGAGGTTGCTGCTGAGTGTAGGTGTGTTGGACTGGCTCATCCCTTAGTGAGAGCTGTGTGTCAGGTGTGCAGGAGGTTGCTGCTGAGTGTAGGTGTGTTGGACTGGCTCATCCCTTAGTGAGAGCTGTGTGTCAGGTGTGCAGGAGGTTGCTGCTGAGTGTAGGTGTGTTGGACTGGCTCATCCCTTAGTGGAGCTGTGTGTCTCACGAGGTTGCTGCTGAGTGTAGGTGTGTTGGACTGGCTCATCCCTTAGTGAGAGCTGTGTGTCTAGTATGCAGGAGGTTGCTGCTGAGTGTAGGTGTGTTGGACTGGCTCATCCCTTAGTGAGAGCTGTGTGTCTAGTGTGCAGGAGGTTGCTGCTGAGTGTACATAGGTGTGTTGGACTGGCTCATCCCTTAGTGAGAGCTGTGTGTCTAGTGTGTAGGAGGTTGCTGCTGAGTGTAGGTGTGTTGGACTGGCTCATCCCTTAGTGAGAGCTGTGTGTCTAGTGTGCAGGAGGTTGCTGCTGAGTGTAGGTGTGTTGGACTGGCTCATCCCTTAGTGAGAGCTGTGTGTCTGGTGAGGTTGCTGCTGAGTGTAGGTGTGTTGGACTGGCTCATCCCTTAGTGAGAGCTGTGTGTCTAGTGTGCAGGAGGTTGCTGCTGAGTGTAGGTGTGTTGGACTGGCTCATCCCTTAGTGAGAGCTGTGTGTCTAGTGTGCAGGAGGTTGCTGCTGAGTGTAGGTGTGTTGGACTGGCTCATCCCTTAGTGAGAGCTGTGTGTCTAGTGTGTAGGAGGTTGCTGCTGAGTGTAGGTGTGTTGGACTGGCTCATCCCTTAGTGAGAGCTGTGTGTCTGGTATGCAGGAGGTTGTTGCTGAGTGTAGGTGTGTTGGACTGGCTCATCCCTTAGTGAGAGCTGTGTGTCTGGTATGCAGGAGGTTGCTGCTGAGTGTAGGTGTGTTGGACTGGCTCATCCCTTAGTGAGAGCTGTGTGTCTGGTGAGGTTGCTGCTGAGTGTAGGTGTGTTGGACTGGCTCATCCCTTAGTGAGAGCTGTGTGTCTAGTGTGCAGGAGGTTGCTGCTGAGTGTAGGTGTGTTGGACTGGCTCATCCCTTAGTGAGAGCTGTGTGTCTAGTGTGCAGGAGGTTGCTGCTGAGTGTAGGTGTGTTGGACTGGCTCATCCCTTAGTGAGAGCTGTGTGTCTAGTGTGCAGGAGGTTGCTGCTGAGTGTAGGTGTGTTGGACTGGCTCATCCCTTAGTGAGAGCTGTGTGTCTAGTATGCAGGAGGTTGCTGCTGAGTGTAGGTGTGTTGGACTGGCTCATCCCTTAGTGAGAGCTGTGTGTCTAGTGTGCAGGAGGTTGCTGCTGAGTGTAGGTGTGTTGGACTGGCTCATCCCTTAGTGAGAGCTGTGTGTCTGGTGAGGTTGCTGCTGAGTGTAGGTGTGTTGGACTGGCTCATCCCTTAGTGAGAGCTGTGTGTCTGGTGAGGTTGCTGCTGAGTGTAGGTGTGTTGGACTGGCTCATCCCTTAGTGAGAGCTGTGTGTCTAGTGTGCAGGAGGTTGCTGCTGACTGTAGGTGTGTTGGACTGGCTCATCCCTTAGTGAGAGCTGTGTGTCTAGTATGCAGGAGGTTGCTGCTGAGTGTAGGTGTGTTGGACTGGCTCATCCCTTAGTGAGAGCTGTGTGTCTGGTGAGGTTGCTGCTGAGTGTAGGTGTGTTGGACTGGCTCATCCCTTAGTGAGAGCTGTGTGTCTAGTGTGCAGGAGGTTGCTGCTGAGTGTAGGTGTGTTGGACTGGCTCATCCCTTAGTGAGAGCTGTGTGTCTAGTATGCAGGAGGTTGCTGCTGAGTGTAGGTGTGTTGGACTGGCTCATCCCTTAGTGAGAGCTGTGTGTCTAGCAGGGTTGTATACAGAAATTTTGCCAAGGGGGGGCGAACTTGAGATATGGAAAAATAAGGGGGGGCAGAGAGCCTGGATGGTGCGGAAAGGGGACGTGCACCCTGGGCTTCCGCGTGGAGTACGAAAGTGTTTTACCCACAGGTATTTTTGCAGTACTAACTGTATATATAGCTGCTACTTATGATGGCATGCACTTTTTCTAAAATCTTTAGTACAACATTCCATCTTAAATATTTGCTGAAGTTGCATGCTACGGCAATCAGCATATATAGATTAGATATAGTCACTTGTCACTCGTATAATGGAGGTGGGCTTTTGTGAAATCGAATTATGTTGCATTCCATGCATTTTCTTACAAAATCATGGACAACAGGTTTCATACACAATTTTTCTCTAGTTCTCTAGGGGGGGGGGGGGGGGGGGGGGGGTGGAAATGGTTGGTCACTTGGTGCCCTAATTTTTGTTAATATTTTCTTAACATGTTCATAAGTCGTAAAAGGGGGGTCTGGGGGGAAGATCCCCCCATATTTTTTTTTGCTTTTACAATGTCTGAGGATAGCTATTTTGACTGACTACCAATGGCATTATGCTACACCGAACTATGGCTAGACTGTATATATTTCTCATGATATTGTAGCTGCTTGGAAAAAGGAGAGCATGTGTCATGACACGATGACATCACACACCACCACGTGCTCTCCTTTGTAGGTTTGTCACTTCTTTTGTTTCTCCTTCTTTCCCACTCCCTCTCTCTCAGTATTTTTAACTCAGTCCATTATGTCATGGTCTTCAAGTCTAATCTTAGACATGATGTCATCACACGCCACCACGTGTTCTCCTTTGTAGGTTTGTCACTTCTTCAGTTCCCTCCTTCTTTCCCACTCTCTCTCAGTATTTTTAACTCAGTCCATTATGTCATGGTCTTAAAGTCATCACACACCACCACGTGTTCTCCTTTGTAGGTTTGTCACTTCTTCAGTTCCCTCCTTCTTTCCCACTCTCTCTCAGTATTTTTAACTCAGTCCATTATGTCATGGTCTTAAAGTCTCTATAAAAGAAACCTTACTAGCTGATTTCTCTTCATATTAATATGGATATTCGCTCATACTTTGCAAGTACTTCTCAAGCCTCTTCTCATGCTAATAGCAGCGATAGCGAAGATAGCAGAACAGATAGCTCTGAGCATGTCGAGGCATCTAGTCCTAGCCTTAGTCCTCCACCTTCAAAGAAAAGCAAGCAAAACAAACACCGCTCTTCTGTATCCACGAAGAGAAAATACTCTAAGAGCTGGGAGAAAGATTTCAGTTGGCTCTATTATGACGAGGATAGCGATGGTGCCTTTTGCAAGGTTTGCAAGCAATCTGGTCTGCAGCGTACTGGAGGAGTGTGGGTCACACAACCTTGCAGAAATTGGAAGAAAGCTGTTGAAAAAATGAAAGCTCATGCGAGAAGTGACTTCCATATCCATGCAACTCAAGCTCTTTTTGCAGCTAAAGGAGCAGCCAAAAGTGGAACAGTTGTACAGCAACTCCAGAATGTTTTAGCTCGCAAAAGAGCTCAGAACAGAGCTGCAGTGAAGTGCCTGATCCTACTCACTCATTTTCTTACGAAAGAACAAGTTGCACATTCGACAAAATTTGAGAAGCTGGTTGACGTGGTGGTTCGATGTGGCAGCCAACATTTGAAGCAATTCTTAGAAACTGCACCAAGAAATGCTGTGTACACATCAAGAGTGGCTGTGGTTGAATTCATCGAATCATTGGGGACATGGGTGGAGGAGTCGATTCTGAAGCGACTTCAAAAGGCACCTATGTACAGCCTCATGGCAGATGAGTGCACAGATGTCACCAACGTAGAAGAATTGTCTGTGTTTTGCCGCTGGGAGGAAGATGGTGTACCAGTAGAGTGCTTTCTGGAGCTTATTCCATTGAAGAAGGCTGATGCAGAGACCATCTATTCTAATCTCATCGATTGTTTAAAGAAGAAAGGTCTACAAGTCGGAAGAATAGTTGGATTGGGATTTGATGGAGCTGCAACTTTTTCTGGACGAAAGACCGGGGTTCAGGCACGTATCAAGAAACATACTCCTCACGCTCTGTTTATACACTGCCACTGTCACTTACTGCAGTTGGCTTGTGTGCAAGCTGCCAATAAAACTCCTGGAATTGCTCATGTTTACAGAACATTGACTACTCTTTGGAAGCATTTTCGCAATTCCCCCAAGCGAGCAGAGTGTCTGAAGGAGGTACAGCACGTTCTTGAACTTCCAGAAATGAAAGTGATCAAGCCATCTGACACACGCTGGCTGGCACATGAAAGGTGTGTCAAAGCTGTCAAAGCAAGTTATTCTGCAATTGTAATCACCATTGGGAACATCTACGAGACGTCCCACGAGCCAGAAGCTCTTGGAATCCATGGTGCCCTCTGCAAATTGTCTACGATTGCAGCTATATATTTGCTTGATTTCACTCTACCACAAGTAGCCAAGCTCAGCAAAGCACTTCAGGCAGAGCAGCTTGACCTCTCGTTGATATCATTCCTTGTTGATGCTACTGTTAAATCCTTGGATGATGCAGTTTTGCCTGGAGCGAACTGGGTGTTGGAGCTTCTTGAAAACGTTGAAGACTTGAAGTCATCTACAAAGGTGTCTATTGACGCTGATAAAATACTTTCGTTCCAGAATGTTGTTGGTAAGCCTTTTGTTGCTGATTTAAAGGCCAACATAACAAGCCGATTTTCTTCATCCAATGCTGTTGTATCAGCATTGTCTATATTCGATCCACGGAAAGTTCCAAAACCAGATTCAGTATCTTTTCCCACTTATGGAGACACGTCTGTTGAGAAACTGATTGCTCACTACGGAGAAGATAGAGATGCAGAAACATTGGATGGAGAAGAAACAGTGAAGACAGCCATGATTTCCACTGAAATACTTACAGAGTGGAAAACACTCCGCCAGCTGTTAGTCAAGCAACCACGGGATACTACTGCATCACAGCTGAAAGAACTTGTTTCAAACGACATGCTCAAGGCCATGTTTCCCAATTTGCACAAGATTGCCTCCATCTGCTTATCGATTCCAGTTTCTACTGCTTCTGTGGAGAGAAGCTTCTCACAGATGAAGATGATCAAGACTCGTTTGCGTAATTCTCTAAGTGACTGCAGCCTTTCTCACCTTATGAGGATTGCTATAGAGGCACCAGAAGTACTCTCTGAGAGCGACCTTGAAGAGATTGTGGACGTATGGCAGAGAAAACCAAGAAGAACCTCAGTTTGACATTCCTATCATTTGAACCTGATATCATAAGCTTATTACACCTTTCTTGTATTACACCTTTCTTGACATTATTTAAAAAAATATCTCTAATTTCAAGGGGGGGGCGAGAATGATACAAGGGGGGGGCGAATGCCCCCCCCCGCCCCCCCCCTAAATACACCCCTGGTCTAGTGTAGGAGGTTGCTGCTGAGTGTAGGTGTGTTGGACTGGCTCATCCCTTAGTGAGAGCTGTGTGTCTAGTGTAGGAGGTTGCTGCTGAGTGTAGGTGTGTTGGACTGGCTCATCCCTTAGTGAGAGCTGTGTGTCTGGTGAGGTTGTTGCTGAGTGTAGGTGTGTTGGACTGGCTCATCCCTTAGTGAGAGCTGTGTGTCTGGTGAGGTTGCTGCTGAGTGTAGGTGTGTTGGACTGGCTCATCCCTTAGTGAGAGCTGTGTGTCTAGTGAGGTTGCTGCTGAGTGTAGGTGTGTTGGACTGGCTCATCCCTTAGTGAGAGCTGTGTGTCTAGTGTGCAGGAGGTTGCTGCTGAGTGTAGGTGTGTTGGACTGGCTCATCCCTTAGTGAGAGCTGTGTGTCTAGTGTGCAGGAGGTTGCTGCTGAGTGTAGGTGTGTTGGACTGGCTCATCCCTTAGTGAGAGCTGTGTGTCTAGTGTGCAGGAGGTTGTTGCTGAGTGTAGGTGTGTTGGACTGGCTCATCCCTTAGTGAGAGCTGTGTGTCTAGTATGCAGGAGGTTGCTGCTGAGTGTAGGTGTGTTGGACTGGCTCATCCCTTAGTGAGAGCTGTGTGTCTAGTGTGCAGGAGGTTGCTGCTGAGTGTAGGTGTGTTGGACTGGCTCATCCCTTAGTGAGAGCTGTGTGTCTGGTGTGCAGGAGGTTGCTGCTGAGTGTAGGTGTGTTGGACTGGCTCATCCCTTAGTGAGAGCTGTGTGTCTAGTGTGCAGGAGGTTGCTGCTGAGTGTAGGTGTGTTGGACTGGCTCATCCCTTAGTGAGAGCTGTGTGTCTGGTGAGGTTGCTGCTGAGTGTAGGTGTGTTGGACTGGCTCATCCCTTAGTGAGAGCTGTGTGTCTAGTGTGCAGGAGGTTGCTGCTAAGTGTAGGTGTGTTGGACTGGCTCATCCCTTAGTGAGAGCTGTGTGTCTAGTGTGCAGGAGGTTGCTGCTGAGTGTAGGTGTGTTGGACTGGCTCATCCCTTAGTGAGAGCTGTGTGTCTGGTGAGGTTGCTGCTGAGTGTAGGTGTGTTGGACTGGCTCATCCCTTAGTGAGAGCTGTGTGTCTAGTGTGCAGGAGGTTGCTGCTGAGTGTAGGTGTGTTGGACTGGCTCATCCCTTAGTGAGAGCTGTGTGTCTGGTGAGGTTGCTGCTGAGTGTAGGTGTGATGGACTGGCTCATCCCTTAGTGAGAGCTGTGTGTCTGGTGAGGTTGCTGCTGAGTGTAGGTGTGTTGGACTGGCTCATCCCTTAGTGAGAGCTGTGTGTCTAGTGTGCAGGAGGTTGCTGCTGAGTGTAGGTGTGTTGGACTGGCTCATCCCTTAGTGAGAGCTGTGTGTCTAGTGTAGGAGGTTGCTGCTGAGTGTAGGTGTGTTGGACTGGCTCATCCCTTAGTGAGAGCTGTGTGTCTAGTGTGCAGGAGGTTGCTGCTGAGTGTAGGTGTGTTGGACTGGCTCATCCCTTAGTGAGAGCTGTGTGTCTAGTGTGCAGGAGGTTGCTGCTGAGTGTAGGTGTGTTGGACTGGCTCATCCCTTAGTGAGAGCTGTGTGTCTAGTGTGCAGGAGGTTGCTGCTGAGTGTAGGTGTGTTGGACTGGCTCATCCCTTAGTGAGAGCTGTGTGTAGGAGGTTGCTGCTGAGTGTAGGTGTGTTGGACTGGCTCATCCCTTAGTGAGAGCTGTGTGTCTAGTGAGGTTGCTGCTGAGTGTAGGTGTGTTGGACTGGCTCATCCCTTAGTGAGAGCTGTGTGTCTTGTGAGGTTGCTGCTGAGTGTAGGTGTGTTGGACTGGCTCATCCCTTAGTGAGCGCTGTGTGTCTAGTGTGTAGGAGGTTGCTGCTGAGTGTAGGTGTGTTGGACTGGCTCATCCCTTAGTGAGAGCTGTGTGTCTGGTGAGGTTGCTGCTGAGTGTAGGTGTGTTGGACTGGCTCATCCCTTAGTGAGAGCTGTGTGTCTAGTGAGGTTGCTGCTGAGTGTAGGTGTGTTGGACTGGCTCATCCCTTAGTGAGAGCTGTGTGTCTGGTGTTCAGGAGGTTGCTGCTGAGTGTAGGTGTGTTGGACTGGCTCATCCCTTAGTGAGAGCTGTGTGTCTGGTGAGGTTGCTGCTGAGTGTAGGTGTGTTGGACTGGCTCATCCCTTAGTGAGAGCTGTGTGTCTAGTGTGCAGGAGGTTGCTGCTGAGTGTAGGTGTGTTGGACTGGCTCATCCCTTAGTGAGAGCTGTGTGTCTAGTGTGCAGGAGGTTGCTGCTGAGTGTAGGTGTGTTGGACTGGCTCATCCCTTAGTGAGAGCTGTGTGTCTATTGTGCAGGAGGTTGCTGCTGAGTGTAGGTGTGTTGGACTGGCTCATCCCTTAGTGAGAGCTGTGTGTCTGGTGAGGTTGCTGCTGAGTGTAGGTGTGTTGGACTGGCTCATCCCTTAGTGAGAGCTGTGTGTCTAGTGTGCAGAATTAGAGATAAAGGACTCGTCCAAGCAATGTGTGTGCAGTGAGGCTAGGTAAAGTAGCAATGTTGTCTTTTCTCCCTGAGTGAGCCCTGGATCGCAGCTCACATTGCTTGGACGAGTCCCTTTTCTCCAATTCTCAAAAATTGGAAAACCACGAAAGTAGCTACCCATTCATATTTAGTATGGGTGACCCATGCTTATTTAGGCTGGGTGACCCATTCATATTTAGGCTAGGTGACCCATTCATATTTAGTATGGGTGACCCATGCATATTTAGTATGGGTGACCCATGCTTATTTAGGCTGGGTGACCCATTCATATTTAGGCTAGGTGACCCATTCATATTTAGTATGGGTGACCCATGCATATTTAGTATGGGTGACCCATTCATATTTAGGCTGAGTGACCCATTCCTATTTAGGCTGAGTGACCCATTCATATTTAAGATGGATGACCCATTCATATTTAAGATGGATGACCCATTCATATTTAAGATGGATGACCCATTCATATTTAAGATGGATGACCCATTCATATTTAAGATGGATGAACCATTCATATTTTGACAGTGTGGCCTATAGGACGGGTGACTGGTGTTGTGTGTACAGGTCGTCTCGTGTGTCCATGTGCTGCAGTACGGACACCCCCTCTTTCGACTCCGTGATGGGGCTCCTCTCACTAGCCTATCACCTTTATCTAAATACCTGCCAGATACCTAGTCATGTGATCCAGTAATTATCGCAGAATAAGGTTTGCACTCGTTCTGAAACTCTGCTCACATCATCAATGGCTTTCCTTCATTCCTGCAAAATGGAGCTTCTCTGCTCACATCAGCAATGGCTTTCCTTCATTCCTGCAAAATGGAACTTCTCTGCTCACATCATCAATGGCTTTCCTTCATTCCTGCAAAATGGAGCTTCTCTGCTCACATCATCAATGGCTTTCCTTCATTCATGCAAAATGGAGCTTCTCTGCTCACATCATCAATGGCTTTCCTTCATTCCTGCAAAATGGAGCTTCTCTGCTCACATCATCAATGGCTTTCCTTCATTCCTGCAAAATGGAGCTCACATCATCAATGGCTTTCCTTCATTCATGCAAAATGGAGCTTCTCTGCTCACATCATCAATGGCTTTCCTTCATTCATGCAAAATGGAGATTCTCTGCTCACATCAGCAATGGCTTTCCTTCATTCATGCAAAATGGAGCTTCTCTGCTCACATCAGCAATGGCTTTCCTTCATTCATGCAAAATGGAGATTCTCTGCTCACATCAGCAATGGCTTTCCTTCATTCATGCAAAATGGAGCTTCTCTGCTCACATCATCAATGGCTTTCCTTCATTCCTGCAAAATGGAGCTCACATCAGTAAAGGCTTTCCTTCATTCCTGCAAAATGGAGCTTCTCTGCTCACATCAGCAATGGCTTTCCTTCATTCATGCAAAATGGAGCTTCTCTGTCACATCATCAATGGCTTTCCTTCATTCCTGCAAAATGGAGCTCACATCAGTAAAGGCTTTCCTTCATTCCTGCAAAATGGAGCTTCTCTGCTCACATCAGCAATGGCTTTCCTTCATTCATGCAAAATGGAGCTTCTCTGTCACATCATCAATGGCTTTCCTTCATTCATGCAAAATGGAGCTCACATCAGCAATGGCTTTCCTTCATTCCTGCAAAATGGAGCTTCTCTGTTCACATCATCAATGGCTTTCCTTCATTCCTGCAAAATGGAGCTCACATCAGCAATGGCTTTCCTTCATTCCTGCAAAATGGAGCTTCTCTGCTCACATCATCAATGGCTTTCCTTCATTCATGCAAAATGGAACTTCTCTGCTCACATCAGCAATGGCTTTCCTTCATTCATGCAAAATGGAACTTCTCTGCTCACATCATCAATGGCTTTCCTTCATTCCTGCAAAATGGAGCTTCTCTGCTCACATCATCAATGGCTTTCCTTCATTCATGCAAAATGGAGCTTCTCTGCTCACATCATCAATGGCTTTCCTTCATTCATGCAAAATGGAGCTTCTCTGTTCACATCATCAATGGCTTTCCTTCATTCCTGCAAAATGGAGCTTCTCTGCTCACATCATCAATGGCTTTCCTTCATTCCTGCAAAATGGAGCTTCTCTGCTCACATCATCAATGGCTTTCCTTCATTCCTGCAAAATGGAACTTCTCTGCTCACATCAGCAATGGCTTTCCTTCATTCCTGCAAAATGGAGCTTCTCTGCTCACATCATCAATGGCTTTCCTTCATTCCTGCAAAATGGAGCTTCTCTGCTCACATCATCAATGGCTTTCCTTCATTCCTGCAAAATGGAGTTCACATCAGCAATGGCTTTCCTTCATTCCTGCAAAATGGAGCTTCTCTGCTCACATCAGCAATGGCTTTCCTTCATTCCTGCAAAATGGAGCTTCTCTGCTCACATCAGCAAAGGCTTTCCTTCATTCCTGTAAAATGGAGCTCACATCAGCAAAGGCTTTCCTTCATTCCTGCAAAATGGAGCTTCTCTGTTCACATCATCAATGGCTTTCCTTCATTCCTGCAAAATGGAACTTCTCTGCTCACATCATCAATGGCTTTCCTTCATTCCTGCAAAATGGAACTTCTCTGCTCACATCATCAATGGCTTTCCTTCATTCCTGCAAAATGGAGCTTCTCTGCTCACATCATCAATGGCTTTCCTTCATTCCTGCAAAATGGAACTTCTCTGCTCACATCATCAATGGCTTTCCTTCATTCCTGCAAAATGGAGCTTCTCTGCTCACATCATCAATGGCTTTCCTTCATTCCTGCAAAATGGAGCTTCTCTGCTCACATCATCAATGGCTTTCCTTCATTCATGCAAAATGGAGCTTCTCTGCTCACATCATCAATGGCTTTCCTTCATTCCTGCAAAATAGAGCTTCTCTGCTCACATCATCAATGGCTTTCCTTCATTCCTGCAAAATGGAGCTTCTCTGCTCACATCATCAATGGGAAATGGAGCAGTGTTATATGTACCTACTACACCAAGCTGCACAAAAGTTCCTAACATTCATGACACCACACAGGGAATACAACTTTTCAAAGTCTGGTGCTCTCACAAGAGGTTACCGCTCCTGACCTCTGGGTGCATATACGTTTAGTGTGGTTGAGGCTGTTACCAGGATTAAAGAAAGTACAGAGATGGAGTCATCTTTTCTCTCTCTCCCTGTCAGTTATCGACCTCAGAGGCATGGCACACAGTTTATCCTAGAGTTCCGATTTTGAACTGCAGATTTCTCTTGAGCTCTCTCTGGCTAACCCCCCCCCCCCCAATTATGTGTACAAATGTACAAATGCTTGTATATGTGTGTAGGTGCATGTGCTCCCTCTTGCGAGGATGACCTTCCTGCCGTCGCCCGTGGAAGCCATGGTGGGCCACACCCTCTACCTCCCCTTACAGGTCGTGGGATTCGTTGGTGGAGACGAGTCTGATCCCCTTGCCTTCCCCGACTGCCGGAAGCTTCGTATCAACATATCTCTCTCCGATCCTTCCATCTTCAATATTTCAAACGACAGAGAAGGGGGATCAGGGGGCTTGCCTGAAGGGGTGTGCCTTGTTCTCATGGCAGCAGCCATAGCCCCGGGGCACACTCAAGTTGTGGTTAGCTATGAAGGCATTGCCATGGAAGCAGTGGTTACCATAGCAGCGTATCTTCCGTTGGTTCCCATCGACCCTGAGCGCATTGCCGTGGTCACACTTGGGGCATCAAAGTTGTTTGTGTTTGAAGGAGGCCCGTCACCATGGATACTAGACCGCTCCAAGTTCTTTAAAAACAGTATGTTACGCTATGTGCACACGTAATCTCAACATGGGGGGGGGGGGGGGGGGGGGGAGTCAAAGAGGGGGTGTTTGGTGTAAAATATTTAACATAAGTAACATTAATATACCTGTGTCACACAGGGTTGAAGTAGGTTGAAGTACACTGTAGCTTTTATGAGGACACACACTGGACCAACATCACACTGGGTGGAGGCAGGTTGAAGTAGGTTGATAATAGCTCTATGGGGACACACACTGGACGACCAACACCACACTGGGTGGAGGCAGGTTGAAGTAGGTTGGTAATAGCTCTATGGGGACACACACTGGACCAACACCACACTGGGTGGAGGCAGGTTGAAGTAGATTGATAATAGCTCTATGGGGACACACACTGGACCAACACCACACTGGGTTGAAGTAGGTTGACAATAGCTCTATGGGGACACACACTGGACCAACATCACACTGGGTTGAGGCAGGTTGAAGTACATAGGTTGACAATATCATTATGGGGACACACACTGGACCAACACCACACTGGGTGGAGGCAGGTTGAAGTAGGTTGAGAATAGCTCTATGGGGACACATACTGGACCAACACCACACTGGGTGGAAGTAGGTTGGTAATAGCTCTATGGGGACACACACTGGACCAACATCACACTGGGTGGAGGCAGGTTGAAGTAGATTGATAGCTCTATGGGGACACACACTGGACCAACACCACACTGGGTTGAAGTAGGTTGACAATAGGACACACACTGGACCAACATCACACTGGGTTGAGGCAGGTTGAAGTACATAGGTTGACAATATCATTATGGGGACACACACTGGACCAACACCACATTGGGTTGAGGCAGGTTGAAGTAGGTTGAGAATAGCTCTATGGGGACACACACTGGACCAACACCACACTGGGTTGAGGCAGGTTGAAGTAGGTTGAGAATAGCTCTATGGTGACACACACTGGACCAACACCACACTGGGTTGAGGCAGGTTGAAGTAGGTTGAGAATAGCTCTATCGGGACACACACTGGACCAACACCACACTGGGTTGAAGTAGGTTGACAATAGCTCTATGGGGACACACACTGGACCAACACCACATTGGGTTTGAGGCAGGTTGGAGTACAGTACAGTATGTTGACAATAGCTCTATGGGGACACACACTGGACCAATACCACACTGGGTTGAGGCAGGTTGAAGTAGATTGATAATAGCTCTATGGGGACACACACTGGACCAACACCACACTGGGTTGAAGTAGGTTGACAATAGCTCTATGGGGACATACACTGGACCAACACCACATTGGGTTGAGGCAGGTTGGAGTACAGTATGTTGACAATAGCTCTATGGGGACACACACTGGACCAACACCACAATGGGTTGAAGTAGGTTGACAATAGCTCTATGGGGACACACACTGGACCAACACCACATTGGGTTGAGGCAGGTTGGAGTACAGTATGTTGACAATAGCTCTATATGGGGACACACACTGGACCAACACCACACTGGGTGGAGGCAGGTTGAAGTAGGTTGACAATAGCTCTATGGGGACACACACTGGACCAACACCACACTGGGTGGAGGCAGGTTGAAGTAGGTTGACAATAGCTCTATGGGGACACACACTGGCCAACACCACACTGGGTTGAAGTAGGTTGACAATAGCTCTATGGGGACACACACTGGACCAACACCACATTGGGTTGAGGCAGGTTGGAGTACAGTATGTTGACAATAGCTCTATGGGGACACACACTGGACCAACACCACACTGGGTGGAGGCAGGTTGAGTAGGTTGACAATAGCTCTATAGGGACACACACTGGACCAACACCTCACTGAGTTGGCAATGATGGCATGCAGTCTAATCTTCCTTCTCCCACCTAGTGAGTGCTGAGTTGCCTGAAAATGTTGACCTACAGCCTTGGAATCCCACCTCAGGTAGGTGCAAGGTGGAGTGGGCGTGGCTTATTATATAATATCCTGTTATCATCGTTCAGTGGATGTGGACCACCATGTGTATTATGTGACGTGCCTCAAGCTAGGAGAACAGATCCTATCCATTGCCGTGGGCAACGGCCCTTCACTAAAGAACATGTTCCCAGCACAAGCTGAAGCATCTGCGAGGTCCATTCACTATCATATATATGCATTTTATGCTTAAACCTAGAGTGTGTGTGCACAAGAGAACAACTGCGTTTAAATAATATCTAGGGCAATTGTGGAGTATATAGAGACTATAGGTATGTTTAATAGGGAGTGGTTAAGTGTGTGTTATATAGAGATAACACATGTTGGGTGTGCATCGTATAGAGCGTAAATCAGGTGTGTATTATATCAAGTATATGGTGATATAGAGTATATGGGTGGTGTGTGTTATATAGAGTGTTGGATACATGTAGGGTGCTACTAGATAGTTACTTTCAACATGTTGATAGTGACCAAGTTCCTTAACACACCAATACATGTATGTCAGCCATGCATTTGTTTGTCTCATAGGTTGGCTTGTGCCCTTCCTGTTACCATAGCAATGCACCCTGTTCTTTCACACATGCCTGACTGCCACATCTACGCACAGGACTCCAGCCAGGCACAACAGGTATAGACCACACCCATCCCCTCAATGTTCTGCGTGTCACTCTCTCACTTAATTTTATTCGAGCATTACATTTAGGGGTGCTATTGGAGCACAGGGGGTGCTATTCAAATGTAATGTAGGGGTTGCTATTCGAGCACAGGGGGTGCTATTCAAATGTAATGTAGGGGTTGCTATTCGAGCACAGGGGGTGCTATTCAAATGTAATGTAGGGGTTGCTATTCGAGCACAGGGGGTGCTATTCAAATGTAATGTAGGGGTTGCTATTCGAGCACAGGGGGTGCTATTCAAATGTAGGGGTTGCTATTCGAGCACAGGGGGTGCTATTCAAATATAGGGGTTGCTATTCGAGCACAGGGGGTGCTATTCAAATGTAGGGGTTGCTATTCGAGCACAGGGGGTGCTATTCAAATATAGGGGTTGCTATTCGAGCACAGGGGGTGCTATTCAAATGTAGAGGTTGCTATTCGCAACCATAGTGAGAAAGCACCTGCTTTGAGGATCGTTTTGCACCCAACCATGGTTGCTAAGCAACAAACCACAGTGCAATGAATATCATTATGATGTGTTAGCACCAGTTTGTACTGTATTTTCTATAACAGAGATAAGATACAAGTTACAATTTGTTATAATTATTTCGTAATACTGCATTTATATTACATATACCTATAATAATAGCTAACCAAACACAGCCAATGTTTAGATGTAAACACAATATGATGTAGAAGGGCCTGGAGGGACATACTGAGATGATGAAGGGCATGGAGGGAATACTATTGACACAGAAGGAAGAGCGGGTGCAGCAGCCACACTACTCTGGACCCCTATATCAGCATCAAATACTTCACCAGCATCTATATGAAAGGAGAAATCTGCAATTACTTTTAGTCAGGGACCTCTAGGCCTAGCTGCATCATTACCCATATCTCCCTTTCTGTCAGTGTCCTGCTATATCTATAGCCTCACCATATACTTACTCTATGCCCTATTGGTAGCCCTATAGCCATAGTCGAACCCTAGTTCTATAACTAGACACACCCCTTATTAGTAATCTCAAAACCTAGGAACTACCCAGGAAAATAACGTCCCAAACAACTATTGCATCATCATATTTTTTTGTAAGTTCTATTTTATATCTACACTTACTACTCACCTCAAGTGGGACTGTTCTTGGTTCTCCTCAGCATTTGTAGAGACACTATCATCGATAAAAGGCGCATCTACGAAAGCGCTACGGCTACCACTAACTATAGGCTCAGAAATGACAGCTCTACTCAGAGCTGCTACTTCCTCAGGAGCTACAACTCGTTCTCCATGGTACACATGGACCTCTTCTCCTTCGTTGCAACTGGATTCGTTCTCAGAGACATCAAAATCGCTGTTGAGCACATTGACAAAATATCGCTCATGGTGACTTGGAATCCATTTTTACTTCAAGTTTGTCGTCACGGCTACCTTATTTACCGAAGTAGTACGTCAACAAAATTAAATATGTAGCTAGAGCAACTCTCTGGGCATGCGCTGGTACAATCAGTATGCGTGTAGCTGCAACGGTTGATCTGTAATAAATATTTTTGCGAAGTTAGTTTGCTCTCACATCATATGACGCTTACATCCACGAAAGGGTTAAGTACAGGCATTGCTATTCGAGCACAGGGGTTGCTGTTCAAGCACATGGGGTGCTATTCAAGCACCACACAGCTAATAATAATCAGAATTGATATAGTTTCTATTTCCTCAGTTTCCTGTTCTGACTGCCTCCCAGCTGGAATTGGAGGTCAGAGTATACGACGCAGAAAGTCGACTCTTTGACAACTTCACATCTCTCGATTTCCGATGGCACTCCTCAGATCATGACCTCCTCCCTCTCGCCTCCTCAGCTTCCCTATATCACCATGGCAACAAAGGTGTCCTTGTGACTTTGAGATATCAGTCTTAAAGTTTGTGTTTTGTTATTGTGTGTGTGTGTTGTGTGTGTGTGTGTGCAATACAAAGTAGGGTTTCATACAGGAGTTTTGGTTGGTGTGTGTGTGGTGGGGGGGGGGGGGGGGGGAGGAGGGGGGGGGAAGAAAGGTGTTGAGCTCTTCCCACACCCAGTTTTAACATCAGTACTAGCTGGAAATTGATGACCTTTAGCAGATTGTGAAGACACGTCTTTGAAATAACATCAACCTTGCTAGGCTCATGCGAATCACAACTGAAGGGCCTCTGAACTGACTTCAGTGCAAATTGTAATGCTGCCCACTTAATTGCCAAGTTGATATATTAACCCCTACTCTGTCTCTGCTCTTGTGAATTTACTAACAGCAGCTGAAACATAATTTCAACGCACCAATATGACATCTATGTAGTTTTTTTTAAATCGGGGGTGGGGGGGGTGGGGAGGCTCCTAACTTTGTGTTAAATCTGTAAATACAGTGTATTAGTTATCTGCTTGGAAGGTTAGTTACCCAACAAATATGCTTTGATCCTGAAGATGGTACAAGTGTACAACATGCTGTGTACCATAGAGACCCGTTGTTAAACAGGTGTCTATATTAAGCACCTACTTTTTGTTAAGCTACTATGTTGGTTGTAGCCTCTATTTGTTGAGCATTGATCGAGATACAGCTTTAAAAAAGAGTGTTTCTTCCATTTCTGACAACTAGACAAATGTAATATAAGGATGCCCACACTCTCTAGGCTCCGCTCAGCAACAGTTTAACCTCTTCAGGGTTTCATTTGGGTGCCCCCCCTTGGAACCTTTTTGCCCACCCCCCCCCTTGGAAATTGTATTATTAAAATTCATTAGAAACTTTGTCACATCTTTAACCATCTTGCCCCCCTTAATATCAAGATTCCTCCAGTTGCCACCCCCCCCCCCCCCCCCCCCTTGGACAATTTTCTAAATGAAACCCTGCTCTTGCCATTCCTTCTAGCTAGCTCGGTACCTACACCTAGTGATCCTTACCTACTATAAGATGTCTGCACATGGGCACTGCTTGCTAATCTCCTCCGGAGTGTTAGCAGCCATTTTCTTGTTGGCGATGCTATAAGCACATGGCTTAGCCACCAACCTTGCGGGTATTGGTTGACACGTTGTTGGTGACCTAGCCTTTTTAGCAGATAGAACATGACGAGCGGAGAGAACTAGGTAGAGATTACGATGACCTTCTCAATAGTTGAACATGAATTTTTACTCCCTCAATGTTTCGACTAGATGCTCTAGCCTATTCCTGAGCATCTAGTCGAAACGTCGAGAGATAATTTCAAGTTCATTATTGAGGTCGTTGTAATTTCGTTATGTCAACTGAGAGTTCGTTGAGTATTTGCAGATTTTGTCATCTGCCGATGGTCGCCATTCTGAGTGTTACGGTGTGTTGTTTGTTTGTCCTCATTAGCACTCTTGGTCCTGATGACGGGTGATCGAGCAGGCACCGTGGTCGTCACGGTTTCCTGCAATTCTCACGACCACGTCTCTTTCCACACCTTCTCTCACGTGTTCCAGTATGTAGACCCCTTCAGTCCGGAGGTCACCCTAGTCACCTCTCTCCTTCTGCGGCACAAGCCATACCTCTCCATTACCTCCCTCCTCCTCTACAATCACCCGGACAACCAAGTCACTATCTCCATCGAACACGGCTCAGGGTATTTTCACGTTGACCCAGGGACTCGAGATATACCACGCCCACCTGCAGAAGTGATCTACTCTCCCAAGACCCGTGAGATTGTTCTCGTCCCGTCCCAGGAAGGTCAGATGAGACTTGACGTCCGAGACTTGTGTCTGTACATTGACTACGTGATGGTGGTAGATGTGTTTGTGATGGGGATTCACCGAGTGGAGGTCAATGTGCGAGACAAGGTGCAGGTGGGGAGCTCCGTAATGGCCTGCGTGCAGGTGCTGAGTTCCAACGGCCAGCCATTCCCCAGATACCAATACAAGCAAGTTACTGTTTGTCAGGAGTAGACATTTGTGCATATGGTTGAGATGTCTTGCCGTAGGGCAACTGTTGAGTTGCTATGTGTGTGTGTGAGGTGTTACCATTGGGGGAGGAGCTTACTTAGCATCGGTCAGCAAGAAGGTGGGCAATGTGGACTCATTCGTATACTAGGGATGAGCATTATGGACGGTTAATATACTATTAATATACTAGAAATGAGCATTAATATACTAGAAATGAACATTGTGGTGAACTCTTTAATCTACTAGAAATGAACATTTATGAACTGCTGGATTTAGGAGATATATAACACAAAAATATATCTGGTCCTACATGAACCATATTAATTCACAGGATCACTGAGCTCCATAGCAACCATATCCTATGTTCTTATACTGGGTTAGACACGCACACATTGTGGTTGTCATGGAAACTAACTGCAGTGTTATTGTAATGATAGAAGTTACATAAAACATGGCTACTTATGTACCATAATAGTTAGGACATAGTTCTGCACTTTCCAACCTAGCTGCAGTTTGGATGATTATATTTGCTTTATCTGTTAACGCCTCCCCCCCGGAAGAATTCATACACATGCATTATGCTACCCGGGGGAAATTATACAGCCCACCAACTACCCAGGGGAAATCCACATACATGTATTATACAGCCCACCAACTACCCGGGAAGAATCCATCATGTATTATACAGCCCGGATGATCTATTATACACCCACCAACTACATGTACCCGGGAACAAGTAGCTAAAAATACTCAGGGCTGTTTATACATTTTGCCCAAGGTACATAGTTTCTGACATTTTTTTAAAGCTAGCTAAGACTACACTTACTGTCAGAGCTTTCTTCCTCGCTGGTATCCTCCTCATCGTTCATAAGATGGGGGAGAAGAGTGCTCAACATTTCTTCACTAAAAGTTTAGGTCCCCCATCTCCCATTGACAGGACTGTGTTGGGCTCGACGGTGTTGTCCCCAAGAATATGAAGAAATGCCTTCTCCTTCCTCATAACTTGTTTCTCCCACAGACGGGCCAAAGTCATCGTCTGACACACGCAAAAGAACTTTATCCAAACTTAGCCCGACGGATATCACGAACAGATCATCTTGAGTGAATGGTCTGAAAAGTTTCCTTAGTTACCGTATCTAAGCTTTTGCACATGCACAGAGGAAGCATTTAGGATAATGCTATAAAACTCAACGAAAGGTTTTTATATGAATTTTCAAAGTGCGTGGACATCATATGATGCTAATGGCCATGGAAGATTTAATGTATTAGAGATGAAATGAGCATTGTGGACTCTGAAATTACTAGAAATGACCATTGTGGACTCTGAAATTACTAGAAATGAGCATTGTGGACTGAAATTACTAGAAATGAGCATTGTGGACTCTGAAATTACTAGAAATGAGCAATGTGAACTCTGAAATATACTAGAAATGAGCATTGTGGACTCTGAAATTACTAGAAATGAGCATTGTGGACTCTGAAATTACTAGAAATGAGCATTGTGGGTGGACTCTTTTCACCGATGAATTCCAGGGCATTTTAAACCAGCTACAACTAAAATTCAATATAAAATCAGGCCATACCACTTGCAATGATGTCATGTGGTAGCACTATTGTTTATAAACATTTGGGCACAACAATTAACCACATTTACACTCCAAGCGTTGGGCCTCAGTATCCATGGTACCTGTGTGTGTGTGAAGCATCGATGGAGGCTTGAAGGCAGTGAATCTGGCGGCATTCACAACAGTAAAAGAGTGACAAAGATGAGGTAGAGGTACTTGCATACCGTGAGAGCATAGCCAAGAGGAGTGGTAGAGCCGGCAGCTCGGAGTGAAGCCATTGTTTCACACCATGTTGTAGCCATGTGGTAGCTGTGGTAGCCGTGTGGTAGCCGTGTGGTAGCCATGTGGTAGCCATGTGGTAGCCGTGTGGTAGCCGTGTGGTAGCCGTGTGGTAGCCATGTGGTAGCCATGTGGTAGCCATGTGGTAGCCATGTTGATCATGTTGTAGCCATGTTGTTCATGTTGTAGCCATATTATTGGTAGCCATGTTGTTCATGCGGTAGCCATTTGGTAGCCATGTAGCTATATTGGTAGCCATGTTGGTAGCTATATTGGTAGTCATGTTGGTAGCTATATTGGTAGTCATGTTGTAGCCATGTGGTAGCTATGTTGTAGCCGTGTAGTAGCTATGTTGTAGCCATGTGGTAGCTATGTTGGTAGCCATGTTGTAGCCATGTGGTAGCTATGTTGTAGCTATGTTGTAGCCAAGTGGTAACTATGTTGGTAGTCGTGTTGTAGCCATGTTGTAGCCATGTGGTAGCTATGTTGGTAGTCGTGTTGTAGCTATGTTGTAGCCAAGTGGTAACTATGTTG
The DNA here is from genome assembly GCA_028752905.1 of Cladorhizidae sp. MBARI D1340-BT2. Classification (NCBI taxonomy): domain Eukaryota; kingdom Metazoa; phylum Porifera; class Demospongiae; order Poecilosclerida; family Cladorhizidae; species Cladorhizidae sp. MBARI D1340-BT2. The sequence goes on along the minus strand of JAQNBH010000008.1, from coordinate 4,966,739 downwards.
GTAGTCGTGTTGTAGCCATGTGGTAGCTACGACGGTAGCCATGTTGTAGCCATGTGGTAGCTATGTTGGTAGTCATGTGGTAGCTATGTTGGTAGTCGTGTTGTAGCCATGTGGTAGCTATGTTGTAGCTATGTTGTAGCCAAGTGGTAACTATGTTGGTAGTCGTGTTGTAGCCATGTTGTAGCCATGTGGTAGCCATGTTGGTAGCCGTGTAGTAGCTATGTTGTAGCCATGTGGTAGCTATGTTGGTAGTCGTGTTGTAGCCATGTGGTAGCTATGTTGGTAGTCGTGTTGTAGCCATGTGGTAGCCATGTTGTAGCCATGTGGTAGCTATGTTGGTAGTCATGTGGTAGCTATGTTGGTAGTCGTGTTGTAGCCATGTGGTAGCTATGTTGTAGCTATGTTGTAGCCAAGTGGTAACTATGTTGGTAGTCGTGTTGTAGCCATGTTGTAGCCATGTGGTAGCCATGTTGGTAGCCGTGTAGTAGCTATGTTGTAGCCATGTGGTAGCTATGTTGGTAGTCTTGTTGTAGCTATGTTGTAGCCATGTGGTAGCAGTCATGTTGTAGCTATGAGATGGAAGGTACTAATCATGTCAGTGTTGATGGACATTTTAGGTCATTGTCAACATTGCTGTGGCATTTGTAAATCAGTTAACATTCCGTTGGCCATTTTGGGGAAGAAGTGTTAACATGATTGTGGATTAGAGCTCATTCACATGACTGGTATTTCTTTAAAGATATTTTTCCGGGGGGGGGGGGGGGGAAGAAATGAATGCCCCCTCCCCTAGCCCCCCCTATAAGAACCCATGTTTGCTATGTTCATGTATAATTATATATCACATGCTTACATTGTCAATGTTTGCTGAATGTTTGCTGAATGTTTGTAGGTGAAGAGAGTACCTCTGTAGCTTCACCTTGTGCACTAGTTACTTTGGTACTGTTGTGTGGGCAAGGCTTGAGGAACCATCACGCAGGCTGTCCTTGCCCTGAGCCATATCTTGAAAAATAAACGCTAAAATCAAGTGACCTCTGCCTGACCTCAGATTACATCAGCACTGTACTCGGTGATTCCTGGCTAGTGGAAGACAAGGTTTCCTGCTTGGCCTCTCCAGGACTCGCAGCAAAATTGGACTTGCAGCTTCTGCTTGGCCACCTTCCTTACCTCTGCACCAGCAGAAAGCTGCACTCCACTCTCACCAGCATGCTTCATGGTGACCCGTCTCAAAATTAGACAAATTATAAAAATTAGACAAATTATGCACAAACTTTGCGAGTGGACTATAATAATTTACACTGGGTCTAGAGTTCGTGAGGTTATTACTTTATGAATCTCATTACATCACTTCCTCTAGTATACTAGAAACTGTGTGTAGTATACTAGAAACTGTGTGTAGTATACTAGACACATGAATTTACATTGGGTCTAGAGTTTGTGAGGTTATTACTTGATGAATCTTATTACATCACTTCCTCTAGTATACTAGACACCTGTGCCATATTGAACCAAGGTCTGGTGCATCCTTATAAGGAAGTCCTACCAGTACCTAAATGATTACCTAAATGATTAATCAAGTGATGGTCACTCCAGACTCCTCCCCCTTCTTTGACTTGATATGTTTGTTTTAGACAAATTTCTTTTTGTTTATCTGCATTGTTTATCTGCAGGTACATGAATTTGCAAGCGTACCCCCACACATTTCATATTTCTGTGAACCCCTCGTCCTCCCACCTAGCGTACCCTGCTGGGGACTACATTTCTGCCCCTCCCCCTGAGAGCGCCTGTTTCCAAGTGGACGGTAAAGTGGTGGGACTGTCATACCTCTCCTTCAATGTTACCCTTGTGGGCGGCAACATCATCGCTAGCATCCCGAAGGAAATTCAAATATTTGACCCCCTAAATCTGCACCCGAAGAATATCACACTTGTAACGGGGTCGACTTTCCAGGTACGTTGGAGCTCTATTGGGCACATACGTGAGTAACCATAGATACTTAGTAAAAGGGACGCTAATGAAACAAAATGGCCGTGTTTAAAGCCCTGTCAAGCCCTGTCACTTCTTCCCTGTAAACCCCTCCCCTCCCCATTCCGCTCACCCCTCCCCCCTCTTTCATGCAATTAATCTTGGTATCAGGTCAGTGACAAGAAAAAGGAAAGGTGTGGATTTATCTATAACTATATATCTAGTTATAGCTATAGATATAGAATAAAGTCAACTTTAAACTGCTTGTGTACGTTTTTGTGCATTTATACAGCTATGCTATACAATAGGAGTATTAGTTGCCATGACTGCAGAGGGTTCACAAGCAGACAGTCCATACACCTTTTGCACATTGCACTTCCGTGTGTTGCATAAACACTTAAACTCTGACCTCTATCCCACCGTCAATGAAAGCTGGGTACCCATTGTTGTGTTTGTGAGCTAGCTGTGTGTCAGGTTAGCTCCTGTAGCCACTAGCTGATCAGCTTACATCAACTGCTGTAAAGTTAATCGCTGTTAGTTGTGGGGACTAACTTGGAACTGTCGGAATGAAGTGTTGACTGTAGGCGAGGGAAGCGGGACACATGGGCACGTTCCTGTAGGGGAGGGGTGTGGTTCATCCTAGAGCAGCCTGGGAACACTCTTTTGGGGGTGGAGTTTAGCTTAGTGGAGCCTGCGAACACTCCTGTGGCAGGTTTTCAGCTTAAGAATTCCTTCTCCAGTTATTTCATGGACCCCTTACCAGTTTTGCCATGTGGCACAGATCATTCCATTGATGTTGCTGTGCTTTGTTTACTTCTGTGTGTGTGGTTGTAGCTGTTTGTTGGTGCTGTGTTTTGTTGCAAGTTTGTTGTTGCTATGTTTTGTTGCACGTTTGTTGTTACTGTGTTTTGTTGCAAGTTTGTTGTTGCTATGTTTTGTTGCATGTTTGTTGCTGCTATGTTTTGTTGCACGTTTGTTGTTGCTGTGTTTTGTTGCAAGTTTGTTGTTGCTATGTTTTGTTGCATGTTTGTTGCTGCATGTTTGCGGCATGTTTGTTGTTGCTGTGTTTTGTTACATGTTTGTTGTAGCTGTGTTTTGTTGCATGTTTGTTATTGCTATGTTTTGTTGCACGTTTGTTGTTGCTGTGTTTTGTTGCAAGTTTGTTGTTGCTATGTTTTGTTGCAAGTTTGTTGTTGCTATGTTTTGTTGCATATTTGTTGCTGCATGTTTGCGGCATGTTTGTTGTTGCTGTGTTTTGTTACATGTTTGTTGTAGCTGTGTTTTGTTGCATGTTTGTTATTGCTATGTTTTGTTGCATGTTTGTTGTTGCTGTGTTTTGTTGCATGTTTGATGTTGTTGCTGTTGGTTGTTGTTATTATTGTAATGGGTGCCACAGGTCGTAGTGCACCTGTTGGTCCCTCTTCACAGGTTAGTGCAGGCAACATCACCTACCATACTCTCTCAAGTTCGTTCCCTTTACCAGCCAGCCAGTATGTCGGTTCATGTTGAGCTGGTAGCTAGCGAGGTGCTGACATTGTAGTTGCCTTAGTTACGTATGCATGCCAGCACGAGCGTAGCAAAAGACCTGTGTCCCCCTCCTCTCACCCTCCTCATTGCAAAGCTCACCTCATGCTTACACACTGAAGCTCTGGAGAGGAAAACAAAAGGCTAGCAGAGAGAGAGGCTCAAAAGTTTTCAATGTTTGATTTAGAGAGACTCAAAAGTTTTCAATGTTTCATTTAGAGAGGCTCAAAAGTTTTCAATGTTTCATTTAGAGAGGCTCAAAAGTTTTCAATGTTTCATTTAGAGAGACTCAAAAGTTTTCAATGTTTCATTTAGAGAGGCTCAAAAGTTTTCAATGTTTCATTTAGAGAGACTCAAAAGTTTTCAATGTTTCATTTAGAGAGGCTCAAAAGTTTTCAGTGTTTCGTTTAGAGAGGCTCAAAAGTTTTCAATGTTTCATTTAGAGAGGCTCAAAAGTTTTCAATGTTTCATTTAGAGAGGCTCAAAAGTTTTCAATGTTTCATTTAGAGAGACTCAAAAGTTTTCAATGTTTCATTTAGAGAGGCTCAAAAGTTTTCAATGTTTCATTTAGAGAGGCTCAAAAGTTTTCAATGTTTCATTTAGAGAGGCTCAAAAGTTTTCAATGTTTCATTTAGAGAGACTCAAAAGTTTTCAATGTTTCATTTAGAGAGGTTCAAAAGTTTTCAATGTTTCATTTAGAGAGGCTCAAAAGTTTTCAATGTTTCGTTTAGAGAGGCTCAAAAGTTTTCAATGTTTCGTTTAGAGAGGCTCAAAAGTTTTCAATGTTTCGTTTAGAGAGGCTCAAAAGTTTTCAATGTTTCATTTAGAGAGGCTCAAAAGTTTTCAATGTTTCATTTAGAGAGGCTCAAAAGTTTTCAATGTTTCATTTAGAGAGGCTCAAAAGTTTTCAATGTTTCATTTAGAGAGGCTCAAAAGTTTTCAATGTTTCATTTAGAGAGGCTCAAAAGTTTTCAATGTTTCGTTTAGAGAGGCTCAAAAGTTTTCAATGTTTCGTTTAGAGAGGCTCAAAAGTTTTCAATGTTTCGTTTAGAGAGGCTCAAAAGTTTTCAATGTTTCGTTTAGAGAGGCTCAAAAGTTTTCAATGTTTCATTTAGAGAGGCTCAAAAGTTTTCAATGTTTCGTTTAGAGAGGCTCAAAAGTTTTCAATGTTTCGTTTAGAGAGGCTCAAAAGATTTCAATGTTTCGTTTAGAGAGGCTCAAAAGTTTTCAATGTTTCATTTAGAGAGGCTCAAAAGTTTTCAATGTTTCATTTAGAGAGGCTCAAAAGTTTTCAATGTTTCATTTAGAGAGGCTCAAAAGTTTTCAATGTTTCGTTTAGAGAGGCTCAAAAGTTTTCAATGTTTCGTTTAGAGAGGCTCGAAAGTTTTCAGTGTTTCGTTTAGAGAGACTCAAAAGTTTTCAGTGTTTCATTTAGAGAGGCTCAAAAGTTTTCAATGTTTCATTTAGAGAGGCTCAAAAGTTTTCAATGTTTCGTTTAGAGAGGCTCAAAAGTTTTCAATGTTTCATTTAGAGAGGCTCAAAAGTTTTCATTGTTTCGTTTAGAGAGGCTCAAAAGTTTTCAATGTTTCGTTTAGAGAGGCTCAAAAGTTTTCAATGTTTCATTTAGAGAGGCTCAAAAGTTTTCAATGTTTCATTTAGAGAGGCTCAAAAGTTTTCAATGTTTCATTTAGAGAGGCTCAAAAGTTTTCAATGTTTCATTTAGAGAGGCTCAAAAGTTTTCAATGTTTCATTTAGAGAGGCTCAAAAGTTTTCAATGTTTCGTTTAGAGAGGCTCAAAAGTTTTCAATGTTTCGTTTAGAGAGGCTCGAAAGTTTTCAATGTTTCGTTTAGAGAGACTCAAAAGTTTTCAATGTTTCATTTAGAGAGGCTCAAAAGTTTTCAATGTTTCATTTAGAGAGGCTCAAAAGTTTTCAATGTTTCATTTAGAGAGACTCAAAAGTTTTCCATGTTTCATTTAGAAAGGCTCAAAAGTTTTCAATGTTTCATTTAGAGAGACTCAAAAGTTTTCAATGTTTCATTTAGAGAGGCTCAAAAGTTTTCAATGTTTCGTTTAGAGAGGCTCAAAAGTTTTCAATGTTTCATTTAGAGAGGCTCAAAAGTTCATTTAGAGAGGCTCAAAAGTTTTCAATGTTTCGTTTAGAGAGGCTCAAAAGTTTTCAATGTTTCGTTTAGAGAGGCTCAAAAGTTTTCAATGTTTCGTTTAGAGAGGCTCGAAAGTTTTCAGTGTTTCGTTTAGAGAGACTCAAAAGTTTTCAGTGTTTCATTTAGAGAGGCTCAAAAGTTTTCAATGTTTCATTTAGAGAGGCTCAAAAGTTTTCAATGTTTCGTTTAGAGAGGCTCAAAAGTTTTCAATGTTTCATTTAGAGAGGCTCAAAAGTTTTCATTGTTTCGTTTAGAGAGGCTCAAAAGTTTTCAATGTTTCGTTTAGAGAGGCTCAAAAGTTTTCAATGTTTCATTTAGAGAGGCTCAAAAGTTTTCAATGTTTCATTTAGAGAGGCTCAAAAGTTTTCAATGTTTCATTTAGAGAGGCTCAAAAGTTTTCAATGTTTCATTTAGAGAGGCTCAAAAGTTTTCAATGTTTCATTTAGAGAGGCTCAAAAGTTTTCAATGTTTCGTTTAGAGAGGCTCAAAAGTTTTCAATGTTTCGTTTAGAGAGGCTCGAAAGTTTTCAATGTTTCGTTTAGAGAGACTCAAAAGTTTTCAATGTTTCATTTAGAGAGGCTCAAAAGTTTTCAATGTTTCATTTAGAGAGGCTCAAAAGTTTTCAATGTTTCGTTTAGAGAGGCTCAAAAGTTTCCAATGTTTCGTTTAGAGAGGCTCAAAAGTTTTCAATGTTTCATTTAGAGAGGCTCAAAAGTTTTCAATGTTTCATTTAGAGAGACTCAAAAGTTTTCCATGTTTCATTTAGAAAGGCTCAAAAGTTTTCAATGTTTCATTTAGAGAGACTCAAAAGTTTTCAATGTTTCATTTAGAGAGGCTCAAAAGTTTTCAATGTTTCGTTTAGAGAGGCTCAAAAGTTTTCAATGTTTCATTTAGAGAGGCTCAAAAGTTCATTTAGAGAGGCTCAAAAGTTTTCAATGTTTCGTTTAGAGAGGCTCAAAAGTTTTCAATGTTTCGTTTAGAGAGGCTCAAAAGTTTTCAATGTTTCGTTTAGAGAGGCTCGAAAGTTTTCAGTGTTTCGTTTAGAGAGACTCAAAAGTTTTCAGTGTTTCATTTAGAGAGGCTCAAAAGTTTTCAATGTTTCATTTAGAGAGGCTCAAAAGTTTTCAATGTTTCGTTTAGAGAGGCTCAAAAGTTTTCAATGTTTCATTTAGAGAGGCTCAAAAGTTTTCATTGTTTCGTTTAGAGAGGCTCAAAAGTTTTCAATGTTTCGTTTAGAGAGGCTCAAAAGTTTTCAATGTTTCATTTAGAGAGGCTCAAAAGTTTTCAATGTTTCATTTAGAGAGGCTCAAAAGTTTTCAATGTTTCATTTAGAGAGGCTCAAAAGTTTTCAATGTTTCATTTAGAGAGGCTCAAAAGTTTTCAATGTTTCATTTAGAGAGGCTCAAAAGTTTTCAATGTTTCGTTTAGAGAGGCTCAAAAGTTTTCAATGTTTCGTTTAGAGAGGCTCGAAAGTTTTCAATGTTTCGTTTAGAGAGACTCAAAAGTTTTCAATGTTTCATTTAGAGAGGCTCAAAAGTTTTCAATGTTTCATTTAGAGAGGCTCAAAAGTTTTCAATGTTTCGTTTAGAGAGGCTCAAAAGTTTCCAATGTTTCGTTTAGAGAGGCTCAAAAGTTTTCAATGTTTCATTTAGAGAGGCTCAAAAGTTTTCAATGTTTCATTTAGAGAGACTCAAAAGTTTTCCATGTTTCATTTAGAAAGGCTCAAAAGTTTTCAATGTTTCATTTAGAGAGACTCAAAAGTTTTCAATGTTTCATTTAGAGAGGCTCAAAAGTTTTCAATGTTTCGTTTAGAGAGGCTCAAAAGTTTTCAATGTTTCATTTAGAGAGGCTCAAAAGTTCATTTAGAGAGGCTCAAAAGTTTTCAATGTTTCGTTTAGAGAGGCTCAAAAGTTTTCAATGTTTCATTTAGAGAGGCTCAAAAGTTCATTTAGAGAGACTCAAAAGTTTTCAATGTTTCATTTAGAGAGGTCAAAAGTTTTCAATGTTTCATTTAGAGAGGCTCAAAAGTTTTCAAGGTTTCATTTAGAGAGGCTCAAAAGTTTTCAATGTTTCATTTAGAGAGGCTCAAAAGTTTTCAATGTTTCATTTAGAGAGACTCAAAAGTTTTCAATGTTTCGTTTAGAGAGGCTCAAAAGTTCATTTAGAGAGGCTCAAAAGTTTTCAATGTTTCATTTAGAGAGGCTCAAAAGTTTTCAATCTTTCGTTTAGACAGGCTCAAAAGTTTTCAATGTTTCGTTTAGAGAGGCTCAAAAGTTTTCAATGTTTCGTTTAGAGAGACTCAAAAGTTTTCAATGTTTCGTTTAGAGAGGCTCAAAAGTTTTCAATGTTTCGTTTAGAGAGACTCAAAAGTTTTCAATGCTGCATTTAGAGAGGCTCAAAAGTTTTCATTGTTTCATTTAGAGAGGCTCAAAAGTTTTCAATGCTTTGTTTAGAGAGGCTGAAAAGTTTTCAATGCTACAACGCTGTGTGCAAGACAACCGCAGTCGATGTCTACTCACACCTGTTATAACCAGCGGCCATTAGCCCAGGGTGGCATTAAGTGCTGGTGATCTGGAAGGCATTGAGGCAAGAGCTCCCGCTAGCTAAACAACTAATTAGATTATTATGACATGGTCAATATTCCTTCAAAGCCAGTAACTCTATTCCCATGATTCTATTCCACACTCAGATCCAAACAAGTGGTGGTCCGAAGCCCCAAGGCTCCGTTCTCTATTCCATTTCCAACGACACAGTGGCGGCGGTCAGTGGTGCTGGCCTGATTCTCGCCAAGGAACTGGGCGTGGCTATAGTGACCGGGTGCATGCAGCTCACTGACCTCTCTCACGGAGGACATCAGATCACGCACTCTGAAGATTTCATCACGGTGAAGGTCGTATGTCTGACAGGGATCAGGATTCACCTCCTTAGCACGCGCCTCCTCTCTGGTGTTGCCGTGGAGGTGTATGCCATTGGCCTAGACAACGAGTCTCCGTTCACCTTTGCGGCGAATCTTCCAGGGCTAGTGTTCCAGTGGTCAGTCAGCAACATGGACGCCCTCTCCATAACCTCGGTGTATGACAAGGCGGGGGTATCTCTGCAGGAGGAACAGGATTTTGCCGCCGTTCTGCACACCAGGAACCCCGGGCAGGGGGAACTCCGGCTGGGTGTGAAATGTCCCCCTCGGGTATGCATTCCTGATCTGACTTTCTTCACGGACCATGTTCGGGTTCAAGTTTTATCTCCTCTTAGCCTTCTCCGCCCACTCGACGGACACTTCTTGTTGCCGCACAATGGGCTTGCTCGAATCGTTACCAATAGAGACGGTGTGAGCATGCTCAGTTACAAAGTGCTAAATGAGTGTGGAGTGGGCATGGCAGAGGCGGGGATGATTACAATCAGCGGTCACGGGGAAGTGAAGACGGCTGCTGTCAATGGACATGCGGTAGTCATGGTGACGGAGAATGAGGAGACGTTTGGTTTGAACCAGACGTTGATTGTCCACGTGGAGGTGAGTGTTTGAAGTGTATAGTTATTTTGAACTCCAACTTCTTACCCACCTAACACTGGCTGGGGCTATGGGAGGGATATAGGCTGGGGCTGGGACTACAGACCTCTGGGAACTAGCATTTGGGCTAGAGATGTAGGTATAGTGTATTAGGGCTAGGGATGTAGGACTAGGATTAGGGCTAGAGATGTAGGTGTAGTATTAGGGCTAGGGCTATGGGACTATGATTAGGGCTAGGGCTGTAGGTGTAGTATTAAGACTATGGGACTACGATTAGGGCAAGGGATGTAGGTATAGTATTAGGGCTAGGGCTATGGGACTACGATTAGGGCTAGGGATGTAGGTATAGTATTAAGACTATGGGACTACGATTAGGGCAAGGGATATAGGTATAGTATTAGGGCTAGGGCTATGGGACTACGATTAGGGCTAGGGATGTAGGTGTAGTATTAGGGCTAGGGCTATGGGACTAGGATTAGGGCTTAGGATATAGGTATAGTATTACAAGGGCTATGGCTACGGGACTAATATTAGGGCTAGTGATGTAGGTGTAGTACTAGGGCTAGGGCTATGGGACTAGGATTAGGGCTAGGGATGTAGGACTGCGACTGCTGGGACATCCCTACTTGGTGCTTGGACATCCCTAGTTGATGCTGGGGATGTCCTCCATGGCAGCTTGTGGTGGGCTATACAAGTTCCTTCCTCATTGTCATACTCATTCTGAGACTGTCAATTTTGCTATCTGTACACTGCCAGTGAGTGTGTGCCATGGCCGCGGGAGGATTGTGTGCCATGGCTGCAGGAGAGTTGTGTGCCATGGCTGCAGGAGGGTTGTGCCATGGCTGCAGGAGTGTTGTGTGCCATGGCCCCGGGAGGATTGTGTGCCATGGCTGCTGGAGGATTGTGTGCCATGGCCGCGGGAGGATTGTGTGCCATGGCTGCTGGAGGGTTGTGTGCCATGGCTGCGGGAGGATTGTGTGCCATGGCTGCAGGAGTGCCATGGCCGCGGGAGGATTGAACATACTTCAAGTGCCATCTCAGAGAGCCTGCCCCCACACCAGATACTAACTTAAAATGACCTTGTGCCTGCTCAACCAGGAACTGACAGCTCGTGCCTACATGTACCGACATGAGATATGTCCCCTCCATGCATGAGACATGTACCCTCCATCCATGCATGAGACATGTTCCCTCCATCCCTGCATGAGACACGTTCCCTCCATCCCTGCATGAGATGAGTTCCCTCCATCCCTGCACGAGACACGTTCCCTCCATCCCTGCATGAGACACGTTCCCTCCATCCCTGCATGAGATGAGTTCCCTCCATCCCTGCATGGGACGTGTTCCCTCCATCCCTGCATGAGATGAGTTCCCTCCATCCATGCATGAGACATGTTCCCTCCATCCCTGCATGAGACACGTTCCCTCCATCCCTGCATGAGATGAGTTCCCTCCATCCCTGCACGAGACACGTTCCCTCCATCCCTGCATGAGATGAGTTCCCTCCATCCCTGCATGAGACGTGTTCCCTCCATCCCTGCATGAGATCCATCCCTGCATGAGACGTATCCCCTTCATCCATAAAGCCGTAAACTCTGGTTGTTAGCCTCTCGATGTTTAGCGCACATAAAGTTGTGCAGCTGCCATTTCCTTGTTGGTGCAGTCTTTGTTACATGGTGTCCTTACAGTATTTCACTGAAGCACTGATATTTATGTCATTGAAAAAAGTACCAATTAAGCACATGCATATATTAGCTGCACCGCCTAGGCGACATACTTCAACATACACATTTAGGCAAGAATTTTACTAGGAGCACTTTTATTATTAGCTTCAATTGCCTCTAGTTGTCATAATATCCTGACGAGCTTCTTGCTGCTTATTTGCAGGGGATGTCAAGCCTTTACCCAGTCCTCGAGTAGCGCAGATATCTCCTGGCCTATGATGTTTCAAAACACTTTCCAACATATCCAAAGATTGTAATTTTTGGCTTGTAAAGGATGCCAATAGTGAGCCTGTCGCAGGAATTGTTCTCATCATTGGCTAAAAGGAGTTTTTCGCCGCAGGATGTGTAAAATAGTTCTGTAGCGAACCTGTTTCTGAGGAAGAAAGTCAAACGGTTGAATGGCCATCTAATTCCTTCGTATCGCCTTGAGAGACTTGCTCCTTTGTAGCCTGCATCGAGAGACTTACTCCTTTGTAGCCTGCCTCGAGAGACTTGCTCCTTCGTAGCCTGCCTAGAGAGACTTGCTCCTTCATAGCCTGCCTCGAGAGACTTACTCCTTTGTAGCCTGCCTCGAGAGACTTACTCCTTTGTAGCCTGCCTAGAGAGACTTGCTCCTTCATAGCCTGCCTCGAGAGACTTACTCCTTTGTAGCCTGCCTCGAGAGACTTACTCCTTTGTAGCCTGCCTAGAGAGACTTGCTCCTTCATAGCCTGCCTAGAGAGACTTGCTCCTTCGTAGCCCGCCTCGAGAGACTTGCTCCTTCGTAGCCTGCCTCGAGAGACTTGCTCCTTCGTAGCCTGCCTAGAGAGACTTGCTCCTTCGTAGCCTGCCTCGAGAGACATTCTTAGTCAGCTCCTTCTTCAACTGCATGTGTAGCTCATGAGATTAGATCCTCAGTTGTCTGTCGAAAAAATGGAATTTTTTTTTGAGTGTGCGCTATTTGTTTAGTAAGTGGTGCTAAACAACCCGAGTTCACACTACCTCATGATCCATGATGTCATTTCATATCACCTTACCAACAAATGTGTAAGTGATTTTTTACCCTTCCCTATTGGTTCATTTCAGGTCCGTCCTATCACCAGTTTGTCCATCTCCCCCATCTCTCTTGCCCAAGCCACACCCAACTCCAATCACCATGCCTTTCCTCTCGGCTACTCCGCAGAGTTCATTACCCATCTCCATGACAACATGGGACGCAAGTTTGACTTTGCCAACGTGCCCCTCTCCCATCGACTCAACCACTTGGACATCGTCCTCGTGTCCCCCGAGTCCGGTAATGCCACATACGTGGTGAAAGCCACCAAGCAAGGTCAGGTGATCCTCAAAGTGTGGGTGGTGTCTCTTCCGCACATCGCCAATTTTGTGCGCATTCGCGTGGCCTACGCCATCATCCCTTCTCTGGGTGTGGTCCATTTAGGCTCCACCCTCTGCTTCTCCACCCACTTGACCGAAGATCAGATGGGGAAGTGGGAAATCGGCGAAAGTGGTGTGATGGAGGTGGATGGAGAGAGTGGAGTGGGGCAGGCATTAGGTGTGGGACGCACGGTTGTCTATCACAAAATACACGGCGTTATCGACACCCACACGGAAATCACTGTTGCCAAGGTGGCAGAGGTTGTGTTTGATGTCGATAAGAGCAACGTCCCAATCTTCACCAACGGCCGTCGTCAGCGAGGTCTTGGAGATTATCTCATACCTGTGAAGTTCTTTCAAGAAAATGGGGAGGAGTTCTCACCGCTGTACTCCAGCCTGGACAAGGAGTGTTTGAGTCGTCTCTCGGGCCAGCGTGCAGTGTGGTCCGGAGCAAGGCTACAGCAAGTCCCGTTTGAGTGCCATCTGGAGCTAAGAGGAAATGATGGCTCAAATGCTATGGCGACCGAGTTCATTGTCACGGAAACAACCTTTGACCCATCAACAGGTGCCACTTCTTGCAAGTTGTTATCCCTGGATACGGACTCTGCTGAGGGCCTCTCTGTGAAGGATGGCTTGCAGCTGAGTGTAATGGTCGTGGCATTTGACCTTGCTAGGACATATTCTGTGACTTCGGAAAAGCTGGAGGTTCCATTTGTTGCGGCATTTTACATTGAGAGGAAAGAAGTGATCTTGAGTGCCACAGATAGCTCTACCGAGCTGATTGTCAGCGGTCTCCCCAAGCAGCTGCAAACCATGAAGGTCAGTGCATGACTTGGTTGATAAATGTTCCCTGTTTATTAGATGATAGAGAGTGCGTCGCCTCGAAGATTTTCTAGATAACTTAATGTAGATGCAAGGGGAATGGTTATGGAAGAGGTGTGGGGATGGTATGTAGTTAGTGGTAGAATCTGAAGTATAGTGTTATTCTGAATTTTGCACTGCATATGTATGTATGGGGATTATTTATTTTTTTAATTTTATTCCCTTCATATAGAAGAACCATGGCACAAACTCTATTAACTCACAAACTCTATTAACTCCATATTAATTAGAGCTAGGCTAGCTAAACACTGAAATGACCTTAGGCTAGGGTCTTACCTGATCGAGCCCTTGGGGGATTAAGAAGCCCCTGCTATTGCTTCATCACTTAAACATAAAAAATAAAAAAATAATAAAAAGACATTCATGGCACTCATATGTGTGGCCATATGCCATAATTGCTACTCCAGTTCGGAAGTGAGGTCAGGTTATTTCTCAGCAGAGCACAAACTGGAGTGAAGTAGGTGGAGCTGTGGTTGCCTGCAATTAGAGCGACCACTTTTTAACAGACCTGGCCTGCTGAATTGAGAAGGCCAAATGACTTCCCAGGTAGACGACAGCTGCTATATTCCATGAAGACTTCCCAGGTAACGACAGCTGCTATATTCCATGAAGACTTCCCAGGTAGCCACGACAGCTGCTACATTCCATGAAGACTTCCCAGCTGCTATATTCCATGAAGACTTCCCAGAAACACGACAGCTGCTATATTCCATGAAGACTTCCCAGGTAGCACGACAGCTGCTATGTTCCATGAAGACTTCCCAGGTAGCATGACAGCTGCTATATTCCATGAAGACTTCCCAGGTAGCATGACAGTTGCTATATTCCATGAAGACTTCCCAGATAACACGACAGCTGCTATATTCCATGAAGACTTCCCAGGTAGCACACAGCTGCTATATTCCATGAAGACTTCCCAGATAACACGACAGCTGCTATATTCCATGAAGACTTCTCCCGTGTCTTTGCAGTGCGGTGAAGGGGCTAATTAGAGACAGAAGGTGGAAATCTCATGATTATTTTGATCGGACAGGCATAGACACTCATGCTGCACCACCACACATGCACACACACACTGATGAACAGCTCAGCTGCTTCAGCTTGCCTCATGCGTGTGCGAGGCGAGTAGATGTGAAGCTATGCCAGCACAGAATATAGGTCCACTACCCAAAAAAAAACTTTTTTGGGGTTTCCCCCCCAAAATATGATGACAGTACATGCAAGATGCTGCCTTCCAAATTGGAGAAGATTTGGATGCTCCATTCTGGACTTATACTAACTTGAGTACTCCCAATTTGCGAAGAAGATGCTTCACGTAATAGTGAGTTTCAATGGCCGCGGAGACCGACAAGGGAAGCAAACCAGTGATTCTGGTCATCCCAGCCTATATATAGGACAGACCAAACTTCCCCTCCCTATTCTTGATTTTTCTAGCATGTATATGTATACCACTTTTGGTGTTTTTTAATGGTATGGTCAGTTCAACCATTGAAATACTATACTAGTCTTAAAATGCCTGTCTCGAAAAAGGTATTTTTTGAGCCAAGGACGGTTCTCCCTACTTCATATTTGGAGTAATCAGAAAAAATTATATAGATTCTGTTTCCTCTCAATGAGAGCTACAAGATGACATTCTCTATTTTTAATTTTAAGCAAGTATGATGTCAACAGGTACAAAAAAACAATGAAAATGCTGCCAAGATATTGCAATAGTTTTTAAAGTCCATGATCACACTATTTTTAAAAAAAACTCAATGTTATATTGTGTTTCATACTTTGTAATTTCCCCTGTGGTAAGTTGTGAAATCCCAAAGTAAATTTGTCTCCAAATATGACCGTCCTCGTGAAATCTTAAATGTTCACTAAGTCCGGATCAGTTGTGTAGCTGGGTAGTTGGCACAGCACCAGAAGGTAGGTCTGTGTATATGTACACATCATACAAGATTTCAAATAAAGATTCTGAAGCAGAGAGAAGTTGTGGGTTTTTTGTTTTTGTTTTTTTGGGGTAGTGGCCTTAAACTGGTGCTAACCAATCAGGAGCCAGGACAAGCAGGAAATAATTTCAAGGGTTCAGGAAGTATATACCTGGGAACCTGCTGCTAAATCAGAGAACAGAAATCTGTGCCATCAGAAACAGATTCTTACAACATAAAAATAATTAATATACTATGTATAATAATAATTAATAATAATAACAATAATAATAATCTTAGTTGTAGTAGTAGTAATAGTATAAATAGTAGTAGTAATAATAATATTAGTAGTAATGATAATAGTAATAATAATAGTAGTAATATATAGTAGTAGTAGTGGTAATAACAACAGTAATAATAATATGATAATAGTAATAATAATTACAATAATAATAGTTATTAATGATAGTAGTAGTATATAGTAGTAATAATAATAATAGTACATGTATATAGTAATAATAATAACAGTGATAATAATTATAATAAGTAGTAATAATAATTATATTAATAGTAATAACAAAAATAATAATGTTAGTAATATTATTATTACTACTGCTATATACTAGTGTAAAAATAAAAATAACATTATATATTCAAATATACTCCACTTCCCCCACCCACTCCTCTTCAGGCCACCAACCCTTACCCGCTGTCTGTTGTCAGAATACCTAGTACTACAGCCACAAGTGCAACCTACAAACTCGCACTCCTCTCCGACTATCACTCGCCACCAGAACCACCCTTTACCAATCTCACCGTCTCCTTCCTAGCCCCCTACTCCCAGCAAGAGGAGTTTGTGTACGTCACGTTTGCTGAAGACCTCTCCTGCGAAATTCCGCAATCGCTCTCACTCCCAAGGACTCTCGTCGCAAAAGGACATTCTCCGCCTTCTCTGTCTTCTTCGAGCCAACTCCCCATCATCATTGGGTTGATCTTTTTGTTCGTGCTCATTATCCTCGTCGTGTGCGTGGCTTTGCAAAAAACTTCCAGCTCGACATCGGGGTTCCAATCACACTTGCCCCCCGGGGGGCAAACACCCAGCCAATCCTATGCACCTGCCTATACTCCTATGACCTCCCCTCAGCTCTCGATGCATGCCCCCAGCAGGGGGGCACTTGGTGCCTATCCCACGTCATCTACACCCAACCAACCTGGGATGAGTAATCCTCAGCACACACCATATCTTGGGGCAGGTCTCTCCACTACTTCCCGGAGAAGGACTCAGGCGTCCTCTTCACCGAAGCAACCTGGACTGTTTAGCCAATAGGTGCATAGTATATAGAATTATTGAAATTGGATATTTGAAAAAACATGAACAGTTCAACCATCAATTCTATTCCATGCAGCATGTGAGAGAGCAAGCACAAATTCTATTCCATGCAGCATGAGAGAGAGCAACCACCAATTCTATTCCATGCAGCATGAGAGATAGTAATCACCAATTCTATTCCACGCAGCATGAGAGAGCAACCACCAATTCTATTTCATGCAGCATGAGAGATAGCAATCACCAATTCTATTCTGAGAGAGATACCACCAATTCTATTCCATGCAGCATGAGAGAGAGAGCAACTACCAATTCTATTCCATGCAGCATGAGAGAGCAACCACCAATTCTATTCCATGCAGCATGAGAGAGCAACCACCAATTCTATTCCATGCAGCATGAGAGATAGCAATCACCAATTCTATTCTGAGAGAGCAACCACCAATTCTATTCCATGCAGCATGAGAGAGAGAGCAACTACCAATTCTATTCCATGCAGCATGAGAGAGCAACCATCAATTCTATTCCATGCAGCATGAGAGAGCAACCACCAATTCTATTCCATGCAGCATGAGAGATAGCAATCACCAATTCTATTTGATAGAGCAACCACCAATTCTATTCCGCAGCGTGGGAGAGAGCAAGCACCAATTCTATTCCATACAGCATTAGAGCATTCTATTCCATACCACATGAAAGAAAGCAAACATCAATTCTATTCCATTTAGCATGAGAGCAAAGAATGTTTCATAACCATAATTCTAAGGGGGGACAGTTGCTTTTTTAATTTTTTTAAAATTTGTACTTATTACAACTTTAGAGCGTGGATTCTGTAAACTTAATGGTATGGACTTGATATATAGCTCAAAAGATAGGTCTCTCTGTGTGCCCTCTTGATTTTCATAGGCCTATAGGCAAGTTACTGGACCTGAATCCCTGCAACCTCCATAAATAACTCCAGATTGCTAAGTGCTAAAGATTTGAAATTGGTATATACCAGTGGCTAGAGGACGCCCTAGGCTATTCAATGAGTGGTTTCATTAGGCGTTAAAATTTAAGAGTACGTGGTCAAGCGCGCGGGTGGAAAATGAATTTCATATCACTTATACATTGTGTTCATAATCTGCACAAACCTGCATTATAAAATTGAAAGCCCCAGCTCTTAATCAAAGCTTGTGAAGATGATGGAAAAGTACTCTGACAGAGTGGATTTTAAAGCATGTTGAAATGGCTACTTTTGATTCTCCCTGGCCCAAGCCTTAGCTTGGTGTCTTAACTGTTGCCATTAACACTAGTAGGGATGCCATATTCCATGATCATGTCGCATGGGTGGACAAATGCCCTGGAACACGTAGCACCTCTGTTCAATAATCTTGTTTGAGTGGGGAGGGACAGTTTTGTGATTTATGACTACGTCCTTGGTACCAAATTCCTGTTCCACCAGGACTTCAGTTTGTGTATTGATGTATTCTATATCACATTCTGTTCCACCAGGCCTTTAGTTGTGTATGTACTCCATATCGCATTCCATTCATCAGGCCTTGGTTGTGTACTAACTGTACCACGGTCCGTCAAGCGTGCATGTGGAGTAGGGCTATATACTGGTTTAAGAAGAAGAGCATCAGATCTGGGCTGCGCTATTGAAGGAACTGTTGGTGGAATTGAGACCAATAATGTGTCTGGGCGTGGTGTGTGTTAACCCGGAAGGGGTGAAGCATCGGTAATCGGGACGGAGATATACAACAAATTTTGGAACTTTGGAAACATGTTCTCTGAGTGGGGTACAGGGAAGGAAAAAATAACAGATTTAAGGACTTCTGATCTCGTGCGATTGACATCCAAGTGTGACGAGTATCCTTAAGAAGCTTAGAGAGTCTAGGGGGAGAAAGATTATTACGACAATGGGAGGAAGAGTGCATGAAGACGTGTGAAGAGATTAATTAGATTTGGAAAAGAAGAGTTAGGAAGACTACGATAGAAAAGAGCAAGGAGGGACTAGCTGTGAACTATTTTGGGCGGACTGGAAGGGGGCAATGTCAAATTCAGAGAGTGAGAGAGGAAAATGGAGTTATAGTGGAAGGATATACTGGAGGTTTTTGCCAAGCATTGGGAAGGATTAGGGAGTGTGTCCAGGTCAGGGAAGTGTGTTCTAATTGACCACCTAGAGAGAGTGTAAGGCTAAAGAAGTGAATGGCTGGTGCAGCAGGTTGGACTCCAGGAGATATACAAAATACTGTGAAGGGTTTGAATGGTCCTAAAGGCGAGATGTTGAAGTAGGTTGGAATTAATTTGGTGATGGAGTCTTGCATTGGCCAGAAGATTGGAGACCGAGTTATGTTTGCCACTCTTTTAAGCTAGGGATGAGGGGGTGGCCTGGAAGTTACAGGGGATGTGAGGCAAAAGTAATGGCAAGAGTGTTGGCAGGTTGGCTCAGTAGGTTTGAAGAGAAGCATATACTAACAGAGGGTTGTGGTGGATTTAGAGGGAGAGGATGTGCTGATCAGTTCCTAGTGTTAGGTGTGTGTGTACGTGTCATCTCTTCCTTCACCCCTGCTTCTGATCTACCCAACAGGCTTACTCTCCCTTCATCTTCATTTCTCCATTCTGCAACCCACTCTTCAGCCCCTTCACTTCAGCCCTTTCAATGCCTTCCACTATATCCAATAATCTTCCTCTCGATCTCCAGTAAACTCCCCACAGTAAATACAACAAGAACACCTTCATCACATAGCTCACAGCTATCGGCCCGATACATACCACACCCCTCTTGTCACTCAAGAGTCCTGTTGATGCCATTCTTAACCTAATCTCAGCCACTCCCCTATTACTGAATCCTCTCAATCTTTCTTGTCCAAACTCTTCTTTAGCTAACTTGAGACTGGATTTCCCTAACTTCTTCCAGCCGCTCTTCCTCGTGAACATCCCTTATTCCTCCATGTTGCACTTGAGCCCATTATCTCAACTCTCCTTCCCCCCAAACTTCCTTTTCAGCTCGAAAAACTTCGCCTACCAACCTCAACAATCACTTAACAGTACCACAACATCAAGGGGGGAGCAAAGGAAAATGAATGCTAGGCATCAAGGGGGGAGCAAAGTCCATCATGCTTTCCTGTCAGCCATGCAGCTCATGCTAACCTGCGCAGCAATTCTTTTCTTTCCTTCTCTCCTCCAGTATCCTCCAGCCCAGGTCCCCTCTTACTGCAACCCTTGCAACTGCTTCACTCCCTCCAACATTCTCTGCAGGCAGCCTTCCCTCCTGTCCACCACACTTCAGATGCATGTTCTAGACATGGCCTAGCTAGTAACCTTACCTCTGTCCATCTCCATCTCTCCATTCATCCTGTGGGAGTGGTGACAGCTCAGCTATCATTGAAACAATTCTTGCCCTCTATTTCTCCTTTTCCCTCATCTGAAAATGTCCTTCATCCCGTCAAACCACACCCCAAGTTATTTGTAAGCATCCATCTTCTCCATTCTCTCCTCATCAATCTTTCACTCTCCTCCACTACACCTTCCACCGACCATCATTGGCTTACTCTTCCTCACTATTAAACATAAATCTCCACTTCATTGCATACTTCTCCACCACATCCAACATCACTTGTAACTCTACCCGATATCGTTAACTACAATATCATCTGTATACAGCAACCCACTACACCCATGTTCCTTCCACTTCAATCTCTAAACCTTTTCCTATAAATCCTTCAACAATTCCATCACATTCACACTATAGAGAACTGGTGACCAAGGACAACCCTGTCTTGGTCCTGCCTCACTTCAAACCACCTAGACCCCTCTCCACAATAACCATCATACAATCATTTGCACACATTGACAAATCCATACTCATCTTCATCCACAATCCTTATCTCCACACAGCATCACATGCCTTGCTTACATCCAGAAATGCAGTAGCAAGAGTGAAGGAAGAGGTATTGGGTAGAATAGAAGGAAGAGGTATTGGGTAGAATAGAAGGAAGAGGTATATATTGGGTAGGGTAGACAGAATTGTTAATGGAAAAGTGGTGGGAGAAGAGGGAAATAGCTGTCATTTGGCACCTAGCCCTACCCCAATATATACCAAAACTCATTGTCCCCCAGCAATTTTTAGCGAAGCCTATCTCAACATAAGAATATTTTTGTGGTTATATAACACCTTACCATACATTATGGCACAATTTTTGCATCCAGGATCAAGTCCAGGATCAAGTCCGCGAAAACCCTGGCTCCTCGAAGACAAAGTGCTACACACTGACAGTATATACAATATTATAATAATGATATAGCAGCACCACTCCAAGGGTGTGTGTGTGTGCATACCTTATATGACGGGGTGAAGAATTGACAACCATCTTTACACGTGTTCAATTTTTTTTTTGCAGTGCAAGTTTTTGTTTTGGAAGTACAGCTAGGAAAGTGAAGTCAAATCACCCCCATAAACTCAGTTTTGATTGCTTCAGTCCAGCATCAAATCTTGAGTGTCTATAACTGTGATGGCAGGCTATTTGTGGTTTTATAACTTCATATGAAGGGGGTAGAGCACTATGGTTACAACTTTGGAGATCCATAGATTCTGCACACTTCATTTATAGATATATACGTTTTTAAATGTTAAAAATGTTGCCTAAATATAACTACGCTCAAGTTACATGCAGCCAAAGTGGGTGGTACCTCAACATCTGAGTGGCTGAACTGGCTGCATTATGGCTCCCGATTGGAAATGCTCTAAGGTTGAAATTAGTATCCATGGCCACGAGGAAGCCATACTTTGATTTTCTGTGTCCACACTCGACTCGTCAAGACAGATACCAATTTCAACTGGCATGGTGCTCTGATTTTGAGGAACCCTCACTTTGTCTGCAGTTAACTTGGATAGTTACTGAAGGAGCTCGGATACCGCATTAAAACAGTGTCAGGCGAGCCCAAATCGACAGAGTACCTGCTCCAGAGACTATCTGTGGCGGTCCAGCGGGGGAACTTCACGTCTGTACTGGGCAGCACAGGCATCTGACACTTTCCCATTAAAAATAATTGACATATATATATGTAATGTCTATCATTTATCACCCTCCCATCCTGTGTATTATTATTTATTATGTTAATATATACTAAAGTAGACATAAAGTTACTACATTGTTTAGGAGAGCAATCCAATAAAAATCTATCAGCTCCAAAGTGGTAACCACAAGGGTTTTGTTAGCATTTCATATATATTATGCAAACAAGAAACCATGTGGCCAGATCCTCCACCCCCCAAATAAAGTGTTGTACTATATTATAGTCGAGGAGTATTGTTCAAATGCCACTATAACCTGGAACAAATTCGTATCAAGCTGGATTTTTTGTACAGGTAGCTAAAAGTGTCCTTAAAAACATATCAGAAAGATCTAAGGATAGTGTTTTTCGCAATTTCCAATTTTTTGGAACACCTTTTTTCGATCAAACAGAAACATGATTTTGTGAATTGTTTAAAAAAATATTCAAAGACATTGTACTCCAAATTGGGTCTGTAGAACTGCACATAGTGTGTTGGTGGGGAGGGGAGGGGTTAGGGCGGAGTTAAAGGGTATTACGTAATTATTCGTCTTCCTCCTCTTGTTGCTCAGTGTGCTGTTGAGCGATGTTAGTGCAAGTCTGCCCGACACAGATGGTGCACGTGGGGCTGCATTTCATTCCTAACCTCCTGCAGCCACAGCTTTTCCCACATCCTGTCTTGCAGCCGCAAGATATCAGCTTATCTGGTGCTGCAGCCTGCTCTGTCATATGTGGCTGTAGAATCCCATTCTCCTTCATCCACCCCCATTCAGTAGGTTCCAGTTCCACTATTGCACAGTGTGATATGTTCTATATGAGTGCTGCTTCGCTGCCAAGGATGGAGGGGAAGAGACTCCATTTTGAAACAACTAGATAGCTTTGAGTGGCGGATAATCTTATAGTAGCGAAGGAATCTTTCTCTGTTCAGAGTAGATTCAGCGCAGTTGTCCTCAGGAGAAAGCGCTCCCCAGCTTGTTCAATTTCTTTGTGAGTTCTTCCTTCCCTAATGAAGACCTCAAGCTCTTGCAATTCTGTAGGCTTCAGTTTCTTGACCCAAATTCCAAGCAGTTTTCTTGCTTCTGCTATAGGGTGCAGAAGTAGTTGTCACATCCACTAAGAGCATGGATAACCGTGAGGAACTCCCTCTGGGGAGCAGTCAGCTTCCCCTGCAACTCTTGAATGCTGTAGAGAACAACAGGATGAGTATCTGCCTGTAAGTATACATCCCACACAGGCTGACCAGCATCACAAGTATGTCAGTGTCGTTTTCTACCACTACCACAGGCTGATTGTTCTCCGAAGCTGCTAGAACTGCTGTTGCTACAATGAGATGATCAGCATCTCCTTCAGCCTGCTTTGCAGAAATTCCTTCATCATCAAAGTGTTCCTTTAACTGCTGAATTAACCTGGCTTTATTGAAGTTGTTTCCCAAAAATGACTCCTGCTTAGTTACAGCCATCATTTCCAAGTCAAAGGAAATGTTTCTTGAGGCTGATTTAGCAGCTCGAACCTGGCTTTTTGTGCAGGTGCTGCTCTCGTACCCATTTCTCCCAATGCTCCGAATCACATACTGCACATAATCTGTTGGTAGGTAGCACGAGAGGGCCACTGAACTTTGTGTGGGAGATATCCACCATCAATAACATAGAGAGGTTCACCCTGCACGACATCTCTGATTTCAACTCCCTCCTTTAGTATGGTCCCTAAGACGCTTTTTATGGCTGCCCGCATCACTCCTCTTTTAAATAGAGATGCAGGCTCAGGGCATAGCTCAAACTTAAGAAATTCCTCCATTTCCTCACTGCTGTTTAGACAAGTTATCCTATTGAAGAGGAGTTGGGATTGATATCCACCACCTCTCCCCTCACCTGAACTTTATTCTTAGCACTCTTGAAAGTTGTCACTTTATCTTTTCTGTGGAGACTCACAGTAAATTATTTTCCCGAGATGGCATCAGCTGCTGCTTTCCCGATGCTAAAAGCTTCCTCACAGTTAACAGATCGGTCAGCCACAACTCCAAAAAAGCTGTGAGCAGATAACCAATTGGAGAAACTAACCAGATGTTCTGCATCTTGTGTCCTTCTGGATGGCTGCATATCCTTGTGCTGAGTTGAGCTCACTGTGTAGACCCCAGAGACCTTCTCCAGATAGTTGCATATTGGTATGAAGCGAGGCAGGGAGTTCGCAAAGTGGGAGAGGCTGCTGTCTGTTATGTGCCTTCCACGTGTTAACCCCACAGCTGATTTAAGGAGCCTCATAAGGTCTTGTTCAATGGTCTGGTCACTGAAGTTCCCACTGAAGAATATATCTTTTCTCCTGATGATGAAATAACCCTTGGTGGTATACATCTCCATAGGCATCTTCTCCTTTAATTCTTCCATCTGTTGCACGTAAATCCTCACACTCTTAGCATATGCTAAATGCCCAGCAGCATGGAAGTAAGTTATCATCCTCCTCAGGAAGAATAGGTGCAAATCAAAATCACCTGCTCTTTCAGCAAAAATGAACATGCGCAGTAGGTAGGTCTGGTACAAGTAGGATTTCCAGAGCTTGAAAGTTCTGCTGTCAGTGGTCTTAACTTCAATCACATGTGCTCGTATATGTTTCGTTAGAGCAGCAGAGGTGAGGATGTGAGCTCTGAGTGCTCTAGCATAATCATGCCCAGTCAGCGTATGTACTACAGTGTTAGGAGCATACACAGTCTCCCACAGCTCCTCCAACCCACAGATCCAGCCATGATATAGTCCATAGCACCCATGAATGACATGACTGTGTGAAAAACCCCTAGTGAAAAGAGAATTCAGCTCATCTGGCTTGGCTCCTAGGATCTCCGTTGCCTTCATGTATAGCAGCTGATCAAAAGTGACAGGGCAGCACTTCAGATTATTATCCTTGCACTGCTGCTGTGTGAAGTGGAGTGCAGTGTAGAGAGTGCTGGGATCTGTGGGATTCTCCTCGATAAAAGGCAATATAACAATACGGGACTGCTCATAGTTGCCTCCACAAACTGCATGAAGCCGTGTTGGGGAGACCTCCCTGCTGAAGGTAACCCTCCAGAGACGGTCCAGTGTCTTAGCCATCCTAAGAGTAGAAGCGGAAGAGTTGGTTAACTGCAGAGGAGAAAACACCTTAAAGGAGAGGGCTGGTTTGGGTGGCTTCTTGTAATCCATCACATTGATGGATCCAAATCTTCCCTGCTCTTCTAAGGATGGAATCTTTGAAGATCTTTTAATCACTTCCTCTTCAGGGAAACTCTTAGGGTGTTACAACCGCTATACCACCGAGGGAGTGAAATGTTCCATGCCCAGTAGTAGTCCTTATGTTCTTGTCAGCATTATCCCAGGCAACTTGCATGAAATTCTTGAAGTTGTAGGAAGGGTCACCTGCATCTAAGAAGGCTGCATTTAGCTTTTGGATCTCATACCCATCTGCGAAGCAGTGTTTGCTCAGGATATCAATTAGTTCCTTGGATGCGTACCTAATATAAAGCACTGAAGGTAAATTCTACACTTGAGTACTGACATTCAGTATAAGGACAAAAAACTAACCTGCGATGGATATAGGCTGAGAGAAGGAAAGGTGATACAAAGGAGTGTGGTCTCACAGCAGAAATGATAGTGTGTTATTGAAGTGCATTTTCGATCGACTGCCTCTTGATCTTTGGATTTGATGATGCTGTGGAGGAGATGGAGTAGCAAATCAGAAATGATGTTATCAGGATTTGAGAATGAGGGGTAGATGCTGGAGTCATACACCTTGGTTCTGATAGCATCTCGCAATATAGCCCCATGATATGCTCTTCATTGTCCCTAGGATCAACCTTGTCCTCAGCCCACCTCTCACGTTATGAGCAAAGCACTTAAAACTAACAACGTCAGCTTGCCCATGAGCATCTGCTATGATGATCTGGTCTTTATAATGTTCCTACAGCTTCCGTTTTAACCACTTTCGGTCGTACTCCTTCTCCCCCTCCTCCCCCTCATCCACTAGTCCCTTCATGATATCGTGCAGTTCCCCCACAGAGTACTGGCACTCATCAGTCTCCTCTAGGTAGCTGCAGAGCTCCTGAAATGCATGCTGCTTCTTTTTCTCAGGTTTCCTCCCACCATTTAGCTTCTTGCGATACTTATCAGCAGGAATAGGATCTCCTCTCTCGAAAAGTGAAATAACAGTCCCTGTGATACTTGACTTCAGCAGCAACCAAGTCACTCCAGGCAGCAACTCTGACATGTACTTGATGCCCACTCATCTCCACTGTTCAGTGCTATGCTTTCTATGTTCCTTTTCCATTCAATGGACATCACCTCTTTAAGCTTCCACTTCTTGTCAATCAGTATCCCCAGTGGAGTGAGGAACTTAGATTGCATCTGACCACACAGCACACAGTCTCCTCTGACATTGAAGTCAGTCAGTAGAGCGAAGACTAACAGCTGGAGCTTCCAGAGGGTGTGGAGAAAGCTCTGAGGCTTTGCGCTTAACAGCATCAATCCAGTTCTGCTCTGTGTAATATTGCCTGCACTTATGAACTTTCAAGGGCAAGGTGGCCATCTCCAGCTCAACATGCAAGTCATCTCCACGTTCCTTACTCGAGTCAATGATCCTCTTGATTCTTTACATTTGCTGCCTCCCTCCTTCAGCTTCTGTAATTTTACTGTATGGGCAAAGGATGCACTTGAAGAATGGGATCAGTCATTATTATTTAAAATTTTCATTCTGATTGCAGTTTATATAGAGATGATTCTTGTGTGTTGATCAACTGAGTAGCCAATTATACTGGCAAGTATAAAAGTGTATTGCAGATTGTAAAGGATGATTCCTATGTGTTGATTAACGCCCACATTCTTTACTCCAGACAGGGCAGGCCCTTCATCATGAGAAAATACACACAACTTACAATCCTTCACTCAGATCAGGAACTGTGTTGGAGAGGCTTTAAAATGAGTTTGGCAACATCCAGAACATGATATAGTAAGTCATAGGTGTCTAAGATTGGTGTTTTTTTTGTACTTGAGCCATTTTTTGAGAGCAAACAATCAATGAAATAATTCTTGTATAGAGCTTAAAAGTGCTAAAGAAAGTACTTGGCAGTGAAAATGTGGGGGTAGGGACAATAATCAAGATATAATACATAGTTGGAGAAAATGGGGTGTTCCCCCAAAAAATCAAAATTGTGAAAAACACTATCCTTGGATTTTTCTGGACTTTTGATGTTATAAAGGACACTTTTAGCTACTTGCAGTCAAAAATCCAGCTTGATACAAATTTATTCCAGGTATACTTCTCATGGCACCGGACAGTATATATGCACATGATAGCTCCATCACACATACTATATACATATATATACCAGTATGCTACACATATACTATATGTGAAGGTATCAATTAAAATGCAATATTAGGCACATTTTCGATTCCAAGAAACAAGATCTTAAGTTTATGGCATGTAGCATGGATGTTCTAGGTTCAACACCCATCATTATTATATCTATATAATCACTTCAAAAATGTGTTGCTGCAATGATTGTCAGGGCTGCCAACTCCCTTGTCTCATAAATACAAATACATGTTATTCAACTACGAATTTTATACCAGTTAAAACTCCAAATATATCCAAAGTATTATTAAAAAATACAAATACAATACTGATATTTAGGAATGTTAGAGTAATAAGTTAACTGAGTTCAGAAATAGCATTCTTGCATCTTTGAAGCATTCTTGCTGTTGGTTTGAAGTCGAAACAAGGTTCCTTTGTGTTCACTTCCAATCGAAGCAATGCAGATAAAGTATCCACACTCAAACTATTTCGTACCTTGGTTTTATTCAGCCCAATATGACTAAATTTCCTCTCCAAATCTGCATTGCCATGGGGAATTATTATCACTGCTTTAGCTAACCTACTGAGGAGCTGATAACGAAATTCTCCAGAAACATCTTTGACTTGCCCAACTTGATGCCAGTAGCAATCACTGTCCTTTGTAGCAACAATTTCCGGAGGGAGCTCAGCAGTGCAGTAGTCAATCAATTCTTCATTAAGCTGAACTTTTTCGTCTTCTTTGATGACTTGTTTAAGGCATGATGCAATAAACAGTACCTGTCTAGCATATACATCTCTGTTTCGAATGTATGAGGTAAGAGAGCTTGCAGATTCCACACTTTTACTTGCTGAAATATGCACAGCAGTCTGTTCATGTTTTCTCAGGTCTCTAGTGCCGCCATATGTAATGCCAATATCACGATTACATAATTTGCAGAATGCATAACATGAACCCTTTTTTGATAGCTTAGCCCACTTGAACTTATTAGAATAGTCTGGCTTGAATGCACAAACATACCTTGGCTTCTTAATCTTAGATGAGAAGCTATGCCGATCAGTATCTGTATCAACATTTTCATTAGTAGAACTGCCTTCTTGTTCAACAATGATGCTGGTGCTATACTCTGACAGTGACACCGACTTGTTAGAACTTCTACTAGCACTACTCACAATACTTGTCTCCTGAGGTCCCTGCTGATCACTGACAATGTGCTCTGCCATCACCTTCCCCAGGGTTAAAAGTTCTACAGAGCTAACAATAATTATTTTGAACTTTAAACCACCATGAACTTTGAACCCCCAAAGCAGGTCTCGAGTTGCAATCGACTATAGTAGAGTCAGTGTGATAATACTAAATAGTAGTAAGTACATAAATACAAAGATTATTAAAATACATCCAAAGTACTGTACAAGGTTAGAAAAATACAAATATTTGTATAAAATCTGAGTTGTTGGCAGCCTAGGATTGATGATGTAATTCCTCAATATAGTAGCTAGATGCCGTCAAAAAGGATATATAGCTAATTACGAGTTGCTGCAATGATTGATGATATAATTCCTTAATATAGCACACGCACTATATATATATATATAATATATTATACTGGTACGCACATGATAACTCCACCACCACCACTCACACACTATATATATAATATTATATAATATATATATATATATATAATATACACAAGTATGGACATGATAACTCCACCAAGCACACACTATATATATAAATATATATAACATACAAGTATGCACGTGACAATGAAAAAATAAATAACAACAAAAACACACATGGAATATGAATCGAGGGTGTGTGTGGTGCGGGACAGTTGAGTCTTGTGAATGGCTTCAGGGCATTCACTGGCCGACTGCTGACCCAAAGAGGGAAGAAAAGAGATCATTCTTGGATGCATTCGATAATGTCCCACGCTCGACTGGCGCCATAAAGTTCACCAACTTGGGGTGGATGTTATACCTAGAGATGTAAAATGACATAGTTGATATTTGACAAGTGTTATCAGCACCATTTCTGGTAAACAATGCTGCCATTTTGAGATATGACTTTCCACTGCAAGCCTGTGGAGAACTCGTAAACCTGGAACACGTTGAATTGCTCACACACACACTTGCTCACATGCTCATCACTCTTTCCTAGAACAAGACAAATCCACAAATTATTTTCCTGATGAAGGCTAGAGCATCTAGTCGAAACGTCACAAGAGAGTAAATTTCAAGTTGATAATTGAGGTCGTAATCTCGTTATGTGTCAACTGAGAATTTGTTATGAGTTTTAGTAATTATAGTTGATTCTAAGGGACTCTGCACAACAACTAGAATGCTTGCATGAAATTGCTATCATCCAGTTCACATCTCAAATCTTACTTCTCTTCTTTACCACCAGTGAGCACACGATCAAACAGTAGATAACGACACTTTACCTTACTAAATAAAAAATATATAAATATATAATTTAAACGTATGTTAGTAAGATAATTTTATCACAAATAAGGAATTCCAGATTTACGATAAAGGAAGGATCGCAATGAAAGGTCACGAGTTGCCCATGCACGCAATGAGAGCCTAACGTACCGAATCTTCCTCCCCTTGCTGGCCCTTGTGTCAACTTTCTTCCTAGCCTTGATGCGCAACCGCTGAAGGTCCAGCCATTGCCTTCCCATCTCTATCGGGTCAGAGCTCTCAGAATAACTGGTCTTGCGCTCGATCAATTCCTTTAACAACTGCAGAGTTGGGAGAGTAAAGTGAAGGCAGAGGAGGGCTGTGTAGCTTGTAGAGTTAGTTCAGAATGTGTTCATTGAGCCAACATCATACTGGGTTGAGGCAGGTTGAAGTAGGTTGACAATAGCTCTATGGGGACACACACTGGATCAACATCACACTGGGTTGAGGCTAGGTTGACAATAGCTCTATGGGGACACACACTGGACCAACATCATACTGGGTTGAGGCAGGTTGAAGTAGGTTGACAATAGCTCTATGGGGACTCACACTGGACCAACACCACACTGGGTGGAGGCAGGTTGAAGTAGGTTGACAATAGCTCTATGGGGACACACACTGGACCAACACCCCACTGGGTGGAGGCAGGTTGAAGTAGGTTGACAATAGCTCTATGGGGACACACTGGACCAACGCCACACTGGGTGGAGGCAGGTTGAAGTAGGTTGACAATAGCTCTATGGGGACACACTGGACCAACACCCCACTGGGTGGAGGCAGGTTGACATCACGGGGTATACATGTCTAGTTCTCTACCCACTTGATGGTAGAAGTCGTCGTCATCAAAGATGTCATCATTGTAATTTCTCAAATGAGAGTCTCTTCCCGAAGATTCCTGCGTACCTTTCCCCCCTGCCCCTTCACTATCCTCATCCCCCTCCCCCAGGATGTGGTAGACGGAACGCCTCAGCTGCGTTCTCCTTCTCAAGCGTTGTTTGTCCCCCAACACCTGCACACATACAAACAATGACATCATACTGGATGGGAAATAACAATTTATATAAAAATAAAAATAAACTCACATGTTCAATTTGAGAGAGAATGGAGCGATCCACTTCCATATAAGCCTTTTAATGGAAATGACATCATAATGACATCATCACCTGTATGTCACGCCCACCTTGCTGGTGATCCTCCCACTCGCTAGTCTTGTCTTCTCGTTCCACTTAGATATCACGTCATCACGGTAAGGCCGAAGGTCAGAGTGCAATCTCGCCGCCTCCGCCTCGCAGTCCTTCTTGTCCCCACGAGTTGGCCAATCAGAACTCCGCTTTCTCTTTCTAGACCTCACGGGCAGCTTGGAATCTTCTTCCTCTAAATCCTCCTCTGCTCGCTCGTCATCTTCGTCACTAGCTATGTCCTCATCTGCGGATGTGTCGATGCAAAGCCCACCTTGGTTCCGGAGATCAGTGCACGGAAAACTCTCGGTGTTGCTGAGATGTCCCTGCAAATCCAGAAGCGTCCATAGCAACTGCTCCAAGTTCCTGTGAGCTAGTGCCATGCAAGCAACAGAACAAGCATGACCCTTGCCATAGCAACCTTAACACAATAGGATTAGATCGAAACACAGACGTCTCCACTCACACATCCCCACACACTTTTTACACTCACACATGCACCATCAGGCATGTATCGCCAAATGTGGACCGGACTGAAGGCGGTCTAAGGCTTAATGAATGGAAGTGTTTGTTGACTTAATTAAGCTTTTGGGTGTCTAGGCACCGCACTTCTGCCAAAACGCCCTCAATTTTCCAATCAACGCCCTCAATTTTCTACCCGCACGCTTGACCAGGTAATACATTTTTAACGCCTAATGAAAAAGGTCATTGCATGCTCTAGGGCTTCCTCTAGCCACTCGTACCAATTTCAATTTTTTTTGCACTTAGCAATCTGGAGTTATTCTGGATGGGGACTTTGGGATGCAGGTTTTTGAGGTCCCTCCACTTTAGGGTCTAGTAACTTGCCTATAGTTATACCTATGAAACATATTTTTGTATCAAAAGAGAGCACACAGAGAGACCTCTCTTCTGAGCTATATATCAAGTCCACACCATGAAGTTTGCAGAATCTACAGAGCTCTAAAGGTGTAACCACAAGTAAAAATTAAATTAAAATAAAAAATGCCCTCCTTCAATTTTTCAGTTGAATGAAGTGTAGGCCTGGATAAAATCCACCATAACTTGAGACTTGTGCTTCCTAATGTTTCCAAATTTGAAAGACAATTTGTACAGATGTTTAGAAATTATATAAGCAAACAAAAAAAAAAAGGTCAAATATTGAGGAAAAATGGGCCATACTGGCCTTAAAACGGCCATTAAAAAATTTGCTCAATGATGACAAAGTGTCATCACGCAGTTTTGTACTGAGGACACCCTATATAACTAAAAACAGTAAGAACATTTTGGTTGTACCCTATTGCAAGGTCCAACCCCCTGACTGCCGGACTATAATGTATATTCCTAAGTTCTTAGAAGCAAAAGAAAGCATATGGATAGATCTTATCTTTTGAGCCATATATCGAATCCATAACATGAATTATAAAGAAGTTATGGAACTACCATTGTTTTCATAATCATATTCATATTATGTGGTCAGTTTGTGGTCACGACTTTTGACCACAACTCAAAAGATTGAGCACAAAACTACTCATGGTTATCACTGTATAAGTGGCTCTGTAGTGTATGCCTGGCATATGAATGTATTACTAGTGACACAAACACTTCAAACAGCTTTTGCTCCACTCCAGGTCCCTCAAACATGTACCCTAATTACTGGAACAACTCTAGCTCCATGCCTGTGGCTTTTCACAAGCTCAAACTTGGTTGAGTGGTTTCCTTATGCTCTGAAGCGTGTAATGAGCAGACTATATTTGGTATGCGCTATACATAGCAAAAGTGAGAGCATGCCCTGTTGATTAAAATAGGATTTTCCCTGGGAAAATCCCTATTTTACACATATGATGTTTGGATGTTTCTGCATGTATCTTCTAAGATACTGGTCCTATAGAGTCATTCAACATATCATTTTAAAGCACACAGAAGAAGCAACACTTTGATAACAAAGTTAACTGTATAGAAGTAAGGGGGGGAAAGTTATGGCATTAGAAAGTTGATATTAAAAAATTTCCCTTTGATGTCTCCTCCCCTCCCTTCACTGGTCTTACTCATGAAGATAAAATCCACCGTAACTCAACAATGGATCATCCAAATTGCTTCATATTTGAAAGACAGCTTGTACAGATGTTGTGCAATTATATAAGCAACAAAACACAAAAATCTCTTTTTGTCAAAAAAAAACTGGGTTCCATCCCCCCCTTAATAATCATGCTATCACATGACCAAATGGTAAATGGTTCAGCTAAATACCAAATTGGATATTAATTTTTTAGTAAGGCTGTATTAAATTTAAATAATTCTCCACAATGCTGACAGTGAGAGGGTTAATGAATGGAAGTGTTTGTTGACTTAATTAACTTTTGGATGTCTAGGCAACACACTTCTGCCAAAACTAAGCAATGACAATTAGAGTTCGGTGCTCAATGGGTACCAGCTCGGCTCCTTGCAAAGTGGTAACCAGGCAGCCACCAGCAGTCATGACCTCATGGCTAGGGGAGCCCCAAGGCAAGGAAAGGGCCAAGTTCCAGAATACAACCCAAGGCAGAATTTGGGTATTTAAAAAAGGGAGACCAGTTTTAGCCCTGACTCCTCTTTTTGTGTCGGCATGACAGGCACACCCACCCACAAATCCACTTCTCTCCCTTGTGGATTCAGTGTTCTTACTCTGGTTCAGTGCCTTCTTCAAGGGAGGCCCACCTTCTTCCAGAAAAAGAGGCATTAGTGCAGGGGGTGGAAGGCGGTTGGAGAGAGCCAATATGCTCTGAAATTTTATCCTCATCTCCAGCAGCCCATCAAGAAGTCCTGTAGACAGAGTGTGAGGGATGGGAGAGTGTGAGAGGATGGGAGAGTGTGAGGGGTGGGAGAGTGTGAGGGGTGGGAGATTGTGAGAGGTGGGAGTGTGAGGGGTGAGAGGTGGGAGAGTGTGAGAGGTGGGAGTGTGAGGGGTGGGAGAGTGTGAGAGGATGGAAGAGTGTGAGGGGTAGGAGAGTGTGAGGGGTGGAGAGTGTGAGGGATGGGAGAGTGTGAGGGATGGGAGAGCATGACGGGTGGGAGAGTGTGAGAGGATGGGAGAGTGAGAGGGGTGGAGAGTGCGAGGGGTGGAGTGTAAGGGGTGGAGAGTGCGAGGGGTAGGAGAGTGTGAGGGGTAGAGAGTGCGAGGGTAGGAGAGTGTGAGGGTGTAGAGGTGTGGGAGAGTGTGAGGGGTGGGAGAGTGAGGGGTGGGAGAGTGTGAGGGGTGGGAGAGTGAGGGGTGGGAGAGTGAGAGGCGGGATAGTGTGATGGGTAGGAGAGGCAGGATAGTGTGATGGGTAGGAGAGGCGTGAGGGGTGTGAGAGTGTAGAGGTGTGATGGGTGGGAGTGTGTGAGAGGTGCGAGGAGAGAGAACGGAAGGGAGGGGAGAGAGTAAAGGGGAACGGAGAGACGGGTATAAGAGAATCGAGAGGGATCCAAGGGAGGAGACAGGAAGGAGAGGAAGAAGGGAGTTGGAAGATGGAGAGGTAGAGTCATCCCTCAACTGATCTGCTCTTTGGCTGCTTTTCCTTTCTCCACGTCATTCC
The DNA here is from genome assembly GCA_028752905.1 of Cladorhizidae sp. MBARI D1340-BT2. Taxonomy (NCBI): domain Eukaryota; kingdom Metazoa; phylum Porifera; class Demospongiae; order Poecilosclerida; family Cladorhizidae; species Cladorhizidae sp. MBARI D1340-BT2. The sequence goes on along the minus strand of JAQNBH010000008.1, from coordinate 4,932,838 downwards.
TTTCTGAGAACAAAGACAGTGTGTGCACATCTCCCTCTTCCTCTACCACTCCTCCTTCCGATTGGCCAGAAATATCTTCATCGCCGTCAGAATCAGGTAAGGAGTCATCGGCAGGTTCGATGGCATCTGATTGATCATCACTTTCCAGATTATACGGTTTTTCTTCTGTTCCACTGAGGTCAGAGGTCAGATCAGAGTCCGTTCCAAAACCTTCAATAAGACAAGGTTATTTGCTAGGAAAAGGAGTATATGTTGATCATGTGATCCCTCACCTTGAAACTCTGCCTCCAACTCCTTCCTAGTTACGACTTTGCCTGCATACCTCGGTTCTTCGAATTCTGGTACCATTCTACTAGGTCTGGACCGCACTCCGCCCCTGGAAGGAGGAAGGTCATGGTCCGTTTCGGTTTCGTAAGTGAATTCGCAGACTTTGGCTGCAGTAACGTCCTCCAGGAACTCCTGGTCGGGGTGGAACGAGACTGGCTTGGGAGTGCTCAACTCTGATATCTGCTCAGCAAGCTTGGAGCGCAAACGCAGGCTTCTTCTTCGACCAGACCCTTCCATTTCAGTACTCGACGATCTCCACGTGTTTGCGAGACTTTCGTGCGTACTGAATAAACGATCATTACCGTGTTATTTTCAATGCATTGTCAATATCTTGGAAGGCAGAGTAGAAGGAGTCATGGGAGGTGAGCGTGTGTGTGTGAGAGAGATACTGAGTGCTATATATCGCTTGTGTGTGTCTTGTTGATGAATGTTATCTTCAATAGACAAGGAGCTAGGAGCTGGATTGGGATCTATGGGGTTGAAGTTTGGAGGCATGTTGGGGAAAGGGGCTGCTAGTGTAGGTAAGAAGGCTGCTCAGTCGGAAGCTGGGAGGGCAGCAGGGAAGGCAGCTGTCAAAGGAGCTGCTGAGGGAGTCCAGCAGGACTTGACCAGCAGGTGATTTGTAGAATAAGCTAGAGCTATCAAAGCCAAACATTTCCAAGATGTCATTTATATTATATAATGTCAAATTTGTTGTCCAATCTACACCTATTTACTGATTACAGCACTAGGCATCTTACCCATTGCTCTAGCAATGTACAGCCATAACTTAATCCCAAGGTAAGCCTCACTCTAGTGAACAGCATTTTCCTCCTGGGGATTCTCAGAGGAGTATAAAGTAAAAATAGGTAAGGTATGTACTGCCAGGAGTTTGTTCCACTACTTGATAGTCTTATAAGTGACCATTCATGACTGCACTAATCATCAATCCCCCGAGGTGGTCGTCATTAGCAACTGCAACCTATCAAGGTGAATTATGAAATCGGCTGTGAAGTAGCTCAATAGCTTTCCTGATAAAAGTGATGTTGCATGCATAATGAAGATAAGATGAAGGTTACACTCTTCATAGTTTTGCACGAGTGAGTGGCTACCCTGAAGATCTGCTAGGTCCTTTTTCTTATCCTTTCTCTGCACGCGACCTGCATGTAGCTTTACTTGCAATGTACCATAGCAGGCCACACATGGATGAATGCTCTCACTGCACTTGGAGAGAGAGAATAGTCGGTATGTTTCCGGTGCACACTCCAACCTGTACTGATTTGACCTTTGTTCTAAATGTAATATTAAAAAAACAAGGCTTGTGCTGTGGCTTAAACTAACATGATGGCTTCTAAGCATCCCAAATGGTTCAGCCACTAGTAGCTTCCACCCTGAAACCTTCGCTAAGGTAGTAAACTAGTGTACCAAACCTTCACTAAAGTAGTAAACTAGTGTGCCCTGAAACCTTTGCTAAGTAGTAAACTAGCGTACCAAACTTTCGCTAAGGTAGTAAACCAGTATGCCCTGAAACCTTCGCTAAGGTAGTATACCAGTGTGCCCTGAAACCTTTGCTAAGGTAGTAAACCAGCGTACCAAACCTTCGCTAAGGTAGTAAACCAGTGTGCCCTGAAACCTTCGCTAAGTAGTATACCAGTGTGTCCTGAAACCTTTGCTAAGATAGTAAACTAGCATACCAAACCTTCGCTAAGGTAGTAAACCAGTGTGCCCTGAAACCATCACTAAGGTAGCTTCCAGCGTGCCTTGAAACCTTCGCTAAGGTAGTAAACCGACAGAAAAAGTGTGAAGAGAAACTCTTGGAATTCATCTTTATGCCTCTCTATATCTGTATCTGTTTTCCCCTCGCATTACTTGCTTGAAATAGTTCCATTCATAGAAATTTTAGTACCAGGGGCCTCCAAATGTTCCCATGCACATCTATGACTGTCCAATTTCCAAGGAGACTCCAAATGTTCCCATGCACATCCATGACTAGTCCAATTCCCAAGGAGACTCCAAATATTCCCATGCACATCCATGACTAGTCCAATTCCCAAGGAGACTCCAAATGTTCCCATGCACATCCATGACTAGTCCAATTCCCAAGGAGACTCCAAATGTTCCCATGCACATCCATGACTAGTCCAATTCCCAAGGAGACTCCAAATGTTCCAATGCACATCCATGACTAGTCCAATTCCCAAGGAGACTCCAAATATTCCCATGCGCATCCATGACTAGTCCAATTCCCAAGGAGACTCCAAATGTTCCCATGCACATCCATGACTAGTTGTTGGTGATGCAAGCCAGCCAATGCATGTGCTGTGTTACAAGCAGTAATGAGCGACTCATGCTCATTTCTGCTGTTTGGTTAGAGGAGTTCTCATTCTGGGGAACTGCTACAAGTTCCAAGAGCCTGAAGCTAATCATCTAACTAAACATGTGCAGTTTGGTTGGTGGATTTCTGAGTTCTTGAAGGGAGGTCTTCAGAGCTCGTAATGGAGTGAATACTATTGGAGGAGGAACACTATTATTTTGGTTCAGACCTCATAATGGAGCGGATACTGTTCGAGGGAAAATACGATTGGAGACAATACGATATATAGAAACGGCCAAAGCGAACAAGTGAGCGATGTGGAACCAAAAAAGGTTTCATTTGTATTGTATTGGCTATCAAATAGGAACGGGTACCAGGCAGACACAACAGTTAGATATTCCTTGTCATTCATTGGTGAGTGAAGTGAGCTCTCGGTAGGGAGTTGATGGCATATCCACCTATCTATGTGCCTATGTATCTATGAGACTGTGTCTATCTATCTATGTGCCTATGTATCTATGTCTCTGTGTGACTATATGTCTTATGTATCTATGTGACTATGTGTCTATCTATCTATGTATCTATGTGACCATGTAGCTATGTGGCTATGTCTCTGTGTCTCTGTGTGACTATGTATAATATGTGTCTATGTGGCATGTATCTATGTCTGTGTGTGTCAATGTATCTATGTGTCTATGTATCTATGTCTCTGTGTGTCTATGTATCTATGTGTTGATGTATTCATCGTACGTTCACCTGTCAAAAATATGAACGGGTCACATGCTTTAAATAACGCAGGCATACATTAATCAGGAATGGTCGACATGGGGGGAAATGATTGGGGAATGCTCGACAGCATGTGAGAACTTTCTATACGGTTAATAACTAAACTATCCTTACCAGATAGCGGAACAAGCCCTCCAACACAAACCATGACTCTAATAACCCCTGCAAGCCCTCCAAAGAAACCATGACTCTAATAACCCCCTCAAGCCCTCCAAACAAACCATGACTCTAATAACCCCCGCAAGCCCTCCAAACAAACCATGACTCTAATAACCCCCGCAAGCCCTCCAAACAAACCATGGCTCTAATAACCCCCGCAAGCCCTCCAAACAAACCATGACTCTAATAACCCCTGCAAGCCCTCCAAACAAACCATGACTCTAATAACCCCTGCAAGCCCTCCAAACAAACCATGACTCTAATAACCCCCGCAAGCCCTCCAAACAAACCATGACTCTAATAACCCCCGCAAGCCCTCCAAACAAACCATGACTCTAATAACCCCTGCAAGCCCTCCAAACAAACCATGACTCTAATAACCCCTGCAAGCCTTCCAAACAAACCATGACTCTAATAACCCCCGCAAGCCCTCCAAACAAACCATGACTCTAATAACCCCTGCAAGCCCTCCAAACAAACCATGACCCTAATAACACCGCAAGCCTTCCAAACAAACCACCTCACCCCCATACATAAATTTGCTGCGCAGGTTAGCATGAGCTGCATGGCTGACAGGAAGGCATGATGGACTTTGCTCCCCCCTTGATGCCTGGCATTCATTTTCCTTTGCTCCTCCCATGATGCCTGGCAGTCATTTCCTTTGCTCCCCCCCCCCCCCCCCCCCCCCCCTTGATGCCTGGTATTCGTGACTATGCATGCATCGATGACAAAAGTTCTTGTAACTGGGTGTGGTCTAGAATGAGTTCATTTCCTATCCTATTCAATATATAATTCTATGTATTTAAATAAATTAGAGCTTGTTAAGATCAGTTGGTCCTCAACATCAACAGTCCACCTAGGTATATATATTTGCAGCCAGGTTGGAGTGTTTGTACCACTTGTGCTGTGCCGAGTGTTAGTCCACCTTATATATTGTGTGTCAGTTAAAGCTGTAATGATCAGTACTTCTGTTGATTTCTAACCTAGCCATTTCTGAGCCAAGCCATCAAGTTAATTTAAGGCAAATGTTACTATTCATACAGGGACTCCAATTTCAAGTGGCAGCATGGATAATCTGCACCATTCACTACCTCTAATGAAATAGTACCACCCTCAATTAGACTGCACCATTCACTACCTCTAATGAAATAATACTGCCCTTAATTAGACTGCACACCATTCACTACCTCTAATGAAATAATACTGCCCTTAATTAGACTGCACACCATTCACTACCTCTAATGAAATAATACTGCCCTTAATTAGACTGCACACCATTCACTACCTCTAATGAAATAATACTGCCCTTAATTAGACTGCACCATTCACTACCTCTAATGAAATAGCTGGGGCGTAGCCAGGGGGGGGGGGGCAACTATTTTCCAGAAAAAGAAAGACCAAAAATTATGAGTTAGTTAAAGTATTGTTTTTCCAGAAAATTGTATTGATGACTGCTTAACCATAGATGTTTTAGCGTTCTTAATGCTGCCAAAGATTGTAGAAAAGCTGATTATAAAGCTATTTCTTTCTCAACTAGTTTTACTTCACTAACTTAAAGCTCGTACTCTTCGAGCTCATACACTTTTGAGTTCGTATGGTCAATTGCAAAAGGGTTGGGTGTGGCTGTTCCAATTTGACCTCAGCTATGTTATTATTGCAACCACGTGGAGCTGAACAGCTGGTTAAGAAGCCTATATGGAAGATGTCTCAAACACTGTATAGATTCTTCAAGAAAGTGTCAAGACCACCTGCAAACTCAAAGAAAATAAACTTTAATCTTCAATAAAAATACATTCACAATATATATATATAGCTATAAAAATTATGAATAAAAATATTTGCATGTACACATAGAGTAATCATCCTCGTATTGAGCAGGAGCCTGAGGTATTCAGCAGTTAATATAGATGTAGCATACTAGGCCACTAGGCCAAGAGAAGAAGTTCTTTGACCGAACATGACTTCTACTGTAACCACTTCACTCCTGATATCGATTACAAGTTTCCACGTGAAGGTGGTCGTAGCTTTCTACATCGGTATTTAAGAAAGTACAGCTGGTTGACTTACAGTTGGCAAAAAAAATGGTGGGTACTGTCTTCCTTGTGTGCTCTTTGCTAGGAGCATAGACGTACGGAAAGGTAAAGGAGTTTGTTGAGACATCATTTACCAACTTCCAAGAAAATGTATGAAGTGTGTGAACTCCATGCAGCTAGAGAGTGCCACAAATATGCCATTGCTGTCTGTGATGCTTTCGTAGAGAGGATGAGTGGTAAGCGAGAGAGTGTGTTAATTCAACAGAAGGAACAAGAGAAATAATCCAGAACAACAGAAAAAAGCTCTGCTCTATCATAGAGATAATTGTCTTGTGTGGTTGGCAGAACATTGCTCTCCGTGGTCATCGTGATAGTGGCACTGATATGGAAGGTGCACAAGCAGCAAGCACAAACCATGGCAACTTTTGTGCTTTGCTCAACTTCCGTATATCAGCTGGCGACACGATCTTGAGGGATCACCTTCAGGGTGCAGCTAATACACATCCCCTGATATATTCAGAATCAGTTGATCAGTATACTTGGTGACCACATTCGTAATGCAATCTTAGTTAAGAAAGGTTCGTAACAGTCTTTGCTATACTTTGATTGAAGATGAGGTCACTGATTGCTCCAACAAGGAACAACTCTGCATTGTCATAAAGTATGTTGAGCCTGAAACTGCTTCTATCAGAGAGGATCTCGTTACATTTCTAGAATGTGACAGTGGCATTACGCAAAGCATTGGCTGACAAGATGCTTGGTTTTGTCAGGAATCACCTAGATCCATCAAAGATGCGTGGTCAGGCCTATGATGGAGCTAGCAACATGTCCAGAAAGACAAATGGAGCTGCAGATAGAATAACTTCTCAGTACCCCCTCGCCCTTTACACCCATTGTGCTTCTTACTGTTTGAACTTGGCAGTTGTGGCTTCATTCGAAGAAGTGAGTGTCCATAACATGATTGGTATTGTGAAGCGACTTTGTCCATCTTCTTTTTTGCACACCCCAAGCGTCAGAAGAAGTTGGAAGAAGCTATAAAGAACACCCAGCCAGAATCGAATGTGGTGAAGCTCAAAGATCTCTGCAGAACAAGATGGATTGAACGCATTGACGCTCTCGATCGTATTAAGAAACTTCACTCCTCCATTGTTGCCTGTTTTGAGAGCATTTCAGCTGAAGGTTCTCACATGTGGTCTCCTGACTCTGTGACAGATGCCAGTACTCTCTTGCTGGCTATAACAACTACAGAATTCATCAGTGCTCTTGTGATTACCAATGAGTGTTTACAGTACATCAGGGGCCTCACAATGAGCCTTCAAGAGGATGCTAAGGACATAGTTCAGGTAGTGTCTGAGATCAATTTCATATCATCCCTCAAGCAAGTCGGAGAGAATGTTGACTCCTACAGTAGATGGTTTGAAACTCTGATCTCTGAAATGTGTAATGAGGTGGGGACTACACCATCAATGCCCAGGATATGTGGTCGTCAGCAACACAGAGCAAGCATACCGGCATCTAATCCCCCTGAATACTTTAGAAGAACTATCACAGTTCCAATTTTGGACCATCTTCTTGCTGAGCTTGACAAGCGGTTTAGTTCACATCAAAAAATTGCTTTTCAAGGTCTATACTTGGTACCATCAGTGTTGGTAACAGAATATCTTGCAACTGTGTCCAGTGTGGTGATGAAAGCGGGGGAGCTATATGCTGTAGACCTACCAAATGTGTCTTCTCTCAGTGGTGAGATCCACAACTGGTACACCAAGTGGAAATCTGAAGAGAAAGATCATGGTTCAAATTCACTTCCTTCAACTCTCTCCTCAACATTGATCCGCATCTCTAGCTTTTACCCTAACATCAAAGCCCTTGTTACTATTCTCTGCACCCTCCCCATAACTTCATGCTCAGCTGAGAGATCTTTCAGTGGGCTTAAACGTATCAAAACTGTCCTTAGGTCTAGCATGAGTAACGAACGTCTCTCAAGCCTGACTCTACTTCACATGCATCAAGACATACCCATTGACATTGAGGAAGTCATTGATGAGTTCTCCAGACGTCATCCCAGGCGAATTCAACTTTCTGACTCCTCTCAATAGCTATCTATCTCTTCATTGTGTTGCTTCATTTTTTCTTCACTGCCGTGGCTAGACAGGGTTTCATTTAGAAAATTGTACAAGGGGGGGGGCAACTGGAAGAATCTGGATTTTAAGGGGGGGCATGATGGTTAAAGATGTGACAAAGTTTCACAAACGCCATCTGGGGTGTCGGGGTATGATTGAATGTGTGTGTGTGCATGGTTTTATACAGGATTTTGAGTTTTGGGAGGGGAGGGGGAAAACTCCAAAGTTTGGTGTTGACGTGGAGGGGGAGTGTATATCACATAACAACTAGGGGGGTCTGGAGGCATGCTCACCCCCCCTCCCCCAAAATAGATGCTCTGAGATTGACTCTGAGGAATTCTGGGGGTACTAGTAGTCAGTTCTAAAAGGGAAGTCTAGACAGCCAGACTCAATTTTATTTAGGTTGTGAAACAGAATTTCTTACTACTTTGTATGCACTATATTCCTTTATTAATGCAATATAGAATTGTTAGGAAAAGAAACATTTTTAGGAAGGGTGGGGGGAAACTGTTTGAGATCAAGACTTTTTGCCCCCCCCCCCCCCCTTTAGTAAAATCCTGGCTACATCCATGAATAGTACTGTCCTCATTAGACTACACACCATTCACTACCTCTAATGGAATAATACTGCCCTCAATTACTGCACAACATTCACTACCTCTAATGAAATAGTACCGCCCTCAATTAGACTGCACACCATTCACTACCTCTAATGAATTAGACTGCACACCATTCACTACCTCTAGTGAAATAGTACCCTCCTCAATTAGACTGCACACCATTCACTACCTCTAGTGAAATAGTACTCTCCTCAATTAGACTGCACACCATTCACTACCTCTAATGAAATAATACTGCCCTCAATTAGACTGCACACCATTCACTACCTCTAATGAAATAGTACTCTCCTCAATTAGACTGCACACCATTCACTACCTCTAGTGAAATAATACTGCCGTCAATTAGACTGCACACCATTCACTACCTCTAATGAAATATTACTCTCCTCAATTAGACTGCACACCATTCACTACCTCTAATGAAATAGTACTCTCCTCAATTAGACTGCACACCATTCACTACCTCTAATGAAATAGTATCCTCCTCAATTAGACTACACACCATTCACTACCTCTAATGAAATAGTACCCTCCTCAATTAGACTGCACACCATTCACTACCTCTAATAAAATAGTACCCTCCTCAATTAGACTGCACACCATTCACTACCTCTAATGGAATAGTACCCTCCTCAATTAGACTGCACACCATTCACTACCTCTAATGAAATAATACTGCCCTCAATTAGACTGCACACCATTCACTACCTCTAATAAAATAGTACCCTCCTCAATTAGACTGCACACCATTCACTACCTCTAATGGAATAGTACCCTCCTCAATTAGACTGCACACCATTCACTACCTCTAATGGAATAGTACTCTCCTCAATTAGACTGCACACCATTCACTACTTCTAATGAAATAATACCCTCCTCAATTAGACTGCACACCATTCACTACCTCTAATGAAATAGTACCCTCCTCAATTAGACTGCACACCATTCACTACCTCTAATGAAATAGTACCATCCTCAATTAGACTGCACACCATTCACTACCTCTAATGAAATAGTACTCTCCTCAATTAGACTGCACACCATTCACTACCTCTAATGAAATAATACTGCCCTCAATTAGACTGCACACCATTCACTACCTCTAATGAAATAGTACCCTCCTCAATTAGACTGCACACCATTCACTACCTCTAATGAAATAGTACTCTCCTCAATTAGACTGCACACCATTCACTACCTCTAATGAAATAGCACCATCCTCAATTAGACTGCACACCATTCACTACCTCTAATGAAATAATACTGCCCTCAATTAGACTGCACACCATTCACTACCTCTAATGAAATAGTACCCTCCTCAATTAGACTGCACACCATTCACTACCTCTAATGAAATAGTACCCTCCTCAATTAGACTGCACACCATTCACTACCTCTAATGAAATAGCACCATCCTCAATTAGACTGCACACCATTCACTACCTCTAATGAAATAGTACCATCCTCAATTAGGCTGCACAACAGAAGAGCTCCCAAATGTTTGAGCGAGGCATCTAAACCGTGTCCATTCATTGGATGGCTTCACTGCCTATGAGGCTCATCAAAATGTTGTGAAACCCTCTTCGGAGATGGGGTGGGGTTTAGATTATCAGGTGTAGGGCATGACATGCTAGGGCTATACTCTGGCGCACGACTTGGCTATGGCTAGGGCTATTCTGCTAATTTTATACTAAGTAAGTGTTGACTGTGTGAATATTAGATATGGTTTGTCAAGCACAACAACAAACTCCGAGAGCTCAAAATCGACACCTACTGCCACACCTCCTGTCACACCCTCTGAGCCATCTCCCACCATTGCCTCCCCCTCCTCCTGGGATGATGATCATTACCCAATACCACACACCCGATCCTCTGGCCCTCCAAAACCGCCCTCCTTGTTGAATCGTCTGAAATTCCTGAAGGAATCAACCAAGAAAGCACCTGCCAAGGTGGTTAGGAGACAGGTGGACCCTCGAGACAGAATTTACAAGCGAAGTCTGGCTCAGCAACCCGACTGGGATCGCCTCCTGATGGTGAGGGCTTTGTTCCACTTCAAGGGTGAGTTGAAGTGTGACCTGGAGTTCCGAAAAGGACAGGTCATACAGGTTATCACTCGGACTGAGACGCAAGATGATTGGTGGGAGGGGAAGCTAGAGGATAGGGTTGGTATCTTCCCTGCCAACTATGTCAAACTCATGTGATGGTCACGTGACTTTTGCATACACTGTTCCTTCATTTGTGTTCATCAACTCCTCATTGTTGTGGTTTTGTGTGTCTGCCAAACCAAACCCATGTGATTGTCATGTGATCATATGTAATAGTGTGCTTTTTTATTTGTGGTGCATCTGTCCAACTCGTGATAATCATGTGATATGTTTTTCACACATTGTGATCATATGATTGTCATGTGATGATGATTGTCATGTGATGTTGAGTAGTGCTTTTTCCTTCGTATTACAAGGTGTGTCCAACTCTTTGGATGCGTCCAACTCTTGGGATGCGTCCAACTTTTAGGGGTTCATCCAACTCTTGGGGTGTGTCCAACTCTTTGCATGCATCCAACTCTTGGGATGCATCCAACTCTTGGGGTGCGTCCAACTCTTAGGGGTGCATCCAACTCTTGGGATGCGTCCATCTCTTGGGATTCGTCCAACTCATAGGGGTGCGTCTATCTCTTGGGATTCTTGGGATGCGTCCAACTCCCTTGGGTGCATCCAATTCTTGAGATGCGTCCAACTCTTACGGGTGCATCCAATTCTTTGGATGTGTCCATCTTTTGGGATGCGTCCAACTCTTAGGGGTGCGTCTATCTCGTGGGATTCTTGGGATGCGTCCAACTCTTGGGATGCGTCCAACTCTTAGGGGGGTGTCCAACTCTTAGGGGTCCAACTCTTGGGATGCGTCCATCTCTTGGGATGCGTCCAACTCTTGGGATGCCATCTCTTGGGATGTGTCCAACTCTTGGGGTGCGTCCAACTCTTAGGGGTGCGTCTATCTCTTGGGATTCTTGGGATGCGTCCAACTCTTGGGATGCGTCCAACTCTTGGGATGCGTCCATCTCCCTTGGGTGCATCCAATTCTTGAGATGCGTCCAACTCTTACGGGTCCATCCAATTCTTGGGATGCGTCCATCTCTTGGGATGCGTCCAACTCTTGGGATGTGTCCAACTCTTGGGATGCGTCCAACTTTTGGGATGCGTCCAACTCTTGGGATGCGTCCAACTCTTGGGATGCGTCCAACTCTTGGGATGCCATCTCTTGGGATGTGTCCAACTCTTGGCATGCGTCCAACTCTTGGGATGCATCCAACTCTTGGGGTGCGTCCAACTCTTAGGGGTGCGTCCAACTCTTGGGATGCGTCCAACTCATAGGGGTGTGTCTATCTCTTGGGATTCTTGGGATGCGTCCAACTCTTGGGATGTGTCCAACTCTTGGGATGCGTCCAACTCTTGGGATGTGTCCAACTCTTGGGATGCGTCCATCTCCCTTGGGTGCATCCAATTCTTGAGATGCGTCCAACTCTTATGGGTGCATCCAATTCTTGGGATGTGTCCATCTTTTGGGATGCGTCCAACTCTTAGGGGTGTGTCCAACTCTTGGGATGCGTCCATCTCCCTTGGGTGCATCCAATTCTTGAGATGCGTCCAACTCTTACGGGTCCATCCAATTCTTGGGATGCGTCCATCTCTTGGGATGCGTCCAACTCTTCGGATGCCATCTCTTGGGATGTGTCCAACTCTTGGGGTGCGTCCAACTCTTAGGGATGCGTCCATCTCTTGGGATTCGTCCAACTCATAGGGGTGCGTCTATCTCTTGGGATTCTTGGGATGCGTCCAACTCTTGGGATGCGTCCAACTCTTGGGATGCGTCCATCTCCCTTGGGTGCATCCAATTCTTGAGATGCGTCCAACTTTTACGGGTCCATCCAATTCTTGGGATGCGTCCATCTCTTGGGATGCGTCCAACTCTTGGGATGCCATCTCTTGGGATGTGTCCAACTCTTGGGATGCGTCCAACTTTTGGGATGCGTCCAACTCTTGGGATGCCATCTCTTGGGATGTGTCCAACTCTTGGGATGCGTCCAACTTTTGGGATGCGTCCAACTCTTGGGATGCCATCTCTTGGGATGTGTCCAACTCTTGGCATGCGTCCAACTCTTGGGATGCGTCCATCTATTGGGATGCGTCCATCTCTTAGGGGTGCGTCCAACTCTTAGGGGTGTGTCCAACTCTTGGGATGTGCCCCTCTTGGGATACATCCAACTCTTGGGATGCATCCAACTCTTGGGATGCGTCCAACTCTTGGGATGCCATCTCTTGGGATGCGTTCAACTCTTAAAGGGGGTCCACTACCCCCCCCAAATTTTTTTGGGTTTCCCCCCCCCAAATAAAGATGACAGTACATGCAAGATGCTGCCTTCCAAATTGGAGAAGATTTGGATGCTCCATTCTGGACTTATACTAACTTGAGTACTCCCGATTTGCGAAGAAGATGCTTCACGTAATAGTGAGTTTCAATGGCCGCGGAGACCGACAAGGGAAGCAAACCAGTGATTCTGGTCATCCCACTATATAGGAAGTGGCCTATATAGGACAGACCAAACTTCCCCTCCCTTTTCTTGATTTTTCTAGCATGTATATGTATACCACTTTATTTTTAATTTTTAATGGTATGGTCAGTTCAACCACTGAAATACTATACTAGTCCTTAAAATGCCTGTCCCGAAATTTTTTTTTTGGCCAAGGACAGATCTCCCTACTTCATATTTGGAGTAATCAGATAAAATTATATAGATTGTGTTTCCTCTCAAGAGCTATATACAAGATGACATTCTCTGTTTTTAATTTTAAGCAAGTATGATGTCAACAGGTACCAAAAAAACAATGAAAATGCTACCAAGAAATTGCAATAGTTTTTAAAGTCCATGATCACACTATTTAAAAAAAATACTCAAATGTTATATTGTATTTCATACTTTGTAATTTTCCCTGTGGTAAGTTGTGAAATCCCAAAGTAAATTAGTCTCCAAATATGACCGTCCTCGTGAAATCTTAAATGTTCACTAAGTCCGGATCAGTTGTAGCTGGGTATATAGTTGGCACAGCACCAGAAGGTAGGTCTGTGTATAGGTACACATCATACAAGATTTCAAATAAAAATTCTGAAGCAGAGAGAAGTTGTGTTTTTTTGTTGTTTTTTTGTTTTTTTTGGGTAGTGGACCCCCTTAAGGGTGCGTCCAACTCTTGGGATATCCAACTGTTAGGGGTGTGTCCAACTCTTGTGATGGGTCCATCTCTTGGGATGCATCCAACTCTTGGGATGCGTCCAACTTTTGGGATGCCATGTCTTGAGATGCGTCTAACTCTTGCGATGTGTCCAAATCTTGGGATGCGTCCAACTTTTGGGAGGCCATCTCTTGAGATGCGTCTAATTCTTGGGATGCATCCAACTTGGAATTAGTTGGTTGGCATGCGTCCAACTCTTGGGATGCGTCCAACTCTTGGGATGCGTCGATGCGTCCAACTTTTGGGATACCATCTCTTGAGATGCATCTAACTCTTGGGATGTGTCCAACTCTTGGCATGCATCCAGCTCTTAGGGGTGCGTCCAACTCTTAGGGGTGTGTCCAACTCTTGGGATGTGCCCCTCTTGGGATACATCCAACTCTTGGGATGCATCCAACTCTTGGGATGCGTCCAACTCCTGGGATGCGTCCAACTCTTGGGATGCATCCAACTCTTGGGATGCGTTCAACTGTTAAGGGGGTCCACTACCCCCCAAAATTTTTTTTGGTTCCCCCCCCCCAAAATAAGATGACAGTACATGCAAGATGCTGCCTTCCAAATTGGAGAAGATTTGGATGCTCCATTCTGGACTTATACTAACTTGAGTACTCCCGATTTGCGAAGAAGATGCTTCACGTAATAGTGAGTTTCAATGGCCGCGGAGACCGACAAGGGAAGCAAACCAGTGATTCTGGTCATCCCACTAGGAAGTGGCCTATATAGGACAGACCAAACTTCCCCTCCCTATTCTTGATTTTTCTAGCATGTATATGTATACCACTTTTGGTGTTTTTTTTTAATGGTATGGTCAGTTCAACCACTGAAATACTATACTAGTCCTTAAAATGCCTGTCCCGAAAAAGTTGTTTTTTTGGGGCCAAGGACAGTTCTCCCTACTTCATATTTGGAGTAATCAGATAAAATTATATAGATTCTGTTTCCTCTCAAGAGCTACAAGATGACATTCTCTGTTTTTAATTTTAAGCAAGTATGATGTCAACAGGTACAAAAAAATAATGAAAATGTTACCAAGAAATTGCAATAGTTTTTAAAGTCCATGATCACACTATTTAAAAAAAATACTCAATGTTATATTGTATTTCATACTTTGTAATTTTCCCTGTGGTAAGTTGTGAAATCCCAAAGTAAATTAGTCTCCAAATATGACGGTCCTCATGAAATCTTAAATGTTCACTAAGTCCAGATCAGTTGTAGCTGGGTATATAGTTGGCACAGCACCAGAAGGTAGGTCTGTGTATAGGTACACATCATACAAGATTTCAAATAAAAATTCTGAAGCAGAGAGAAGTTGTGGTTGTTTTTTTTGTGTTTTTTTGGGTAGTGGACCCCCTTAAGGGTGCGTCCAACTCTTGGGATATCCAACTGTTAGGGGTGTGTCCAACTCTTGTGATGGGTCCATCTCTTGGGATGCATCCAACTCTTGGGATGCGTCCAACTTTTGGGATGCCATGTCTTGAGATGCGTCTAACTCTTGGGATGTGTCCAACTCTTGGGATGCGTCCAACTTTTGGGAGGCCATCTCTTGAGATGCGTCTAATTCTTGGGATGCATCCAACTTGGAATTAGTTGGTTGGCATGCGTCCAACTCTTGGGATGCGTCGATGCGTCCAACTTTTGGGGTGCCATCTCTTGAGATGCATCTAACTCTTGGGATGTGTCCAACTCTTGGCATGCATCCAGCTCTTAGGGGTGCGTCCAACTCTTAGGGGTGTGTCCAACTCTTGGGATGTGCCCCTCTTGGGATAAACCCAACTCTTGGGATGCGTCCAACTCTTGGGATGCCATCTCTTGGGATGCGTTCAACTCTTAAAGGGGGTCCACTACCCCCTAAAAAATTTTTTTTGGTTTCCCCCCCCAAATAAAGATGACAGTACATGCAAGATGCTGCCTTCCAAATTGGAGAAGATTTGGATGCTCCATTCTGGACTTATACTAACTTGAGTACTCCCGATTTGCGAAGAAGATGCTTCACGTAATAGTGAGTTTCAATGGCCGCGGAGACCGACAAGGGAAGCAAACCAGTGATTCTGGTCATCCCACTAGGAAGTGGCCTATATAGGACAGACCAAACTTCCCCTCCCTTTTCTTGATTTTTCTAGCATGTATATGTATACCACTTTTATTTTTATTTTTAATGGTATGGTCAGTTCAACCACTGAAATACTATACTAGTCCTTAAAATGCCTGTCCCGAAAAAGTTGTTTTTTTTGGGCCAAGGACAGTTCTCCCTACTTCATATTTGGAGTAATCAGATAAAATTATATAGATTCTGTTTCCTCTCAAGAGCTATATACAAGATGGCATTCTCTGTTTTTAATTTTAAGCAAGTATGATGTCAACAGGTACAAAAAAACAATGAAAATGCTACCAAGAAATTGCAATAGTTTTTAAAGTCCATGATCACACTATTTAAAAAAAATACTCAATGTTATATTGTATTTCATACTTTGTAATTTTCCCTGTGGTAAGTTGTGAAATCCCAAAGTAAATTAGTCTCCAAATATGACCGTCCTCGTGAAATCTTAAATGTTCACTAAGTCCGGATCAGTTGTAGCTGGGTATAAATTGGCACAGCACCAGAAGGTAGGTCTGTGTATAGGTACACATCATACAAGATTTCAAATAAAAATTCTGAAGCAGAGAGAAGTTGTGTTTTTTTGTTGTTTTTTTTGTTTTTTTGGGTAGTGGACCCCCTTAAGGGTGCGTCCAACTCTTGGGATATCCAACTGTTAGGGGTGTGTCCAACTCTTGTGATGGGTCCATCTCTTGGGATGCATCCAACTCTTGGGATGCGTCCAACTTTTGGGATGCCATGTCTTGAGATGCGTCTAACTCTTGGGATGTGTCCAACTCTTGGGATGCGTCCAACTTTTGGGAGGCCATCTCTTGAGATGCGTCTAATTCTTGGGATGCATCCAACTTGGAATTAGTTGGTTGGCATGCGTCCAACTCTTGGGATGCGTCCAACTCTTGGGATGCATCGATGCGTCCAACTTTTGGGATGCCATCTCTTGAGATGCATCTAACTCTTGGGATGTGTCCAACTCTTGGCATGCATCCAGCTCTTAGGGGTGCGTCCAACTCTTAGAGGTGTGTCCTACTCTTGGGATGTGCCCCTCTTGGGATACATCCAACTCTTGGGATGCATCCAACTCTTGGGATGTGTCCAACTCTTGGCATGCATCCAGCTCTTAGGGGTGCGTCCAACTCTTAGGGGTGTGTCCAACTCTTGGGATGTGCCCCTCTTGGGATACATCCAACTCTTGGATGCATCCAACTCTTGGGATGCGTCCAACTCTTGGGATGCCATCTCTTGGGATGCGTTCAACTCTTAAAGGGGGTCCACTACCCCCTAAAATTTTTTTTTGGTTTCCCCCCCCAAATAAAGATGACAGTACATGCAAGATGCTGCCTTCCAAATTGGAGAAGATTTGGATGCTCCATTCTGGACTTATACTAACTTGAGTACTCCCGATTTGCGAAGAAGATGCTTCACGTAATAGTGAGTTTCAATGGCCGCGGAGACCGACAAGGGAAGCAAACCAGTGATTCTGGTCATCCCACTAGGAAGTGGCCTATATAGGACAGACCAAACTTCCCCTCCCTATTCTTGATTTTTCTAGCATGTATATGTATACCACTTTTGGTATTTTTTTAATGGTATCGTCAGTTCAACCACTGAAATACTATACTAGTCCTTAAAATGCCTGTCCCGAAAAAGTTTTTTTGGGGGGGCCAAGGACAGTTCTCCCTACTTCATATTTGGAGTAATCAGATAAAATTATATAGATTCTGTTTCCTCTCAAGAGCTACAAGATGACATTCTCTGTTTTTAATTTTAAGCAAGTATGATGTCAACAGGTACAAAAAAACAATGAAAATGCTACCAAGAAATTGCAATAGTTTTTAAAGTCCATGATCACACTATTTAAAAAAAATACTCAATGTTATATTGTATTTCATACTTTGTAATTTTCCCTGTGGTAAGTTGTGAAATCCCAAAGTAAATTAGTCTCCAAATATGACTGTCCTCGTGAAATCTTAAATGTTAACTAAGTCCGATCAGTTGTAGCTGGGTATATAGTTGGCACAGCACCAGAAGGTAGGTCTGTGTATAGGTACACATCATACAAGATTTCAAATAAAAATTCTGAAGCAGAGAGAAGTTGTGGTTGTTTTTTTGTTGTTTTTTTGGTTAGTGGACCCCCTTAAGGGTGCGTCCAACTCTTGGAATATCCAACTGTTAGGGGTGTGTCCAACTCTTGTGATGGGTCCATCTCTTGGGATGCATCCAACTCTTGGGATGCGTCCAACTTTTGGGATGCCATGTCTTGAGATGCGTCTAACTCTTGGGATGCGTCCAACTTGGGATGTGTCCAACTCTTGGGATGCGTCCAACTTTTGGGAGGCCATCTCTTGAGATGCGTCTAATTCTTGGGATGCATCCAACTTGGGATTAGTTGGTTGGCATGCGTCCAACTCTTGGGATGCGTCGATGCGTCCAACTTTTGGGATGCCATCTCTTGAGATGCATCTAACTCTTGGGATGTGTCCAACTCTTGGCATGCATCCAGCTCTTAGGGGTGCGTCTATCTCTTGGGATTCTTGGGATGCGTTCAACTCTTGGGATGTGTCCAACTCTAAGGGGTGCGTCCAACTCTTACGGGTGCATCCAATTCTTGGGATGTTTCCATCTTTTGGGATGCATCCAACTCTTAGGGGTGCGTCTATCTCGTGGGATTCTCTTGGGATGCATCCAACTCTTGGGATGCGTCCAACTCTTAGGGGTGTGTCCAACTCTTGGCATGCATCCAGCTCTTAGGGATGCGTCTATCTCTTGGGATTCTTGGGATGCGTTCAACTCTTGGGATGTGTCCAACTCTTAGGGGTGCGTCCAACTCTTACGGGTGCATCCAATTCTTGGGATGTGTCCATCTTTTGGGATGCATCCAACTCTTAGGGGTGCGTCGTGGGATTCTTGGGATGCATCCAACTCTTGGGATGCGTCCAACTCTTAGGGGTGTGTCCAACTCTTGGGATGCGTCCATCTCCCTTGGGTGCATCCAATTCTTGAGATGCGTCCAACTCTTACGGGTCCATCCAATTCTTGGGATGCGTCCATCTCTTGGGATGCGTCCAACTCTTGGGATGCCATCTCTTGGGATGCGTCCAACTTTTGGGATGCGTCCAACTCTTGGGATGCCATCTCTTGGGATGTGTCCAACTCTTGGCATGCGTCCAACTCTTGGGATGCGTCCAACTCTTGGGATGCGTCCATCTATTGGGATGCGTCCATCTCTTAGGGGTGCGTCCAACTCTTAGGGGTGTGTCCAACTCTTGGGATGTGCCCCTCTTGGGATACATCCAACTCTTGGGATGCATCCAACTCTTGGGATGCGTCCAACTCCTGGGATGCGTCCAACTCTTGGGATGCCATCTCTTGGGATGTGTCCAACTCTTGGCATGCGTCCAACTCTTGGGATGCGTCCATCTCTTGGCATGCATCCAGCTCTTAGGGGTGCGTTCTATCTCTTGGGATTCTTGGGATGCGTTCAACTCTTGGGATGCGTCCAACTCTTAAGGGGGTCCACTAGCCCCCCCAAATTTTTTTTTGGTTTCCCCCCCCCCCAAATAAGATGACAGTACATGCAAGATGCTGCCTTCCAAATTGGAGAAGATTTGGATGCTCCATTCTGGACTTATACTAACTTGAGTACTCCCGATTTGCGAAGAAGATGCTTCACGTAATAGTGAGTTTCAATGGCCGCGGAGACCGACAAGGGAAGCAAACCAGTGATTCTGGTCATCCCACTAGGAAGTGGCCTATATAGGACAGACCAAACTTCCCCTCCCTATTCTTGATTTTTCTAGCATGTATATGTATACCACTTTTGGTATTTTTTTAATGGTATCGTCAGTTCAACCACTGAAATACTATACTAGTCCTTAAAATGCCTGTCCCGAAAAAGTTGTTTTTTGGGGGGCCAAGGACAGTTCTCCCTACTTCATATGGAGTAATCAGATAAAATTATATAGATTCTGTTTCCTCTCAAGAGCTACAAGATGACATTCTCTGTTTTTAATTTTAAGCAAGTATATATGATGTCAACAGGTATATACAAAAAAACAATGAAAATGCTACCAAGAAATTGCAATAGTTTTTAAAGTCCATGATCACACTATTTAAAAAAAATACTCAATGTTATATTGTATTTCATACTTTGTAATTTTCCCTGTGGTAAGTAGAAGATAGTACACTGTACATTTACTAACAGATCGAACTGGACTCAAAATAGATCACGTCATTAGCAATGTGCACAGTAACTGAAGCATGGTGAGTGCATGCATAATGGGTAAAGGGCCAATTAGGTAAAGGGTCATATGTACGCAATGTTAATACCGTATATGAGTTCAGCTAGGGCTACAGAGAGTCCAATTGTCTCTACCTCCCCCAAGAAGGCAGTCAGGTCTTCTTATAGTTGAGTCTGTCGACGGGTTTTGGGCCCCGTTTGCTTCTTCGTAAGGGGGGGTGGAGGGGGGGGTTTGGGGTCTGCAATCGTCTGGGGAGTGCAGAGCGTTTCGTGGCAGGGGTGGTGGGGTGGGGGCTAGGTGTGTCCAGTGTGCGGGTGACTTGGGCGTAGGATCGTGGTTGTGAGTCGGCTGTAGTGGTGGTGTGCGGCGGAGAGCTGCTATCCTGCGCGGCGGTCGGGTTCCCGGGCAGCGATGGTATGGGTATTGGGGGTATCACTGGAGTGGAGGCGGTCGGTGTTGGCCTGGCGGGCGGAGGGGTGGGGGGAAGTGGCCCGGTGGGTGCAGGGGCGTTCGGTGGTGTCGCTTGGAGGGGCTGGGTCGAGGTTGGTAGTGGAGTTGATGGGCCGGTCGTGTCCGTGTCGAGTGTTGGGATTGGGCCAGGGATGGTTGTGCTGGCTTGGGTTCAACAGTGCGACGAGTATGATCCGGTTCCATGAGGTTCGGATCATACCGACGAAGGAATCGGCGGTTTCTTGTGGTGAGTCGCCCAGAGCCATCTGTGCGGACCGCATACTGGTGATACTGAAGCACTTCGACAACGGTGCCAGTCTTGTCCCACTTGGTAGGGTGGCGTCCCGATTGGTTTTGGACTAGCACCGTGTCTCCGCACTTCAGTGGTGAGAGGCCTTGAGCGTGCTCGTCCCATCGGGCGCGGCCCGAGATGGTGCGTTTGGAGAGGGCTCTTTCCCTGAGTTCGAGCTTGTCGCTCCAATCTGGGTGGGGTCGGTATTTTTGTGGCAGTCCGGGGATGAGGTCTCGGGTGGCTCTCCCGAATAAACACAATGCGGGGGAAATCTTGGTGGTGGGGTCGGGTCCGTTCCTATACTGAAGGAGTGCCTTGTGGAAGTCGTCCGATAGGGCGCCCGCTGGTCCGGTGTTGCCCGCGATTAGGCGCTTCATAGTCTTGACGGCAACCTCCGCACGGCAGTTGGCGTGGGGGTTGTATGCGGAGGCTAAGCGGTGGTGGACGCCCCATGTTCGGAGGAATGTTCGGGTGTCGTGGGACGCAAATTCTGGTCCGCCGTCTGAGGTGAGCGTGTCTGGGATGCCAAAAGTCGAAAATGTGTCACGGAGCGCCCTCATGAGTCCAGATGCCCCATCTCTGGAGCGGGAGACAATGGGCCAATTAGAGAACCGGTCGACCAGCAACAAGTACGCGACTCCCTCGTGGTGGAAGAAGTCCGCACAGATGTGCTGGAAGGGGTACTCTGGCTCCACTGGAGTGGTCGATGGCATGGCGGGTTGAGATGGGGCGTTGCCGTTGCAGGTGGCGCACCGATTGCGTGTGTCGGCGATGTCCTTTGTGATGCCTAGCCAGAACAGTGAGGACTCAGCGCGGGCTGTCATGCCGCTAATGCCCTGGTGGGCGGCATGCAGGGCGCTGAGGCAGGCTGGGCGTAAGCTCGTTGGTACGATGATCCTCTCCCCCCGGCACACTACACCGTCGATGGTGGACAGGTCGTGCACGTATGGCCACCATTCTCGGATGGAGGTGGGCATGAGTTGTTTTGATGTTGGGGGGCCTCTCTCGATGAGTGATGTGAGCTCCTGTAGGGTGGTGTCTGACGCTGTGGCAATCTGCAGGGATTCCCAGTTCAGTGGTATGCCCGTGATGGCTGCGCACATGGCGTGAGCCAGGCCGTTGTCTTCGTGTCCGTCGATGTGGTCGTCGATGGAGAGACCAGCCAGGAGTGTTTTGGGGATCCGTGGGCTGTAATGTGGGCAGGGTGTGTCGGGGGCGGTGCTGTCATCCGGGAGGTTTAGGCGTTCGGGTTCTCTGATGCCGGATGGGTGACGGGAAAGGGCGTCGCTGGTGTGGTTCCTGACCCCTGGGATGTGCACCATCCTAAAGCGGTAACGCAGGGTTTTCTCCTTGAGGTTTCTTAGTCGTGTATTGGGGATGTCCTCAAGAGATCTGTCCCCAAATAGTTTCAGAAGAGGTTTGTGGTCGACCGCGACAATGAGGTCGCTGCAGCCGAGGACAAAGTGGCGAGCCTTGTCCAAGGCGTCTGCCACGGCCAGAGCCTCGCCTTCGACAGGGGCGTAGTGGGACTCAGCGGGGTGGGTGAATCGCGAGCCCACGAGTGTGACCTTCCATCCCTCTTTGCAGCAAAATATCTCGCGGGATGGGCACTGGCAGTGCTTTTGGAAGAGCCAGTACCCAATCCCGTCCTTGCTCCAATCTGTGGCCAGGCAGGTGGGTCGGTCTTTCTCAAAAATGGTGACGCCTTCCTTGATGCGACTGATGATCTCAGACTTGGATGCGTCAAACGCGTGCTGTAGGTCGTCATTCCAGGAGAATTGGGTGGATGGCTTGAGAAGTGCACGGAAGGGGGACATCACGGACGCCATAGAGAAAGCGTATGCGACCTGGTTGACAAGGCCGAACCAGGCGCGGACGTCCGTGATGCCCTGGGGGATTGGGAATTCATCTATTGCTCGGAGGTACTTGCGACAAGGTTTGACCTCAGACATGGGTGATCTCAAAGCCGGCGAACTCCACCTCGTCCTGCGCGAAACGGAATTTGCTCGGGTTGAGGGTTATTCCATTGCGTCCACACACGTCTAGCCACTCTGTGGCTTGGTGGAATGCTTCCTCAATGGTGGGTGCCCAGAGGAGGGTGTCATCAATGCACTTGGTTTTTCGGGTGATTTGCGAGACGAGGGCATCGTACCTGGCGGTGTACGCGTCGCCGGAAGCGATGTATCCTTGGGGGGCAGATTTGTATCTATACCGACCCCATGGGGTGATGAAGGTGGTGAAATGCCTGTCTTCGTCAGCAAGGGCCACAGAGTGGTAGCCGTTCCAGGTGTCGAAGATCGTTTTTTTTGTATTGCTTGGGACGGCTCTGGCCTGGTGGAATGGGGATTGGCAGTGGTGTGTTTCTCTGGTGGCGTGGCGATTTAGCTGCTGGAAGTCGATGGTCCTCCTGAGCGACCCGTTCTTCTTGGTGCAAATAACCATGCGGTGGCACCAAGTGTCCGGGGTGCCCAGGGGGACTTGCTCGATGACTCCCAGCTTGACATCACAATCTAGACCGGCCTTCACCTCGTCCTGCCAGTGGATGGGGATGGGAATGGGTGTGTGGCAGGGTTTGGGGATGGCGATAGGGTCAATGCTTAGGCTCAGGGGGGGGCCTGACATCATCGGGAGGGGTTGATGCTCACAGATGTTGAAGGAGCTCGCTGCGTAAAGGGTGCGGAGGTGTTGTTCTAGCCTGCCTCGGTTGGCCTCGGTGGGCGGGAACGGGAGGCTGGTAGGTCTGGAGGTGCTCTGGTCGGGCATGAGCATGTCTTGGGTATTCCCCCCCCCGGGGGTGTGACTCATCCTGATTGGTGTGGGGTGAGGTCCGGTGGATCTTGGTTGGGGGGTCAGCGTCGGTGTCCCGGACTGGCTATTTCTCGTGGCTGGTGTGGGAGTGCTGGTTGGGTTTCCGAGGCGGGGTGGTCCGGTTGGGTGGTCTGGGAGGTGCTGCAAGGCGTTCTCATGGTGGGCTGCTCTCGTCGCCTTGTCGTTACCCGGGGTGGGCATGGGCGTGCTCAGAGGGAAGTCCCGCGGGATCAGTCCCAGGTCCGTGCAGGTGGCAAGGCTGAGGTATAGCTTACTCGCGATGGGCGAGAAATACACCATCTGTCTCGTTTCAACGCCAGTGGGTTGGGTCTTGATACGAAGTAGCGCTGCCCCCAAGATGGGTAGGTTGGTTCCTGAAGCGGAGCGCATCTGTAGGTTGACAGGGATGAGGTCCGCAGGTGACAGGCGGAGGTCGGTGAGGAGGCTTGGGCCGGCGAGGCAGCTCTGGCATCCGGTGTCGGCCATTCCCGTGACTGCGAGGTGCTTGGTCTCGACTCGGAGTGTGTGTCCGTGTAGGCGAAAGTCCTCTGTGCGGGCCGAGATCCATAGGTTGATGTTGGGTTGCAGGGGTGAGCGCTTCTGGCTCCACACTCCTGATTGGGCGTCCCAGGTCTGATGGTGTAGGGCACCTTCGGTCATGGTGTCCAGTTCCTCTGATACCGCGCTCTCGTGTTCCGTCGTCTGCCAGCACATGGTGGCGTTGTGGTTGGCTCTGCCGCAGGAGGAGCAGGTTGTGCCAAAGGCGGGGCAGTAGATACGGCGCTGGGCCGTACGTTCCTGCTCACCGTGTCCGGGGAGTCCGCAGTACTGACATATGCCGCGGTTGTTGTGTGTGGATCTGGTCCCTGGTTGAGGCGGACCTGTGCCCTTGGTGGAGGAGTTCCTCGGTGTGGGGTGGTTGTTGCCTCTGGGTAGTGCTTGTTTGGGGCTAGTTCCCGCTCGTGGGGTGTAGCGTCTCTGCTGGCGACGATACGTGCTGGAGATGGCCTCTCCTTCCTCATCTTCCTTGAGGCTGTTCGTGGAGGTGGGTGTGCGCATGGTTACCGCTGATCTCTTGCCGGCTGCTCTGATCTCGACGAATCGTATCGTGTCCTCGACTCCCATTTCCTGGTCCGGGTGCTTGAGGAGGTCCTCCTGGATTTCGGTGTCTGCTAGGCCGATGCAGAGCTGATCCGCGACTCTTTCTTCCCCCTGGTTGGAGACCTGATCACAGCCTGTGCACTTCTTGGTGAAGCGGCAGACTTCTGCTTGCCCGCGTAGGCGCGGATGGATTCTCCCCTGTCTTGCACCATCCTGCTCAGAGCCACCCTGGCTACCTTTGGGTTTTCCTCCCTGACAGCAAGAGCCCTGATGGCCTTGAGTAGGTTTTCCTCGGATAAATTCTCGATTGGTAAAGGGTCGACGCAGTTGCGGGTGACATCGCGCCTGAGCTTTTGGTCACAGCATTCAAGGAGCTGGATGGTGGTGTCCCTGGCAGTTAGCTCGACTGCTTGGGAGTAAGAGCGCCAGCGGGAGAGGAAATATGACCATCCCTCTAGAGAATAACTCGTCACGTAGTATAAGTATAATAATAGTGATGTACGCAGTAACTGACATAATGTATGTGTGTAAGCTTGTTATATACATACAGGATGTGGGTGTGGTTACATATGGTAAAGGGCGTCTGCATAATATTAACTACCTCCCCCAAGTTCAAAGTGGTAGGAGATAGTCGGTGCTTTGGACTGAGTTTGTGCACAGCCCTGTTACATAAGGTACTGCTCGTGCCAGCCTGGGGCTCTCTTTTTTCTCCCAGATGATCGGGTGGGAGCTGGGTCTGCGGGCTCGGGTGGGATGATCTCCTCCAGTGGCATCTTGAACGGGTCTGCAGGAGTCGGTGCGAGGGTGGGGCTCGGTGGTGGGGTGGTCGAAGGTGGAGCTGGATCGGGGGTAGAGACGGGGCCATTGAGTGGCTCAGTGGGGATGCCCGGAGAGGTGTCCCCTGGTGAGGCATTGATGTCTGGTAAGGGATGTCCAATGGATTCAGGTGTGTCTCTGTATTCTGGCGGAGGAGCAGGAGTGTAGGGCGTAAATTTCCTCAGAAACTGCCTATTCCTGGCGGTGCACCTCCCAACCCCGTCGATACGTATCAGGTATTGATGGTGCTGCTTGACCTCGACGACGATCCCCGACTTGTCCCATCTGGTGGGGAAATTTCGATTTTGTACCATAACATGGTCACCAACTCGTAGGGGTGGGAGGTTCCTAGAGTGTTCCTTCCAGGACTCCCTAGTCTTGGCGTGGCGATGGCGGAGGGCGTCCTCCCGTTTGGTCATGAGCTCTTTCCAGGTGGAGTGTGGGGAGTATCTCCCTTCTCGGATTGGAAGGAGGTCTCTGATCCTGTGACCAAATATAACCTGTGCGGGGGACAGTTTCGTCAAAGGATCCGGCATGTTCCTATGTGCTAACATGGCACGCTGCAACTTGTCTGTGTACAAGCTGCCTGAATTGTCCACATTGTTAGCGATCATGCGCTTCATGGACTTCACACCAATCTCAGCTCGGCAGTTGCTGTGAGGGAAGGCTACCGAGCTGAGGCGGTGGTGGATTTGCCAATCTTTCAGGTATTTGGCTGTAGCACCAGAAGTGAATTCCGGTCCCCCATCTGTTGCCAGCTCCTCTGGTATGCCGAACGTCATGAAGGAGATCCTCAGCTGTTCGATCAGTCCTCTGGCCCCATCCACCGACTTGCATATCACAGGCCAGTTAGAGTATCTGTCGACAATGATCAGATAGCGATGACCCATGTATGTAAAATAGTCGGCGCAGATGTGCTGCCAGGGACGGGTAGGGAGGATGGGTTCGGTTGGGGGAAGCTTGGCTTGAGAGGGGGCCATGCGGTTGCATGGTCCGCATGAATCCCTGGTTTGTCCAATATCTCTGGTGATGCCAGGCCAGAAAATGGATTCTTCTGCCTTGGCTATCATTGTAGAGGTGCCGTGGTGCGCGGCATGTAGGGCCGAGAGGCAGGCTTTCCTCAGGGTGGTTGGGATGACCAGTCTGTGTTTGTAACAGACGACCCCTTCATCGATGGACATGTTGTTTCGAAGGGGGAAGTATTGCTGGAGGTTGGTAGGCATTTCCTTCGCCGAACTAGGGAAGCCGTTCTCGATCAGATCCATCAGCGTTTGTAAGTCTGGACTTGCTATTGTAGCTTCCAGGACGTTGGGCAAGGTTGTCAGGGTTGAGGAGTTGATATTGGAGATGAGGGCTTGGTTGAGGTCACGATCCATTATTGATTCCAGTTCCATACCGCAGTGCACCCCTCTGAAGAGGTGGGTGGGGATGGATAGGGATGGGGTGTGACTGACCACAGAGTCTGCATCTTGGAGATGCATGGGTGGGCCATGGGTGTCTCCAGTGGGGTGGCGTGATAGGGTGTCAGCCACCTTGTTTCTCACGCCGGGGATATGAACCACCCGGAACCGGAATGGGAGAGTCTTTTCCTTCAGGTTCCGGACCCGGGCGTTCTGTATATCTTCCAATCTTCGGTCACCGAAGATTTTAGTCAGGGGTTGATGATCCACTGCGATGATCAGGTCATCACAGCCCAGGACGAAATGGCGAGCTTTGATCAAGGCATCGGCCAGGGCGAGGGATTCCCCCTCCACAGCGCTGTATCTGGATTCCGCTGACTGGGTAAAGCGGCTACCCACCATGGCGATCTTCCAACCTTCATGGCAGCAGAACAGTTTGTCTTTCGGGCACTGGCAGTGTTTTTGAAACAACCAGTACCCGATTCCCTGTCGGGACCAGTCTGTAGCTAGGCATGTCTGTAGAGACTTGTCATAGATCTGGACTCCCTTGGCAATCATCCTGGTGATCACAGTCTTTGACTCCTCCAAGGCCTCCTGCAGTGAAGGTGTCCACTTGAATCGGGTGTCCTTCTTTAGAAGTTCCCTGAAGGGTAACATGGTGTCCGTCATTGAAAAGGCGTAGCTCACTTGGTTTACTAGGCCAAACCATGACCGCACGTCCGTGAGGCTGGTGGGGGTGGGGAAATCTGTAATGGCTTGATGGAACTTGGGACCTGGTTTGACCTCTGTGGGGGTGATGGTGAAGCCCGCGAAGTTCACAGTCTCCTTCCCGAAGTCAAACTTGTCAGGGTTGAGGGTGATCCCATTCCTCCCGCAGTGGTCTAGCCAACGAGAGGTCTGGTGGAAGGACTCTGTGAGATCATCTGCCCATAAAAGGGTGTCATCCACACACTGGGTCTTGTTCAAGAAATCGCTGGTGATTTCATCAAACCTGCGAGTGTAGCCATCCCCAGAGGCAATGTATCCCTGGGGGGCAGTCCTGTAACGGAATAGGCCTTCGGGTGTGGTGAAGGTGGTAAAGTGGCGGTCGTCCTCATGGAGGGGAACGGAGTGGTATCCATTCCAGGCGTCTGTAACAGTCTTAATGGTCCGTGGGGGCACGGACCTGGCCTGGAGGAAGGGTGCCACGGTGTGGTGGGTATCCCTTTTCGCCACCTTATTCAGGGCCTGGAAGTCAACTGTTCGTCTGGGTTCTCCGTTAGCCTTGGCAGTAATTACCATCCTCTGGCACCAGCCGGTGGGCGTATTCATCTCCACCCTCTCAATGACGCCTAGCCTGACGTCCCTTTCCAGACCCGCTTTCACTTTGTCACGGAAGTGGATTGGGACGTCCCCTGGTGATCTGACAGTCACGGGTGTGGCATTCTCGTCTATGAGGAGTCGCATAGGGGGGCCAGACATCATTGGGAGGGGCTGATGTTCACATGTATTAAACGTGCTGGCTGAGTATCGGTCCAGGAGGAAGCGTTCCAGCTTGGCTCTGTTATCAGGTATGGCAGGGAACGGGAGCGATTCCTGTAGTGGTGGGGGGAGTTGACGCTTGAGGCAATTGCAGGTTCGGTCAGGTAGGGTGATCCTGGTAGCTCTAGGTGGCGCCTCCCCCTTTGCAGAGTCACATGTTGTGTCGGGGAATGAAGTTGGGACGATGCCGAGGTCGATGCAAGCCTCTAGGCTCAGGAATAGCTTCGTGGCCGTGCTAGTGATGTATATCATCTGTTTAGAGGAGCGGTGTGGGGCATCTGGATGAGTTAGGGTGGCAATGGCAGCTCCAAGGAGCTCGATGTCCTGGCCATTGGCTGCCGTCATCCTCATTCGTGCCCGGAGGAACTCCGTGGGGCGGAGTCCCAAATTTCTCGCGGTTTGAGGGCCCATTAGGCAGCTCTGGCATCCGGTGTCTGCCATAGCGTAGACAGAGGTGGTGCCTTCCCTCGAGAGAGACCTATTGAGGGTTTTGTAGTCCCCTTTGTGCGTCGAAATGGTGAGCTTCACATAAGGTTGAGGTTGGGATGTGCGTTTAATCCAGGTCCTCGATCGCTTGTCAAAGACGTGATGGTCTAGGATCCCCATCTGGTTATCAGAGGATCTGACAGCAGATGTGAAGGTGTGAGGCAATGAGGTTGGTGTGGAATGTGCCACGTCCTGGTTTGCCCTCTCAGGGGTGTGGTCGCGGTCAGGTGACCGCCTACCCCGCTTGGGTTTCTGCTTGTAGGTCTTGTGGGGTTTTCTGCACACCTTGGTGAAGTGGTTCGGGATACCACAATTCGAGCAAATGACCCCGAAAGCGGGGCAGTTGGACTGTCTGCCTGGGGTGTGTGATCCACCGCAGTTGGTACAGCCAGACGGTTGACTGTTGTGTTGGGGGCGTGGGGGCGAGGGTCTCTTCCCCTGTTGTCGATAGCTGCTAGCGTCCATCGATGTGGGGTTTGGTGGTGGGCATTGAGTATGTGCCCGATTCCCTGCCTCCTTGCTCTCCACTGCTGTGATCAGTCTTCTGAGGCTCTTGTCCTCGTTTGTGTCTCCCATCATTTCCCTCCGGATCTGGCCGTCTGCTAGTCCACGGATAATGACATGGCGCTGCATCCTATCGGAAAATGACACATCTAGGCCACAAGTGCATCGTTCTGTTAGCTGGCAGGTGGCTGCCTGACCCTTGACACGGGTGGCGAATGAACGAACGAGCTCATCCCTGTCCTGTCTCATGGCGAGTAGGGCGTCTGTGGCCACCTCGATATTCTCGGCTCGGACAGCAAGGAGCTTGATGGCAGCCAACGCTTGGACCTCTGTGTGTCTGGCCATGGAGGTGCCTGCCTGTCTGGAAATCCCAAGACGCAGGTCGGGGTCACAGCACTCGAGGAGTTGTTGGACCCGATCAGGGCCGACGAGGTTCGTGGCCATGGTGTACTCCGCCCAACGGTGGAGGAAGTACTGCCATTCTTCCGCTGTCCCCTCGGACTTAACCACAGGCCGCTTGACTGGCTCCAGCTTGGTATTGTGGTGGGCCTGATATGGTGTGGGTGGGGTGTGGCTGATGAGGTGCCCATTGAGTAGTGCGACTACCACTATGTCCACCAGATCCTCAGTTTCATAAGTGCAACCCTCTATGGGACACTTGACCACAGGCATTGCTTAATAAGCGGATGGTTTAGTCTTATAGTCTTATAGGATGGTTATGGTTAGTCGGTTATGAGCTCACCACGAATCCGTGACCTTTCTTAGGGACCCTGACCTTTCGTCGGCAGGCGCTAGGCCTGCTGCTGGGCGTCTGGTTGGTCCCTTCGATCGGCCCCTGGAGTAGTCGGTCTCTGGTGATGGGGTTGCTTGGCCCTTGATATGGGCGAACCCTCCAAGGTCTGGCCTGCAGGATTCAACTGTCTCCAGGACCACGGGCGTGGTATTCTCAATACAACAACGGTACAATGCAACGGTGTCCTCTGGTATAGCGATGCCACTGGTGGCGCTATCTGACCCTGGTAGCTCTGGGTCTATGAAGACTGACTACACTGCGCTAGAGTTACTGCGTACATAGAGAATAACTCGTCACGTAGTATAAGTATAATAATAGTGATGTACGCAGTAACTGACATAATGTATGTGTGTAAGCTTGTTATATACATACAGGATGTGGGTGTGGTTACATATGGTAAAGGGCGTCTGCATAATATTAACTACCCTCAGTGGTGCCCCCGGAGGATACCTCAGGTCGCTTGACAGGGGTTGGTTTGGCCTTCATGGGGCGGCTATGAATGATAGCGTGGGTCGAGAGTACCACTGCTGCGACAGCAGGGTTTAAATCGGCTGGAGTGCTGAAGGTACAGTCCGGGAAGGGGCATTCCACAGCCATATGGTCGGATGGGCCTTAATTGGGGCGGCACCAAAAAAATTTCCCCCGATAGCAGAGTCACTCAATAGATGGCTATAGATAGCTAGAGGCTAATAGGGGCCAATGCTTGAGTTACTGTGCGCATAGAAGATAGTACACTGTACATTTACTAACAGATCGAACTGGACTCAAAATAGATCACGTCATTAGCAATGTGCACAGTAACTGAAGCATGGGAGTGCATGCATAATGGGTAAAGGGCCAATTAGGTAAAGGGTCATACGTACGCAATGT
This sequence comes from Cladorhizidae sp. MBARI D1340-BT2, assembly GCA_028752905.1. Classification (NCBI taxonomy): domain Eukaryota; kingdom Metazoa; phylum Porifera; class Demospongiae; order Poecilosclerida; family Cladorhizidae; species Cladorhizidae sp. MBARI D1340-BT2. The sequence continues at coordinate 4,901,841 of JAQNBH010000008.1, read as the reverse complement.
TAATACCGTATATGAGTTCAGCTAGGGCTACAGAGAGTCCAATTGTCTCTAGTAAGTTGTGAAATCCCAAAGTAAATTAGTCTCCAAATATGACCGTCCTCGTGAAATCTTAAATGTTCACTAAGTCCGGATCAGTTGTAGCTGGGTATATAGTTGGCACAGCACCAGAAGGTAGGTCTGTGTATAGGTACACATCATACAAGATTTCAAATAAAAATTCTGAAGCAGAGAGAAGTTGTGTTTTTTTGTTGTTGTTTTTTGTTTTTTTGGGTAGTGGACCCCCTTAAGGGTGCGTCCAACTCTTGGGATATCCAACTGTTAGGGGTGTGTCCAACTCTTGTGATGGGTCCATCTCTTGGGATGCATCCAACTCTTGGGATGCGTCCAACTTTTGGGATGCCATGTCTTGAGATGCGTCTAACTCTTGGGATGTGTCCAACTCTTGGGATGCGTCCAACTTTTGGGAGGCCATCTCTTGAGATGCGTCTAATTCTTGGGATGCATCCAACTTGGAATTAGTTGGTTGGCATGCGTCCAACTCTTGGGATGCGTCCAACTCTTGGGATGCGTCGATGCGTCCAACTTTTGGGATGCCATCTCTTGAGATGCATCTAACTCTTGGGATGTGTCCAACTCTTGGCATGCATCCAGCTCTTAGGGGTGCGTCCAACTCTTAGAGGTGTGTCCTACTCTTGGGATGTGCCCCTCTTGGGATACATCCAACTCTTGGGATGCATCCAACTCTTGGGATGTGTCCAACTCTTGGCATGCATCCAGCTCTTAGGGGTGCGTCCAACTCTTAGGGGTGTGTCCAACTCTTGGGATGTGCCCCTCTTGGGATACATCCAACTCTTAGGATGCATCCAACTCTTGGGATGCGTCCAACTCCTGGGATGCGTCCAACTCTTGGGATGCATCCAACTCTTGGGATGCCATCTCTTGGGATGCGTTCAACTGTTAAGGGGGTCCACTACCCCCCAAATTTTTTTTTTGGTTTCCCCCCCCGAAAATAAGATGACAGTACATGCAAGATGCTGCCTTCCAAATTGGAGAAGATTTGGATGCTCCATTCTGGACTTATACTAACTTGAGTACTCCTGATTTGCGAAGAAGATGCTTCACGTAATAGTGAGTTTCAATGGCCGCGGAGACCGACAAGGGAAGCAAACCAGTGATTCTGGTCATCCCACTAGGAAGTGGCCTATATAGGACAGACCAAACTTCCCCTCCCTATTCTTGATTTTTCTAGCATGTATATGTATACCACTTTTGGTTTTTTTAATTTTATGGTATGGTCAGTTCAACCACTGAAATACTATACTAGTCCTTAAAATGCCTGTCCCGAAAAAGTTGTTTTTGGGGGGCCAAGGACAGTTATCCCATCTTCATATTTGGAGTAATCAGATAAAATTATATAGAATCTGTTTCCTCTCAAGAAAGATGACATTCTCTGTTTTTAATTTTAAGCAAGTATGATGTCAACAGGTACAAAAAAACAATGAAAATGCTACCAAGAAATTGCAATAGTTTTTAAAGTCCATGATCACACTATTTAAAAAAAATACTCAAATGTTATATTGTATTTCATACTTTGTAATTTTCCCTGTGGTAAGTTGTGAAATCCCAAAGTAAATTAGTCTCCAAATATGACCGTCCTCGTGAAATCTTAAATGTTCACTAAGTCCGGATCAGTTGTAGCTGGGTATATAGTTGGCACAGCACCAGAAGGTAGGTCTGTGTATAGGTACACATCATACAAGATTTCAAATAAAAATTCTGAAGCAGAGAGAAGTTGTGTTGTTTTTTTGTTTTTTGTTTTTTTTGGGTAGTGAACCCCCTTAAGGGTGCGTCCAACTCTTGGGATATCCAACTGTTAGGGATGTGTCCAACTCTTGTGATGGGTCCATCTCTTGGGATGCATCCAACTCTTGGGATGCGTCCAACTTTTGGGATGCCATGTCTTGAGATGCGTCTAACTCTTGGGATGCGTCCAACTTTTGGGAGGCCATCTCTTGAGATGCGTCTAATTCTTGGGATGCATCCAACTTGGGATTAGTTGGTTGGCATGCGTCCAACTCTTGGGATGCGTCCAACTTTTGGGATGCCATCTCTTGAGATGCATCTAACTCTTGGGATGTGTCCAACTCTTGGCATGCATCCATATCTTAGGGGTGCGTCTATCTCTTGGGATTCTTGGGATGCGTTCAACTCTTGGGATGTGTCCAACTCTTAGGGGTGCGTCCAGCTCTTAGGGGTGCGTCCAACTCTTGGCGTGCGTCCAACTCGTGGGATGCGTCCAACTCTTGAGATGCATCCAACTGTTAGGGGTCCATCCAACTCTTGGGATTATTGGGATGCGTGCAACTCTTGGGATGCGTCCAACTCTTAGGGGTGCGTCCAACTCTTAGGGGTGCATCCAACTCTTGGCATGCGTCCAACTCGTGCGATGCGTCCAACTCTTGAGATGCATCCAACTGTTAGGGGTCCATCCAACTCTTGGGATTATTGGGATGCGTGCAACTCTTGGGATGCGTCCAACTCTTGGGATGTGTCCAACTCTTGGGATGCATCCAACTCTTGGGATGTGTCCAACTCTTGGGATATCCAACTGTTAGGGGTGTGTCCAACTCTTGGGATGTGTCCAACTCTTGGGATGTGTCCAACTCTTGGGATGCATCCAACTTTTGGGATGCGTCTAACTCTTGGGATGCGTCCAACTTCGGATGTGTCCAACTCTTGGGGTGCGTCCAACTCTTGGGGTGCGTCCAACTCTTGGGATGCGTCCAACTCTTGGGATGCATCCAACTCTTGGGATGCGTCCAACTCTTGGGATGCTGTTATGCTCCAGCCTCTGCCAGTTAAGGAGAGTCTATATACTCTGGCACTAATACGGGTGCCTGACCATAACACTCTCTGCTTGAGAAGTCAGTAAGAAGTATTTTCTTGAGTCATATATATATACACAATGCTCAGACTTTGTGACAGGAATAGGGTCTTAGTGTATATATCACCTAAGGGTCTCTACCCTGCTCTAGCCTATTCCGCCACTTATTGGTACTGCTGCCACCAGGTACTTTAAGGCTAAGCACCAACCTATCCTAGCCTAGTGCCTACTAGCTAGTCAACCATCTTGTTGTAAAGTAGCTTGAGGCCAAGGTATCCACACATTCAGTTACACACTCAGTATACTCACTCACTCAGCATAGGCATTGGAGCTGGTCAGGCCTAAGCCTGACCAATAATAAAATTTAAAAAAGTGAGGTCATAGGTCAAATACCTTGGATAAAACTGGGCATGCTCAGTATGTCTATGTGCACATGTAGCTGCTTCTTTTTAGATCTTCTGAAATGGCTGCTTCTACAAGTGTAGAAGTGGAGTGTGTTAGTGTCTATGATACAGCTGAGTCTCATTACCCATCTCTCTCATTTGTCTTTCCAAAGCGTAGAAAGCAGACAAAGAGAGGTCATGCCAAGCTTCTTGGTTTAGGACATGGGACTGGTTACATTATAGAGATTAGTCTTTTGAGAAAGGAAAAATAAGAACAGGAAAAGCACAACCATGTTTCATGAGTTAATTTAATTGTACTCTGTCTTAGTTTTACTGTTAATCTGAAAGGTTTCAAGAGGCTTCAGTAATTGGAACGATGCAACAAACTCTTTTCGAAAACATGAAAGTTGCTTGTCTCACAAGGATGCTGTTCAAGTGCTGTTAACTATATATACCAGCAACAACCAGTGATGTTGGCGAATTACTGTCTTCAGAACATGCTCGTGGGAAAGCTGAAAATAGACACCATTTGTTGAAGATAATATCTAACTTACGATTTCTTGCTCATCAGGGATCTGCTATACGAGGACATGGTGATGGAACTGATGGCAATTTTCACCAACTACTAATGCTTCGTGGAGAAAATACCCAAAGGTGTAGCTAAGTAAAAACAAGTTGAGATGTAAGATTACTTTTGGTTGATATTTCAGATTCTTGAGTGGCTCAAGAGAAAGAGAGAGAAATACACATCTAATGTCATCCAAAATGAGATATTGAAAGTTATGTCTTTGATGAATCTCCAAGTAGTCATTTCTCAACTGCAAGATTCCGAGTTCTTCACTATTATGGTAGATGAAACTACTGATGTATATATCTATTTCCAAACAGGTTAGTTCTATAATTAAACACAGTTCTACTAACACTCATTGTTTCTTCCATTCAGATGGTTATGGTCTTTAGGTGGGTGGATAGTGAATTATAGTTTTTACTGGACTCTACATTCTACCTACTATTCAGTCTGCTACTATTGTATCAGCAATTGAAGATGTATTTTCTCACTTTAATCTGCCTCTATGTAAGGCACATGGTCAATGCTATGATGGGGTGAGTAACATGGCCTGAATCAGGAATGGTGTTGCAAAACACAAGAAAAGGAACCGCGAGCTATATTTGCACATTGTTATGGGCATGCATTAAACCATGCTGCTAGTGACACTGTGCAAAAGTGTAAACTTATGAAGATGGCCTTAGAAACAACCCATGAAATAACAAAGCTAGTGAAATACTCCCCTAGAAGGGAGAATTTATTTCTTCAAATAAAAGATGAGTTAGCACATGCCACACTTGGGGTCAGAGTTCTCTGCCCTACAAGGTGGACAGTGAAAGCTGAATCTATGCTAAGTATTATTAATAACTATGAAGTTTTGTTTGAGCTGTGGGATAAGGCTTGCTCTATTTTGACAGACACTGAAACTATAGCACGTATTAGAGGTGTGGTAGCACAAATGATTTCTTTTTTGGACTGCTTCTTGGTGAATTACTTCTTCGTCATACACACAATCTCAGAAGAACCTTCCAGAATCCAGCAGCAGAAGGACAAGCAGTGGCATCTATATATTACATTAATGCTTCTCTTAGAAATGATCATCACTTCAAGCTCTTCTGAACCAGAATTGGCATGATGGCTTGAAGAGAAAGGAATTGATGAGCCCTCGCTTCCTCGAAGACGTAAAGCTCCTAGAAGGTATGAATCAGGAAATGCCACAGCTGAGTTTCACACCACTCCAGTTGATCACTTTCGCCAAATCTACTTTGAAGCACTGGATCTAATTGTTCAATCTATTACAGATAGGTTTGATCAACCAGGGTATAGTGTATATCAGTGTTTAGAGACTTTACTGATCAAAGCAGCCAATAAGGAAGATTTTTCAGAAGAATTGAATCATGTTGTCAAAACCTATGGTTCAGATATCAATGAGAACAACCTGATCACACAAGTTAAGGTTCTTGGCCAAAACTTTAAATCAGATCAAAAAAGAATCAGCAATATCTCCGAAGTGATGGGTTACCTTAGGAAGCTTTTAGTTGCTGAAAAAGACACTATTGAATGAAGTAATAATGAAGTAATGCCAGCAACTAATGCTACCAGTGAATGATCATTTAGTGCTCTACGTCGACTCAAGTCCTATCTGAGATCTACAATGACTCAAGAAAGACTCAACCATTTAATGATTTTACATGTTCATAAAGAACTTACCAATTCTCTTAACTTATCTGAAGTTACTAATGAATTCACCAGTAAGAATGAACACCGTAGTATAAATTTTTTGGACAGTTCAAGTAATTTTTTAAAATATATTATCAATATCTTTGTAACCTCACATGCTTATTGTCACCTCTCATGCTATTCCTTAGCTGTTCCTTAGCTGTTTCGGTAACCTAGAAGCTTGGAACTGTAGAAGAGTGATAATACGTCTTTCAGGATGTAATACATGTGATTATAGCATTCCAGGTAGATTTAAGGTAGATTTAACGGTTTAGCTTCAAGTGGGGACAGTTCCAATCACACAACTTTGAGCCTGACCAGTCAAAATATACTTCCCACGCCCTTTTATAGTGTCTCAACAACACAGAATCTGTAAAAACTGGGACCTTAATTAGAACTCCAGCCAGAGCCTGGTTATGACCATACAAAGACAAAACCAGGTGCTAACCAATAACAATGTCCAGTGGTGAGTATGCTCAACCACTCCAGCTAGCACAAACACACATACATGGAACAATATCTAAATCCATCTAATTATGTTCAGTCTCAGTCCCTTTGATCTTTCCCTTGCTTGTGTCACAGCTGCTCCTGTGACACCCTTCCCTTCTCCTTCTTGAGGGTCGGACTCTCATTACGACTCCATGCCTGCCTGGATATGGCATCTGTATTCTGGTGACGCCTCCAGCACGGTGTTCGATGGTAAATACATAAGGCTGCAAAGCCAGGGCCTACCGCGTAAGTGGTCCCGACTCCTCCTTGCGTCGGTCTAGGTAAACCAGGCTGCGATGATCTATCACCACTTTGAACGGCCTTCCTGACAAGTACACACGGAAGTGTCGGATGGCAGCCACCACTGCCAAGCACTCCTGTTCGGTCACAGAGTAACGCTGCTTTGCCGGTTTGAGGTGTCGTGAGAAATATGCCACTGGGTGGTCAGTCTCCTTCGAGTCCATCTGGCTCAGTACCGCTCCTATGCCGGTTCCTGATGCATCAGTGTGTAGAGTAAAGTCCTTTCCTTCGTCTGGACTGGATAGTAATGGGTCGTGTGATAACGCCTCTTTCAATGCATCAAATGCTTTATCCATCTTTGTCGACCATAGTATGCTGTCTGGAGCTATCTTCCAAGTAGCCTCCGTCAGCGGCACAACGATCGATCCATATGCAGGGATGAAGCGCCTGTAATAGTTCGCCAATCCTAGGAATGCCCGCATCTCTTTCTTTCGTCTTGGCTTCTTGTAGTTCAACAGTGCATCAACTTTAGCTTGCAACGGCCTCACCATCCCTTCTCCAACCTGATGCCCAAATATTGACAGCTCTTGCCAGCTATCTTGCATTTGGTTGTCTTTAAAGTTAAACCCGTTCTCTGCAGTCGTTCAAACACGGCTCTGAGGTGGTCAATATGCTCTCCGAAGCTACGACTAAAAACTACGACAACATCAATGTATGCTGCAGCCGATGCAGCAATGTCAGCCAACACGGTGTTCATCAAACACTGGAAGTTTGATGGTGCATTCTTTAAACCAAAGGGCATACACACATATTCCCACTTCCCAAATGGATTCACGAAGGCTGTCTTTTCGATTGATTCTGGATCTACCAATACCTGATGGTAGCATTTTGCTAAGTACCATGTTGATATGTAGCTTGCTGAGCTGAGCTTGTCCAGCAAGTCTCCGGTGGCAAAGGGAACGGGTCAGAAGTAGTTACACTGTTCAGTCTCCTATAGTCGATACAAAGTATTTTTGACCTGTCCTTCTTGCTAACAATGCAGGGGAAGCCCAAGGGCTCCTTGATACTCCCAGCTCCAGTAGTTCTTTCACTGCCTTCCTCATCTCCTCCATCTTTCTTAGATCTAGAGGTCAGTGGATTGGGTAGGGTGTGCTGGTATGAATCACTAGCGGGTTGACATCTGTCCTCCCTGGTTCATCCCTACAGATCTTTTCAAGGTCCTTCAGCAATGCTTTCACTACTCCTACTTGCTCCATGGTAAGTTGTTCGTCCTGGGCAGGGCTGCCCTCCTCCCCTTCTTCTCATTTGCAAGGACCCAAGTCATCAACATCATCATGGCTCTCAATGCTCAAACAGCTTGCAACAGGAGAGTGATACACTTTCAGCATGTTTATATGTCTTTTCAGGGTCTTTCTCGGATCATTCGGGGCTACCAGCAGGTAAGTAGTGCTACTGATCTTTTGTTTCACTAGGAATGGACCGTCCCACTTTGGTTCAAGTTTTGGGGTCAGTCCTGGCATTCTCACCATCACCAATTCTCCTTCATTCAATTCTCTTGCCTTTGCTTTTCTGTCGTACGTTTGTTTGTACTTCTCTTTCATTTTTTCTTTCGTTGTCTTTGGAGCTCTCTCTTATCATCTCCAGCCTTTCTTGTATAGTCGTGATATACGTCACTACATTGGTTGGGGTTGTGGATCTGCTTGTCCATCTTCCTTTCAGGGCTTGCAAGGGTCCACGGATTTGGCGACCAAACAGCAACTCTGATGGGGAGTATCCAGTCGTCTGGTTTGGTGTTCTTCAATACTCGCCCAGTAGATGCGGTAGAGCTAAGTCCCAGCGTCCTTGCCATTGCTTCAAGACTTTCCTAATCATGGACTTAAGTGTCGAGTTTAGCCATTCAACCATGCCATCGGTGGATGGTAGGGAGAGGTGGTTATTGTCTTCACTCCCAAAAATTCATATAGCTCCTTCAACAGTTTTCCCACAAAGTTTGTGCCACAGTCTGTAAGGATCTCGTTTGGCACGCCTGTCCACTCAAATAGTTGAGTTAGCTTCTCAGCTATCACAAAACTTTCAGTTGATCGGAGTGGAAAAGCTTCTGGCCATCTTGTGGCATAATCTGCCACTACGAGCACAAAGCGGTGTCCTTCAGCTGTCGTTGGTATGGGACCCGTAATGTCCATTGCTATTCGGGAGAATGGTTCATCCACTATGGGTAATGGTTGGAGAGGGACAGGTGGCAAGCTCCTGCCAGATGTTTGGCATTCTGGGCAAGCTTCACACAAGGTCCTGACTTCCTGGTGCAGACCTGGCCAGTAAAATTCATCAGTGATATGTTGAGTCATTCGGTCTCTGCCCATATGTGCCGGTATGTGAGCTAACGACAGAATGATGTTTCTGTACTTTCTTGGCAAGCAAAGCTGTGCTAATTTATTCCCAAGTCTGTCTTCTGCCTTCCTCCACAACATGCCATTCTCGACATAAAACTTAGATTGTGTTGGCTGTTCAGCTTTCTTCCATGTAGTCAACGTCGGGTCATTCCTTTGCTCTTGTCTTAACTCCTCTGCACTCACATCCAGTGGGTGTCCTTTCTCCTCCTGCAAGTGCTTCTGTCTTCCATGCCTCTTCTGGGCCCGTGTTTGCTTGGGCTTGGATTCTGGCCTCGGATTGTCATCCTCTTCTTCTGTATTGCTGGAATCAGGCTCAACTCCTTGATCATCTGGTACTCCAACCCATGGTTGTTCTTGATCACCTTCTTCGTCAGTGGAGTTGTCATCCAATGCTTCGGCTGGTTTAACATCCTCCAACTCCTGATCAGTTTCTTTCGTGCTCTGGGATCTGGTTGTCACCATTCCCATCCATTTGTGGTAAAGTTGCCTTGTGCCCAACTCCCACATTCCTGGCATGTCATTGCCCAACAATACTCCGTGCTTGAGGTTGTCAACCACCAGCACTTCCAACTCTCCTTTCTTATCGTCCACTTGCAGGGTAAGTCTGGTGATGTCATGCTGTCGTACATCTCTTCAGCAGTCTTCTTTCTGCCTAGCAGACACTCTGGGGGCACCAAATCTGCTCTTACTGCTGTCGGGTCTGCCCCAGAATCCAGCAAGATGTCACTGCATGTCTTGCCTTGCACCAAGCCTTCCACAATTAGCCTTTCCGCTCACCTCTGATCTGACCAGCTGTGCTTCTTGCTTTCCAGTCAGTGGAGTGTCAATGTCTAAGCTAGCTAGAGTGGGTGGCTCAGCCTTGACTTTGTAGTTTTCTCTCTTGGTTCTGCAGTCTGCAGCTATGTGCCCAACATGGCCACACTTGAAGCAGGTCAGCTTAGATTCCCACTCTCTCCTTCTCATTTCACTTCCAGCGGATGGTCCAGTGCTTTCCCTTGACTTTGTCTTTGCTTGAATCATTCCAGTCACTACTTCTTCTTGTTTCCATCTAGCTTTCTCTCTCATTTGAGGCGGCTGGTATTTTTGTTCAAGTCTGCCTCCCTTATGCTGTCTCTCGCTGTTTCGTCCTTCTGGGCTAGTCCAGCCTCGTGCCGTCACAGATCTGTCGGCCAACTTAGCAGCTTCTGATGCTGTTTTTGGTTCTCGATCTATCACATGCTCAGCCAGTTTCCTTGGCATATACTTTAGAAGAATATCCAATACTCCCAACTGAATCATGTCCTCCATGGAAGTTCACCTCTCGATCCAATGTCGATACAACTTGGTAACTCGATGAGCCATCATAGCCCAGTTCTCGGTGTCGTCATCCGGACACTATCGAGTTTTTTTCGATATGACTGAGTATCAATATGATATCTAGTCAATATGGCTTCTCTTGTCTTGGTATAGTCTACTCGGTCTTCCTTTGGCAAACTAGTGTAAGTCTCGGATGCCATTGGTCTCAGTATGGACCAACTGCTTTGTCCGTCCTTCTCGTCCACCTGATATGTGGTCATATGCACCTCAAATGCCTCCAGATAGTCGATCAGATCTTCAACTTCTTCCATCATCCTGAATCGGGGTACTTTCTCCCGTGGTGGAGTAGCCACTGGGATTGCATCCTCCAATATCACTGAACGTTCGTCACTCTTCACCGCCAACAACAGTTGCTCCCCACTTCCTTTCTCTCTCCATCAATTCAGCCCTCTCAGGGGCGTACCCAGCATAGAGCGCTCGGAGCGCGCGCACCCACCCACCCCCTAGAGTCCAGAATGCAAAAAAAAAAAAAAAAAGGAAAAAGAAGAAAAGGGGTGTGGTCAAGAGTAATCCACATGCGTAACTAGAGAGCCATCTCGAGTCGGGTTCCATGACAGAAGTTCTCAAGCTAGCTCAGTGACTGTGTGGTTTTTTGATTTGAGCTGCCAACTATATACATCTCAGCAGAAATGCCACTGAAAAAGAAGTAGAGAATTACACTTTTGGACTTCAGAAATGCAATGACAGAGAACTGACTTAATGCCCTTCTTCTGCTCTTCTGTCATAGAGACATACACCTTGATACGTCATAGACCGATTTGCAAAACTTAAGCCACGGAGAATGCTGCTACTCAATCCTCTCAACTACCCATTAAACATTTATTTTTGCATATGATGTACTTTATATAATGTAAATACCGATGATTTGATCGGTTAGCTATATGGACATATTTCTAAGATATATTTTTTAATTGGTGCCAGCCATTCTGATCACAACTTGGTTTTCCGCATGCAGTAATACACTTAATTGAGCTATATACCCTATTATATATATTTGGTTTTGACTACAAAGGCCTTGGAGAGAGCACCCCCCCTCTCTAAATCCTGGGTACGCCCCTGCCTCTGTCTTCTCAACTCATCTTCTCTCTGCCTGCTCCTTCAACTCTCTCTTCTTTCTCTCCCTGTCCCGCTGTTCGTCCTTTTTGCAGCTGTATAGTCATGGAGGCATCTCTGCAGCTGTTTTCAGGGTAGACCGAGGTGGGACTGCCATGACAGATGCGTCCAACTCTTGGGATGCGTCCAACTCTTGGGATGCGTCCAACTCTTGGGATGCGTCCAACTTGGGATGCGTCCAACTCTTCGGATGCGTCCAACTCTTGGGATGCGTCTAACTCTTGGAATGGAGTTTTATTTATAACGTTCAAGAATAATTATCTCTAATATTGCCTCCACCAGTATATATAGTGCCTGCACTCATCAATGTGCATAAAAAAAGGATTATTATATTATCATTTATAACTCGATGTACACATATATAACAAAATTGGGATTTAGAAGAAAAGACAATCAACACAAACTGTCACTTGGTTGTCACGGTAACGAACTTTGACCCTCAGATTAATTGATTTATTGTATAAAAAAAGGTTTTTGAGTAATTTTGTAGCTATGCTTGGACCATTCATTCTGATTTATTTTGCTTGCTGGTAGTTAATAGAGTGCTAAGGTTTTACACTGAGTATTTTAACCATACAGTGCTCTATTGTTAAAATAATATTAAAAAAATGTAATTAACAAATTGAATAATTTGAAGTTAATACTAAGCCATTTTAAGTAGTGCACATTACAACTATAAGAGCAGAAGATTATGATGAGTTGATACTATATGGCAACCACAGCTAATCAACTCTACCGAACACACGTCGATGGGACTTGTATATACTGTTTTATACAGTTTTCCACATCATTGCCTCCTGCTTTTCGATCTCTGTATGCTTTCATATATTCACGACACTTTTAGAAGTATTTTCTGATGGTATCCAGTTGCACAGACTCAAGGGCCGGAATAATGGTACGATCAAGACCTGGAAAAGTGTAGTTGCAATGTTATCGTACCGTTTGGCTTCTCCCCATACCCTTTCAATGGGATTCAACTCACAGTGGAACTTGGGTAGGTATAGGACTCGTTGGCCTAATTCAAGCATGAGGTGTTCTAATGCAGTCTTCTCATGTTTAAAATCAGTATGATTGCCAAGGACGAGTCTCATATCTGCTGCATTCATCTGATCAGTGTCAATCCCATGCTCCTCCAAAATAATTTTGATTCCCTTTGTACTTCCATTTGAGATAATAATTCTCTGAAGGTATCTGTCAGGGATTCCTCAACCATGAACCCCTGCAAGGGTCTGAACTGGGACCACAGACCACATAGATGCATAGATAACGATAGCCAATAGTACATAGGTCATGAGATTCCCCTGGACAGTTCTGATTGGCCAGGGAAGGAACAGACTAGCTAAATAGTATTCATATTATTACCTTGCTAGGGAATAACCTGACTCACACCTGGCAGCCTATTTAAAGGAGCCAGGCCTCTGAGTCAGGGGGTCCAAGAGTTCTTGATTGTGTTGTGAGTGTGCTGCATATTGTATCACTGAATTAATAATTTAAAGCCATATTCAGACTGTTTCATGGGAATCTACTAGCATACTAGCACAGAGAATAGATCCCTCACATTGGTGGCAGCTACCGATTTCGAACCCATCGCTAAAGAACAACTATGTCTACAAGACCAAAACGCCACCTACAATCAGACAAAGCACACTTCGCTACCCCAGAGGATTCAAACAGCAGGGACTCCGCTGATTTGGAAGGGTTCCTCTCTGACTCTACAGAGACTGAGGACTCCAAAATCGAAGCGCTCACTGCAAAAATGGACCAGATGGAGACTACTCACATCCAGGAGACGAAGAAACTGCTAGAAGAATTTTGCAGATGAGAGGAGAAGGCAGAGCTCAAGGAAGAGCGCCGCTACCTGCAGGAGAGAGAGGACAAACAGAAGAGAGAGACAGCAGAAGCCGAGAGGTTAGAGCAGACTGAGATACGTCGCAAGGAGGAACTTGAGGATTTATGACAGAGAGAAGACGAGAGACAGCAGAGGGACCAAGAACGGTGGATGGAACTGTTCGAATGCACCCAACAAAACAACGATGCTCAGAGACAAGAGGAGAGAGAGAGTAGACGGCAGGAGAAAGCCGAAGAGCAACGACGGCAGGAAAACAAAAGAAAGACGGGCAAGGACGCACCCAGACTGCAGACCTTGAAGGACACAGCAGAAGTGGAGTCGTTCCTAGACCACTTTGAGTCACACATGACCACTTTCGAAGTCCATCCCAGCTATTGGATAGCAAACCTACTTACTGTCCTGGACGAAAAATCCCTAAACTTCCTAGCTGACCTCCCTGAAGACCGAAAGAGAGACTTCCCGACAATCCGACAAACATTGATTGAGTACCATGGCATCACCCCGGAGACCTACCGAATTAGATGGAGAGAGCTTACACCAGTGCATGGTGAGTCAGCGCATGAGCTCTTCAAAAGAGCTGACATCAACCTCACCAGATGGACCAAGTCAGCCACCACCAGACGGGAACTACATGAGATGCTGGTCATTGATCAGGGGATCCAGGCATTGACGGATCCAAAACTACAGGCCTGGATATGGGAGAAGAAGCCGAAAACCCACACAGAAGCTGGCCGGCTTGTGGAAGAGTATCAGCTCTTCAAACCAAAAACAGAGGAGCCAAGAAGACTGTGGATGAGACCACCGAGATCGAACAAACCGCAAAGTGAAAGTGTTGGCTACCAACCCCGACCAGCACAGACATACAATGGGCAGGAACGAACTAGAACGGATGACACCAGGCGGGCACCCGACACGCGACCCCCACGACCACCATCCTTCGATGCAGAAGGACGACCACGCTGCTTCCACTGCAACGAATATGGACACATGGCTGCCAAGTGCCCGAGATGGGCAGTCACGTATGTTGGTTTATCATCTAACTTACCTGTGTTATTACATCTTCCAGGTACCATCGACGGGCAACGAATTGCAGAGATGACAATCGACTCTGGCTGCACACAGACCCAGATCAATAGCCAGTGGATCAAAAGTGGAGCGCTCACTGGAGACCGGGTGTTAGTTACAGGAGTGCATGGCCACACAAAATCCCTACCGACAGCCAAGGTCAACCTCACGGTACTAGGGAAGAAGCGTGTCATGACGGTTGCAGTGAATCGACACCTTGACAGGGACGTGCTGCTAGGACTAGACCTCCCTGACTTAGCCAATCTCATGCTGCAAGCACAGAAGAGAACCCAACGACCGAGACGCCGCTGTCCAAGACCAATCACCTATGCTGAACTCTCTGATCATTCGGACCAGGACGAGGACAGCAGCACAGATGTCACACAGTTGAATACATCAACAGAAGACGAGCAGACCAGCTCAGATGTGGCTGATGTGGAGGAAGACATCAATGATGCACAGAAGAATATGCCATTATACATGGAGAACACACTGCCTGTGGCTAAGCAGGACGATACCGACTCGTTAGATGATGATGGCCTCCCGGACTGGGAGGATGATATGTTCCTGACTTCCTCCAACAAAAGGAAGCAGACCAGGAGTGCTAAGAGAGTAGAGAGAAAGAAGTATCAGTCAACTACGTCATCGTTCACCGTCCAGGGAAAGCCAATGCGAATGCAGATGGGCTGTCTCGTCAAGCATGGACGGAGGAAACCAGCTTCGCTGCAGGGAAGGAAAGGGGGGAGTGTCAGGGATTCCTCAACCATGAACCCCTGCAAGGGTCTGAACTGGGACCACAGACCACATAGATGCATAGATAACGATAGCCAATAGTACATAGGTCATGAGATTCCCAGTGGTCTCTGATATCTAGATGACCCCAGTAGTGGTCTCAGATATAGCCATTACAATAGTTGATACCCCCCAGTAGTGGTCTCAGATATAGCCATCACAATAGTTGATACCCCAGTAGTGGTCACAGATATAGCCATCACAATAGTTGATACCAGACCCTCCAACTTTTCAAAATTGAAATCCGGGACATTGACCACACCCACCATGAATATAATGAAAGAATTGTTTTGAAAGAATTGTTTTGAAGAGTATGATTTTTGCATAGAAAATCATTTTTGCATAGAAATGGTTGTGGCTTGTTTGCATTTTGTAAGGAGTTCATCTGAAAGTTTAGCATCAAAACAACAAGAATGAGAATTGCTGTTAAACTTGACTGACATTGGAAACAATGGTATCCTGGTTTAGACAGGATCTCTGGTCTGTGTGGACTTTTCTGAGTATAGAAAAGCCCCTCTCTGCATCAGCATTGGAGCAGGGTGTGGTCAACAGACCAGCCATGAGACGGAACAAGTAACTAAACCTCAACTCCCCAGCCAAAGTTTTGATGTGGCCCACCCTCCACCAAAAAGAGCCAGCACAAGGCTTTTCTATAGTTTTGGTGATGTGGTATGTATCTGGTTTGGGAATGTCAGCTGGGGAAACAAGAAAGTCATTAAATTCCTCTTCAATGCGGTCAAGTGATTCAGAATCAGATAAACCAATCTGCGGAAATTGTCTTGCCAAATTCAAGACAGTAGGTGTTGAATAAGTGGATTTGTCTGGCTGAAGAACACCTAAATTCTTTAGGAGAGGATCGCCAAAAGGAAACTTCTTTACCATTTTTGCAATGGTTGCCAGGTAGAAGTTGCGTACTGCTGTAAAGAATGGCTTTGGATCTCTCTCTTCTTCAAATGCTGCAAGACAACCCCAAGTTTCAGTACCTATTCCTAGACTCTCATCTGAAACCTGACACTCTTCATCAAACTAAGTCTAAAGTTGTCACCAGCAGCAAGAATAGTTTCAGCCGTCAACAATTTTTTTGCATACAGCTTTACAAGTCGACTTAGCTCTTCATAAAGTTCGCAGGTAACATTTTCTGTTGACTTCTGGAATTGTTTATTAAAACGATCCATTGAAGACAAGATGAAAGCTAAGAATTGAAGAATAAGCTTGGTGAGAGGATTCTGTAGCCTACGAGTGATGCTAATTACTTTCTCAGTCTGTTCTCATCACAGGATAGGAAGTAAGATATCAAACTTTCAAGCTGATTGAGATATCTATGCACACATCGAAGAAGACTTAGCCATCGTGTGGGACAATGCTAAGATAGCCTTAGGTTCAGAATCAAAAAGGGAGCACCAATGGTCAACAAGAAGCTGACCTCTCTTGCTGCTATATATGATAAAAATAATAAAAAACATCAAGAAATAGCTGGTTCTATATTCACTGGTAATGTCTGTAACCCAGCTTTGATAGTAAGATCAGCCAAGTGGCAAATGCAACCAACATCATAGAGATGAGGCATCTCATTTTTTTATGAGCTCCAGATCTCGCACCTTTCATGACATTGGCAGTGTCAGACATGAAAGCTAGGGCCTTGTTGTTATCCAAACCATTCTTTTTCAAAGATTCTGTAAGAGCCTGGAAAATGTTTCTTGCAGTACCAATGTTGACCACTGGCACATCCAGGAACCTCGTACACACATTCTTCTCTTCAGTGTCAAATATTCCTATGAGAATGATACAAGACTTATCAGTGTGATCATTTGATTCGTCCAGCATGATGGAAAACGGTATATTGGTCATATTCTCTGTTATTATAGTGAGGTGCAAGAGCCTCTGTTACAATGGCTGCTGTTTTGGTAAGCCCATGTCAGGCAAATACTTCTACTAGCTATCTCTAAGTAGTCTAGTATCCTGCGACGCCTAAACAACAAAACTCTGTCTAAGCCGAAATTGCTGTCTCCCACTCACAAAGAGTATAATTAAGAACTGTAGTAGGTTTAAATACTTTATCAATTAAATGCAATATAAACATAAATAGTGCTAAATAATCGTACACTAGTCTCAAACCAATATGTATGTCTCAAAACTAAACTAGCTCAGTTTACGTTATACGTCTAAAACTCGCTATCTCTGTGACTCACTCAAAAACTACTCTGTTCCGTTTCTCATAGTTACTCTTTACCGCTGTGCAGGCACGGACTTGCTCACCAATCAGTACTCCCGTATTCGACTCTGAAGCTTCCTGGTCGTTGTAATAATCAGGTGTCTTAACCATTTCCACAGTGTCTGTCTTCTCCGGTAAGTCTTTGATATCTTTGTCATACATATAGGAGTCAATGTCTGACATCTCCCCTTCCTTAACTCGAGAACCATGTTCTCGAGAAAGCCCATCAGCATTTCTGTTGGCTATCCCTGCTTTGTGTTTTACCGTGAAATTGTAGGGTTGTAAAGCCAAAGCCCATCGTCCCAAACGTCCATGATTATCTTTCATACCAGTGAGTTTGGTGAGAGGATCGTGATCTGTTTCGGTTAGAAACTTCAGTACACTGGAAAGTTACGAATTCCTGAAACTATAGCTAGAGCTTCACGCTCGATAGCAGAATATCTTTGCTCCCTTGGTAATAACTTCCTTGAACTGAAAGCGATGGGATGTTCATTTCTTTGTTCATCTTTTTGGCTTAGGACATAGCCAATGCCTGTTGAGAGGCATCTGTCTGCATAATAAACTGTTCATTCCAATTTGGAGTGGTCAACACTGGGTATTTTGTCAAAGCATCTTAAGTTTTTTGAATGACTGATCACATACCATTGTCCATTTTACTTTGTTTGGCATTTTCTTTCTTGTAAGTTCAGTGAGGGGAGTGGCTATGGTTGCAAAATTAGGAATGAAACGACTGTAATACCCCCCCATAGTCCCAACAAGGATCACACTTCCTTCTTAGTCTGTGGCTTCTGGAAAGATTGCACTGCTTGAACCTTGCATTCCATTGGTTTCACCCTTCCTTCTCCAACAATGTGTCCCAGATACACACATTCATTGACAGCAAAATTACTTTTTCCCCCTTTAATGCATAACCCTGCCTCTCTGATCTTGGTAAAGACTTGTCTCAAATGTTTCATATGATCGTCCCAGGACAAACTATGTATAAGGATGTCATCTAAATAGGCAGTTGCAAAAGTGTATAAACCTTCAAGCACTTGGTCCATTCACTCTTGGTCTAAATTTGTTCGTTCTATCAGATTGTCTGGGTTCTCTCCTTTGATTTCCTAGATGCCTCACAATCACCTCACTCAACTCTTCGTAGGTGCTAGGATCTAAATTTCTCATTTGTATCTCCAGCCACCGCGATCAGCATCAAAGTCTCAGCCCCTTTTTTTATCTACTGATGGAAATTTTGTCGATGCCCCCTTAACCAGGCATCAGGGTTGCTTCCATCAAAACTCTTCTCAAAAACCCTCTTTCTGTACATTTCTGTATGACTTGGTACGTTGCTAGTAGAGTGCTTTTAATGATCTGATAGTCATTCTGTTCTGTTGAGCTTAGGCCGTCATCCCTGCTCCGGATAGTGAGCTTCAGAGGAATACAGGCCATTGTTCTTTTGGCCATCGTCCTGCCTGAGCCGTGGCTTCAAACATTTGCAGAAAAGTACCCATGTCATCACGCCCTCCTGAAATTTCTGCAGAGTTAGTTTAGGAGTGGGTGGAGGTGCTGATGGTCTGTGGAACTCGACCAGATGTTGAAACAACCTCTCTTGTGGCTGGGCTGCTTGTCGTCTATCCTCCTCATGCCTCTGTTTCTCCCTCTCTCTCTCTGTTCCCGTTGATCCATTTGGAACCATTGAGCCAAACCGATCTAAGGGTTCATTTGTGTCAGAGATAGACTCTAGAAGGGGAAGAGCCTCTGGATTGGTGTTCCGAAGACGATGACATTCTTATGTTGTAGTTCTTCTGACATAACAACCTCAACAATACTAAAAATTAAAAAAAACCAAAAACAATATTAGCCTAGCTGAACAGGGGTTTGGTTTTACAAACTATCTAGGCCTAGCCTGAGTTGTTTCCCCTGTACTAGCTAAACTGTTGTCTGGGTTCTCTGTCACTAAGAGAATCCCACCGCTGCCACCCAGGAAAATACTTCTACTATCTCTAAGTCTAGTATCCTGCGACGCCTAAACAACAAAACTCTGTCTAAGCCGAAATCAGCTTTCCTGCTGTTTCCCACTCATGAAGAGTATAATTAAGAACTATAGTAGGTTTAAATACTTTAATGCAATATAAATAGTGTTAAATAATCAATAATCATACACTAGTCTCAAACCAATATGTATGTCTCAAAACTAAACTAGCTCAGTTTATGCTATACGTCTAAAACTCGCTATCTCTGTCACTCACTCAAAAACTACCCTGTTCCGTTTGTCATAGATACTCTTTACAGGCACGGACTTGCTCAACCAATCAGTACTCCCGCATTCGACTCTGAAGGCTTCCTGGTCATTTACGGAGTAATAATCAGGTGTCTTAACCATTTCCACAGTGTCTGTCTTCTCTGGTAAGTCTTTGATATCTTTGTCATGCATATAGGAGTCAATGTCTGACAGCCCACATGCAAATTTTTTGGCAATATCCGAATCCGGAAACATAACTTTGAACAGCTTAGTGGCATGATCACTAGTTTAGTTGTGTTTAGCCACAAACAATGCCCACCTCGACTCAGCCTCAGTAACATTCTTTCGTGTTTGTGGTCTAAAAAATGATGAAACTGATTGGAATGTAGTAGCCATTGCCATTTCCTTGTGATATTTTCCTGTAATATGGGTAGGCACATCATTTCTCCCCCCATGGGAAACACTAAAATCGGGAGAGCACAAGGAGCAGTGTGCAAATGTGTCACCTATAAAGTCATAACAAATATAATTGATCTAATTAGCACAGTCAATATAAGTTCTAACAGGCTATTACGTCTATAACTCTTTCCTATTCCTTGGAATTATTTTACCCATGTAGAGGTAAAGTGACACTGCCTCTTTGGCTTCTTGCGTGGAGGTGTTCCTCCTCAGGCTCAGCCAGAAAGAGAGAGAGGCCAAGGTAAACTAGCAGCAGCTCTGACTGTCAGGTAGCAGCTGGATTTTCCTCCGCTCTCCTCAGTTGTGAAGTGAAGCACTGACTTGTGTAGGGGCCAGGTGTAGCAGCTGCTAAGGGGGAGCCTTTAGTCTCACAGTGCTGTAGCCAGTTGTAAATTGGCAGCTGCTAAGGAGGAGCCTTTAGTCTCACAGTGCTGCAGCCAGTTGTAAATTGGCAGCTGCTAAGGAGGAGCCTTTAGTCTCACAGTGCTGCAGCCAGTTGTAAATTGGCAGCTGCTAAGGAGGAGCCTTTAGTCTCACAGTGCTGTAGCCAGTTGTAAATTGGCAGCTGCTAAGGAGGAGCCTTTAGTTTCACAGTGCTGCAGCCAGTTGTAAATTGGCAGCTGCTAAGGAGGAGCCTTTAGTCTCACAGTGCTGCAGCCAGTTGTAAATTGGCAGCTGCTAAGGAGGAGCCTTTAGTCTCACAGTGCTGTAGCCAGTTGTAAATTGGCAGCTGCTAAGGAGGAGCCTTTAGTTTCACAGTGCTGTAGCCTGTTGTAAATTGTACAAACAATTACTAATCCAGCATTTCCGGGACAAACACCAAATCCGTGGCGGGACACTTTTATGAACACCAAATCCGGGACTCTCTGGAGCTTCCGGGACAGTTGGAGGGCATGTGATACTTAGATACCCCCAGTAGTTGTCACAGATATAGCCACCTCGATACCTAGATACCACCAGTAGTGGTCTCAGATATAGCCATTGATACCCCCCAGTAGTGGTCTCAGAAGGCTCAATACACTCCACCATAGCTCTATATAGCCACTGCAAGGGAGGCGTGCATGGTTTCATACTTGAAAATAATCGTGACTTGTCACTAAAGATGTACAAATTCAACAGATCTACATAAACCTGTCCATAGCCCTCAGACTTATCTTCTAACTGTAGTAATTAGTAATGAAGTATTGGCTACCTCAATGACTTCATCAAGTTCCTGCTAACCTCTCCAATTATAGTGAGTCGTAAATATATTGTCTTTTTCCTCCTCTAAAATGAATAATTAATAATCTTGGCAATTACGAGTACGAGTACAAAGGAAAGCTATTGTATAATCTACAACATTCATGTTCATCGGTTATAGTACTGGTTGTGGTTGATAGCCAAAAAATATATAGATAAATAAAATAAATCTACAATAAATATTAAAAAGACGAAGGTGTCCTCCATCACATGTAAATGTTCTCATGCCTCTCAAGGTCATTGTTTGGCACTGTGGAATTTGTAAAGAACGAGCCAGGGACAGAGATAGCTTCTATGGATGTGACCACCATTTTCCGCTGGGATTCTCGAAGAGATATGTCGTCGGCTGCTGCATTTTGGCTCCTCAAGAAAACTTCCGCGACATTTTCCCTTCCTTCAATGCCTTGTGGATAGCAGATGTCGTACAGGTTGTTGGACACGTGGATGACACCATTTTCCTGTTCTTGAATGCCTTGTGAGCAGACGTTGTACAGGGTGTTGGGCATGTGGCCAACCTTCATAGTGAGAAGAAAGAAGGAATGTCTCGTAATATAACACAAGAAATCATGCAACTATAATTGCAGCATCAGCAACAATAATAACAGTGATTACATACTTGATCATGTAGCTCTATAGTAGGCCCCATGATTTCATATATTCTGTTGTACTAATATGATTGATTGATTGAACATGTGCAATTTGTGAGAGGAGCTCTTGTGTGCTGTGACCTGATCTTACAATGACCTCAATAATCGATTACTCTCTCGACGTTTCGACTAGATGCTCTAGCCTTCACCAGGAATAATGATCGTACAGGTTTTTGATAACCCCTCGTCACTGTCGTGGTTTGTGCAGGCTCAGCGTCACCACAAAACTCAGCACATCTGAAGCAGGAGGTGTACCTTAATGGCCGATAATTAGCGGAAACTAGTTTTACAGAGCTGGGCTACTAAATACTAAATTGAGAGTGCTGGGGGTATCGGACAACTGAGAGCAAATAGAGGGTGTTTACTACAGGGGGACTTTGACTACTGGTGTGCATCGAACTGTGTTTGACACCTACTGATGGACCATTTGGATTGGTTGACCTACACACACGCATACTACATACTATGGGGGGACTTTGACTACTGGTGTGCATCGACCATCAGCTAACCACATGCCTGTGTACAGTAATGTGGTTACTCATTCTATACAAGCGGCCTACCTGAAGGTTGAGTTTCTTCTTTGCTTCTCTTCTTCTCCAACAAAGACAAACCACAAGAATGAGGAGGCAGCTGCAGAGGATTGCGCCAGCAGGTATGGTGGTGGCAAGAATGAGCAACAGATTTTCATCTGGGTAGACCAGGTAAGTGTACCCTTGCACGATGCTGGATGGTGTGAGAATCTGACCGCCGAACTCTAGCGCGAGTGTCACATTACCTTCGGTGAGCAGTAGTTGGATGACTTCTACCAGCCGATCGGTTGATCGTGAGGTGATGAAAGTGGAGACGATGATGCTTCCATTGCTGATAGTTGTGTTGAAAGTTTCTACACCTGGATATTGCGTAACGAGTTTCTTCTCGAAGACCTTAATGAAGGCTTCGGTGTTACCATTGACAATGGAATCAAAGTCAGCGCTACCGTACGTAATGGTAAATTGCGAGATCGATGGCGTGGTGATTTCAAAGCTTTTGGACCTGACATTTTCTGGAAGAAGGTCGGCAGATGGAGGGACAGTGAAAGCTCTGAAGATAATCTTGTATTCCGCAGGATTTGTGATCGTGATGTCTGTAAAGATGGCTTTCCCTCTCTTGAGCTCAGTTGTCCATTCCTGCTTGCCTTTCTCCAGACTGGCTGCAGCATACCAAGTTGTGTTTCTCCAAGTATGCTCCTGAAGGTCAGTGTGCTTTGTAGTTTCATCGATTAGCTTCACGACTGGATAAGGATAGAGCTCTGAGGTGATGTTCCCATCCTGAGGCTGCTGGTCGATTTCCAGAGAAATTGAACGCCCAGTGACAACTATCGGTTCTATTGCGATGGAAAAGTTGGCACTCGTTGGGAAAGACACAGTGAGGGTGAGAGAATAGCTGCCTGGGTGGCTGAACACTGCCCCTTCAAATGAAGCACGCCCTTTTACAAATGGCACAGTGTGGTCAGTCAGGAAACTGCCCTGGGGTCCACTTATTATAGTAACTGTCAGTGTCCATGGCATGACCACGCCCAGGTTTTCGGAGACTGTGCCCTTATTATCGAGCATGGTGAAGACAGGTGCCACTTCTTGGGAGATGGGGAGTCCCTCGACAACATTGCCTGTAAGCCCTCGTGTGAGAACAAGAGTGGATGGGATGGACAGCTGCACGGCTGAGGACTTGTTGGCTTGCTCGCTTTCAGAAATCAACTGCTGATCATAAAAAGTTGGGGTATTCGGATCAACATATTCGGGTTGAGGCCCTCCGGTTTCTGGGGTAGCCAGCACTCCCCCTGTGGGGTCTACAGGGGCAGCAACAGGCTCATATATTTCTGCAGAGGCCACTGTTGCATTTGTTCCATTCAAGATCTCTCCAGTCTGCACCACTGCTGCCACCACTTCCGTCAATTCCTTCAGCTTCATGAAGCTGAGGGTGGGGCTAGCTGTTGTGCTGTTCGTGTTGTTCGCGGAAGTCTCCGTAGAAATGGGTGGGTCTCCAATCTCAAGTGTAATGCTTGTTGTGGAGCCACCTCCATCAGTCTGTCTCCTCCTCCTCTTCGCGGGTTGTGTCTCTCTGGTAACATTCACAATCCTTATTTTATCATCAGGAATGTTGAGAAGAAAAGCAAGATTTCTTACAATCGTATCTACGTTAAAGAAATCCTCTGTTTTAACTAAAATTTTCAAGTTAAGCAAAATAACTTGAGCGATTATGATCCTGTAGGAGTCCCTTCCTTTGATATTGACGTGCAGCTGCTTCAAGGCGGGGTTGAAATAGTTGGCACCTTTTTTATCATTTAATACTGGATAGTAATCCTCCTCAGGCTGATCAGACAAGTACTGCAGACCCCCATTGGCCTTAGCTATGGTATTCTTGGGGGCAACATACATAACCTTTCCGTCGTTCTCCTCTACAGAGACGTCTAGACGTTGGGGGGCAAGGTACACAATGCGAACAACAATCCCCTGATCATCTTTGGCATTTAGGAGGTGGAGTGCGAAATTACGTGGATTAGTACTAGTAAGTCCAATAGTATAGTTGAAGGTAGAACCCACAATCGCATAGTAGGTTGAAATTCTCTCCTGACAAGTGTACCCTCCACACCAACCGTTATCCATGGGGCCGTTCAGGAGATTGATGTATCCGTTGGCACCTATCCCAATTGGAGATAGACGTCGGACCTCTGTGTCCTCGTCTAGACTCTCCAGTACCAGCATCAGGTGATCCAAGTCGTAACAGATGTACATGTTCCAGTCGTTGTTGAATTCACATTGGGAGTCTCCATTGAAAGTATTTGCTCGTATAATTCCCTTTTGTGGGTAAATGACACTCGCATTGTTCGGACTACCATCAGCTCTGCTCAGCATTACCGTGGGGATGCGGTAGTCTCCGATGCCCCTCTCCCTAGCTCCATCCCACTCAAATTCTGCCATGCTCACCACCGTACGGAAGGACCCAGCCCCGGTGAATGACCCATCCAAGTCCCTGAGAAGAACTGCTTTGTAGCCATCGCAGTCCATATCAACGCAGTCGGAAGGATTCACTCTGTTGATGTCGGGCTTGTGCACAAAGAGTTTGGATTTGTTGATGTTACTGGAAGTTACATCATTTTCAAACAAGATCACCTCCAGGTCGACTGGGTGGTTGGCATCTTCTGATTGGCTGTTGGTCATGATGGCAGCATCTGTCTTGGTACCACACCTGGTCCCAAAATTGACGAAGGAGACTTGTTTCATTGTTGTAACGCCAGCTATAGCAGGATAGTTGTGGTTTGACGCCCAGATGGACTTTGGGAAGGCCCCTGGACCAGACAGAAAACTAGGGATGAATATTCCCACATGTCCATCTGAGAGGGTACGCAGTCCAGGTGAGTGAGAGAGGAAGTGTTTTGCGATCTCGGGAACAATTCCATCCTGGCTGCAATTAAAAGTAGCACTGGCCGAGATGACATTAATTTGCTTAAATTCGACGGTCTTCTTGCCAAGTTCATGGGAACGAACATGAGGGCCAATGACGCTCACAAACACAGCTGCCTTGTTGTTGATAAAAGTGGAATCAAACAGCTGAACTCCGGCAGGGCTGTACATGAAGAAGCCATAGTGGTGGCATGCATAGGCCGTGATGTTGGCAAACCTAGAGCAACCTGTTTTACTGCCATCCTTGTAACCAATGTGGTAACAGTGCAGTGATGAGTGGGCCACATTGTGTGTGATAACGGAAGCCGAGTTCATGCAATCCTCTCCATCTGTGTGGATCCCAGCCTTGCCTCCTCCAGCTGCATGGTTGCCCGTGAATGTAATCTCACTTGTACCCACAATCATAAAATTCGCCGTCCAGAGGCTATTTGACCGTTCATTCCTGCCACGATAAGTCCCTATGAACTGGGAGAGAGACGCCAAGTTCTTGACCACAGTGTGACTTGAACCAGTTACCAGCATGGAGGGGCCCACTGTGCCATGGATGACATTGCTGATGAAGCTCAGATTGCTTGTCCCAAACATTCCGATGGCTGTATTGTATCCGTCGTGGAAGCTACAGTTGTGCACGTACGAGTCTGTAAAAACAAACAAATTGACCAGAGCCAGAGCAAACCGAGGATCGGAACTCTCCCATAGCCCAATTTGGCCGCAGCCCTTGAACTCCACTCCCTGCAATTGCACTTTGCTTCGTAAAACTCCGCTAGAGGCCACCAGTACCCGACAACCATATTGCTGCATGTCTGCCCTTCCAGATTCAGCATTCTCGATGACTATGTTACGGGTAAGACGACCCACTTCGGCCCTGATGGAGTAGCTCACAGAACCCACCGATTCATCAACTCCGAGGTGGGTGAACTCGAGAGTTCCATTCAGTGACACCACTTTCCCATTGATATTTGTGATTTCAAAAACTTCTGTCTGGTATGCATCAAAACTTGTCGAGGTGATGATGATCTTGTCATTCAGTTCCCAGTCCATAGCCTCCTTCAAAGTGATCTCACTGTCACCTTTACTAGCCGTGTTACCTAGCAGAGTCCAAGATTGGGAATTGGATGCCATCTTGGCGTGAAGAATCAGCTCCCCAAACACCCCGATGGCTTTGGCATCTACCCTGATTTTATCCACACCATGCCGATAAAGTGGGGATGTTTTGTTGCCATGGAGGATAATCCTAAACTCATGCTCGAAAGGCACATCAGGGTATCCAGCCACTAGTCTTCCACCGTCGATAATGATAGTGACAGCTTCTAGTCTTCTGTTCTGGTCATTGAGCATCTCAAGGCCCCCCTTGATTATAAGAATATTAAATATGGGGGTTTTCACATCTGCAATGATGTAAATGCCGATGTCGATGGTCACATTTTGCCAGGCAGTTGGAAGGGTGTTATTGGGCCATATCGATGTATTTGACCACATGACGAAAACATCTGGACGACCTGTGGAGATGGGAGGAGGGAGAGTGGGAAGAGGAGGGAGTATGCATTTATCATAATAGCACTTCTCTGTCGTGAAGAAATGTTTCCTTTCATTGTGGGGGAAGTTCTCTCCCTTGAGGTAGTATCTCAGTGAGACATTGTCGCTCTCCACAAAGTAGTCTCCAGTTCTAGTTGTTTCCAGGTTGTTGAAGGCGGATTCATTTTTGGCCTCTTTAACTCCTGCAATCTCAATGTTATCTAGCGGCTTAGGATACGTATACCCCAAGATGACATAATTGGCACGAGAAAACCCAGAGATTAGTGTAGTGTAGGAAATGTTAGTGAAAGTGTCTGCATTTGACCATCTCAGTATGTAAGTCTGGTTCAGTTCAAGTTGAGCCATGTAGGCTGGCCCAGTTCCCCTCAGGCGCTTGAAGACGAATGGCAGTACAACTTCACCGTAACTGTTGCTGATGTTCAAGGACGCAAACCTTAGACTAGATGGTCTGGGATTAAACAAAGCTATACGTCCAAATGCCAGACCTCCATCACAGATCGATCCATTTTTGCCTTCAGCATTTTCCGACCCATTGTGCTTTGAACAGTTTTCTTGATTCAGAAGACTGTTGGTTGGAATCAGCAGCTTGGGCACACCCGTGCCAGTTAAACTGCCGTCCAAGTCACGATGAATGTGTTCGTGCTCCCATTGCCACACAGTCAGCTCAGCACCAGGATTGACGAAGGTTATGTTTTTATAACGGGTCTCGAATCCACCCTGATCGTGCTTGCAATGTGAGCAGGCTGTGATCGGCCAGCACTTGTCTCTGTTAAAGTTGGCAAATGTGACTCCGGACACTATCAGATAGAAACTCTTGGGGGTCTTGATGCCCGACACTGTGCAGAAGCCGTCTTCGCTTAACTGACTGTAACCCACGATAAGAGTGTTGCTGATGAGGGGGCCGTATTCCTCATCCCAGATGGACTCTACCTCGGTAACTTCTACTCCAGCGAGCTTATTATCCAGCATCACACTGTCACGGAGCTGCAATGAGCCTATCTCTGTAAACTCCACCCCTTTGTCATTCCGCCATGCAAAGAAGCGTTTGAACTTCGAAGTGCCATGCCCATCATCGTCGCACTTGCCGGTGGGGGATGGGTGATATTGTCTAAATACCCAGAGGCCATACCAGCCAAAGGAATGTGCCGTGTTGTCCTCAAACTGGAGGACCTGTTGCTTCCTCGGGCAAAATGACTCATTAAACGAGGGCCCAGTTGGATGTTCAGGAAGGCGGTACCAGAATCCAAAATGTGTTCCACCGGCAGCTGCATTTCGTCTGACGTAGTTGTTTGCATTCACCATCCAAAATGTGGCTGGTGTGATGTCCACGTTCAGAAGACTGCTCGACGATCGCACAAAGATTCCGAGATTGTCTTGAATTATGTTGAACTGCTCATTGCCGTCTTCCAGGAAGTAGGCATGACCCATGATGTTAAATGCCACATTCCTCTCCACCAAGAGCCCGTCAACGCCATGCATGGTGATGGCTCGGTTGAAGGACTTATGGATGCTGCACCCTCTCACGTACGACCCAGATACATTACCGTTGAGGTGGAAATGGATGGGATATCTGCCCAGTTTGAAGGCCTGGCCAGCATGCGTCACCTCAATGTACTCAAACTGACCAATCACATCACCCTGGTTTGGCTTAGCTGCGTGGATCATGATTTGAGATCCGAACTGATCACCGACAAACTCCTTTCCAAAACGTCCATTGAAACAAGTCTGCTTCTCAAATTGTCCCGGACGGAAATCCTCCGGACACTCCAGCACTTCCTGTTCCCACTCTTGATTCTTGTTCCCCCTCACCACAATATTGCGGGTGAGGAGACCAACTTCTCCTCTAGTCTCCAGCTTCCTGCCAGCAATCGTTTGCTGTATTGAGATGTGCTCATATTTCAGGGGAGTGGTGAGGTTGAGAATGGACCCTTCACTTCCTGTCCAAATTTCCGCTATTTCCATCTCCTCGTTCTCTTCCTGACTGTAACTTGTGGAAGCCAGGACAATCTTATCCCGAACTTTCCACGGTACTATGTCCTGTAAGTGGATTTCCGTAGCATCTGCAGGGGCTGTCTTTGCGAGTCGCGTCCACGTAACATTAATCGGCTTGCCATGCATGTGAATGGCTCCTTTTCTCAGCGCCAGTGTCTTTGCCCCATAGACAGGGATCTCTGTAGAGAGGACGTTACCGTATAATACTATCTGCGTCTTGTGGCAGAAAGGTTGGTCCTCAGTCCCCACTTCTAGACTTCCAGCATCTATGATAAGTCCGCCTTCAGTGTGCAACTGGACTTCATTGTCTTCTTTCTCGTCGTCAAAGATTAGATTTCCCCCTTTAATGAGTATGTAGGCAAGAACTGGAGTGATAGTGTCCAGTAACAGCGTCTGGCCTTTGTTGATAACCACGAAATCTCCCTCCTTTGGCAAATCCCCCCCACCCCACGTGAAATGAGAGCTCCATACATCCACAAACCTAAATTTGGACTCTGTGATGGCGAACCCTTTCTCCTCAATCTTTACCATCACAAAGTCTTGCAATGAAACACCACTTCGTCTGGTCGTGCAGGTTATTGCTGTCTCAGTCTGGAACTTGACATCACATGGTATCCCTCCTATTGTGACATTTGCAGTTCCAGTGAAGCCGGCCCCATTAATCGATATTTCCGTTCCTCCCTCTGTGCCTCCGCGAGTGACATCAGTGCTGTCCACTTGAGGTGTCAGTGAGCGTTTATAGACATATGATTCATTGTAAGTGGCGGTCATTCCTAAACTTATCACATTCACAGAGCATGATAACTCTGCCTTGTCTGGCTGCGTGGTGAAGGTATCACTGAACGAGGGTACAGTGCACTCTATTGTTGTGATAGATCGTGGAGTGGCCGTTGGAGAACAGATGCGGTTGCAGATGGTGATGGTGGTGTTACTAGGATAAAACCCTTCCCCTTGGATCATCAATGTATTCTGTCCTGCCATGCTGCCACTTTTGGAGGAAATGGAAGTCACGACCAACAAATACGTGAAGGAGACGTTGCTCTCTGCATTTCCCAAGCT
The DNA here is from genome assembly GCA_028752905.1 of Cladorhizidae sp. MBARI D1340-BT2. NCBI lineage: Eukaryota > Metazoa > Porifera > Demospongiae > Poecilosclerida > Cladorhizidae > Cladorhizidae sp. MBARI D1340-BT2. The sequence continues at coordinate 4,872,209 of JAQNBH010000008.1, read as the reverse complement.
TGTAGACCTCAACATTACCTTGTAAGTCTTGGCGATGCCAACCGGCATGTCAATGATGTGTCATTAACACTTATCACCGTGCAAGATTTCCCACCTATATCGACCGTTACGCTGCCACCAAACATTGTTCCAGTTATAGTCACCAGGTCTCCACCAATGCCCGTGAAAGGATCTATGAAGGTTACTGTCGGGGTTGCGGTCAAGGTGAATTCAAATGTCACTTCACCTGCTATGTCCACTTCTCCGTCCCTTACTGCAATAGGAACTTTCCCTGAGTCATGACTGGAGGTGATGCAAACTATCTGCTCTGTAGTGGCTGATTGGACTTTGCAGGTGGTGTCGTCAATAGTAGTCACTGAAGTAGAAGACTGCTCTCCTTGGAAACCAAACCCACCGAGTGTGATTCGAGTCCCACCATTCACACTGCCCGTCTCAGGACTCACTTCAACCACATAGGAATTAATAGTCACATTGCCAACACCATCCTCGAAACGAGTATTCCCAAAGCACCTGGAACTGTCGGCAGTCAAGTTGCAAATTTTGATCCCCAGCGGGTATCTCCCTGCTGGCAGAGAAGAAATAACACACATTATATTTGTGCTGTTAGCAGATATGATGGAGCAAGGGACGTCTCCTAGAGTTACTCGGTATTGGTCGGTGATGTTTGAGAATCTTCGGCCAATCAGCTCGATCGTGTGATTTCCCGAGGAATTGATAGTAGCAGGGCGAACTTGCTCCACCGTGGGAGTGCGCTCTTCAGAATAAGAGAATGTGCAGTTACTCGGACTGTTTATTTCACAGTTATATTCCAGCTCTATATTTTTGCAGTATAACTCGAGATTACTAACATTGACTGGGTGTGGAGATGTTGTGCATTCAATCTTGTTGAACTGGATCGACTTTATTTTACAAAGAGCTCCATGTATTCTGGTCTCCCAATTACCTGCACAGTGAAATCCATATCCGTAGATGATAATGTCAGTACCTCCAGCCAGTGATCCTTCGGAAGGTGATATGCCTGACACGTGTGGATGAAGAACGACCGTGGCATCCGTTGGGTTCGAGACCCAGGCACACCCAAAACCACGCTCACTGTTGAGGACAGAGACTAATAGAGAAGTGAGGACAGGAGGTTTGAGAGAGGATTCGATGGATATTGTGAAAGTAATGGTCTGTGTGGTGCTGCTTTTGACAACGCATGGGAAGCCCCCTAACGTTACTATGTTGGACTCGGGTATGCTACTGAATCGTTCCCCGCTGATCGTAAATTCTTGCGTTACGTCAGCAACTTTTGGATCTATGCTTGTCACAGTTGGAGTGTTACTAACTGAGTAGCTGAATGACAATCTGTTGGTTTCTGAGGGACTTGGTAAGGTGAAGTTAGCTTCACATCCTCCCGTTTGGTTTTGATAATTGGACGAGGACAGTTCGTGGCGAGCCTCGAAGTTTCTGACGAAAACCATCACATGAGTTGTGAAAGGTACCAGCTCAGTTACGATAACCATGCCTATTAGAATATCTCGTATTGGATTAACGGAATGGCTAATTTCGACAGCAAAGTGAAATGTCCCCAGCTCATTGAATGTGATTTTGATGGAATTTGAAAGGCCGTCAGCTGATTGGGAAAATCCATTCTCCTTCTTGGAAATGTCACTGGAGTCATTGGATTGGATTTCGTACAGTTCCACTTTCAACATCTGAGCTTTGAAACCTACTCTCCAGCTGCAGTTAATGGAGTCTCCTACTGCGATCATGAAATCTGTCTTGTTGAGGGTGAAGATGATGGTGGGACTTTCATCATCTAAGTGTGTGTGTGGGGGGGGAGGGGGTTGAGGGAGAAGATGATGGCTATTAATTGGGGGATTAGGGTGAAGATGATGGCTATCAATTGGGGGGAGGAGTCGAGGGTGAAGATGATGGCTATTAATGGGGGGGTTGAAGGTGAAGATGGCTATTAATTGGGGGGTTGAGGGTAAAGATGATGGCTATTAATTGGGGGATTAGGGTGAAGATGATGGCTATCAATTGGGGAGAGGAGTCGAGGGTGAAGATGATGGCTATTAATGGGCGGGTTGAAGGTGAAGATGGCTATTAATTGGGGGGTTGAGGGTAAAGATGATGGCTATTAATTGGGGGATTAGGGTGAAGATGATGGCTGGGTTGAGGGTGAAGATGATGGCTATTAATTGGGGGGGGAGGGGGAAGATGATGGCTATTAATTGGGGGGGGGAGGGTGAATATTAATTGGGGGGGGGTGAGGGTGAAGATGATGGCTATTAATTGGGGGGGAGGGTGAAGATGCTGGCTATTCTATCATCTAATGGGGGGGGGGGGGGGGGGGGGGGGGAAGTAGTAAACAATAGCAGCAGCAACAAGTACGAGCATGCATGGTATGTATGTAATCACTTGTCTAGTGCTCACCTTTGGCATCCAATCTATTCAAAAGAGACACAGAATGGACCCTAGAGGATTGGGGGGTTTGAAACACGACTTCATCGTGGTTCACCGAGTAGACCTTGGCTTGCTTCCACCCAACAAACACCTCAGTTTCTCCTAAAACAAAACCTTCCCCCGTCAAAGTGACATTGGTGCACCCTAACATAGAGCCCTCCAACACACTTGCGTTGGTGATTTTAAGCTCGTAGGTGTAGATCGGGAACATGCTAGAAGCCATTGCATTGTCAGTTGTATCCGAGGCTGATTGCAATATACCGATGCCGGAACGCACTGAGATAAACACCAGAACGGTCCCCACATGGTGACTAGCCGTCGTGAACCTGATCTCGTTGTTGCTGAAGGATTTGATTCCACACGCTCTCCCTCCAACCATCACTTGAACTCCATTCTCATCAGAATCGGATCCAAATACCATGCCAGTTGCTATGACAGTATCATTGCCAACTACGGAACCGGAGGAAGGACTGACGTTCTGAACTTTCACCGTGTTGTTAATAGAGATTGAGTAGCTGTTATTCAGCATGACTGTCTGGTCAAACACTGAGACCACAATGACGGCTGGGCCTGCAATGCCAGTCATAGGGATGCATGAGACATTACTAACCGTTGCTTGCAGGATGATGCAAGGACTTCCCCCCACAAGCACTTCCAATGAACTATTCGAATAAATTGCACGTATGTGATTTTCCAAAGTCGCAATACAAAAGTCATCGCCAAGGGAGAGGGGAAAATTTGAAAAACTGATTACTTTCTTGTAGAAATCTCTTAGCTTTTCAGAGAATGATGGGCAGTAGTGATTCATCTGCTCTTCTTTAAACATGCCCACACCATACCTGAACCATGGCAGGTAGGACAGAGGACCTTCCTCTTGGATGCCGCCATTAACAAACTCAGAGAATCCTTTTCCAAACAACGTGAGCATGTGACCTCCACTGACTCCTCCCACTGAAGGGCTGACGGAGTCTACCATGAGCAAGTATTTGAAGCATGCTGATGCTTCGGTTGTGGCATTGCCCACTCCTTCAATGTACACGCCCACTGCATAACATCCGGCACTATGGAGACCAACGGCACATTTTATCGAGCTCTCATTGATGGAACTAATATCACACACAGATTTCCCGATCGTGACTGTGACCCGCTCACTGTTGAGGGAGAACTTACTCCCAGATATAATAACATCTGTTCCCATTTGCCCCTCAGTGGGGAAGATCGAAGAGATTTCAGGAGTGCTTCCAGCTTCGTAGGACAAATTGCAGTTCTGGCTGAAGCAGGAGGAAGGAATTTTGTTGATGATGACTTCAACCTATGATGTCATATATCACATGATCATGAATGACTCATGTGATTACAAAGCAGTGTCACATGACTACTGCCACAAAAAACCCATTCACTGAGCTGGCAAAATATAGCAAACGAACCTGCAAAGAAATTGGTTCCTTGCAATTGCTACCTGACCACCATCAACTTCATCTTCAGAAAGCTTCACTCCACCACCCTCACCCACACCCAAACTTTGTGCACTCCACCACCCTCACCAACACCCAAACTGTGTGCACTCCACCACCCTCACCAACACCTAAACTTTGTGCACTCCACCACCCTCACCAACACCCATACTTTGTGCACTCCACCACCCTCACCAACACCCAAACTGTGTGCACTCCACCACCCTCACCAACACCTAAACTTTGTGCACTCCACCACCCTCACCAACACCCAAACTTTGTGCACTCCACCACCCTCACCAACACCCAAACTGTGTGCACTCCACCACCCTCACCAACACACAAACTTTGTGCACTCCACCACCCTCACCAACACACAAACTTTGTTACTCCACCACCCTCACCAACACCCAAACTTTGTGCACTCCACCGCCCTCACCAACACCTAAACTTTGTGCACTCCACCACCCTCACCAACACCCAAACTGTGTGCACTCCACCACCCTCACCAACACACAAACTTTGTGCACTCCACCACCCTCACCAACACCTAAACTTTGTGCACTCCACCACCCTCACCAACACACAAACTTTGTGCACTTCACCACCCTCACCAACACACAAACTTTGTGCACTCCACCACCCTCACCAACACCTAAATTTTGTGCACTCCACCACCCTCACCAACACTTAAACTTTGTGCACTCCACCACCCTCACCAACACACAAACTTTGTGCACTCCACCACCCTCACCAACACACAAACTTTGTGCACTCCACCACCCTCACCAACAGCCAAACTTTGTGCACTCCACCACCCTCACCAATACCCAAACTTTGTGCACTCCACCACCCTCACCAACACCTAAACTTTGTGCACTCCACCACCCTCACCAACACCCAAACTTTGTACACTCCACCACCCTCACCAACACCTAAACTTTGTGCACTCCACCACCCTCACCAACACCCAAACTTTGTGCACTCCACCACCCTCACCAACACACAAACTTTGTGCACTCCACCACCCTCACCAACACCCAAACTTTGTGCACTCCACCACCCTCACCAACAAGCAAACTTTGTGCACTCCACCACCCTCACCAACACCCAAACTTTGTGCACTCCACCACCCTCACCAACACACAAACTTTGTGCACTCACCACCCTCACCAACAAGCAAACTTTGTGCACTCCACCACCCTCACCAACACCTAAACTTTGTGCACTCCACCACCCTCACCAACACCCAAACTTTGTGCACTCCACCACCCTCACCAACACTTAAACTTTGTGCACTCCACCACCCTCACCAACACCTAAACTTTGTGCACTCTACCACCCTCACCAACACACAAACTTTGTGCTCTCCACCACCCTCACCAACAGCCAAACTTTGTGCACTCCACCACCCTCACCAACACCTAAACTGTGTGCACTCCACCACCCTCACCAACACCCAAACTTTGTGCACTCCACCACCCTCACCAACACCTAAACTCTGTGCACTCCACCACCCTCACCAACAAGCAAACTTTGTGCACTCCACCACCCTCACCAACAAGCAAACTTTGTGCACTCCACCACCCTCACCAACACGCAAACTTTGTGCACTCCACCACCCTCACCAACACACAAACTTTGTGCACTCCACCACCCTCACCAACAAGCAAACTTTGTGCACTCCACCACCCTCACCAAACCTAAACTTTGTGCACTCCACCACCCTCACCAACACACAAACTTTGTGCACTCCACCAACCTCACCAACACACAAACTTTGTGCACTCCACCACCCTCACCAACAAGCAAACTTTGTGCACTCCACCACCCTCACCAACACCCAAACTTTGTGCACTCCACCACCCTCACCAACACCCAAACTTTGTGCACTCACCACCCTCACCAACAAGCAACTCCACCACCCTCACCAACACCTAACTTTGTGCACTCCACCACCCTCACCAACACCCAAACTTTGTGCACTCCAACACCCTCACCAACACCCAAACTTTGTGCACTCCACCACCCTCACCAACACCTAAACTTTGTGCACTCCACCACCCTCACCAACACCTAAACTTTGTGCACTCCACCACCCTCACCAACAAGCAAACTTTGTGCACTCCACCACCCTCACCAACACCCAAACGTTGTGAATGACTCTATATATTGACCTAGTGGGCTCATTCAGTACTTCCAGTACTATACTAGATAGCTATGCTGTAGTATACTAGACACATGTGACTATAGTATACTAGATAGCTATGCTGTGGTATACTAGACATATGTGACTATAGTATACTTGATAGCTGTGCTATAGTATACTAGACACTTAATTAAACCAGCACCTATAATGTGATACTATAACTGTGCTGTAGTGTACCATGCAGCTGTGTTGTAGTATACTATGCAGCTGTGTTGTAGTATACTATGCAGCTCTGCTGTAGTACACTAGACAACTGTGCTGTAGTATACTAGACACCAGTGCTGTAGTATACTAGACACTTGTGCTATGGTATACTAGGCACAACAGTGTGATAGTTCTTTCTACCTAGTAGACAACAATATTAGATCATATACATGAGATATATAATATATATAGCTCATTACTTCAACGCCCAATGCCTGCTAACCGTGCATATACCTGTGGTTGCTCTTCTGGAAGACGTAGCATGTCCGCACGAAGGGGTCTGATCCATTGCCCCCCATTAACCACTGCGATCACGTTGATGTTTGTCTCACTCCCAATGAGGTTGCTACCATCCACGATCATTAGGGAGAGGTCTCCACGAGCATTCAACCAACTCACAGTCCACGAATAGCCAGCACAAGTCCGGGACCGAATTACGTCAAATGCTAAAGGATCTAAACAAGACAACGAATGAGGCAGACACTCGTTGTTGTTGATCATTGTTGTTGATTACAATTGTTGTTGTTGATTGCAATTGATAACAATTGTTGTTGTTGATTACAATTGTTGTTGTTGATTGCAATTGATTACAATTGTTGTTGTTGATTACAATTGTTGTTGATTACAATTGTTGTTGTTTCTAATTGTTGTGTTGATTCTAATTGTTGTGATGATTGTAATGTTGATTATAATTGTTGTTGTTGATTATAATTGTTGTTATAATGATTGTAAGTAATTGTTGTTATTTATTATAATTGTTTTATTATAATTAATGTTATTTATTATAATTGTTGTTATTGATTATAATTGTTGTTACTGTTGTTGTTATAATTAATTGTTTGAACAGTTGAGCTAATACCTAAAGAAATTAACGATTCACCACATCAGTTGTTTATGTTGTCACTGATTATAATTGTTGTGTTGGTTATAATTGTTGTTGATTATAATTGTTTGTTGTTGATTACAACTGTTGTTGTTGCTGCTGATTATAGTTGTTGTTGATTGTTGGTAATTGTTGTTGATTAAATTGTTGTTGATTATAATTTTTGTTGTTACTATTGTTGTTATAAAGGTTTGAAAGTTGAGCTAATACTTCAGCAATACGTACTATGACATCAGATGTTATGATTTGTGTATGCCTCCACTGCCCCATCCGAAGTCTGACAAGGAGACACTGCACACTCAAAATATTGGATCCTCCATATTGTCCACAGTTCAATCCATCTTATTATTATACATTCATCCTGTTCTTGTTATCATTCACTCTTGTTGTTGTTATTCATTCTTGTTGTTATTCATTCACTATTGTTGTTGTTATTCACTCTTGTTGTTGTTATTATTCACTCTTGTTGTTGTTATTCATTCACTCTTGTTGTTGTTATTCACTCTTGTTGTTGTTATTCATTCTTGTTGTTATTCATTCACTATTGTTGTTATTTATTCACTCTTGTTGTTGTTATTATTCACTCTTGTTGTTGTTGTTATTCACTCTTGTTGTTGTTATCATTAACTCTTGTTGTTGTTATCATTAACTCTTGTTGTTATTCATTCACTCATTCACTCTTGTTGTTGTTATCATTAACTCTTGTTGTTATTCATTCACTCATTCACTCTTGTTGTTGTTATTCATTCACTATTGTTGTTGTTATCATTAACTCTTGTTGTTATTCATTCACTCATTCACTCTTGTTGTTGTTATCATTAACTCTTGTTGTTGTTGTTAATCATTCACTCTTGTTGTTATCATTAACTCTTGTTGTTGTTATCATTAACTCTTGTTGTTGTTATTCATTCACTCTTGTTATTTATTCACTCTTGTTGTTATCATTAACTCTTGTTGTTGTTCATTAACTCTTGTTGTTCTTATTCATTCACTCTTGTTGTTATCATTAACTCTTGTTGTTGTTATCATTCATTTCTTACCTCCTTCTTTACAAAAGGCAATATTCATAAGGTGCTTGAGGTCACTAGCAGTAGCAATGGCATGTACAATTTGAGACGTGTCTCCAATAGTGATGCTATAATTCCCAGACACCGGCTTGGATGCCTTATTCACCTACAAACATCACAAGGCCCAAAAAAGTAAAACTACTGAGCATGCTCAAAAAGTGCATCAATGTAATAGAAGCTATAAAATCTGAAGATCAAATTAGTGTGTTCATGCAACGCAAATAAAATGCATGGAAGAAATGGGGTATTGAGAATTTAGTAAATGGATTTCAGACTGAAGCTCTAACGTCTAAAGCTGATAGGTTCAGTCAACAGAGTGATTTTCTATGTAATAGATGATAACATCATTAGTTACATTACCAGATGCAGTGTAGAAATATGCCCTGCCCCAAAATCTTCTTCCCCAATATATTGTTTCTTTAGCAGTTGATTTGACCCTTATCAATCCTGATAGCTCCACCAACTAGCTCCACCCTTCATCTCCCTTATGAATATATTTTCCAGCTAAGCTTGGAGGTGCAGTGGCAGATGTTTGGCTGCTCTCAGTAATTCCGAAGATGATCTTGGAGGGGGCGGAGAAGTAGACAATAAATGGTTGATGCCACACCCACATGTCAAGCCACAGACTTTTCAAAGTGAGCATTTAGTGACAGTGTGTTACATCATGTCACACAGCTTGAATAGAACTAGGTTCTGTTAAAGTGTTGCAATGTGACAGGACATGTTCGATGTTGAAATAAATGATGCTGTAACTATATATCATCTCCTAGACTCTCCCTTACAGGGTCAGAGTTCGAACAAGTCAAGAAAACTTAACAACCATTTTCCAAGCCCCACCCACCACCATCATTGTTACCCTCACACGCACACTGCCAGATCTCAAGGGTAAAGAGAAAGAGTAACTGATTTAAAGAGCCAAGAAGTTTTTCCATGCAATATTCCGTGCATGCTTCTCTGCTCTGTTAGTGGCTTCACTTGAAAACATGGTAGCCATGAATATAATGGCGTTGGCTCCTTTTAAACTCCTCCGTCTCAGCTTCAACACGTTGAGAGAATCCGACTTGTCTCAAAATTCAATAGTCCAGAAATTTCCTGGCTAAAACAAACTATGAAGATTTAGTTCTATGACATTTTTATCGTCATGAATTTTTTTTGGGGGGGGAGGGGCAGGGGGGAATTATCTTCCCAAGCTATTATATATTTTGTAGGTACTTAAGTCTGTGTGAATGAATTTAAATTACATACTTGTGAGACTTGGACACCGGTCTCATTGCTTCCGTCATATCTGCCTTTCAGCAGGCTCATTCCAAATCCACATTGCTTCACGCCATAGATGACACGGAATTTGGCCACCTCCATCAAGAAGTCCTCACTGGTTCCCTCATCGGTCTCACTGGAGAGCGTGGTAACAGGAGCTTGAGAGAGAGTGTCGACCTTAATTACTTCAAAGTAATTGATGATAACTCCGTTTGGAGTTACAGGTCTCTTAGCATCCACTTGCAAAACTAAAGGGTTAAAACAACCAAAAATAATCATTGCTACTCTCTGTTGCGGAAGACAATAACACTCGGGCACTAAAGGGTTAAAACAACCAAAAATAATCATTGCCACTCTCCTGTTGCAGAAGACAATAACACTCGGGCACTAAAGGGTTAAAACAACCAAATAAACATTGCTACTCTCCTCTGTTGACTACTCTCCTCTGTTGAGAAGACAATAACACTCTGGCACTAAAGGGGTTAAAATAACCAAATAATCATTGCTACTCTCCTGTTGAGAAGACAATAACACTCTGGCACTAAAGGGGTTAAAATAACCAAATAATCATTGTTAACTCTCCTCTGCTACAGAAGACAACACTAGGAAACAAACTTGCTTCAAGAGATTGCTCTCGAAATAGTTTTATGAGCAGTAGTATTATAATTTGCTTGTAGCTATCTGTGCATATGTGTGTGTGTGTGCATGTGTGTGTGTGTGGGTGTATGTGTGTTTATGTGTGTGCATGTGTGAGTGTGACTGTGTATGTAGCGTATGTCTGTGTGACTGCAGGTGTACATGAATGCATCATATGATGCATTCATGTGTGCATTATTTATGAACACATTTAGAACTAATATCTGAATTTTCACAGAAGTCAAGACCAAACTGCTAAATTAATAAATTCTTGCCAAATTTTCTGCCGATGTGATAAATTGTGCTAATCTCTACACATACAACATCCTATTGAAGCAGGTTACCACCAAAGCTGTTTGGTAAGCGTTACGGCATCAGTCAACAACAAAATGGCTTCTTAATTAACACTGAGCATGAGCTTAACAAACAGTGCATAGAGGCAGGTAGGAGCCGAGATATATTGGTAAAGGGTTGTACTAATCTTGAGCAGATGCTGGAGAGAGTCACACATGCACATCCCACAAATTTGTCTAGGGCCTAAAATGGTATTTTTAAAGTCACGATCAATGCTCAACAAATAGAGGCTAGAGCCAATGAAGTAGGTGCTCAACAAATAGAGGCTAGAGCCAATGAAGTAGGTGCTCAACAAATAGAAGCTAGAGCCAAAGACTCAACAAATAGAAGCTAGAGCCAACAGTGAAGTAGGTGCTTAACAAATAGAGGCTAGAGCCAACAGAAAGTAGGTGCTCAACAAATAGAGGCTAGAGCCAATGAAGTAGGTGCTCAACAAATAGAGGCTAGAGCCAAAGAAGTAGGTGCTCAACAAATAGAGGCTAGAGCCACATGAAGTAGGTGCTTAACAAATAGAGGCTAGAGCCAACAGAAAGTAGGTGCTCAACAAATAGAGGCTAGAGCCACATGAAGTAGGTGCTTAACAAATAGAGGCTAGAGCCAGCAGTGAAGTAGGTGCTCAACAAATAGAGGCTAGAGCCAACAGTGAAGTAGGTTCTCAACAAATAGAGGCTAGAGCCAACAGTGAAGTAGGTGCTTAAAACAAATAGAGGCTAGAGCCAACAGTGAAGTAGGTGCTTAACAAATAGAGGCTAGAGCCAACAGTGAAGTAGGTGCTCAACAAATAGAGGCTAGAGCCAACAGTGAAGTAGGTGCTCAACAAATAGAGGCTAGAGCCAACAGTGAAGTAGGTGCTTAAAACAAATAGAGGCTAGAGCCAACTGTGAAGTAGGTGCTTAACAAATAGAGGCTAGAGCCAACAGTGAAGTAGGTGCTTAACAAATAGAGGCTAGAGCCAACAGTGAAGTAGGTGCTTAAAACAAATAGAGGCTAGAGCCAACTGTGAAGTAGGTGCTTAACAAATAGAGGCTAGAGCCAACAATGAAGTAGGTGCTTAACAAATAGAGGCTAGAGCCAACAGTGAAGTAGGTGCTCAACAAATAGAGGCTAGAGCCAACAGTGAAGTAGGTGCTTAAAACAAATAGAGGCTAGAGCCAACAGTGAAGTAGGTGCTTAACAAATAGAGGCTTGAGCCAACAGTGAAGTAGGTGCTCAACAAATAGAGACTAGAGCCAACAGTGAAGTAGGTGCTCAACAAATAGAGGCTAGAGCCAACAGTGAAGTAGGTGCTCAACAAATAGAGGCTAGAGCCAACAGTGAAGTAGGTGCTCAACAAATAGAGGCTAGAGCCACAGTGAAGTAGGTTCTCAACAAATAGAGGCTAGAGCCAACAGTGAAGTAGGTACTCAACAAATAGAGGCTAGAGCCAACAGTGAAGTAGGTGCTAACAAATAGAGGCTAAGAGCCAACAGTGAAGTAGGGTGCTCAACAAATAGAGGCTAGAGCCAACAGTGAAGTAGGTCTCAAGGAACTGTCAGTTGACATAATCAAATTACAATGATCTTCTCAATAATCAACTTGAACTTGATACCTGCTCAACAAACAGCTCTTACAGTATTGCTATTACAAAGTAGCATAACCAACCCATCAAGCTTCATAAGGCTCCACTCACCTTCGATTTTGGACTTGGCAAAAGCAAGATTGTCGACGTAGAAGTTAGGGTTATAATGAAAGTAAACCTTGTAGACCATGTGGTCCTTGAAGGTGATCTGGGAGTTGGCATCTTCTGTGTTGGGATGCTTCTTGTTCACACACTCCATGACATTCACACAACCATACTTGCTCCAGCCGTCACTATTCTTATCATATTCGTGGAAGGGCCAGTCATCACATGCAGAGCTACGTAACATACACAAACATGTTCTTATCATGTTCGTGGAAGGACCAGTCATCACATGCAGAGCTACATAACATACACAAACATGTTCTTATCATGTTCATGGAAGGGCCAGTCATCACATGCAGAGCTACGTGACATACACAAACATGTTCTTATCATGTTCGTGGAAGGGCCAGTCATCACATGCAGAGCTACATAACATACACAAACATGTTCTTATCATGTTCGTGGAAGGGCCAGTCATCACATGCAGAGCTACATAACATACACAAACATGTTCTTATCATGTTCATGGAAGGGCCAGTCATCACATGCAGAGCTACATAACATACACAAACATGTTCTTATCATGTTCGTGGAAGGACCAGTCATAATGTTCTTATCATGTTCGTGGAAGGACCAGTCATCACATGCAGAGCAACGTAACATACACAAACATGTTCTTATCATGTTCGTGGAAGGACCAGTCATCACATGCAGAGCTACATAACACACACAAACATGGTGTAAGTCGTACCTCTGAATGGCAACCGCACACACCTGTCATTGGCAACCTACATGCTGATGATTTTAAGGCACATGCTGTGTGTGCTCACAGCGGTGAGATGGACATGTGAGGCATTATCACATGTGACACATTTCTCTCTCGACCAAAGAACTATCACGAGATGTTGCTCCTGAATAAGGTGCAGACACATTGATTCCCCCCCTCTCCCCTTTCCTCCCCCCTCTCACCTTCCTCCCTCCCTCCCACCACACACATTGTTTAGGAAAAGCCACTGCAGAGAGAAGAAGATATAAATACGTCTCTATTGACTCACAATTTTTAAAAAACTGTACATATCCTCGACTACAGAATCAGTAAAAGTGGGCAAGAGTACAGCACCACAGGTGAGGACCAAGGAAGACTAGCTGACTAGTGAGCAAGAGTACAGCACATCAGGTGAAGACCAAGGAAGACTAGCTGACTAGTGAGCAAGAGTAGAGCACCACAGGTGAAGACCAAGGAAGACTAGCTGACTAGTGAGCAAGAGGAGCACACCAGGTGAAGACCAAGGAAGATAGCTGACTAGTGAGCAAGAGTACAGCACCACAGGTGAAGAGCAAGGAAGATAGCTGACTAGTGAGCAAGAGTAGAGCACCACAGGTGAAGACCAAGGAAGACTAGCTGACTAGTGAGCAAGAGGAGCACACCAGGTGAAGACCAAGGAAGACTAGCTGACTAGTGAGCAAGAGTAGAGCACATCAGGTGAGGACCAACGAAGACTAGCTGACTAGTGAGCAAGAGTACAGCACACCAAGTGAAGACCAAGGAAGACTAGCAAATTGATGTCATGGTTAATGCATAGAAGGATTATCACATACAAACAACTGCCAGTCCTGTGACCTGCACCTGTGAATGTGTGTGTGTGTGTGTGTGTGCATGCATGTGTGTGTGTGTGTGTGTGTGTGCATGCATGTGTGTGTGTGTGTGTGTGTGTGTGTAAGGCAAGAGTATAGGTGTATTTATTATGCCGAGGGTGGCATCTGTCACCACAGTAACAGTTACCCAGAGCTTTAAGGTTAGTAATTCTATATCTCAGTGAGTCTCAGGCAAGAGAGTTGTGGTGAACTCACCTCATGGTTTCTGTTGAAGAAAGGTTGTCGGGATAATAGGTATTAGTGTGATGATATACAATCGTTCTTGTGTAAGTCAGTCTGACCCTCAGCAATGGTAAACTACCTTTATAAGCAAAGCAGATCTGAAGAAGAAGAAAAAAGAGAAGAAGTGAAGACAGGGCAAGAAGACAAGAAGTGAAGAGAGGAAGGAGACAAGAAGTGAAGAGAGGAAGAATACTAGCAGTGAAGAGAGGAAGAAGTCAAGAAGTGAAGAGAGGAAGAAGTCAAGAAGTGAAGAGAGGAAGAAGTCAAGAAGTGAAGAGAGGAAGGAGACAAGAAGTGAAGAGAGGAAGAAGACAAGAAGTGAAGAGAGGAAGAAGACAAGAAGTGAAGAGAGGAAGGAGACAAGAAGTGAAGAGAGGAAGAAGACAAGAAGTGAAGAGAGGAAGGAGACAAGAAGTGAAGAGAGGAAGGAGACAAGAAGTGAAGAGAGGAAGAAGACAAGAAGTGAAGAGAGGAAGAAGACAAGAAGTGAAGAGAGGAAGGAGACAAGAAGTGAAGAGGGGAAGAAGTCAAGAAGTGAAGAGAGGAAGGAGACAAGAAGTGAAGAGAGGGTTAAGAAGATAAGAATTGGAGATATCATGGAGGAGATTATATAAGGATTATGTCTCATCTGAACAAGGCTGTGTCACATGTAGGTGTGTGATGAGATAGAATCAAGATAGATGGTAAATTAAGGGGCAGCCCTAATAAATGAGGCAGTTTCTTGTTTCTTAGCAAGCTACACTGACTAATGACCACTTCCATCCTACTCACATAAGGTACATCAGAGAGCTTGTAGTCAACCATTGAGACTGTACGAGGGTTTCTGCTTGAATAGATTCCACAGAAGGAGGTAAAGTTGTCCTCTGTCACCGAATCTTGAGGAGTCTCAAACCTTTCAAATCTCACTGTCTTTTGTTTCAATTGATCGTCCTCTGTACAACCCCTAGCTAAGAGGCTGGTTAGTTCGAGTTGAAGAGCCTCAGCCGTTGTGTTGAGTGGTAGTTGAGCTGTGAAGCGATTGTCGAAGCCGGCATCAAACATGCGTGGATATTGAAGGTTCTGAATGGTTGTAACATTTACAGTCAATTGGAGTCCTGCAGAGTCATTGGCGTTACAGGAGGGTTCAGAGCTCACTGCAATGCTTGGAATCATATCTGCGTCCACATCATAGCTGGTTAAATAGACCAGTGTGAGCTGGATAGTAGAGTTGCTGCCTGACGACCAGAAACCTTCCGCCATTCCACTGTATCCCATTTTATTCAAAGATATCCGAATATCAATGGCAGCAAATGCTTCATTGAGGACATGCTCCAGTTCTTTGGCACTGCTGAAAGACGATATAGTGACATTGGCTTGGAAGTTATTGCCCCAGGTGATAGCCAGGGTCATATTGGTGCATGTGATTCCAACACTGGCGGCACTCTCTCCCGTGATGACTGGTTGGAGGGATATGCGCTGGACTTTGGGATGAGCCTTTAGGACTACCATCTGTGCACACACATACACACACACATAAGCATGAACACACACACATGCAAACACAACAACCAAATGGTGGTTCAAGCTACTCCTTGGGTATTGAAACAGTGCATGCTAGGGGTTCACTGATATGCTGATCTGGATAAACAAGTTTTGCAGGCAGGAGGAATACAATTAAAAAGGCTAGGAGTGAGGGGAGTCTATCAACAACATTTTGTTGTTGTTGTTGCTTTTTGTTGTTGTTTATTATTGTGCACACGAGTCAGCAGTTGCTGGTGTGTGCACCTGCCAGCCGGGCAGCAGTTGCTGGTGTGTGCACCTCACAAGTCCAGCCAGCCGGGCAGCAGTTGCTGGTGTGTGCACCTCACAGGTCCAGCCAGCCGGGCAGCAGTTGCTGGTGTGTGCACCTCACAGGTCCAGCCAGCCGGCCATCAGTTGCTGGTGTGTGCACCTCACAGGTCCAGCCAGCCGGGCAGCAGTTGCTGGTGTGTGCACCTCACAGGTCCAGCCAGCCGGGCAG
The DNA here is from genome assembly GCA_028752905.1 of Cladorhizidae sp. MBARI D1340-BT2. Lineage (NCBI taxonomy): Eukaryota > Metazoa > Porifera > Demospongiae > Poecilosclerida > Cladorhizidae > Cladorhizidae sp. MBARI D1340-BT2. Next base: position 4,856,154 of record JAQNBH010000008.1, on the reverse strand, counting down.
CAGTTGCTGGTGTGTGCCCATCAGTAATGTTTCATGTGATGTTTCATTAACACTCAAACATCCCTCACTCAGTTACTTACATGCTCCTCGCGAGCAACGGAGGACGTGATGGCAATCTCCTGCTGCTCTCGGTCAGCACTGTCGGGTCCATTCAATATTGTAGAGTTATGGAGTTTGACTCCCAAACCAAGATACCAATTCCCGCCATATTCATTTCCCAGAGCTTCGAAATAGTACGACTTCCCTTGCTCCATGAACACAGGCTTAGACATCTGAAATTTGTAGGCATTCCATCTGTGTGGAGAAAATGCAAAACATGTTTGCTTGTAATATATAAACACTAGATTATCTTATACTCAAGCCAGCATCGTACATCCACCACCACATGTGTTTCTGTAAGAACAATTTCTTACAGCACGTGCTTCTAAACAAACCTGCGGGAGAACCACAGCAAATATTAAAAAAAGCATTCATCCTTCTACTAAGATTAAATGAATGTTACTAAAAATAAAAATAAATTTTAAACTTTTTTTGAATATATAGATGGGAGTGGGGAAGGAACTAGCCTTGTGAACCACACCAAGAGACGAAGAAGGAGCTCTTCTTGCAAGCCAGAGCTAGTCTATCTTTGAGCCAGACTAAGAAGGAGCTAGCAATGACCTCTCAAGCACATCTTGCAACTGACTACATTCTCTGAAGTGCGTGCATCTTTCTTGGTAAAGGGTCTTTCAAGGATAAAGCAACAAACGCACTTGAACACGGATTGGAAGTTTAGAAAGTGTTTTGGACTTTTGGAATTCCTTAAATGGATGAGGACTTGCCTGTGAAGAAACAGCTGCTAGTAGAAGAAGAGGAAAAGAACTGAGAGTCTCTTGCAATTATATTTGCATGGTCAGCAAATAAGTCATCAAGAAAAGGGAAAAAAGTTTGAGTTAACATTGAGCGTGGTCATACTAGCTTAATCCTTTGCGTAAAATGTGCTTTGGTAGTGCTAGAGCTAGGGCTAGGGCTAGGCTTGGGTCTAGGGCTAGTGCTAGGGCTATGGCAAGGTTCTAGCATGTGCCCTACAATTTTCAATGGACAGTGTCTGTTCTCTGCCAAACCTGCGAATGCTGACAGAGGAAGAGAGTGAACTCCATTTCAGGGATGCATTATTTACCTTCGTCGGGTCCAATGAAGCACATCGATGATCTGAGTCAGGTAATCCTTAGACATATTAGGACTGAGGTACAGACGACTTCGGTCATCTGAGCGCAGATTAAACGTATACAGGCTGGACTTTGGAGCAACGAAAAATCCACTGTAACGATGGGAAAATCTCTCCGTGGAGACATATTCCTCATCGGATGAGATCAAAAGTCGCTCGTGGACCTCATAATCCATTGATCTAGGCATTTCCTTGATGGTATCCAGGTTGGTCATGTCTTTAAAGACCTCCCTTCGTACACCTCGCCCACCTTGGTAAATGAAAAATGTCAAAAATGACATCAACATATGATTAAAACTCTGCAGCACCCATTGTCTTGCCTGGGTAGTAGGTGGTATTAGGTGGGCGTGGCGGTGTGACACATTCGATGACTGTTGCATTTTGGTCGCCTTCGCTTTGTACCGAGGTTACTTCACACGGAGCCCCTTCACACACCCACACAAGACAACAACAACAACAACAACAACAACAACAGCTGTAAAAATTGCTTGCATATACCTGATTATGCAACTGTGGCTACCAAATGCACCAAAAGGCAAGCACACTATTATCTCACTGCATATCATATTCCCTACCCATGATTATATGTGGTCAGAGATCTTACAGCTCCACGAATAGAATTGTTGAGTGCTAGTCCTAGCCTTAGCCTCAGCCCGGACAGTACAACTCGCCCGTTACTGTGTAAAGATTTTGTGCCTACAAACACTTGATAGTAGCTAGCAGATAATGTCATTAAATGCACGCCGCTGAGTTCATTTGCAGCCATAAGCCATACTCTGCATTATGGGATATCCAATTGCCTGGACTCAATAGCCAGTTTATTACAAGGCTGGTTCGGGGCCATAGCAATAAATCCTAGCATTACATAATCATTGGTATCACGAGCATTGTGATTATAATGCTCTAGTCATTGCCCTGGCTCTAAACTTAGTCATTACTTTAAAACCAGCCGTAGATACTGCCCTGACCTTAGCATGTTACCCTGGTCCACACCCTAGCTTCTGTCCTGGCCCTAATCATAGTTACTACCCTGGTCCTTACTAGCTACTACCCTACACTGGTCCTTAACCTAGCTATTACCCTGGCCTTTACCCTAGCTACTACCCTGGTCCTTACTAGCTACTACCCTACACTGGTCCTTAACCTAACTATTACCCTCCTGGCCTTTACCATAGCTACTACCCTGGCCCTTACCCTAGCTACTACACTGGCCCTTACCCTAGCTACTACTCTGGTCCTTACCCTAGCTACTACCCTGGCCCTTACCCTAGCTACTACCCTGGCCCTTACCCTAGCTACTACCCTGGCCCTTACCCTAGCTACTACCCTGGCCCTTACCCTAGCTACTACTCTGGTCCTTACCCTAGCTACTACCCTGGCCCTTACCCTAGCTACTACTCTGGTCCTTACCCTAGCTACTACCCTGGCCCTTACCCTAGCTACTACCCTGGTCCTTACCCTAGTTACTACTCTGGTCCTTACCCTAGCTACTACTCTGGTCCTTACCATAGCTACTACCCTGGTCCTTACTAGCTACTACCCTACACTGGTCCTTAACCTAGATACTATCCTGGCCCTTACCCTAGCTACTACTCTGGTCCTTACCCTAGCTACTACCCTGGCCCTTACCCTAGCTACTACCCTGGTCCTTACCCTAGTTACTACTCTGGTCCTTACCCTGGTCCTTACCCTAGCTACTACCCTGGCCCTTACCCTAGCTACTACCCTGGTCCTTACTAGCTACTACCCTACACTGGTCCTTAACCTAGCTACTATCCTGGCCCTTACCCTGGTCCTTACCCTAGTTACTACTGTGGTCCTTAACCTGGTCCTTACCCTAGCTACCTAGCCTTACCCTAGCTATTACCCTGGCCCTAACCTTAGCTGTTGCCTTGGCCATACCTAACTGAAGCCTTAATCCAGTATTAATTGATATGTACAGTGTTGATGATGTCATCATGATGATGTAATACCAGGGTTGTGCCATGTGCAAGCAACCCATTAGGCTCTTAACTCTTTAGGACCAACTATGGAGAAGAGCTTCCCCTTGCTACCAATTTCAGCTCTGTAGCACTTTCCAACCAGGAATCAGACTTGTAGCAAATTCATGTGCAGAGATGTTGAGGTACAGCACTATGGCTGCAGGTAACTTTGCCAGTTATATATACCTAGGCAGTCTTGCTAGCATCAAAGGAGAGCACACAGAGAGACCTATCTTTATCAAGTTCATAGAGTGAAGTGTGCAGAATCTATGGAGCTCCAAAGTTGTAAGCACAAGTTTTTGTTTAAGTGTTTGCATTTTTACAACCTGGTGTGTTATCTCCTAAATCCGGTGTGAGTTAGCTCTTAACCAGGTGTAATTTATACCTAATCAGTATGAGTTAGCTCTTAACCAGGTGAGTTATCTCTTAAATGGTGTGAGTATCACGAGGTTGCCTGACCACATCTGACCAGGTCGTTTTATGAGATCTTTGCACACATTCATGCTGTGGTCCTGATTCACAGCAATATGGTATTCTTGTTTTTGGCTATACATGTTCTTCTTTGGGTTGGAATGTGGAAGTGAAACCACACCCACAAACTCTGTTAAAAATGCTACTTTCCAGCATCAAGTCTTGAGTGGCTATAACTGCTACAGCCATCAATACAAACACCACAGAATGATGGAATTGAATTTTTAATATATATTTATACATTAGAGGGAAATTAGTTAAGTGCAATGCACCTTCTCATTCATTGATCAAACTTGATAATAAATCGATGTGGTGTTCAGAGATGCGTGCTCTAACTAAAGTGTATGACAAGGGGCATGCGCATGGTAAGGGGTCGCTAACATGGTAAGGGATCGCTATAACAGGGAGGTACATGATACAAGGTGTGTGCATGGAATGAATAGTTTAGATGATTATTGTCTATCTCCCCCCAAGTCCTTCGTCAGGGGGACTGAAAGAGTTAGGGAGCCTGTCCGTATCTTTGCGGGGGCTTTATGGTCCTCGTACTTCTCCGTAGGGTCTGGTCTGGGTTGGTGGGTTTGGGTGGTGGTGGTGGGATCTTGGCCAACGTTTTGGGGGCCAGTGGTGGTAGGTTGTCTCGGTGGTTCTGGGTGCCGGCGACAGCTGCGTATGTTCGAGTGGTGGCCGGCGTGGTAGTTGGCTGCCTCTGGGTTGTTGGTTCCAGAGAGCCAGGTAATGGTTGGCTGGTTGATGTAGCCGGGGTGATTGGTAGAGGTTGGCTGGGTGGTGGTGCCTGGGTGCCTGGTGATGAGTGGCTAGGTGGCGGTGCCGGGATGCCTGGTGATGGGTGGCGGGGTGGCGGTGCTGGGGTGCCTAGTGATGGTAGGGGGTGGTCCGGTGGTGGGATGGGGAAGGTGTTCCTCCTGAGGTATTGGCGGTTGCGAGTGGTAAGTCTGCCGTTGCTGTCCATCCGGACTTGATACTGATGATACTGCATGACCTCTACCACCACGCCTGTGCTGTCCCATTTGGTTGGGTGGTGGCCGGTCTGGTTTTGCACCAGTACTCTGTCTCCGCGTATGAGGGGGGAGAGGTTTTTGGTGTGCTCCGTCCAGCGTTTCTTGCCCAGGGATTGGCGCTTCTCTAGTGCTGTTAGCCTTATCTGTTGGGTAGCACCTTCCTGGGTCGGCTGTTGAAGTCGTGTTGGGAGGGTAGGTAGCAGGTCTCTGGTTGGGCGGCCAAAGAGGCACATGGCCGGTGATATCCTCGTGTCAGGGCAGGGACAGTTCCTGTAGGTCAGGAGTGCCTTGAAGAAGGCTGACTTCAGGGTGCCCCCTGGGTCTGTGTTCCCGGTGATGAGTCGCTTGACGGTTTTGACCCCTGTTTCGGCGCAGTTGTTCGCGTGGGGGTGGTATGCCGAGGATGTCCTGTGGTGGACCCCCCAGCTAGCCAGCAGATCTTTTGTTGCGTGGGCGGTGAATTCGGGTCCTCCATCTGTTGTGAGCGTGGCTGGGATGCCAAAGGTTGCAAAGGTCTCCCTGAGTACCTGTATGAGGCCTGTGGCTCCGCTGCTCGCCTGCGATACGATGGGCCATCCCGAGAAGCGATCCACCAGTACGAGGTAGACGGATCCTTCGTGGTGGAAGAAGTCTGCGTGTAGGTGCTCGAACGGGTGGTCCGCCTCCTCAGGGGTTATTGGTGGCATGTGGGGTTGAGAGGGGGCATTGCCGTTGCAGATGTGGCATCTGCTCCTTGTGGCGGCGATATCTGCTGTCAGGCCTGGCCAGTATATGGATGCTTTCGCCCTGGCTGTCATCCCGCTTGTCCCTTGGTGTGCAGTGTGCAGGGTGGCAAGGCATGCTTGCCGTAGGGAGGAGGGGATGATGAGACGGTCGCCCAGACATACCACGTCATCGACTATTGTGAGGTCGGTTATCACAGGAAAATACGCCTGTATCCCCACTGGGAGCAAGTCACGTTTGTTGGGGGGTCCTGCTTCTATGACCAGCATAAGGTCCTGGAGGGACTGGTCTGCCGTGGTGGCTGTCTGAAGCTGTTCCCAGTTGATGGGGGTGGCTGAGATCGCTGCGCACATTGCTGAGGAGAGGCCGTCGTCGTCTGCGAGGGCAAGGGTGGAGCAGTTCGGGCCGGGGGCTGGCAGGTCATCTGGCAGGTGGAGTCTGGCGGGTGTCCTTGTCCCAGATGGGTGACGTGACAGGGCATCACTGGTCAGGTTTCTGGCGCCCGGGATGTATACCATCCTGAAGCGGTACCTGAGGGTCTTCTCTTTGAGATTCCTCAGGCGGGGATTCGGGATGTCCTCCAGGCACCTGTCCCCGAATAGCTTTAGCAGTGGTTTGTGGTCCACCGCTACTGTCAGGTCCCGGCACCCGAGTACAAAGTGCCTGGCTTTGTCAAGCGCGTCGGCTACGGCTAGGGCCTCCCCTTCCACAGGGGCGTATCGAGACTCTGCTGCATGAGTGAATCTCGACCCCACCAAGGTGACGCGCCAGCCGTCCCGGCAACAGAAAGGATCGCGGGACGGGCACTGGCAGTGTTTCTGTGTGAGCCAGAAGCCAATCCCGTCCTTGCTCCAGTCTGTCGCCAGGCAGGTGGGGCGCCCCTTGTCGAAGATCTCTACTCCCGCTCGGATGCTCTCGCATATGTGTTGTTTGGACGCGGCGAGAGCTTCGGTCAGTTGATCTGACCATTGGAAGGGGGTGGAGGGCTTCAGGAGATCCCTGAAGGGGAGCATGGTTGCCGTCATGGCGAAGGTGTAGGAAATTTGGTTTACGAGGCCAAACCATGCTCTGATGTCAGTGATGTTTGTTGGGGTGGGGAATTCCTTGATGGCCGCCGTGAATTTGTCAGCGGGGCAGACCTCTGTGGGGGTGACTGTGAACCCCGCGAACTCCACTTCGTCTTCTGCAAAGCGGAACTTCGTTGGGTTCAGGGTGATGCCGTTCGTCGCACAAATGTGCAGCCACCGCACTGCCTGATAGAAGGATCCCTCTATGTCATCCGCCCATAGCAGGGCATCATCGATGCACTTGGTCTTGTTGGTTACATTGGTAATGAGGGCGTCGTACCGTGCCGTGTAGGCGTCTCCCGAGGCGATGTAGCCTTGTGGGGCCGTCAGGTAGCGGTACCTCCCCCAGGGTGTGATGAACGTGGTGTAATGTTTGTCTCCCTCAGCTAGGGCCACGGAGTGGTAGCCGTTCCACGCGTCGAAGATTGTTTTCTTCGTCATTCGTGGGATGGCCCTGGCCTGGTGGAAGGGTGAAGGGCAGTGGTGGGTCTCCCGGGTGGCGTGCTGGTTGAGGGGTTGGAAGTTTATGGTCCTCCTGAGCGCCCCGTTCTTCTTGGTGCAGATCACCATTCGGTGGCACCAAGTGACGGGCGTGCCCAGGGGGACCTTTTCCAGCACGCCGAGCCGGACATCCCTGTCCAGCCCTGCCTTCACCTCCTCCTGCCAGTGAATAGGTATGGTGATGGGGGTGTGGCATGGTTTGGGGACAGCATTGGGGTCGATCTTCAGCGAGAGAGGGGGGCCGGACATCATAGGCAGAGGCTGGTGTTCGCACGTGTTGAATGCGCTGGATGCGTAGAGGTTAAGGAGATACTTCTCCAGCTTCTGTCTGTTTCCCTCTGTGGCTGGGAATGGCAGTGTCGTGGGCCTATCTGGTGGTGGGGATCTGGTGGGGCAGGAGCATGGGCGAGCCGCAGGTTGTGTCTGAGATGCTGGTGGTTTGGCCTGCCGAGTTAGTGGTGGGCTTGTCCCGGTGGTTCCGGTGTCCCTAATCAGTGCCAGTGGTTGGCTGGTGATCTTGCCGTTCGGGGCTGGTGAACGCAGCGGGAATCCCAGATTAATTAGTCCCAGGTCGCTGCATGCTGACATGCTGAGGTAAAGCTTGGTGGCTACGGGACTAAAGTACACCATTTGCCTCGTTTCCTTGTCTGTGTCTCTGGCTCTGATCCTGGTGAGTGCGGCTCCCGTGATGGGCATGGGGTTGCCACTGGCAGAGTTCATGGTGAGGGAGCTTGGGATGAGGTCTTGTACACTGAGGTTGAGGCCACGCATGAGGGTGGGGCCTGCCAAGCAACTCTGGCAGCCGGTGTCGGCGAGGGCATTTGTGGTGAGGTTTCGCCGCTCTCTCCTGAGGGTTTGCCCGTGGGTCTGGAAGTCTGCTCGATGGGTGGAGACGATGACGTTGAGGGTTGGTTGGGGTGGTGAGCGACGCTGTGCCCAGGTTTGGGATGCCTGGTCCCAGGTTTGGTGTGGTAGGGTGCCTTCCGTCATGTCGCTGACCATTTCCTGGATGGCACTCTCTTGCTCTGCTGTCTGCCAACACATCTGTGATGTGTGGTTGGGGCGGCCGCAGGATTGGCAAGTTTTGCCAAATGCAGGGCATTGGGTCCTCCTGATGGCCGTCCTTGCTCTGGTGCCATGGCCTTGGCGGCCGCAGAAGCAGCATGCTGTCTTGCTGTTCGGATGTGGGGTGGGCGTGGTTGTGGGCCATATGGGTGTGGCTGACCGGTTGGGTTTGGGGTGCGTGGCTTTGGGTGGTGGGTGCGTGGCTTTGGGTGGTGGGTGCTGCCGCTGGAGCTTATACCCACTATGCAGTGCATCCCCCTGGTCTGCCTCATCATTGATGGCACTGTTGCTAGCTTGGGGTGGGGTAGTCATTATGGTAAATGATTGCTTGCCTATGACCCTCACCATTATGAACTGTACCAGCTCCTCGACTGTCTGGTCTTTGTCTGGCTCCCTCAACAGGTCCGCCTGGATGTCGGGGTCGGCGAGGCCGACGCACAGTTGGTCCGCCACTCTGTCCTCGCTCTGGCTGTTGACTATCGCACAGCCCGTGCATTTTCGGTCGAATCGACACACCTCGGCCTGGCCTCGCAGGCGGGCCACGAACGACCTGACGGTTTCGCCCCTGTCTTGAGTCATCCTAGAGAGCGTCACTCTGGCTGCCCTCTTGTTCTCCTCCTGCACTGCCATAGCTCTGATGGCTGCCAGGAGGTCTGGCTCTGTGTATTCCCTGAGGGGCGTGGGGCCGGTGGCGTTCATGGTGACGTCCCGGCGGAGCTTGGGGTCTAGGCATGCCAGCAGCTGGATGGTGATATGTGGGGCAGCCAGGCTGGCTGCCTGCGAGTACTCTTTCCACCGGTTCAGGAAGTACTGCCACCCCTTCGAGGTTTCTCCGGCTGATAGCCCTGGTCTGGGGATTTGGGTGGGCTTGAAGGAGGCTGCCTGACTGTGGTCCATCGAGATGTGGCCTGTCATGAGGGCTACTGCCATTCCTGGTTCTGTCCCCTCCGCTATGGTGAAGGGGCAGCCGGCTTTGGGGCAGTTCGCTGCCATAAGGTGGGCGGGCGTTAATTGGAGAAGTGAAAATCGGTCTCCAAAGCGTCCTAACCTCTAGTCAGCACTCCTGCTGGTGAGGCACACTGTCTAGCTGGATATACTAGTTAGTTAGAGCGCGCATAGTTAAGTGCAATGCACCTTCTCATTCATTGATCAAACTTGATAATAAATCGATGTGGTGTTCAGAGATGCGTGCTCTAACTAAAGTGTATGACAAGGGGCATGCGCATGGTAAGGGGTCGATAACATGGTAAGGGGTCGCTATAACAGGGAGGTACATGATACAAGGTGTGTGCATGGAATGAATAGTTTAGATGATTATTGTCTAGAAATGTCATCTAGGTCCATGTCTATTAGGTTCCAGCCAAAGTAATCATTGAATAGGTCTGCTTGGACATACCTCCTACTCTGACTTCCAAGTCATCCTCACTCGTCAGTAAGTGACTCAAGGTGATTGTAATCCTAGTCCCTCCCCCAATACTCAACTGCTGGGGAGTCACCGTAAGAATATCTGCAATTGTAACACACAATACGTTTGTAAGGTTGAGGCCTCGAGATAAAATAAAATAAAATAAAGTTTACATTAAAGACGATCCTTTACCAACTCAACATCCACACTAAATTTCATGCTTTCTTCATTCAAGCAAACTTAAGTAGGCTGACAATCTGGGTGCTCCTATAGCATCAGCCAGCGAGATGGTGGGTGCTCTAACTGAGAGTGTAGGATTTTGTTAGAAGCATGTGCAAGTTAGCTAGTCAAACACTTGGGTTGGTATAGACCAGAGCCTGGAGAGTGTCATACGTGGATATCACTAGAGCCTGGAGAGTGTCATATGTGGACATCACCAGAGCCTGGAGAGTGTCATACGTGGACATCACCAGAGCCTGGAGAGTGTCGTACATGGGCATTACCAGAGCCTGGAGAGAGTGTCGTATATGTGGACATCACCAGAGCCTGGAGAGTGTCATACATGGACATCACCAGAGCCTGGAGAGTGTCATACGTGGACATCACCAGAGCCTGGAGAGTGTCGTACATGGACATCACCAGAGCCTGGAGAGTGTCGTACATGGACATCACAGAGCCTGGAGAGTGTCGTACATGGACATCACCAGAGCCTGGAGAGTGTCATACGTGGACATCACAGAGCCTGGAGAGTGTCGTACATGGACATCACCAGAGCCTGGAGAGTGTCGTATATGGACATCACCAGAGCCTGGAGAGTGTCGTACATGGACATCACCAGAGCCTGGAGAGTGTCGTACGTGGACATCACCAGAGCCTGGAGAGTGTCGTACGTGGACATCACCAAAGCCTGGAGAGTGTCGTATGTGGACATCACTTCTACAGATTTGTCCAGTCTCTAGCAGTGGAAGAAACACCGACTTTTGAGCAGGAAAAGACAAGGCACCGATCGATCCTTAGCAAATAGAGGCTAGAACCAACAGTGAGGCTAGAACCGACAGTGAAGTAGGTGCTTAACAAATAGAGGCTAGAACCAACAGTGAAGTAGGTGTTAACAAATAGAGGCTACCAACAGTGAAGTAGGTACTAACAAATAGAGGCTAGAGCCAACAGTGAAGTAGGTGCTACAAATAGAGGCTAGAACCAACAATGAAGTAGGTGCTTAACAAATCGAACTGACAGTGAAGTAGGTACTTAACAAAAAGTAGGTGATAAAATAGAGATAACTATTGTTCCTCTCTGGTACATGGGTTTGTTTCATGAGCTAATTAATTAGCAATATTTATTGGTAGTTCACCGGCATGTGTTTGGAAGTTGTAGGCTTTTAAATTGTTGTCGACGCCTGAAAGGCTATAGCTCAGAAGGGCTTTGCCATTACGTTCAGTTATGACTGTCAGGTTGAGAGATGAGATCAAACCATTGAAACTGAACTTGCATGTGATAGACGCTTGCTTTCCGTCCTCATCAATGGATTGAGCATACCTGTAGAGACGATAACATTTCAATCGTTGATTTGATCATCGCATCTTTACGAGCATGCAGAGATAACTCTGCAGTAAACCTGACACACACACATATGCACGTCCTAATAGACCACACCCACTCATTGAAGCCACACCTTTATGGTGCAATTCTATTCTATTAATAACAAAATGTAATTATTATAACAGTACAAACATTCAGCACAAACATTTACTGAACACTCTGGGGGGAAAGTAATTACTGCACCACACCACACATCATTTTTTCTTACTGAGTTCCATTAGGATGTAAACAAATGCATTTAATTCCAAGATCTATACGTATGAAGACATCATTCGCACTGTTATCCTTGTCTGTGCTGGTTGAGTCTTTGGGGTCATCAGGATCCCCAAAGTCAGAAGCAAGGAGTTTCCCTGAAATTTTCAAGAAGAAGTCGTTCCTTGAAGTGGCAAGCTCAGAGAGAGAGTAAACATAGGGAGTCGCACTCTCTGTATACTGAGGAACGAAAAAAATTAGAATGTTGTGTTCAAGCTCTCTGGATACACACCTTAAAGTAAAACTATAATGAAAGCACCTGTGGCACTTGGGCATGAAGGGTGGGAGAATTAGACCAAGAGGAATCTAATGGATTTTGGCCCCCCCCCCCCCCCCCCAAAATGACAGTTTACTACCTTGGCAAAGGATTCAAAATATGCTGGAAGTATTTTTGGAGCTAGAAGTGTCAGAACCCCACTCTATACAAGACATGCCACACAAAGGACACTGCATGGCAAACCAGAGAAATCAATCCCGGAGTATTGCGTTGTTCAAAAGTCAATGGACTCAGACTAGTTCCTGGTAAGCATAAGTGTCTATGTTGCTTTCCTCAGCAGATGGACTTCCAGAAACAGAACTAGAGCGCTGGAAGGGAGCATTCACGGGAGCGTGCATGGTGCAGTTGAGATTTCCAGCTAAGTGGGGGACTCACTCATAGCCTAGCTTGAGTTAGTGAATAGCTTCCTTACCCAGTTACAGCAAGTCAGCTAGCTTGATTACATTATCGACGGCAAGCTTAACTCACAAATCTTCTCTGCAGTCTAGAGAGAGAATAGTCGCTGCAAGACTCTGGAACATGTGGAGTCTCCTGCCTACTAAGATTATTATGAAGAGACTTATTGTGTGCCAGATTGCGAGGGAACAAAAAGAGAGAGATACACAGAAACAGAGGTGATGCTTAAAGGGGAGTACTTCTAAGTACGTATTGGGGGGTTGTCTGTTTGTTAACTGCTTAGCAAAGCAGTCAGGGCACACTGGGAATCTTTTAGAAGCCAGTGCATCTGAAGCTACCATTTAGGCAGCTCAGAAGCTTTAGTGTGAGGCTGACATATGAGCTTTAGTTTTAGGGCAGGGGGTGGGGGGGAGGGGGTTGTTCTCTGTCATTTAAAAAAAATGCCAGTATAGAGAGTACTAGTGTGCTCCCCATGAGATGTGTTTAGTAATCTTCTTACAAAAAAGTAAAAAAATAAAATACAAAAATCAATAAACCAAAGTGGCCAAGTATACCAGCCTAGATCCTTGCCACTTTTTTGTGCCTGTGGCCATCGAGTCATTGGGGGTCATCGGGAACAGGTTGATGGCTTTCCTGAAGGAGCTCAGCCTTAGGATAAGGCAAAGAACTGGGGTGAATGCCCATGCTTACCTCCTTCAGCGTCTCTCAGTGGCAGTCCAGCGGGGGAATGCCTTGTCTGTTTCGGTCGGGAGTTGAACTTGTTAGCTTTTTATTTATTTATTTATTTATTTATGTATTTATTGTTAATTAGTTAGGTAATTAGTTAGGTATTTTTGTAATTGTTTATTATAATATAACTATATAGCATGTGTTAATTAGGTATTAATGAACTTGGCATTTTACTTTATTTTACTATATTTTAAATTGAATATTAAAACAAACAAATACAATAAAAATAAACGAACAAGAAAAATAAATAAACAAACAACAAAGTAAGTAAATAAACAACAAAATAAGTAAATACACAAACAAAATAATAATAATAAATAAATAAACATAAACAAACAAACAAATAAACAAGATAATCAATAATTGTTTATAATAGGAATTCAAGGTTCTAATTACAACCTATTTCATTAATTGATTCACTATACATGTACTAGAAGTTAATATAACAACATACTCTATAGAACTAGTCTGCTTGTCTCACTACGATCTCTTAGACTCTATTAACAAGGTGGTTATCAAGATCCCCACACGAGACGGTGAAGTTAGAGGCAGCAGTTAGAACTTGGAACTAGAATACAAAATGGGATGGCGAAAGAGACTTACAGAAAATAAGCAATCGCTGCAAGCAACGATGTACCCAGCAGAATGGACGTCGACGTCGACGAGGGCTGAAGTATCTTTAGTTAGGTCCTCTGCTTCCCTACAATCACACACAAAACAAACAAGGAAGCATATGTGAGTTCAACCAGCAAACCAAGCAACCAGTGCTGTTGCAACCAAGCAACCAGTGGTGCTTCAACCAAGCAACCAGTGCTGTTGCAGTGACTGGTGTATATTTTGCCAGTAGTTGGGGCCTCCCAGAATTGGCATCCTTCAATCTGTTCACCAGACAAAGAGTCTTTTAGGATACTGTTTGCCAGTAATGTCTCTTAAAGACAACATCTGCATTGGCTGAAACTGTCCTAGCTTGTGAATGAATGATAGTAAATTACAGACTTCCTTCACAGATGACTATGAGGAAGACAAAGCTTAGCACATGATTTACTTACCTGGTATTACATATAATGTGTTTGGCAGAGATGAATATGCCGATAATATCGCACTTCACTGTGGTGTCACCAAACCTCAGAATCACAGTATTTCCATGATCAAATTGGTCCGGGTTAAAACCTAGAGGAATCAAACAAGACCAAGGGATCAACTAAATAGAAACAAACCAGACCAAGGGGTTAACTAAATGGACCAGACCAAGGGGTTAACTAAATGGATCAGACCAAGGGGTTAACTAAATGGACCAGACCAAGGGGTTAACTAAATGGACCAGACCAAGGGTGTGGTAACTCGAGATGCACGCTCTTGTAACTGCCAACTACAACTAGCTACTATAACTAGCTACTTGCAATAATAAATAGCAAGTCATCAAATGGTACGACTACAGAACTTATATCAGCACTTAACAGGAAACAGGAAACGGAATCAAATGATTATTAAGCGTGCATATGAATAATGTTTCATCAGTTATGACACTTCCCCCCTCTGGGACCATAACATGGTCAATCACCATCCTAGTTTGTCGGGTGGACGGCAGTGATGGGACGATCGGCGAGTAGCAGTCGAGTGTAGTTTTGTGCCTTTACGAGTCGGTGGAACGGGAGGCAGTGGCGGTATGAGAAATGCTTGCAAAGCAGTTGTGGGTCCAGAATGATCCACAAGTGGAACAGCAGGTGCCAGATGTACGTCAGGAAGGTATACAGTGGTGGAGGAAGAAGTTCTTTTGGTGGAAAGCATGTGAACATACCTCTTGCATACGGCATCCATGTGATGATGGACAATGCGACCAGATGCAAGTCTACGTGGTAAGAGAGAGGTCCAGTGACCTTCATGACTTTGCCTGGACGGGTCGTTGTTGCAGTGGAGAAATCTTTCACATAAACAGCATCTCCTACTTCAAAGGTTCCGAGTAGTTTTTAAGGATCATTGCTGCTCAGCTTGCTTTGCCTGTTGCTTCTCAACACATGGATGATGTCTGGGAAGAATCTGTCCAGACGAGATCTGAGATGACGATATCAGCAATTGTGCTGGGAAAATGCTTGTTGTGGTCCATGGAGTGATACGATATTATGAATAGAAATTTCGATTTTTTTTCTTCTTGAATAGTAGATCCATGTGTACGTTTTAGAACACTTTTGAAGGTTTGCACCGCACGCTCAACTAACCCATTGCTTGAAGGATGGTGGAGCTGTTGTAACGTGCACAATATCATTTTCAGACATGAAGGTCTTGAATTCCTCACTGGTGAAGGAAGAACCATTGTCAGTCACAATTTCGTGAGGCATTCCACGATTAGGAAATATGATTCAGAGTTTCTCAATCGTTTTTGAGGAAAAAATTTATTGCTTTATGTGGACATCTTGAATGTGCATTCACGAGTATTACGAACATGTGTCCTATAAATGGGCCTACAAAATCGAGATGGATTCTGTTGCAAAGGCCATTCCCAGGGGTGGAGGCGGGCAGCTGCAGGTGCTGGTCGAGACTCCTAACATACTGGGCAAGTTTTCACCAGTTGTACAATCTCTGCGTCCATGCCAGGCCACCATATGTAGGACCGGGCGAGGGCCTCCATTTAGCTTGTCCCTGAATGAGTCTCGTGAAGCTCATCTAAAATCAGCTGTCAGCCTGGTGGAGGAATAATAACATGGGATATCCAGATAAGACATTCATTTTAAGGAAACCGAGTTAATTCCTTGTTGTGAAGTAGGGTTGGTATTCCTTGTCCAGCTTCTTATCTGGCCATACAGACAGAGGACGCAAGATATGACTGGGTCCTTAGCAATCCATTCCTAGATTTAGCAGGAGTAGCTGAAGTGGAAGATAGATGGTTCATCACTAAAACTAAGTCTTCTGGTATGTAATCACTGGAAGTAGTGACTGGGCGGGCAGCTGATAACGTCTGCATTGCAGAGGTGTCTTCCAGCCTTCGCATTGTGTAGTGGTATGCAAACAGTGTAATTGCCCAATGTTGGATCCTTGAATGATGCCATTTGTGAAACCTTGCTTCTCTCACCTAACAGTAACTTGAGTGGTTGAAGATCAGATTTAATCACAAAGTGACATCCCAAAAGGTAGCGGTGAAACTTTTTGACTGCGAACACGATGGCCAGTGCCAATTGTGAGTAGTGATTCTCAGCAGATGATAGGGTTCTGGAGATGTAAGCGACTGGGCGTTCCTGGTTGCCACCAAGAATGTGTGAAAGAACCGCTCCAATGCCATACTCAGAAGTGTTGCACGCCAAGACCAATGGCTTTGGGGAGTAAGGAGTGAGTCTGCTTGTAAGGCATCCTTAGCAATGCAATGCCACTTTTGTTTCTTGTTCAAGAGAGAGTCAAGAGGTGTAATTTTAGCAGATAAATTGGCCTATAATAATTAATTTTCCCGAGAAACGATGGGGCTTCTTTGATAACAATTTAATTATGTGACCCAAGTATTCAATGTTAGGGCGTAAGAAAAAGCCTTTTTCTCAGTTAAGATGCAGTCCAGTGGCTTCTACTCATTCAAGACTTCTTCAAGGTTGTGTACGTGTTCCTCCATGGTGGAACCTGTCACAAGTATATCATCGAGGTAAACCCTAATGCCATTAATGCCCTGCAGTAGTGTCTCCATATGTCGCTGAAAAATTGCTGGAGCAGATGAAACACCGAATGGTAAGCGATTATATTGGAAGAGACCTTTATGTGTGTTGATTGTCACATACTGTTCGGATTCCTCATCCACGGACAACTGTAAGTATGCATTGGACATGTCCAACTTAGAGAAAAACTTCCCTTCAGAGAGGTTAGCGATCAATTCATCGGCATGAGGAAGAGGATATGTTTCATAGGAGAGGCTTGATTAATTGTAAGTTTGTAGTCCGCACATAACATCATTTTGCCATTTTTCTTTATGACAGGAACTACTCTGTAGCCCAAGGAGAGAATTGGACAGAGGAAATGATGACTTGTTCCTGAAATTATTTCAATTCATCTTCCACCTTTGACTTCAACAGAAGAGGAATTGTAAAACACTTGGGTTAGTCTTTGTCATGCACAAATAATTTCATTGAAATAGGTGCTGATAACATTCTTCAATCTTGAAGGGGCTGGACGGTATTACCACGGGGATGTTTGTGAGTTTACATTGAGATACTATGTAAGTTAGGGCCACTCCCATGTACACCACATGTATAGACAAGCTCAACTCCTCTTCATACTTTACTCAGATCTGCGTGAAGCCTAACACCTGGATGTGATCTCCAGTGTAGGTGCGAAGTTCACTGTCTGCAGGTTGAAGTGGAGATATGAGCGACAGTCGTTGGATGTGCTTGTATATTGACTCGCTGATGACAGATACTGCAGGTTGAAGTGGAGATACGAACGACAGTCGCTGGATGTGCTTGTATATAGACTCGCTGATGACAGATACTGCAGGTTGAAGTGGAGATATGAGCGACAGTTGTTGGATGTGCTTGTATATTGACTCGCTGATGACAGATACTGCAGGTTGAAGTGGAGATATGAACAACAGTCGTTGGATGTGCTTGTATATTGACTCGCTGATGACAGATACTGCAGGTTGAAGTGGAGATATGAACAACAGTCGTTGGATGTGCTTGTATATTGACTCGCTGATGACAGATACTGCAGGTTGAAGTGGAGATACGAACGACAGTCGCTGGATGTGCTTGTATATTGACTCGCTGATGACAGATACTGCAGGTTGAAGTGGAGATATGAGCGACAGTTGTTGGATATGCTTGTATATTGACTCGCTGATGACAGATACTGCAGGTTGAAGTGGAGATACGAACGACAGTCGCTGGATGTGCTTGTATATTGACTCGCTGATGACAGATACTGCAGGTTGAAGTGGAGATATGAGCGACAGTTGTTGGATGTGCTTGTATATTGACTTGCTTATGATAGATACTGCAGGTTGATGGAGATACGAGCGACAGTTGTTGGATGTGATTCTATATTGACTCACTGATGACAGATACTGCAGGTTGAAGTGGAGATATGAGTGACAGTTGTTGGATGTGCTTGTATATTGACTCGCTGATGACCGATACTGCAGGTTGAAGTGGAGATACGAGCGACAGTTGTTGGATGTGATTCTATATTGACTCGCTGATGACCGATACTGCAAGTTGAAGTGGAGATATGAACGACAGTTGTTGGATGTGCTTCTATATTGACTCCCTGATGACAGATACTGCAGGTTGAAGTGGAGATACGAACGACAGTTGTTGGATGTGCCTCTATATTGACTCGCTGATGACAGATACTGCAGGTTGAAGTGGAGATACGAGCGACAGTTGTTGGATGTGCCTCTATATTGACTCGCTGATGACCGATACTGTAGCTCCTGTGTCAAGTTCCATTGTTACAGGTATCTTATTGAGCTTTACCTCCAACAGGTAAGGTTCGGTACATTTGCACGGAGGTTATACATGCACTCCACTTCGGAAGAGGACTCATCGTTTTCAACATAATTTGTTCATGAAGTTGTCTTCTTCTCATGTTCATGCTGTAAGAAGTTGGGTCTTGGATATTTGATGCCCTTTTGACCTGCAAACATTTTTCCCCTTGCATTAAAGGCATATAACGTCCTTGTGCTTGCATTGGGAAGCTAGATGAGATCCTCCACAATGATAACAAGTGAATGATGCACTTTTGAAATAAAGCCCAGAAGTTGTGTAGTTTAGATCTGTCACTGTGTCCTTGGGAACATATCCCCAGCTTCTTTGCGTCTATCTTGGCCGCTTCAACAGTCTGTGCCGGCTTGAGCTGTATGTGAGGTCAGTCTCAGCAAGGAGCTTGCACTGAATTCCTTGGTGATTTATTCCGCAGAAGAGCCGGTCTCTCAGCATCTCTTCGAGCTGATCTCTAGTGCCAAACTTGTAGTTGAGAGCTAAATCTCTTAGTACTGCATTGTAGTCAGTGGACTCGGCTGGCTTCCGTGAGCGAGTGTTGAAATGAAACCTGGGAATGATGGTCGAATGTTTAGTGTCATAGTGAGCCTTCAGTAAAGAGCTATAAGTGACATCTTCAACGTCCAGCTTGCCATCTGTGGTACTAAGCTGCACAACAGCTTGAATGTCGGGTCGCCACACGCATAATTGAGCACTTCTTCATTGTATTCTTTATGCTGTTTGTCACAAAGTAGAACTGCAATTTCTTCTCGTGTATGTTCCAGTCGTCAAGGTTGGGTTGAAAGGTTTGATTTTTCCTTAAGTAGTCATAGTGGGTTGCTTCATCCTCGTAGACAGATGCTCTTGTAAGTAATAGTCACAGTTGCTAGACTACTGACCAACAAATGCCAAGTACAACTACTTACTTGCAATAATAGAACAACTGAATAGCAGGCCTCAAGACTACAGAACTTATATAAGCACTTAACAGGAAACAGGAAACGGAATAAAACCACGGTAATTAAAATATGTTTCGGTTATGACAGCCGAGTCAGAGTTTGGAATGAGTGACATGTCAGAGTGTCAGTGCTGAGTCATGGTTATTCCCTACCAAGCAATAAGCAATAAAACAGTATGTTTGTTTCTTTGTGTATTTGAATGTTTGGTGTGTGTGTGTGGTGTGTATGTGGTGTGTGTGGTGTGTGTGGTGTGTGTGTGGTGTGTGTGGTGTGTGTGTGGTGTGTGTGGTGTGTGTGTGGTGTGTGTGGTGTGTGCAGTGTGTGTGTGGCGTGTATGTGGTGTGTGTGTGGTGTGTGGTGTGTGTGTGTGGTGTGTGTGTGGTGTTGTGTTGCATGCATGAGTGTGTGTGTGTGGTGTATGTGTTGTGTGTGTGGTGTGTGTGGCGTGTGTGGTGTGTGTGGTGTGTGTGGTGTGTGTATGTAGTGTGTTTGTGTGTGTGTTTTAGTTGTTCATCTGTATATGTTGTGCATTGCATCCTGAACTCTGACCTTCTCCAAAAACCACGATCTTTGTTTGTCCTCCCTTACTTCCAGTTTTCGGGTAGACGGAAAAAATTCCTGGACAAAGAAAAATAAGTGCCAAATTAACAACTTTCTGCATTCTGCAGAACCTCTTAATTAGATACAACTCTTAAACTTCCATTTTGCCTGTCAGAGTGTTTTGACAACCTAACAAGGAGATATGCCCTAGCTACCTCCTGCTATCCTTGTCAATACTAGCTATCACATCATGAGCATGTCCTAGCCCTAACCCTAGCCTGGCCCCTAACCCTAGCTACTGCCCTGGCCCTAACCCTAGCTACAGCTCTGGCCCTAATCCTAGTTACTGCCCTAGCCCTAACCCTAGCTGCTGCCCTAGCCCTAACCCTAAGCCACTGCCCTAGCCCTAACTCTAGCTACTGCCCTAACCCTAACACTTGCTATAGCCCTAGCCCTAACACTTGCTATAGCCCTAGCCCTAACACTTGCTATAGCCCTAGCCCTTGCTATAGCCCTAGCCCTAACCCTTGCTATAGCCCTAACCCTAACCCTTGCTATAGCCCTAGCCCTAACCCTAGCCAATGCCCTGGCCTAACCCTAGCTACTGCTCTGGCCATTACCCTAGCTATTGCTCTGGTCCTAACCCTAGCTACTGCCCTAGTCCTAACCCTAGCTATAGCCCTTGCCCTAGCCCTAACTACTGCCCTGACCTTACCCTAGCTTTCCCTTAGCCCTAACCCTAGCTATTTCCCTAGCACTAACCCTAGCTACTGCCCTGGCCCTAATCCTAGCTACTGCCCCGGCCCTAACCCTAATGCCCTGGCCCAAATTATTGCCCTGGTCCTAACCCTAGCTACTGTACTAGCCCCAACTATTGCTAATCATTGCCAACGCCCAACTATTGCCCTGGCCCTAACCCTAGCTACTATCCTGGCCCCAACTATTGCCATGACCCTATAACTACTGCCCTAGCCCAAACTATTGCCCTGGTTCTAACCCTAGCTACTGCCCTGGCCCCAACCCTAGCTACCCTGGCCCTAAATATCACCCTAACCCTGGCTGTAACTACTGTCTTGGCCCTAGCTCTACATTTTATTGACTCTGTAATCTAAATCTATTAATACAATATTATTGATGATGTCATCATGATTCAATGATGATCACAGGTGGGAGGAGTAGCTGGCATTACAGGGAAAGGGTGCAATTATGGACTAGTAATGTGAGCCTAGCAGATGCAAAAATTAAGTCTTGACACTTAAGCCCTTACTTCTGATTCCATCTGCTTCTATCTTCTCCTCAGGAACTGTAGGGTTGGTAGTATCAGCAGGGCCTGTGTGTGTGTGTGTGTGTGTGTGCGTGTATGTGTGTGTGTGTGTGTGTGTGTGTGTGTGTGTGTGTGCAGGATTACCAACTAGATCCCGGCTATGTTCTATTGACAGTATCTCATTACAGGGTAATGGTATAATTTCCACAGCAGAAGAATGCTGACAAGCAGTTGTAAACACTGCATGCATGAGCTGAGGCTTCATTGACAATTCCTGCACTCAGAATGGACTCTTTTTAATTGTTCATGTATAGTACTGCATATACTACACAGACACACACACACTATGTCATCGTTATATATTATAGTTATATATAATATATATGTCATAGTTATACCGTATATGACATAGTTATATTATATTATATATAAGTCATAGTTATATATAGTCATAGTTTATATATCATCGTTATATATATGTCATAGTTATTATAATATGTCAGTTATAATATATATCATAGTTATAACATTATATATATTATTCATTTGAGTTGTATGATAATTTATGCATGAGCATAGAAGATGGGGACATCCAGCAATTGCCCTTGGTTCCTTAACACAAATTACTCAAAATTTTCCCTCTCGACATCACTTATGTAAGTGTAAGAATTGATTGACACTTCTGCTTATCTGATGACTCCTGTGGATACAAATGCTGGCTATGGGTACCAAGAGAGGCTATGACGCATTCCCGGCAGAAGAGGAAATATCCATTACATTCTGGCAAAGCCACCGAGTCTGAGCTGATAAAGGATGTTTTTTTAATGTGCATTGGAATTCTGGTGTGCCATCCTATGATATGATAGTGCAGATAAAACAAAGACTGTGTGAAGTGAGCTCGTAGCTAGTGCCATATTGACAGACTTCTGGCATTCTGTTTCTTGAGTGGAATAGCTGGAGGGTCTGTGCTGGACGCTTGCTGATAGCACCAAAGAGAGTGTTAATGGCAAAAGCATTTATATCTGGGCCTTCGAACAAGAACAAGAGGAGTCTTATTCTGTGAAATTTCGATTCGTGGAGCTTCAGGCTCTGTCTGCAGTTCTCACGCCATTTTCGTTTTCTTTTTGTTGGGAACGGACTTCACAGATGAAGGATTAACAGACATCTTGTGATCGATTTGAGCAGATGTTAAAGAATAAGGCATCCGCCTATTTGCATCAAACTCGCACAAAACATCATGTGGTGATTAACAATGCTGTCATTGACTGACAATGCCTGGTAAAGGGCTTATGTTAGGTAAGGGGTCTACGCTAGGTAACGGGTCAATAGCTACCTATACATATGCGTGTGCGTGTTAGTTACTGTTGGTTATTGTCTACTTCCCCCTAGTCTTTGGCCAGTAGGGGTAAAGGCTGGTAGTGTTCTCTCTTCAGAAAAGCTGATACCCAAGCCGATTGGGTGGCTTTCGCTGTCTGTCGGATCTTCTCAACGGTGGCTTGGGTTGGGCGGTGATAAGGGTCCTTGGTTGGAGGAGGCCTTGGTTATCGGAGGCCTGGGGCGTAGCTGGCGGAGGAGCTGCAGGGGGGGTGGATGGTAGAGGAGAGAGAGGGGGCCGGGCCGGAGTAGCAGGGGAGGGGGCGTCGGGAAACGGAAGTATCTCTGGGATCGGGGGGGAAATCACAGGAGCCGGTGTGGTGGTGGTGCTCTGTGGAACGGGGGGCAAGTGGATGGCAATATTGGGTGGTGGGTGGTGGGGTGGTTTAGAGGCTGCGATGTCCTCCAGGATAGAACGTTGTGACGGTTGGGTTTTGGCCGGGGTGAATCGCCTGAGGTAGCGCCTGTTGCGGAGGGTCAGGCGGCTTGATCCGGCGACTCTGATTCCGTATTGGTGAAATTGTTTAACTTCAACAACGCAGCCGGTGCGGTCCCATTTGTTGGGAAAGTTCCCTGTCTGGTTTTGTAGGCGCACCCGGTCTCCAACTTTAAGCGGGGAAAGCTGTCTTGTGTGCTCCATCCAATGCTCTTGGGCCAGACTGTGTCTCTGGCATAGGGCTGTCTCTCTCTGTGAGAGGTTATCCTGCCATGTAGGGTGAGGGTGGTATTTTCCTGGGACGAGGGGGATGAGATCCCGAGTTGGGCGGCCGAAGAGGCATGTGGCAGGTGACTGCTTGGTGGCAGGATCAGGTGAGTTGCGGTATAGGAGTATGGCACGTTGTACTGCGTCCACATCGATGTCACAATCAGAGCCAACGTTGCCGGCTATGATTCTCTTGACAGTCTTAACTGCTATTTCGGCCCGGCAGTTGCCATGGGCAAAAGCCACTGAGGTGAGGCGATGGTGGACCCGCCAGTCACGGAGCAGTTGTGTGGTCTCGTGAGCTGTGAATTCGGGGCCCCTGTCCGAGGCAAGCTCATCCGGAATGCCATAGGTGGCGAAGGTGTGTCGTAGTATGGCGACGAGGCCTTTGGATCCTCCTCTTGCCCTGGCGAGGATGGGCCAGTTTGTGTATCTGTCCACGATGACTAAGTAGGCATGGCCTTTGTAATGAAAATAGTCGGCGCAGATACATTGGAAAGGGTATTCCGACGGCGTGGGAGGTGTGGGTGGCAGAGCTGCCTGTGAGGGTGCCATCCGGTTGCAGGTAGTGCATGAAGATCGTAGCTGGTGGATGTCGGCAGTGATGCCAGGCCAGAAGATCGAGGTCTCAGCTCGTGCGGTCATGGCAGAGGTGCCCTGGTGAGCCGCGTGGAGAGCGGTGAGACACGCTTTCCTGAGGGATGGGGGGATGACGATGCGATCTTTGTAGATAGCGATGCCGTCAGTAGCGTAGAGATGCTGGCGTACGTTGAAGTATTCCCTGATGGTAGGGGGTGTCAGAAGTCGAGTGTCGGGCCATCCTTCCTCGATTGTGTCGAGGAGTTTGGACATGGTCTCGTCTGAGGAGGTGGCGGTCTGGACCTCTTCCCAGGTGGTGATGGATGTGGCCGAGAGTGTGGAGATCAGGGACTCGTGGAGGAGGGTTTCCATAGGGTCTTTGTCGTGCGAGACTGTGGATAACCCGGCCATCAGTTGGCTGGGGATGTGGATTTTGGGGTGATGCTGGACGGAGACAGAGCTGACATCATCTTGGAGATGCATCTTGGCTGGTGTGGTGGAGCCAGAAGGGTGGCGAGAGAGTATATCTGAAGCCCTATTCTTGACGCCAGGGATGTGTGACATCTTAAACCTGTAACGGAGGGTCTTCTCTTTCAGATTCCTCAGCCTCGTGTTGCTGATGTCCAGCGAGCAGTCTCCAAAGATCTTCAGGAGGGGGCGGTGGTCCACAGCTATGGTTAGGTTTTTGCAACCCAAGACAAAGTGGCGGGCTTTGTCCAGGGCATCAGCCACAGCCAGTGCTTCCCCTTCGATGGGTGCGTATCTTGATTCGGCCTCATGAGTAAATCTGCTCCCTACTAGCGTGATCTTCCATCCATCCCTGCAACAGAACAGGTCTGAGGATGGGCACTGGCAGTGTTTTTGAAACAGCCAGTACCCTATCCCGTGTTTTGACCAGTCTGTCGCGAGGCATGTGGGCTTCTCCTTATCGAAGATGGTGACGCCGTGTTCAATCTCGGCAATGATGGCAAGTTTTGAACGGTCGAAGGCTTGTTGGAGGGCGTCAGTCCATTCGAAGGTGGTGCTGGGTTTCAGGAGGCCTCTGAAGGGGAGCATGATATCTGACATGCTGAAAGCATAGGCGACTTGGTTGATGAGCCCGAACCAGGATCTGATGTCGGTGAGGCTTCGTGGGGTGGGAAAGTCGGAGATTGCCCGTGTGTACTTCTGGCATGGCCTGACACAGGTGTTGGTTATTTCGAATCCCGCGAACTCCACTGTTTGTCGAGCGAACCGGAACTTCTCTGGGTTCAGGGTGATCCCGTGTCGTCCGCAGATGTCGAGCCACTCCTGGGCTTGGTGGAAGCTCTCCTCGATGGTAGATGACCACAGGAGCGTGTCGTCAATGTACTTCATCTTTCTCTCGATCAGTGCCACAATCTCATCATAACGCCGGGTATAGCCGTCCCCAGAAGCGATGTAGCCTTGGGGTGCTGTCTTGTAGCGGTAACGGCCCCATGGCGTTATGAAAGTTGTGAGATGTTTGTCTGCAGGGTGGAGGGCGACGGAATGGTATCCATTCCATGCATCGAAGACGGTCTTGCGGGTGTTGGGAGGGATGGAACGAGCCTGATGGAAAGGTGATTGGGTGTGGTGGGTCTCGCGGGTCGCATGTGCGTTGAGAGGCTGAAAGTCGATCGTACGACGTAGTGACCCATTTTTCTTAGCACATGTGACCATGCGATGGCACCATGTCACTGGGTCTCCAACTGGGACCTGTTCCAGGCCCCCTAGTCTCACATCACGGTCTAGGCCTAGCTTCACCTCGTCCTGCCAATGGAGGGAGATAGGTATAGGAGAGTGGTGAGCAGTGGGGACAGCGTTGGGGTCGATCATCAGGCGGAGGGGTGGTCCATCCATGAGGGGCAGAGGCTGGTGGTCGCACGTATTGAAGGTGCTGGCCTTGTACCGATCAAGGAGGAATTTCTCGAGTTTGTCTCGGTTCTCCTCTGTGGCTGGGTATGGGAGCTCGGAGAGGATTGGTGGCGGCTGTGAGCGTCGTGGACAGGGGCATGGCCTCGGTGTGTCGGGTTGTGGCGTGTCTGGTGCAACTGCCGTGGGATGATTTGCTGTTAAGGAACAGTGGGTGGTTGGGAATCCAGTAGGGATGATCCCGAGGTCGGTGCACGTTTCCCTGCTGAGAAACAGGTTGGAGACGTGACCAGTGATGTAGACCATCTGTCGTGAGGATCGTCGGCCTTGTGGTTCTGCGATCTTGACCAGTATGGCCCCCAATATCTTGATGTCACTGTTGTTGGCAGCGTGCATCTTAAGGGAGACAGGTAGCAGGTCAGTGGTCTTGAGTCCGAGGCGCTTCATAGTGGTGGTGCCAGCTAGGCAGCTTTGGCAGCCGGTGTCGGCCATGGCCTGTACTGTGATTCTCCTCTGGGGAGCCCTGAGCGTGTGCCCTAGGTGTTTGTAGTCCTCAGCTTGGGTCTGGAGTGAAATGGTTAAGAACGGCTGGGACTTAGATTGCATTCTCTTCCATGATAGCGTTGATTGACTATAAGTATGGTGGTCAATCGAGTTGGAATGTTGACGTGAGGTCATTGTGCTTAGGGTGTCAAAGAGTGCGCTCTCTTGCTGACCCCTTACCGCCCTGTTGTCGCCCCTGCTCCTGCACATCTTCCCAAAGTGGTGGTCACGGTCAAATGAGTCACACCTGGTACCAAAGGCAGGGCAGTTGTTGCGTCTGACCTTAGTAGGTGCACTCTTCCCGTGCCCCTTGGTCCCACAGTACGAACATAGTTCGTTGTTGGGTTGGGTTGGGGGATGGGGGGGATGGGGGGGATGGGAGATTTGGGGTCTCCTCTGGCGGCGGTACGAACTACCCATAGCACCCGTGGATTGGGGGAGGGATAGCTGGGAGGCGGATCGTTTCCCAGCTTCCTTGGCCTCAATGTACTTGAGTGCTTGCTCTAGGGTCATGGCCTGATTGGGGTCGCCTAAGAGATCCATCTGAATCTCGGGGTCGGCAATCCCCCGGCACAATACGTCTGTTAGTATGGCCTCCGTGTATGATACATCAATGTTGCACCCGGGACATACCTTGGTGTACTTGCAGACCCCGGCCTGTCCACGGAGTCTGGCAGCGAATGCACGGATCGATTCGTCTCGGTCTTGCTTCATGTGGTGCAGCGCCACTCGTGCAACCATAACGTTCTACTCATGCACCGCCAATCTCTTGATGGCCGCTAGGGTCTCCTCCTCGGTTCCTCCTGCTAGGGTGCCGCCTGCGTTCCTCGTCAGGTCTCTTCTCAGCTGTTCATCGCAGCACTCTAGCAGTTGGATGACTCTGTCTGGACCGGCTATCAGCTTGGTAGCTCTCACATAGTCTCCCCACCGGGACTGGAAGTACATCCAGTCCTCAGTGGTGCCCGCTGACGAAATGTCAGGTCTTTTCACCTTCTCAACCCTGGCAGCTTGGATAGATCTCTGTGCCTGGTGGGTTGTGGCATGGGCGTTGAGGAGGGCTGCCCCGATCACTGCCTCTTGGTCGGGGGTGCTGTACTCGCAGCCATCCACAGGGCACCTGATCACTGGCATGATCTCGTGGTGGTGCACTTCAATTGGAGTTTGTTGGATAGTCTTGCTTTCTCCTTGGATTCGGGCGATTGGTTCGGTGCCTCAGGGTCCCCTGGTCCTTAGCGAGATTGTCAGTCAATGACAGCATAAAGAATAAGGCATCTGCCTATTTGCATCAAACTCGCACAAAACATCATGTGGTGATTAACAATGCTGTCATTGACTGACAATGCCTGGTAAAGGGCTTACGTTAGGTAAGGGGTCTACGCTAGGTAACGGGTCAATAGCTACCTATACATATGCGTGTGCGTGTTAGTTACTGTTGGTTATTGTCTAGATGTTGGCAAGAAAATTGGAATGCTTTTCTTCGCTTCATAATAGCGTACCTATGTCAAACTTGATGTAGATCATTGCTGATCTGCAAAAGCTCGCCTACCTCTGAGTCCATCATGTAAATAAAGATGGTCTTGTTTGGATTTTATAGTTGCTTCAATTCAAGTGCATTTTTTTCCCTTCAATAATATTTCTACTTGGGACTATCACATATATAATATATATATCATATTCTATGTCATATTTATATATATGCCATATTACACATTGTCATATGTGTCTATCCTCTACAGCTGCAATTAGGACATCTAAAAAAAATTACTTGCATATGCCCAGTAGATAGCTGTATTGAATACAATAATCTTTTGAAGGAATGTGTGAGCAAAATGTAAAAAAGTTGTAAAAATGGCTGACAATTGCCACTGCTATCATGAATGGTTTCTTCCTGTTGACTGTATCCGGAAGCTCTTCTGCTGCTGAAGAACACTGCACAGGCACCTACGGTTACTAGGAATTGTTATAGTGGTGTGTAGCTTTTGTTTGCTTGCCTCGATGGAAGGTGATTATATACCAAACTATAGCTTATTGTAAATACATTGCAAGGAGTTTATCTTTGAATAAAAAGTTAAACCATTGTGGTTAAAAAAAATCTCCAATTATCCTTCCAGCTGACATTAAATACTTTAAGGATTCTATTAAAATCTCGTTTTATGTCAACGTTCAACTGAAATACTTCGGTCTTCATCAGGACAAATTCTAATTTCCCTGATGAAGAGACTCGGTTGAAATGTTGGCATCAAAAAAAACTGATTTAAAGAGAGTCCTCGAAGTAAAACTAATTATGTTGCTATTATTAGAAAACATATCCTGCTGCAGCAAAATCCACCCATCTCTGATCATCGCTCTCTGGTTTCTCCTATGTCAGTGGTGTCAGGAATGTGATGTAGGTCAAGTTAAAATTACCAATTACCTCTAATTAGATCAATTTAGTGAACAGATCTGGGGATTGAGATGTCTAAAAATAATTTTTAATATTTTTGAAATAATTTTGCAGCTATGTGCAATACCCACAATGACTATTTCTGCAGCAACTTGTAATCGTTGTCGAGGTCAAAGGTCGAGGTGTGAATAATTTTTTACTAAACACACACCCACACAAAAACAAAAATAAATGAACGGGGAAATAAATAGACACCATTACTCTGTTGCTTTCGTACACTCACAAAAGACTAGCACAAAAATAGCAAGCCACATATACTATATGCCGGACTTCTTTTAAATAACAGTACATGAATTATGTATGCAAAAAAATCACTCTACCAAGCAATACTTACAACAATAGAGATGACTGCTGTCCATAGTCTTGCCTTGAGGCACGTTTTCTCCATTGTACTGCGCACACTTGTTCAACTCAGTGGGACACTTTCCAGGATCACATTTCCCTTCTTCATAAGGAAATTCGTTTTTGTTATCGAAATATTGGGGGGAGTACTTGCAGACCACCAATGTTACATTCTTAAGTTTCTTGCCTTTCTCATCTGCTACCTCAGGACACTGGTGCATATCACATCCGACCGATATTGTGTCTGCCCACAATATATTATTCTAGAAATGAATGGGGAAAAAATAGTGTCATTTTCCCACCCTTACATCTCAAAGAGGATGCAAGAACAAGATGCATTGGGAAGGCCTACTCTATGTCATGAACAATAGAAGTCTTGTCAAATGATGGGAAGCTATTCATAAAACTAGCCAACAGGATCGTGAAACATTTCTCACAAGTCAAATCTAGAAGATTGGATGGGAAAAAATAAGGAAGGACACATTCATAGTACACACAATGCACCCTAAAATGCTGCATGCCATTACTTTGCATTCAGACTGCCCACAACCCAGATAAATATAGGATTACTACTCCTTACCATCCTCACCCTCTCCATGCCTCTCGCTCTCGCCTCGCCTCCATACTCCTCACCCTCTCCACACCCTCACCCTCTCCACATACACACCCTCATCTCTTTACACCCCTCACTCTCTCCGCATACCGCATAATAATAATAAAAACTCATTTAAATTTGATTTATTTTCTTAATGTTGGTGTCATGTCTTGGCAGAAAAATAACTGCAGATGATGATCGGCTGTACCTGTTCTATATCTAAAGCAAACACAATTGCCTATAATTAGAAAAGAACACTTTACAGGTCCCTCATAGATTGAATGGCTAAATGACTTTCAGTTATTGTCCTATATATATATTTAAAGAAAACACAATTGCCTATAATTAGAAAGAACACTTTACAGGTCCCTCATAGATTGAATGGCTAAATGACTTTCAGTTATTGTCCTATATATATATATTTAAAGAAAACACAATCGCCTATAATTAGAAAAGAACACTTTACAGGTCCCTCATAGATTGAATGGCTAAATGACTTTCAGTTATTGTCCTATATATATATTTAAAGAAAACACAATTGCCTATAATTATAAAGAACACTTTACAGGTCCCTCATAGATTGAATGGCTAAATGACTTTCAGTTATTGTCCTATATATATATATTTAAAGAAAACACAATCGCCTATAATTAGAAAGAACACTTTACAGGTCCCTCATAGATTGAATGGCTAAATGACTTTCAGTTATTGTCCTATATATATATTTAAAGAAAACACAATTGCCTATAATTAGAAAGAACACTTTACAGGTCCCTCATAGATTGAATGGCTAAATGACTTTCAGTTATTGTCCTATATATATATATTTAAAGAAAACACAATCGCCTATAATTAGAAAGAACACTTTACAGGTCCCTCATAGATTGAATAGCTAAATGACTTTCCTATATATATTTAAAGAAAACACAATTGCCTATAATTAGAGTGAACACTTTACAGATCTCTGATATATTGAAGGGCTAAAGTTATTGTCCTATATATATTAAAGAAAACACAATTTCCTTTACTAAATCCATTAATACCTCCTAGCAGATCTTGCAGCTAATGAGGCTTTAATATAGAATTTTCACATTTATTTTAACCAGCTGACAGATAAAACAACTACTTCAAACTTGGTGCACATGCGATGTGGATTTGCAAGTGTTGGGGTCTGAAAGAGGAAATTGGAACAAAGGAAAAGCAACGTATGGATATTAGAAGCCAATGAGACACTAGTATGAACAATAGCACGTTGTATTAATGAGGAGAAAAAAATGACGGCTTTCTCAATAATCAATTTGAGGTTTACTCTCTTGATATTTCGGCTAGATGCTCTAGCCTTTATCATATCATTATGTCAATTGAGAGTTCATTGAGAGGGGGAAAAATTCTTCATCAATGAACACTCAATAAGCATGTTGAAACATACAGTCAATAAGCATCTTGAAACATTTCCTCTCCAGGATTTCATAATAAATGGGGTTAACACTATGTAACGCTATGTAAGAAGTCTATCCTTCTTTTATGCTTCAGGGATCGTTTTATGATTGATTACATCTGAGCTTATGACAGAAAGCACAATCCATGTTGTTGTGCACTTGGGATATTTAGTACCTTCCGATTATCTTCGTTGATCCACTGTTTAACAACTTTGTTTGCAAAGTCGCCATCAAGGTTGGCTTCATGGTAGATTTTTACCTCTACAAGGGGGGGTCTAGGATTGAGTAGACAACCCTTGGCAATCTTATAGGCATCAATCGCCAATTCCACGCTCCATTCCTGCAATAAATACAGTTCTTATAATGCACCGTGAAATATTAATAGAGCCCTCATTTTCTCTTTATTGCATGTTCTGCAATAACATACAGTAAAATATCAGCTCAAAAGTCAGCATGAAGTCAGCAGGTAATATTATTTTTGCAGTACATGTAACCACCAGGAATAACAACAATAGTCTCCTCCTCACATAAAGAAGCTTGAGAAGCTTGAGAAGTACAGCTAAAGAAAAAGTAGCTAGCGAACGAAGCTGTGCGTGAATACTTACAGCTATATGCTACTCTGAAAACATAAACATACCAGCCTCCTCATGTTAGTGGCATCAGCTTTCGCTCTGTAGAAGTTTTTATAATCATACATCTTCTGCTGCACACTGGTGCTCATTTCTCCTGCAGCGACTATGCCAAGCAGAGCGAAGCAACATCCCACCACCACGATCATCATCTTGGCCAACGGTGTATATAGGTAGCCAACCGCTTGCTACTAACGACGTTTTTTAATAAAACTTCACCACTCCAGCTAGTTGTGCATTTGCGCCCAGAAGTGATAAACGGAGTCTTTTATAGAGAAAAATCCGGAAGTGGAGGTTCAGTGTGGGTGTGGCGGAGTAATAGTGTGTGATACGATCTGAGAAAAGGGCCCACTTCGGCCAAAAAAAAATATCTGCGTTATTGTCATGAGGTTAAAGTTCAAGGATAGCTAAGTAGAATGGTACTGGAATTATGCCTTGATCTAATGCCATTCCAAAGTTATACACAGTTTTGCTTCCATTCTTCACTACACTGTCAAACGAGAAAACGCGTCTAGAAATTTCCCTTGTGTTGTTATACGCGAAACTCCGCGCACGTATTGATGACGTCACGT
The DNA here is from genome assembly GCA_028752905.1 of Cladorhizidae sp. MBARI D1340-BT2. NCBI lineage: Eukaryota > Metazoa > Porifera > Demospongiae > Poecilosclerida > Cladorhizidae > Cladorhizidae sp. MBARI D1340-BT2. The sequence continues at coordinate 4,824,154 of JAQNBH010000008.1, read as the reverse complement.
TTTTAATCATGACGACCCGTACCAGAAGTAGTTTTTGGCAAGGGGGGCGATCTAGGCAACGCTAGGCCATGGCGCTACCCTGTTAAATAGCTGGGACAAAGGGAGAAGAACTTCTTGGCATCTTGTGAAAGGTATGGTGTAGTCTTAGTTTGTTATTAGCTACACCCTGGCTAGCTACAAGTTAACTGTTTAGAATTTTGTTTATTGTTTTGAGAGCTAGCATCTTCAAGTTATAGGCTTAGTTATCTATAGTTTTATCGTCATCTCTATAGGGTCCAACTGAGTTTTTGTACCTTTACTACTTTGTTTAAACTAAATTACACCCTAGCTACACAAGTCAGATTTTTGGTTTGTTTTGAGAGCTAGTATCTTCAAGTTATAGGGGTCCAAGTGAGTTTTTGCACCTTCACTACTTTATTTTACCTTGGTTTTGGATTAGTAGCTAAGCTAAAAGTGTAGTTTGATTGAGTGACTAGTGTTGACAACAGTAGATAATCCTGGTTATCTTTGATAATGGTTATAGCAAGGACATAAAAATAAAATTAGCAAGGATAAAATTAGCGTAGTGAGTAGCTAAGTGAAAGAATGCTGACATCATGGTTCTGGGCATGACCTGCTATTGTATCCTACTTTCTTGCAGGTCGTGCAAGTGCGGACCCTTTTTGTCGGTGGTGCTGATGTGGTCGAGTTCTCCACTTCCTCGTTAACCACTGGTGAGCAGCTCGACTGGATGGCTTTAGAAAAGATGATGGTTTGGGGCATGTTATGTCTTTGTCCTTCTCGGGACAGAACTGTCGGATGCTGTCAAATAAGTACCATGTCGGATGCTGTCAAATAAGTACCACTGTCGTTCTGGAGACAAACCTTTGGCGGGAGTGATGATGATGTGTGGCATATCTGTGACTGTTGGTGTCCAGCAATGTTTGGCAAGCACAAACCAGCGTTGTACAGTGTCTGAACGCTCCTTTGCTGTCACTGTGCCTGGATCGGATGAACTGAATATGAATTGGTGGAAACGCTTAATTCCTGAGAACTTCTTCAAATGCGAAGCAAAGAAGTCTGTCCAATTGAAGCAAGGAATGATGGTGATCAATTCACATCACTTCTGCTTCAACTCCTATTTGACATCAAACACACACACAATATCTGATTGAAATGAAATCACCATTTTTTTGTAAGCATGATGTTTTATTTGTATACACATGCATTTAGCTCACTGTCATCTTCTATGTCACTATCATCTGCATGGTCATCAGGTGTACAGAAATACTCTTCCAATACTTCCAAGAGGGGTTGCTGGTCTTCATGGCTGAAGTGCTTCAGAAGGGCTTCTTGTTATCAACGCACGAAAACTGAAGGGAAATTCCCGCGTGCCCACAGAAAACTTTAAATTTTTTTAATTTTTTTAAATTTTTTTATTTTATTTATTTAAAAAAAAAAAATTTTTTTTAATGATAAATATACGTTATTACATGAACTAAAGACATATTATACTAGTACTACATCACATTTTTGTAAAGTTAATAGTTGATGATGGGGGGGGGGGGGGGGGAGTTAAATACTGCCATCAACCCACGCAGAACATGGTGGTAGCCTGCGTGACCACATGGCAGCATTTCCCTTCCACAGACATAGAGCCAGACGTTGGTAGAGGTGGCGGGTTGTTTCTGCCGGGGCTATTCTTGACCGCTGTCCCAACTGATGGCCGATTCTGGAGATGGTAATGGTGGCTTCTTCGCTCCAGCCGCCTAGCGTTTCCACCACAAGGGGTATAAAATCGACTCCCACTGAACGACAAGCATCACTGTGGGCGGCCAACTTCCTCTCCTCACCTACTCGCAGTGCATGGCCCTTGGTGGTGGCGGCTCCGGCAAGTGTGCGAGGTTGCATGGTTGATATAACCGTCACATCCAAAGCTGCAGGACGCCCCCTACCCCAATTTGGGAGATAGATGTCGGCTGGGCGGCTGCGCGAACCAGGAATGAGAGATGGAACCTCCCTCCTAGGTGCCAGAGCTGCAGACTGGGCAGCATTGAAGAGGGCATCTCTGAGGGCATCATGCCTATGTATCCGGTCACCATTCCCACCGCATCCTACCTGATGATCACCAAAAGCATCTGCATCAATGGAGGAGCGGTCACAAATCTGGCAGGTAGCATCACCAGAAAACATCCTGAGGCCCAGCCAGTAGTTGAGGCAAAGACGAAACTCCAGGTCATGAAGGTGGAGACCTAGGGCTGGGGAAGGGACGACATTTAGCCAGTCCCCTGCATGTGGAAGTGAGGAGGAGAGAGCGAGGGCACGTGATCTGTTGTCTGGAGCCGAATCTAGGAGCAAGTTATAAGATATTTCATCTATTCTCCTGGAAAGGGGACGCTGTCGGAGGGGGATGTCGATGTCCTCCAAAGAGCGCCACTGAGGCATCTTAGCCGCAGTTGCTAAGGCAGCCACAGCTCCAGGCAGATGGACGGAAAAAGCTGGTTGGTAACCCAAGATCCTGGCAACCAGGTGGCGAGACGTGTCAAGAGAGCTGAGGTAGGCAGCTGGTGCATGGAGACTCGCCAGCCGGAGGTTGAGACCGCCTAAGCAGCTTGGAAGAGATGCCTTTTGCCAGGACCAGTCAGATAGAGACCCTCCTGCAATGTCTGATAGCGTGTCCCTCATTAGAAGATCGAAAGCCTTGGTGGCCTCAAGAGTGAAAGCAGGAGGACAGCATCTCAGGGGGAAAATAAACTTAGGGAGAGCCAGGCAAGAACGAAGGAGGGTTATTTCAAACTGTGAGTCTTCCAAGTCTTGCAAACGGGCCACAGAAGCCCGTATTTTTTCCACTCTCTTAAGCATAGCGGATTCACAGAAAGTCGCAGAACCAATGGGGCATCCAAGCAGGCAAAAGCCGCTCCTTGAAACCGGAATTTCCTGTGGTAGTTGGTTAAGGGATGAGTCACCATTTTCTGGGATGAAAAGTAGGGACTTTGAACGATTGAGATTGAGACCTCGGGGAGGGCCATCTTCCTCTACAATCTTCAAGGCCAAGGCCAGATCCTCAGGAGAACCACACAAAGTCCCATCATCCAGGTACCAGGCATTGATGAGCAGGCCAGGTACCTCCCTCTTGATTCTTTCAACAATCGGGTGAAGAGTGAGAGAGAAGCACAGAGGGCCCAGTGGATCGCCTTGCTGAACACCACAACAACTGAGCATAGTGTGCTCGCCGAAGTGGAGCAAAGGTTGTGAGCCATAACTACTCTCCACCCAATTGGACAGGTCAGGGATGTGTTTTCTAACCTCCTGAAACATGCATTCACGATCTATGCTATTAAAAGCATTAGCGAAATCAAGGAGCAGAGTCCAACGTGAGTCAGGACTGAGATCTGGGTTCTCCAACATGCTGGAAACTGAGTGAACAATTGCCTCGCACCCCACCTTGACCCCCACTCCAACCTGCAAGGGTGTGAGGACACTGAAGGCCTCAGACTGAACCGAGCGGGAGAGGCACTTGGAGGTGAGTCGACGAAGGACCTCACCCACCGCAATAGGACGGTGTCCTCCCCCTTTCTTCTGGCAAGCGAGCAGGGTAGCGCCGCAGAGATGAGTGGCAACCTCAGGAGGGGCACGACCAGTGCAGAGGAGGTTGACAGTAGCGGTGATAACTTTCAGGACACGATTGCCAAGGTCGGGAGATGGACAGAATGCTGCCTCCCTAAAATGGTTAGCACGGAACAAAGAGGGACCCGGGGAGGAGTCACTGGGGAAAGATCGCAGCGCCTTAGCAACCAAAGACTCAGACACTCTGATAGACGATGGAACTGGTGATGGAGGAATGAGGCTGGGTGGAGACTGAGGGTGTTTCGATAGTAACTCGTCCAGGATTTCACGTGAAGCTGGAGCTAGGCCATCCGAAGTCAGCGCCTGGATACCTTTCCTGTACTGGCCATCCTGGGTTGCCCGACTGGCACGTCTTGCATTGGAGGCACGTAGAGTATCCGAATGTGGGGGCTTCTTACACTTCCTCTTGCCCGTGGATATCTTATCCTCGGCAGCTAGCATATCAGCCCAAAGGCCAGCAATATCACCTGATTTCCATTTCCTAATACGAAGTTTCACAACCTTCACCAATTCACGCCATGGTAGTCTGGCCCCATTCACAGGGTTGAACAGGACACAACGAGGCAAAATAAAATACTTGACCCAGCTGTCCACGTTGGAGGGATCTTCACTGATAGAAGTGAAAACATCGCAAACCAAACTTGCCCAAGAGTCTCGGGCACCCTTGGGAATATGATGAAGAGTAGTAGAGCGAGCTGCAAAGATAGAGTTCCATTCAGGGACTTGGGACTGTTCTGAAGGGAGGGACAGAGTGGGTGTGGAGGCAGGTGGGAGGGGAGGGATGGGCACAGAGGCAAAGGATGGAGGTAGAGCAAAATCAGGGGCAGACATAGAAACATGGGAGGGAGTAGTGATGGACCCTAGAGGAACAGCAGGGGTAGCATCTATGGCAACGCTTGATTGGACCTGAGACTGTGGCTGGATGTTGGGACAGGTCAAAGGTGCTGTCCATTTAGAGTTGGTGGACGGATGGTTAGCGATATTCGAGCAGTGACCGAGTCGACTGGGGAGGCAATTATGACAATCATTTCCAGCCTTAACACAAGCACAATTCCTGCAGCGCCCGGTTTTGTTACACTTGCAACACGCCATCGCAAAATCCACAGCTCCAGAGATTGAAACAAAATACTTACCGAAAACTGAAGGGAAATTCCCGCGTGCCCGTAATTCATTCCGTGCACGCGGTAGCTTCGCGTGGCTTCTTTATTTTTTTAACTTTTTCTAACTGCTCGCTTGAATGGAAGGAAGCGCTTCTTGGCCTTAAAACTTTGCACAAAGATAGAGCAATGACCCAAGATGCCTCTGAGGTAATTTATTGAGATATCATGAATCATAACCTTGGTAGCTATTTCAGGTCATAGTGCAAATTCAGTTTTTGGGCGAAGTGGGCCCTTTTCTCAGATCGTATCACGTGTGCTGTGTTCTCTCACCGGAAGACAGCTCTAGTTAATGGGGACCCAAGGTGAGGCTCGTCTGAGCTTAGTTCCAATTAAGACGATGCTATAGCAGACATGCTCTTTACTACCATGATAACCGCTAGGTCTTTGTTAAGGCCCAGAAAGTGAAAACAAGTTCAAGAAGTCTGAAGATGCAACGATGTTTATTATTGCGGGTATATGTTACGCTCATTCTCAGCGCGATCTTGGGATTGCGCATGCACACTTTGTATTCGTGCAGTAGAAAGAGATGGAGGCTCATGAAAAGGAGTTTAGCCAATTTCTGAAGGCTTAATGGAATCAACAATGGAACAATAAATTAAAGGGGGAAGCTATTATATTTTAGGCTTACAAGCTCTACCTAATATTTGTGGGTAAATAGCTTGACCCTCATCACCAGTATGACTAGGTACATTATAACTCTACAAGTGCTCAATCCCAGGATAGAGCAACTCTGCAAATGCTCATTCCCAGGATAGAGCAACTCTGCAAGTGCTCTATCCTGGGATAGAGCAACTCTGCAAGTACTCGATCCTGGGATAGAGCAACTCTGCATTGCTCGATCCTGGGATAGAGCAAATCTTAGGTTTGCGCCCGCTCAATCCTGGGAATGTGCGCGCAATCCCAGAATCGCGCAAGCAAACCTGGAGCTCAATCCTGGGATCGCGCAAATTCGAGGTTTGCGCGTAACATGTTCATGAAAGAAACTTGCATAGATAGCTTACTCAGTGTAATTTTTTAGCTTTAACTCCAGGTATATCCAAATACTGGTATAGCAAAGCCATTCTTCCTGGTGAAATGGAACTAGCTAAAAGGGAAGCATTGAACCCGATTAAACTGCAACCTCTCCTGGTCAGAACATATTTCCAAAATATGCAGAAACGCTTATTTTGCTCTTAACCTGATAAGGAGAACCTTCCAATCCTCATCTTCTACAGTTGTAAAAAAATCCCTATACATCTCATTGATAAGGTCTAAAATAACCTATTGTTCTCAGCTTTGGAGACCTCGCCTTTTAAAGGACATCTCTCTGCTGGAAAAGGTCCAACGTCGAACTACAAAATACATTTTGAATGATCACACATCAGACTACAAATCCAGACTCATTACCCTAAACTTACTACCACTGATGTACTGGTTCGAACTGCAAGACATCCTCTTCCTTGTAAAATCGTTAAAGGATCGTTCGAGCAACTTTGACATACAAAAATACATATCATTCTCTACCAACCCTACTCGGTCATCTTCACTTCACAAATTAAACTTACAAATTCACTCGCTCCTCCAACAGTAGACATTTCTACTTCAACCGCATTGTACTACTATGGAATGCACTGCCTCCTATTGACATTTCACAATCACTATTATCTATCAAGAAACAACTGGTACCGTACTTATGGCATTATTTCCTAAATCACTTTGACCCAGCCGACACATGCACTTTTCACTATCTTTGTCCTTGCGCACCATGCCATATGATCAATATTAATAGGACCCCTGATTAACTCTGATTAACTCTGTATTGTTCCTTTTACTTTTTCTTTTCTTCATTTTCAGGCTTCACCAGTTCTTGGTTCATTGACCTTCAGCAATCATTATTTCCAATATCACTCACACACATTTCACACCTGTCAACATGGCTGTAAAGTTCTTAATAATAATAATAATAATAATAATAACGCCGTAAGCGCCATATGGCGCGAGACCTTACATCCTTCGCCACACAAAAATATATAAAATGAACCGTTACGAGCTAACAGCCCCGGTTGGGTTCTGCACATGCCTAGTAGACTAGAGAACGTCACAAAAATGATTATTTCCGGTTGATGCATCGTGCAACAAAAATCCTGCGGTTGAACGCCATTTTTGTTGGTCGAGCTTTTTTTTTTTAACTGCTCAAAGATGCTCTCCTGTGAGGACGTTATTTCTCAACTTTTAGCCGACGATTCTGGCGATTCTGGGTCAGATTCATTTGGGGAAGAAGGTGAAGACATCTATGCATACCGAGGAAACACTCTGGATCCAGTTGCTCTAAGAGAAGAGGCGTGCTTGGATGGACTTCTCGATTGTAAGTTTCTTCTAACCTTAGCGCTTCATAGCCTTTGTTTACCATAGTCAACTGAGAGTGTACTATTGCCAAATACTAGCTTATTCTGTTGGTATTCCAAATTCAGACAGGATAGTTATAGAAAAAAAGTTATAGCTAAGAGTGTAGGTTGGAGTTGTTGATTTTCATTTGAATTTGAATTTACAAATGTTGACCACAAACTTGATATATATATCTTGTTTTTCCCACCCTCCCCACTACTTTTCCTACAGCATCAGATGATGAGAGTGGAGATGAGGCATCTATGACTCCTTTTGTTACATTGGAGGATGAGGAAGCCTTGCCTGAAGTCTCTACAGGGCGTAGGAACACGACTGGTGCAGGAGTTGTGCGAGGGAGAGGCGGGCGAGGGAGTACTGGCCGAGGGAGAGGCGGGCGAGGGAGTACTGGCCAAGGGAGTACTGGCCAAGGGGGAAGCAGCTCAAGTGGTAGTGGAGTCGTAAGTGTTGCTAGTGGTCCTCCAAAAGGTACTGGTAGTAGGCGGGCCAGAGGTTATAGGCGTGTGCGAGCATCTGGCACTGGTTCTGTCCGAGCATCTGGCACTGGTTCTGCCCAAGCATCTGGCACTGGTTCTAGGCTAACTGAGGTCACAGGTAAGTGGGAAATAAAGGAGCCAACTCCTTTGAAATTGGACTATACGGCAACAGCTGGTCCAACTTCTTCATTGCTTGGTGCATCAAGTACATTTTTAGATGCATTTTACCTTTTTTTTACTCTTGAAGTGTGGGAACTCCTAGTAGCAGAGACGAACAGTTACGTTTCTAGGATGGCTAGTCTCTCCAGGCCATGGGTAGATACTAATATAGAGGAAATGAAAGCTTTTGTAGGAATGTTGATAATAATGGGAGTTTCCACACTTCCATACTTAGAATTGTACTGGTCCACTAATCACTCGGATTTGTCTGGATCTTTGGTTCGTAAAGTAATGCCTAGGACTCGGTTTTTGGAGCTAATGCGTTATGTACATGTAAATTCTATTGATGGTTTGTTGGTTACAAAGGGTAACCTGAATTATGATCGGCTTTATAAGGTAAGGAAGTTATTAGATTTGATTACTCCTAAGTTTGAGAGTGAATATACTTTGCATCAAGAGCTTAGTATTGATGAAGCTATGATTCCCTTTCAAGGTAGGCTTGGCTTCAAACAGTATATGAAGGACAAACCAATAAAATGGGGGATAAAAGTGTTTGTCCTTTGTGATGCTAGGAATGGGTACATTTATCGGTTGCAGATTTATACAGGTAAGAACGTGGAAGTAGCTGATAAAACTGGTTTGTGTAGTAGAGTTGTTTTAGATTTGTTAGAAGGATTAGAACATAAGAACTTCCATGTGTACATGGACAATTATTATACTAGTCCTAATTTATTTCAAACGCTTACAAGTAAAGGCTTTGGTGCATGTGGTACAGCTAGGTATACTAGGAGGAACTTTCCTCCAGATTTAGTAACAAAAGCTTCGATTAGAAATAGAGGTTATTATGATTATAGGTCTAATGGTGCACTCCTGGCTTTAGTTTGGGTAGATAAACGGTCAATCTACATGATAACTAATATACATCCCGCGGAAAATAATTTAGTACCTCCTACTGTAAAAAGGTGCAAAATTGATGGTTCTAGAGAGGATCTGCCATGTCCCCCATGTTTGCCTGATTATCAGTCATTCATGAGAGGTGTGGACAGAGCAGATCAGAGAATAGGCTACTATAATTTGGGTAGAAAGTCTAGGAGATGGTGGAAAAGGTTTTTTTCGTATTTGATAGAAGCTTGTTTATTGAATTCATTTATTTTGTTTTCTTCTGTCCGAGCTCCAATATCAGTAAGGAAGGGTAATTATCTAGAAGCTAGGATTGTTCTAGCTAAATCTTTGATTGGTTCTTTCTCTTCTCGGCAGCGTGCAGGTCAACGTTGTAGTCAGGCAAATAGTCCGCTAGATCGCCTCAATTTAAAACTAGGTCATTTCCCACAGTGCTGTGCAAAGAAGCGCTGTGTAGTTTGCATTTGTAAAGGTTACAGGCATGAGGCAAGGTCCCAGTGTTGTTTTTGTAAGGTTCCTTTGTGTGGTGGATCAACAGGCCGTGACTGTTTTCGTAAATACCATACCTTGGTGGACTATCAGTAATGTTTATGCACCCCCTGCTCCTTTCTGTGCTTCTCTCTTGTTCCCTGCTCCTTCGTCTACTTCTCTCTTGTTCCCTGCCCCTTCGTCTACTTCTCTCGTTCCCTGTCCCTTCGTCTACTTCTCTCGTTCCCTGTCCCTTCGTCTACTTCTCTCGTCTCCAGTATTCAAGTGTTATTCTTATCCTGGTATCTCATGTTTGTGTAGAATAAAAACATGGTGAAATATCATGCCGGAGACCAAGCAAGCTATACCCAAGACTGAGCAAGTTCTACTCTACCCGTGACAGCAAGACCGGAGCTCTACCCAAGACACTCCCTTACATAATTGTGTTTTATATTATGGTTTTATTCTAGTATGTGTTAGCATTTTCACTCTCTTATAATTTGTTTTTTGTATTATTATTTGTTAGCATTTTGATGGGGAAAACAACCCACTGGCTTTGCATATGGTAGAGGGTTTGTAAATAGATGCTCCATCTTGTGTTGGCATTATAATGTGTGTATAATAGTGTGAAAATATGAAAATATTCACCCCCAAGAAGATGACAAGGTTTTATAATGCTGGTTAGTTCTGCCCAGTTGGTAAGGAAGGCTCGATTTTTTTACAGGAAGTAGAGCTATCATGTGGCTTAATATGACCCAAGTTTCATGGGTGGAGTCCCTGCAGAACGGAAGATATAAAAATAATAAGTAAAATACCTCGTTAATTCATGAATAATTTGCCCGCGGGTACTAGGAATACGGCGTGTAATCGGTTAAAAGGCCCAGAAAGTGAAAACAAGTTCAAAGAAGTCTGAAGATGCAACGATGTTTATTATTGCGGGTATATGTTACGCTCATTCTCAGCGCGATCTTGGGATTGCGCATGCACACTTTGTATGCGTGCAGTAGAAAGAGATGGAGGCTCATGAAAAGGAGTTTAGCCAATTTCTGAAGGCTTAATGGAATCAACAATGGAACAATAAATTAAAGGGGGAAGCTATTATATTTTAGGGTTACAAGCTCTACCTAATATTTGTGGGTAAATAGCTTGACCCTCATCACCAGTATGACTAGGTACATTATAACTCTACAAGTGCTCAATCCCAGGATAGAGCAACTCTGCAAATGCTCATTCCCAGGATAGAGCAACTCTGCAAGTGCTCTATCCCTGGATAGGGCAACTCTGCAAGCTCAATCACAGGGTAGAGCAACTCTGCAAGTGCTCTATCCTGGGATAGAGCAACTCTGCAAGTACTCGATCCTGGGATAGAGCAACTCTGCATTGCTCGATCCTGGGATAGAGCAAATCTTAGGTTTGCGCCCGCTCAATCCTGGGAATGTGCGCGCAATCCCAGAATCGCGCAAGCAAACCTGGAGCTCAATCCTGGGATCGCGCAAATTCGAGGTTTGCGCGTAACATGTTCATGAAAGAAACTTGCATAGATAGCTTACTCAGTGTAATTTTTTAGCTTTAACTCCAGGTATATCCAAATACTGGTATAGCAAAGCCATTCTTCCTGGTGAAATGGAACTAGCTAAAAGGGAAGCATTGAACCACATATCAGTATTTTAGGCACATATTCAAAGTAAGACATATTTGATGAACAAAAATTCACTTGGTCAATACTCAGAACTTGAAAAATATATAAAACCTACCTAGCCCTAGACCCATTGCTCTGGTGGTTCAGTCTGAATGACTGTGCGTTTGGCGGGAAAGCCATGGCTTCAGTTCACATTCAATTATTAAGGTATGTACAAACTACACTAAGACATGGAACAATTCATTTGTACATTCTTTTTTTACACCTCACAAATTGAAATAGCAGCCAAAGTCATACTAAATAAAAGCATTTCTAGGATAGCATTTCTAGGATATTCCATTTTAACTCTAACTCTAGATTCATCCATCACTGGTTCAGCAAAGTCATTCTTGTATCCATCATTGGTACAGCAAAGTCATTCTTCCTGGCGAGATGGAACTAGCTCCTGTGAGGAGAAGAGGAAGGCTTTAAAAGAAGCTGACAACTTACCCACAAATCCTATGGAAATCAATGTTAAAGGCAATCTAACGAAGAGTAATTCAGAGTATATACTAAAGGGAAGACCATGAAGCTGACAAGATATTGATAAGGTCATACAGTACACTCTTCACACTATTTAGTTTGCTTCAGCATGCTCTCCATTATTAGCTCCTACATTATCTCCGTAGTCTATAGGTGCCAACTATGTAGTTGGTTCTATCTGTCCATAGAGAGCAGCAGTGTGTAGATTTACCTTACCAAGATTGTTTCTGCATCATTGTGACAAAAAGTATGTATTTCAACTAAGCCTCCATGTCATAGTTCTCTGTTTCCACCTTCACATGTATTAGTCCTTATGCTTTCCTGACTGCTCTATCTCCTTTCCTGCTGCCACCTTCCTAGGTTCCCCAGCAAGCTGACCTGTTCTCCAACCTCGTCATTCCTCCTTCGCCATGCCTTCTCCATTCCTCCTACTCCATTTCAATTTCTCTGCATTGTCCATCTTCTTTTAGATCCCAATCAGCTCATCATGTTGGCCATCTTAAGGGTGGGGAAAATATCTGACCACATCTGGCATGTGGTTATAAGGTATCACATATTTTGCATATTCATTCTATGGTCCCGATTTATGTACCAAATTGTAATCTTTCCAATATGCTTTGTAAAATTGTCATAAACATGTTTTTCTCTGGGTTGGAATGTGAAGTGAAATCAACCTCACATGTTCTTGTTTCAATTGCTATTTTCCAACATCAAGACAAGTGGCTATAACAACTGTGATTGCTAGAGTAATGCAAACACTAGAGAATAATTAAAAATAAGTTGATATGAAGGGGTGAACAAATACACAAACACTAACAAAATTTTGTGGTTACGACTCCATAGATTCTGCACACTTATGAACATGATGTATAGCTCAATTGATAGATCTATCTGTGTGCTCTCTTTTGACATTAAAAAAGTCGATAACTACGCTAAAGTTACATACAGCCAAAGTGGATGATAGCTTAAAATCTGAGTGCCTGAACTGGCTGCAGTTGTGGTTCCCGATTGGAAAGTGCGTATGTGTGTTTTCTTTAGGCACTAAAATGTAATGAAGTAGTCAAGCGGGTGAAGAAAATTGATGAGGGCTTCTTCTTGCGACAGATATATATATATCAATTTCAACTGGCTAGCCCTTTCCAATCAGGTCCTGCAACTGCGGGGCCAGTTGAGGCATTATATGCATCAAAGCAAGCACAATTTACAAAGACAAATATGGTCATTGCTCTTTTTCCATTATTTGCTGAAAAAGCTCTCTATGGATGCCATCAAGTCAACTACAGGTTACCGGAAGGCCAGCCAGGTATGGATCAGCCTCTGTTTGCCATTGCCAAATGGATCCAGTAGAACTATCCAGAGTGCAACGAAGACAAAATGGTGATAAAATTGCAGATGACTGGCTTTCAGGCAGTGGTTGGACACATTGCAATTACAGAGGCAAAAATAAAAACTCCACTGAAGGAACAGCAGATTCTCTTACTAAGGCCAGTCCCTGACAAAGACAAGACATGATCATCAAGTAACTGCAGCAGCTCTCTACACACTAGAGCAGAGGCCTATGAGAAATACAATGCAACACTTGACTAGCATGTTACCACTACCATTCAAAGATTGGTGCACAAAGGTTCAGTACACAATATATACTGTAGGCTGAGTTTTAATAGTGTACACTGTATTGTAAGTTTAAGCCTGCCCATAGAAATTTACTTGCACACACCACAAAATTTGTATACACACAATGGATTGGTATTGTACTTAGTATACTAACATATGTGCTTGGAACTACTGGATTTGCAGGTTGCATTGAAAATGTCTTAATTTAATTTTTTAATATTCTTTTATTGCTTCTCAGAGTCATGTTTTGCAGGATGAGATCGAGTTACCATCATGAGTATGAATATATATACGTGTGCGATGATTAGCTTAGCAGGTTAATGTATGACTGCACTGAAGCAAGCCCTCTAAGGGAAGCTGGCTTTGTATTATCAGGCAAGACCATATCCTCAATTATAATCATTTATATATCGATATATCAGCCGATGTTCACCAGAATAAATTATGAACAGTTCATGGGCTTACGTAAGCAAGGAAATAAGTGATGTCTTAACGACAACATCGAACAACAACAAATGACAATTAAAAACAACAAATGAAAAAAGCGACAAACAAAAAAGAAACAAAAAAGAGTTGTGGATTTGAAGACCGATGGAAAATAACTGGCTGCAGAGGAGTTCAGGATGCTCGGTAAATAGCCGCAGGGCAAGGATGCTGGTGTTTCATTATGACATTCCTCGACGTAGAGGTGGCTTTGATGGTTAGAAACCATATCAAACAACCACAACAGACTTGGGAAGGTAAACACAATTCCTTGCATGTACACATCATTTGCATCGAGTATAAGAGAAGGGCTATATATTTGGCACATGTCTGCATATTATACTCAATACAGGAGAACATAAAATAGATGGAAGTGTGTGTGTATATACTATATCTAAAACAAAATGTCTGTTCATTATTGCATGATCTTCTCTTCAGTACTCACATAATTTTGTCGACCAGCAAGCACTGCACGATAATCTCGAGTATATATATATATACCTATTGAAGTTCTTGTCCACTTCTGCAATGTCATCCCTCGCTATTTTTTTGATTTTAATTTTGTATATAATAATTCTGCAATAATGCATGGAGCCACAGCAATTTATAGGAAGACTCTAAATTATTATGTTTGGGTGACACAAAGTCACCAGATAACACAAAATGAACCATCACACCAAATTTTAGTGCCAGGTGATTGCACAAACACAGTGTGCAGTCAGTGCATATGTCCATTATCTCAAAATCGTGCTATTCACATGACATTGTTATTATGTCTGCCACATAGATATAGGTAGAGGAGTCTATGGCTTGGATGCACATACCCTTCCTCTACACTCTGCAATTCCATCAGCCAGCAGGCATACCCTATGAGCTCACTCTTAGTGTGCTTCCCACCCACAGGGGAACTGCTTCCCACCCACGGGGGAGCTTCTACCAAGTAAGTATTCATCCTAAAAAAATCTTCCTTGCTCAATCACATGCACTTCTGTTTTGCAACCAGCCAGCCCATTGTGTTGTAGACCTCCAGTTGTGTGCAGCTATACATAAGTTGGGCAACCATATATACGTATAAACAAATAGTTAAGAATAGAGGCTCACTAGAACTAATAATTATGACTCGCATGCATACACAGACATGAATTTTCTCGCACATGCTAGTAGCACAGTTTTTCATAGTTGCAGAAGGAATGCGTATAGTGACCGTCAAGTTTTGTTCCCCAAAATGGAAGTGGGGTGAAAAGGTATATAAGCCTTGTTTGACAAGAAGCATAAAATGTGGCATGGTGTTACGAAACATTTTAGGAAATGGTTTTGACTTTGGAAGTACAATTGTTTGTGGCAACCCTTTACGACTGTTCAGTTTTATGACTATTTAGGGAGGTCGAGTTTTTTTCATTAGGCACTGAAACGTAGTGGTCAAGCCTCGGCTTGAATTTTGAAGGAAATTCATTTTTAACCGCGCGCTGGACCACGTATATACTCAAGTTTTAGTATATACCTATAAGACGTTGTATGCAGTAGGTACCCTCTAACCCAGCAGTACTAATTTCAGCTGTCTGGTGACAATCTGGATGTTGCAAAATCGGTTTTTAGGTACCCTCTAGTAACTTTGGTATAGTTATACCTATGAAAAATGCTTGAGCATCAAAAGAGAGAATACACAGAGAGACCTATCTTTTGAGCTATATATCAAAGTCCATACCATCAAGTGGCAGAAGCTATGGAGCTATAAAGTACGTTTTAAGTGGTGTCATCTCCCCTTGAGTTCAGCCTTGAGACACTTACACCACCCACCATACTTGGCAGAGAGCAGTGCACTCAATTGAGTGCAGCTTTGAGACACTTGCAATATCCAACACACTGGCAGAGAGCAGTGCACTTGAGTGCACCCTTGAGCCACTTGCAGTGTCCAACACACTGGCAGAGAGCAGTGCACTTAAGCAGCCTTGAGACACTTGCAGTGTCCAACACACTGGCAGAGAGCAGTGCACTCAAGTGCAGCCTTGAGACACTTGCAGTGTCCAACACTCTGGCAGAGAGCAGTGCACTTGAGCAGCCTTGAGACACTTGCAATGTCCAACACACTGGCAGAGAGCAGTGCACTTGAGCAGCCTTGAGACACTTGCAATGTCCAACACACTGGCAGAGAGCAGTGCACTTGAGCAGCCTTGAGACACTTGCAATGTCCAACACACTGGCAGAGAGCAGTGCACTTGAGCAGCATTGAGACACTTGCAATGTCCAACACACTGGCAGAGAGCAGTGCACTTGAGCAGCCTTGAGACACTTGCAATGTCCAACACTCTGGCAGAGAGCAGTGCACTTGAGCAGCCTTGAGACACTTGCAATGTCCAACACACTGGCAGAGAGCAGTGCACTTGAGTGCAGCCTTGAGACACTTGCAATGTCCAACACACTGGCAGAGAGCAGTGCACTTGAGTGCAGCCTTGAGACACTTGCAGTACTCTCCACAACCTTACAGAGTTCTCGACATGCACAGTGGTGGCATTGGACAGAGTTATCTAGCTTGGTTCCCAGTTTGCATGTGTGACCTCTCTGCAATCCCGTTCCTTTGGAAATGGGAGACCTGAAGCACAAACTACTACCTGTGCTGGACGCTGGTACACTGACCCTATGTGCTGCAGAAGGATTGTCCTTTAATTAATCCAAGTTCTCTCCCCAGTTTGGGTAACAATATTTTCTGTTAGCATTGACATTGTCTAGATTGCTAATGCAGTTATACACTAGACAAAGTGTCCCAGTATTTCAAGCCAGGTGCAGACAGCTAGTATGACTTCATCAGGCTTCCTTCTAGTCAGGTAACTATGCAAGTTTTCTTTTTTCTTGCACTGTGCCTGTCATACACAGTGAAGGAATCCATCAAGACCTAGAGCTTACGATATCTCATGGGCAGCCAGACAATACAAATTCTTACCTATGGCAAAAGTAACCCATAGCTCAGGAATATTAACTTCTGAGCTGATGATATATATAGCCAGAACAAGGCGCATCAGGATCCATTGTGCATATTCTTAACTAGGTGTGATATTCTCATCAGCTTCAGTCGTGTGAAGCAAGGTCTAGGTCTGCCTCCTCATGAGTGCCTGTCACCAAGGTCATCTTCATGGTGTGCACTTATCTGGCATTTGAGGGGAAACAGTTCTGTCTTCAAGTCTTATGAATCCCCCGACAATTTTCAGGAATTCTACCTAATGGCTCCACACAGCTCTGTATATCTTGTCCCCTTGTTCTTGGTTTATTTCACAGTATGTGGGACCTATATCCCAGATGAAACTAACCCTCACCCTACATGTTGCAGTTACGATTATCCCTGCAACATGTCCGCTCATACTGTTATCTGAGGCAACAAGATCTTCTAGGCAATCCATAAGGTCAGAGTCCCAAGTCTTAGTAGTTGCCTCATGCGCATGGGAGTGATGGTGGGCAGGCTATATTTTCATATTTGAAGAAACCAAAGGAGCCGGTTCTGTTGCGATGTGAGATAATGAAGGAAGACCTTTATTTACTTCGAGTAGTTTGAGGAGGGGTATATAGGATTGGATGGTCTTTGTATGACACATGCCATTCTTTCATGAATTTGTCGCACTTACCCTGACCGAGGTTCTCAAGATTCCCCATCAATGGCGGCCTGTCTGTAACAGTTCAGCTCTCCAGTTTGAGGCCACTGCTGTTGTCGCTAAATAGATTTCAGGCATCATTATGTAATCGGTCAGTGATTTGATATCCTCTTCGTATTTGGTCTGTTGATCTCCACGATTTGCCGGCTTCTGACTGGTTTCCATGTGGATTATATATATAATAGTTGTGTGAATAAATATATATAGCTATGTGTGAATATATATATATATAGCTATGTGTGAATATTATAGCTATGTGTGAATATAGCTAGGAGTGAATATGTGAATATAGCTGTGTGTGAATATATGTGAATATAGCTGTGTTTGAACATGTAAATAAATATATTATATATATATAGCTACATAACATTCAATATTAAACAGTTTTAAGACAAAGTTGATGAAATAATATGCAGAATTTAACACCCATAGCTATTGCAACAACAAGAAGTGATATATATATATATATATACATCAGTGTGTACTACTCTTCGAACAAAGAAGGAAGTCTCTTTTCCCTGCAAGGTACAAGTAAATGAATATAATTATATGAATTGACTATAATTATCGCTGTGTAGTGGGATATATTTTCAAGCACAAATCCTTACAAAAAGCTTGTTTTTGCTGTAACAGAAAGATGAATAATGGTCTTTGGCATGTACCCAGCATGTAAATAGGATAATATTGAAATGGAAACTTGCAGTTTAATATTCTGCTACATGCATATTAAAAAAAAAGCCATCAAGGCTCACTCCAGTGTTGTGCATGCATTAATTAAAAAAAAATTATTATTGTAGAAGAGAAATGCTTTTCGACGTCAGCAAATGGCCCCCCCCCCCCACCAGAGTGTGGTTACTACAGTTCCAGAGGTTGATACGAACAGAATCACCAATTGTCCATAATCATATAGCCTCACTATTGCATGCCACAAGGTAGTCCACACATGTAAGTGGCACTCACGAGATGCAAGTCTTGGAATGTGCAGCTACGAAACAAGCATTGTGAAAGGCTGTAGATATGATGACTCATGTTAAGAAATGTGTTTTTCCTTCACATTTGGAACTACCCTTAATTGTAAGAAATTTATCACATGCGATAATACCTCTCAATTGAGACTAAAATTACCATATAACTTTCCTCTTTAATGAAAGATATTTGATTACGAAGGCTTTGTTGTTGGCTATGTGTGGGAGGAGGAGGGAGGGAGGAGATATGTCTACAATGTACACTATTTACATAATATGGCATTGTGAATAAGGCCTGTCCTTGTACGTCACAAGCGAGACATGTGGGAAGAACCCTATCCTCCTTATTTTACACTAAAAATATTCATCCCATTAAAAAGTGTCCATTCAAAATCAAATAGATAGATTGAAGCATTTGCATCATCTTGGAACATCATACATAATTGTATTCTCTATTTGGAGGTATTGCAATCTCAGCACTAGTGTCTTTTATGCATAAGATTTCATTGTAATTTTAGCATGGGTGTTGCCTCGATGGAATGTCCAGTTGCTAATTTATTTTGGTAGGATCTCTTCTCTCCTTACATCAATTTCCTTGCCTCAACTATGGGCCACGAGACGTTGGAGTTGTCAACAACCACCCGACTTGCCTTCTATTGATTCCCTGGAGGCTGCAGTTGTATTCGTGCGAGCGCCAATCTTCAAGCTAACATTTCTCTGAGCAGTATCCCTGCTTCTTGCATCCTGAACATTCGTACTCTGCAGATGTGCCACAAACATATATGCCTTCATTGCCTTCCACAGCCTTCCCAGATGTGCCCGAACTGTCTCGTCGAGCATTTCTCTCTCACTTCTTGTATTTGTTCTTATGTCGAGATCATTTAACGAGCTTGATGCTTCACTGGATGCTTCACTGGATGGTGATTTACTGGAAGATTCTCGATAGCAACTCGATTTTATTGGAATAGGCACCACCTATACAAACAAAGACAGTGCAGTGGCACTCCCTGTGTTGGCTTCATCCTATAAATGGTGCATGTCAAAACCACACACAAACTACAGAGCTTGTATTTTAGCTAATATTCACACCGGCAGCTTCTCAACAGCCTAAATGTAATTTCAGCTGACATCAACTTCGAAAAGATTCCAAGCATGCCTCGAATCCTTCACTAAAGTAGGATCTCGTATTCATCTCTTTTCCCCCTTACATAACTTGCTTATAATAGCACTCCATTCATAAAAACTTTCGTATCAGAAGTTACAATGCACGTCCATGACTATTCTGTTTCTCAATTATGGAATAAAGCAGTTGGTATGGAATCATCTGCCCCTGGTCTTCAGACATGTTACTTAACATCAATTGTACTTACGACACTTCATGCTTTTAACTGTGGCACTTTATATATTTACTTATATATTTATATCCCATATACATTTATGTATATATTATATATATATATATTTATACCTCATACAGTTATCTATCTATTTACTTATATATTTATACCCCATATACAGTTATCTATATATTTATTTATATATACTCCATATACATTTATATATATATTTACTTATATATTTATAGCTCATGTACATTTATATATATATATATTTACTTATATATTTATACCTCATGTACATATATATATATATTTACTTATATATTTATACCTCATGTACATATATATATATTTACTTATATATTTATACCTCATGTACATATATATATATTTACTTATATATTTATACCCTGTGTACTTAACTCTCAATGAACTTTCAGTTGACATCATAAATTTATAATGACCTCAATAATAAACTTGAATTTTTATTCTCTCGACTTTTCGATCGACTTTTCGACTATATGCTATAGCCTTCAACAGGAGTATCTAGTCGAGACATCAAGAGAATAAAAATTCAAGTTGATTATTGAGAAGGTCATTGTAATTACATTTACTATATATATATACTTATATATGTCTGTCCATCTGCCTGTTTTACATGCATGGAAATCACTATCATATCTTATTGCTTCATCAGGTTGTAAAGTTCAGAATACTACTACTAATAATAACATGGTGAGTAGTTTCATCATTAATAATCATGCCAATGCATGCTATATTATAAGCACAAGAAATGGCCCGCACGCTCAGTTCTGCCATTTGAATTTTCACTTATGTGGATTTGTTGCCAAGTCAAAAGTGGCTGTAGCTGATCCTCTACCAAAACATCTGCTAGGTACTCTTCTGCGCAACAGTTACCAAATCCTTGAAGGTGGCTGTAGCTGACCCTACATGGGTACAGTAAACACTCGGCACGACTGGCAGGTGCTGATGTGTGTCATGTCCAACGAATCTCAGAGTTTGACTTTGTAGAACTCTGACTTGTAATCTTCCACCGCTCGATTATAATATACACAAACAACAAAACAAACAAACAAACCAAAAAAATTGGAATAACTTGAAATATGAACTTATTGGGGGGGGGGCTGGGTTTAAACGTATAATTTGTAACTAACTATCATATATTTTTTGTTTATTGTTTTAGGTTCATTCCGGTACCAAAAAGATTATTTTTCCAAGAGCTTTCTAACGACCTACTTTATAAAGGCTAGTAAGTCATACAACTCTCTCTTAAAAATTATTACCCGGATCATCTTTTAAAATCACGGATTGCCTCTTCCAGCTTCCCATTTACATGTTCTGTAACAACATAAGTGTGTTATGCGCTGGAATTTATTTTGGAATACCACACACGGATAATTGGAGGCCAATATTGATTTTCTTTAATCTAACAGCAAAAAAATAAATGGCAAACATTACTGTGTAGATTTTCATTGGCACAAACTTCCTGTAATAATGTGCTTCTGTGGTTATTTGTTATTTTACACAACCTGTGAATGGGAAGTGGTTACAGGCACTCTGTGTGATTTTTATGATTTTGAAGGTGATCAGGATACTGTTTTTAAAGAGAGTGTATGCATCTTTGATGTACAGACTTACTAGCCTTCAAAAAGTAGACATCGGAAAGCTATTGCCATTTTTGTGCTACTGGAATGAGAAGATAAATGGAAAGAATTTTCTTACAAATTTCAGGTCCTTTACAAAAAAAAAGAGTACTGACCAGGTCTGCCCGTGGTTTTATTATAAAGTACCATATCTTTGTGCTCTGTGATACTCATTTATATACCAAATTGTAGCCCATTCAATATGTTTTCTAGTCGTATTTTTTTTGCATGCATTAAACATGTTTAATTTGTATATAACTACAAGTTGGAATGTGAAGTCAAATCACCTACCACAAACACTGTTTTGATTACTTCAGTCCACATCAAGTCTATAACAACTGCAATTGTTAGAGCCAATACTAACATTTGAGTGAAAACGTGTTTTTAAGTTGACTCGTGCTCACATGAAAGGGGAGGATAAATTATTACACTGACAAAAGCTTGTGGTTATGATTTTGGAGCTCTATGGATTCTGCACACTTCCCCCTGAACTTGATCTCTGTGTGCTCTCTTTTGATACTAAAAAAGCTGCATAGGTATAACAATGCCAAAGATACATGCAGCCAAAGTCAGAGAACCTCAAAATTTGAGCGCCTGAACTGACTGTAGTTGTGGTCCTGATTGGAAAGGGCAGTTGAAATTAGCTAGAGAAAGCTCTCCTCTATGGGATGACATATTAGGTGCTAAAAATTATGAAGTACTCGAGCGTGCACACTGAAAACCTGCAGGACAGTCACTCTCATGTGTGCCTGTCTCTCGTCCAACCGACACCGATAACTGTTACCTTTTTTGCCTTAGGTTTGCCTAGACGTGGCACGTGTGAGCTCTTGCCGCCAATTTTCTTGCATTGGTAATTTTCCGTACCCATGCATGACTATGTTTTATCACCTAATGAGTAAGGCTTACTCCTGCCACAGATATCACTGGCTACTAGCACTTTCCAACCAGGAGCCACAACTGCAAACAGTTCAGGCGCTCAGATTTTGAGGTACAGCCACTTTGGCTATAAGTAACTTTGGCACCGTTATACCTATGCAACATTTTTTAGTATCAAAAGAAAGCACTCAGTGAGACTTATCTTTTGAGCTATATATCTAGTTCACACAGTGAAGTGTGCTGAATCTTATGTAGTTCCAAAGTCTTAAGCACAAGTTTTTGTTAGTTGATAATTTAGCCCTTCACATGAACACAAGTCGACTTATAAAAGGGGTTTTCAAAAAGCACATATCTAGTCAGTGTTTGTACTGCTCTAGCGATCACAGTTGTTGACAGTTGTTGTAGCCACTCAAGGCTTGTTGCTGGACTGTAGCAATCAAAACAGTGTTTGTGGGGGTGATTTGACTTTACATTCCAACTCATACACGTATGAAAATACAACGGGATACATTTGGGCGCATAATCAGAACCATAGCATAAATTTAGATACTTAAAAAAACATGTGGTCAGACCCCCCCCCCCCCCCCCCCCCCCCACCCTAGAAAAACATTGGATTGATTAAAAGAAAGACTGTGCCCATGTTGATCACAACCAGCCACCCTTTACCATTTAAAACCATGCACACACTTGTGTTTTTAAGGATATGATTTTAAAACTGGGTGTGGTCCGCATGTGGGGCATAATCTTTACCAGTTTTTCACTTTCAAACAGCCTTTTGATTTTAGTGTTAACTTTTTAACCAAAATATTTCCGTCTTCATCAGGTGATTTAAAAAATGAGAACAATGCAATGCTTCCTCACTTGCTGGCAATGCATCTCACTTGCTGGCAATGCATTTAACTCACTGGCAAAGCATCTCACTCGCTGGCAACATGCCTCACTCGCTGGCAACGCGTCTCACTCACACAAAATACATACAGCCTATGATCCTCCCAAATACACAAGCACAGCAACATACCAGACCATTGATGATGGGTGTGGCCTCACATGGACAGCCCCGAGAGTTGAGATGCAGCAACCAGGCAGGACC
The DNA here is from genome assembly GCA_028752905.1 of Cladorhizidae sp. MBARI D1340-BT2. NCBI lineage: Eukaryota > Metazoa > Porifera > Demospongiae > Poecilosclerida > Cladorhizidae > Cladorhizidae sp. MBARI D1340-BT2. The sequence continues at coordinate 4,801,169 of JAQNBH010000008.1, read as the reverse complement.
AGCCCCACATCTCGATCAATGTGCAAATCCCCAGGAACAAGTTGGGACGTCATGCAGTGCCCCTTCCCCCCACACGAGCAACTCCCCTCATCCCATAGTCCCATCAATCACCCCCTCATCCCATAGTCCCATCAATCACCGATGTCTCCATCCACAAGACCAGTGACATCACCCTCATGCATACTCCATGACAGCAGATCCCCGAAGCCCTCCTGTATGCATGCATGTTCAAGATCGCCAATCTGTGCCCTCCAAACCCCCCCTATTACACTCTGGCATTCAAGTGGATAGCTGGTCGTGTGCTTTCTGTGTGAGATACAATCCAGTGCATATAGATATGCTGTGTTCTTATTTCTCAATCACATGATGAGGACTGAAGAGAAATCTGCGGAATATTTAATGATGTCAGCTGAAAACAATCGCACAATCCATGTGTGTAATAAATAAAATATTTTTAACAACTTTCTCAACTATCAACTTAATTATGTTTCTTGATGCTTCGTCCACAGATGCTCTAACCTCCTGAGGAAGGCTGGAGCATCGAGCAGGTGCTCTAACCTCCTGAGGAAGGCTGGAGCATCGAGCAGGTGCTCTAACCTCCTGAGGAAGGCTGGAGCATCGAGCAGGGCTCTAACCTCCCGAGGAAGGCTGGAGCATCGAGCAGGTGCTCTAACCTCCTGAGGAAGGCTGGAGCATCGAGCAGGTGCTCTAACCTCCTGAGGAAGGCTGGAGCATCGAGCAGGTGCTCTAGCCTCCTGAGGAAGGCTGGAGCATCGAGCAGGTGCTCTAACCTCCTGAGGAAGGCTGGAGCATCGAGCAGTCCTGAGGAAGGCTGGAGCATCGAACAGGTGCTCTAACCTCCTGAGGAAGGCTGGAGCATCGAGCAGGTGCTCTAACCTCCTGAGGAAGGCTGGAGCATCGAGCAGGTGCTCTAACCTCCTGAGGAAGGCTGGAGCATCGAGCAGGTGCTCTAACCTCCTGAGGAAGGCTGGAGCATCGAGCAGATGCTCTAACCTCCTGAGGAAGGCTGGAGCATCGAGCAGGTGCTCTAACCTCCTGAGGAAGGCTGGAGCATCGAGCAGATGCTCTAACCTCCTGAGGAAGGCTGGAGCATCGAGCAGGTGCTCTAACCTCCTGAGGAAGGCTGGAGCTTTGGTAGAATATCAGCTACAGCCTTCTTTGGACTTAACAGTTGCCCAGGAGTGAGAACTCCACAAACTGAACAGCAGATCCGAGTGTGCATATGGTTATGTAACATAGCACTGTGTTAGCTTGATAACAAATTAACCCATCTGATGGGATTGAAGTCAGCCATATTTCATAAAGTGGGTTTGTACCAATACAGGGTCTACTAGCATACTCCACGATCACAATGTTTATAGTAGTAGTTATTCAGTTCCATTGGATAAAATAATAATAAGACAGTAAGACTGCACCCCCCCCCACCCCACCTCATCAAAAAAGTATAATGATGGTGCGCAGATTTTTTTAATAGAAAAGGTCCGCGACACATGGGTACAGTCTGGCAGTGTTTTACAACTCTAGTTGTTACATTATAACAATGCACCAGGCATGGCAAAGCAGATAGGGTCAAGCAACTAAGTTTATCTATCAGTATACATACATATTATTATTGTTAGGGATCCCCAGCGGAATCCCGATGAATATCCCTAACAACAACAGTAAATAAGCAAGTGGACTTATAGGAGAGATAATGTGTGTATGCTTAATTAGAGTAGCCTGCCCTGCATATGCAATAACTAATGAAGTGTTAATTGTGTGGTTAGGTCTCGTGATAGTCCAGCTGGGAGTTTAATTAAGAACCCCAGCTGGGAAGTCGAGAGACAGTTGAGTTGAGTTGAGTCGAGTTGTTGTAGTCGTGGCTGTTTTGTATGTGCTTGAAATAATTCTTTAAACTTATATTGTCAACCTGAGGAGGAGTCCTCAACACTGGTGGCAGCGCAAGACTCGGACCCACATTCAACCAGAAGGATGTCGCAAACAAGAGCTCAGAAGAAAGAGCTAGAGAAGGTCAGCTACCCCAATTCAGCGGACAGTCATACAGTTAGGAAGATCACTGTTGACGATGACAGACCGGCGGGGGAAGAGTCAGAAACAACCAGCGAGGTCATGACAACCCCCAGCCAGAAAGTGACCAAATAACCCAGATGATGGAAATGTTCGCTAGCATGCACAGCAATGCAGAAGCGGCCCGCAGAGAAGAGCGAGAATATGAACGAGAAAAGGAAAGGGAGAGAAAGCGAGAAAACGAGAAAACGATGATAGAAAAGAAAGAGAGGAAGTCAGATGCCAGGCAGACGAACAAAGATGGGCCACACTGTTGGAGCAAACGATGGTAAAGTCGGACCAGCAACGAGCTCAAGATCTCGAACTAAGACGTGAAGAGCAAGAGAACAGGAAAAGAGAACGACTGGAAGATGTCAGAGTAGCAAAGGAAAGGGAAAGGAAGAGAGCGGGGAGAGATGCCCCCAGCCTGCCCCCCCTAAAAGATGTTCAGGAACTGGAAACGTTCATGAATGTTTTTCAAGAACACATGACTCGCCATGGTGTTGACAAGGAGCTCTGGATGTCCCTCCTGCTTCCCTTGCTGGATGTGGAATCCCTAAAGTTCAGAGAAGGGATGTACAGAGCACAGAGGAACGATTTTGATGTGTTTACTGAAGCATTTGCGGCCTTCCATGGCATTAACCCCAACCATTACAGGGTGATGTGGAGGGACATGGCAATGAAGGAAGCAGAGAACCATCAGCAACTCCAACAGAGGGTAACATCCACGTTTACGATGGACCAAGGCGGCTACCACCCGAGAAGCACTCGCACAACACTGCACCTTGGAAAAGCTACTACTCTCTCTGATGAAGCCAAAGGTCCAGGCATTTGTCAGGAGTAGAGAACCAACTTCAAGCATTGAAGCAGCGAGGCTGGCTGACACATTCATCCTAAGCCAACCTAAGGAAGAGGAACTAAGAAAGCCATGGCAGAGACCAGACCAGGGACGGAAACCATTTAGAGGATCCTACCGTCCTTCATACAAGCAGGACCAGGAGCCCAAAGAGGATAGCAAACCAGATGACACCAAGCCAGAAGGAAAGATGCCTAGACAGCCTGACTACAACCCGATCAAGGGTCCCAGATGCTACAACTGTCAAGAATATGGGGCAAAGTGCCCCCCAAAAATATGTATGGCAAGTTACAATAAGTTAATCTGAGGGTTTTTCGTACTGTTGCACAGGGAATGTTGCTGGCCACAGGGTGGACGTCATACCACTCGACTCTCAATGTGATCTCTCGCAGGTGCATCCTGAGCTGGTCCCAAAGGACTTCACCAATGAGGGCACGGTCCACATAAAAGGTTATCAAGGTGGAGTGACGAATTTCCCCACCACTACTGTGAACTTGAAGATATGGGACACCAAAATGAGAGTGAAGATGGCCGTCAACCCAGACCTCGAATATGGAGCTTTAGTGGGACGCGAAGTACCCCACTTCAAAGACCTAATGGAATGGGCAGTGCACGAAGCACGGGAAGGAACGACCAAACGGAGGGCAAAAAGACGTAAGTGTAGAAAGTACATTAACTACGCTGACTCTCCGCCCAGGTCAGAAGATGAAGAACCACCCGGCAACACCAGTGAGACAGCTGAGTCTTCCTTGTCGTCAGAAGATGCTCCATCAGAAGAAGAGCAACCAGAACCAACCAGTCAGACCGTGCCAGCTCCAGAGGTCCCGACAACAGATGCAAATCACTCAGTGGAGGACCTTCCTGAGCTTGAGGATGACCTTTTCGAGCAGGTCAGAATCAGAAACCGCACTACCAGAAGGCAAAAGCGAGAGGACTGCAGGAAATACGCAGCGGTCTGGAGCCAACCTGGACCACTGGATGGAGGGGCACCACAACTTTCAAAAGCCCAACAGGATGACCCCTCTCTCCAAGTCCTGAGAAAACAAGCAAAACTACAAGGCTCACAGTTATTTTGGAACAATAAACTACTGTTCAGGCGATGGACACCACCTAAACACACAGACGAGGTGGAACAGTTGGTGCTTCCCCAACAGTATCGTGAAAAGACACTACGACTGGCGCATATCTCTCCATGGGCCGGTCACTTCGGCAGGAATCGAACAACCGACTGAATCATGCGACGTTTCTTCTGGCCGGGAATAAGAGCAGAGGTAGCAGATCTCTGCTGTAGATGTCCGACATGCCAGAAGACGGCACAAGGGCACATGAGAAAAGCACCCCTGGAGCCGTTACCTGTCATAACGCAACCCTTCAAAAGAATTGCCATGGACATGGTGGGCCCACTGCCAATGACAGAGGAAGGCTACCGGTACATATTAACGATTGTAGATTACGGAACGAGGTTTCCTGAGGCGTTCCCGCTCAAAGAGACTTCCAGCAAGGATGTGGCGGAGGCGCTACTGCTGTTCTTTGCCAGAGTTGGATTTCCGGAAGAGATCCTTACCGACAGGGGGAGCAACTTCTGTAGTGGCCTGATGGAAAACTTCATGTCGATGTTCCACATCGACCACATCAAGACATCGGCATACCATCCAGAAACAGATGGGATGGTGGAAAGGTATAACCGGACATTAAAGGAGGGCCTCCGCAAATATGTGGAGAAGTTTGAAGGACAGTGGGACAAGTCAATTCCCTACCTACTCTTTGCTTATCGTGAGCTTCCACATGAGTCAACTGGTTACTCACCATTTGAGCTCGTCTATGACCGAAATCCCCGTGGACCCCTAGATGTCCTACATGAAGAATGGGAAGAGCCAGTAGCAAAGGATAAAAACGTAGTGACCTACTTAACAGAAATGTACAGGAAGTTGGAAGGGGCCTGGGAGATTGCCAAAGAAACAGAGGGTGAAAAAAAGGCAGCAATGAAGGAAAGGTATGACAAAACAACTGTGGAGAGGTCCTTTGAAGTCGATGACTTGGTCCTAGTGATGCTGCACACCTCGTCCAAAAAGTTACTGTCAAATTGGCAAGGACCGTTTCCCGTTACAGCGAAGGTGAACAAAACCACCTACCTTGTCCGGACTGATCACCTCAGAAATCCTGTCCAACAATACCATATCAATAGACTCATGAAGTGGAATTCCCCATCAGCCATTTGCCTTTTTGCAGCCAAAGAAGAGCAGGGAGTAGGCCCCGACTGGTCCAACAACACAACAGAGAAAGAAACAGTGATCGGAAAGCACCTGATGACTAGTCAGGAGCAGGAGATAAAAGCTCTCCTTGCCAAGTTCCAGGCAATATTCAGTGAACAGCCAGGGAGGACACACATGGCTGAAATAAGGATCAATACAGGAAAGGCCAGGCCAATCAGCTCTCCACCACACAGGCTGGCCCATACAAGAATACAACCGGCCAAGGATGAAGTGGCAAAGATGCTCAGAGCAGGTCTGATCAAGGAGAGCAGAAGCCCTTGGGCATCACCGATCCATCTGGTGCCCAAGAAAGATGGGACGATCCGGTTTTGTATCGATTTCAGGAAGCTTAATGCGGTGACGACTCCAGATCCGTTTCCCTTACCCAGAATGGAAGATCTCATTGATGGTCTTGCAGGAGCTCAGTATATAACGACTCTGGACCTGACAAAAGGCTATTGGCAGGTCCCAGTCGCAGAGGATTCAAAGGAGAAGACAGCGTTTATTACCCCATTCGGCAAGTACCAGTTCGAAGTCATGCCGTTTGGGCTGGTGGACGCTCCCTCCACCTTCCAAAGAATGATGGCCACAATCTTCGCAGATACATCAGAGCACACAGCAGTCTATATGGATGACGTGGTTGTCTTCAGCACTACGTGGAGCCACCACATGGCTCATGTTGAAGAAGCACTGGCCAGACTGAGCCGAACAGGACTCACGGTGAAACGGACGAAGTGCCAGTTTGCGATGGCAGAGTGCAACTACCTGGGCCATGTAGTGGGAAGAGGAAAGGTCAAGCCAGGACTGGCCAAGGTTGCGGCAGTGTTAAACTTTCACACTCCAATAAAGAAGAAAGATGTGAGGGCATTTATCGGTCTAGCTGGCTACTACCGAAGATTTGTGCCAGACTACTCAAAGATAGCAGCACCCCTCACGGATTTGACAAAGAAAGAATGTCCAGACAAGGTGGTATGGCTGCAAACCCACCAAGAGGCGTTCGACAACCTTAAGTTAAGAAGGCACTCTCATCAGACCCAGTGCTGCAAGGACCAGACTACAGCAAGGAGTTCATCCTCCACACAGATGCCTCTGATGTGGGGATTGGTGCGGTCCTGAGCCAGATGAACGACAGTGATGGAGACCGCCCCGTGGCATTCTTCTCCCGCAAGCTAAAGCCAAGGGAAAAGAACTACGCGGCGGTGGAAAAGGAGTGTTTTGCAATTGTGGATGGCATCAAACACTTCTCCATCTATCTCACGGGAGTGAGATTTACAATCATGATGGACCACAGTTGTCTACAGTTTCTGAACAAGATGAAGGACGCGGGAGGCCGATTGGCCAGATGGGCTCTACAACTGCAGCCGTACCACTTCCACGTTCGTCACCGGCCAGGGACACAGAATGGCAATGCAGATGGACTTTCCAGACAAGCATGGCCGGATATGGAAGTCCCAACTACACTGCAGGAGGGGTTGGGGGGGAGTGTTAGGGATCCCCAGCGGAATCCCGATGAACATCCCTAACAACAGTAAATAAGCAAGTGGACTTATAGGAGATAATGTGTGTATGCTTAATTAGACTGAACAGAGTGCAGGCACAAGCCTGCCCTGCATATGCAATAACTAATGAAGTGTTAATTGTGTGGTTAGGTCTCGTGATAGTCCAGCTGGGAGTTTAATTAAGAACCCCAGCTGGGAAGTCGAGAGACAGTTGAGTTGAGTTGAGTCGAGTTGTTGTAGTCGTGGCTGTTTTGTATGAGCTTGAAATAATTCTTTAAACTTATATTTAGAGGATAGCGCCGTACGCCTTTACTTCTTGGATTGAACTGAATGCAAATATCATGTGTCTCCAAAGCAATGTGTGCAACAACTGAGTATTGGGTAAAGGGTCAATCAGGTAAGGGGTCGTACGTTTACAATGTCCAAGTATACTATACAATGTCCACTACCTCCCCCCAAGTAGGCAGTATGGCCTACTGAGAGATTGTTTACTTATGTCCATATCGGTCGATTGGTTTTGGTCCTCGCCTGCTTCGTCGAATGTCCACTACCTCCCCCAAGTAGGCAGTATGGCCTACTGAGAGATTGTTTACTTATGTCCATATCGGTCGATTGATTTTGGTCCTCGCCTGCTTCGTCGCAGGGGTGGCGGCCGCATGTTGGGTAGGAGTTTGCTGGATTCCGATTGGGAGGAGGGCGAGGGTTGGCGAGGGGGTGTTCCTGGAGAGATGATGGTTCTGGGCGCCGCGGGGCGGCTGGGGGCCGGTGTTGCTGGCGAGGTCCCGGTGGGGCGGACAGGTGGTTTGGCCGGCATCTGGGCGACCGAGGCGTATGATCTGGGGATGCTTCCGGGTTGAGCGACGGGGGTGGTCTGAGCCGGCGTTGTCGGTGGTGGAGGGGCGGTTGCCGGGGTCGTCGGAGGCTCTTGCGGGGGCGTGAGGCCTGTGGTTGCGGGCGTGGATCGGGTTGGGGTTGCCTCATGTCGTAGTAGGTGGGGGTAAGCGGTCGCTCTTGTGGGATCGGGGCATCCGGAAGGGGGGAGTATGGCGGCTGGGACGTGGGTTTCGTCTGGTGCGGGGTGTATCGTCGGAGGAATCTGCGGTTTCTGGTGGTGAGTCTGCTGAGCCGTCTGTGCGAACAGAGTACTGATGGTATTGGAGGACTTCTACGACCGTGCCTGTCTTGTCCCACTTGTTGGGGTGGCGGCCAGTCTGGTTTTGGACCAGTACAGTGTCGCCGCACTTGAGGGGGGAGAGGCCCTGGGTGTGTTCGTCCCATCGGGGGGGAGAGGCCCTGGGTGTGTTCGTCCCATCGTGTTCGGCCCGTGATGGCTCGTTTGGAGAGTGCCCTCTCGCGGAGATCGAGACGGTCGGACCAGTCTGTGTGAGGCCGATAGCGGTCTGGGATGCCGGGGAGGAGGTCACGGGTGGGTCTGCCAAAGAGGCAAGGTGGCGGGAGACATCTTGTTCTCAGGATCCGGTCCATTCCTGTACTGCAATAGGGCCTTGTGGAACTTGTCGGAGAGGGCGCCGGCTGGGCCGGTGTTTCCGGCGATCAGTCGCTTCATGGTTTTCACTGCAACTTGCAACTTCGGCCCGGCAGTTTGCATGAGGGTTGTATGCCGACGATATTCTATGGTGCACTCCCCAGTTGGCCAGGAAGGCCCTGGTTGTGTGGGAGGCGAATTCTGGGCCGCCGTCCGACGTAAGTGTGTCGGGTATCCCGAAGGTTGAGAACGTGTCTCTGAGCGTCTGGGTGAGGCCTGTTGCTCCGTCTCTAGACGTGGTGACGACTGGCCAGTTGGAGAAGCGGTCCACCAGGACAAGGTAGTGACCCCTTGGTGGTGAAAAAAATCTGCGCATATGTGCTGGAATGGGTAGATGGGTTCCACTGGTGTGATGGACGGCATGGCGGGTTGAGAGGGGGCGTTGCCGTTGCATACGGCACATCTGTCTCTGGTGGCCGCAATATCTTTGGTTATCCCTGGCCAGAATATGGAGGCTTCTGCCCGTGCGGTCATCTTGCTGACACCTTGGTGAGCTGCATGGAGTGCGTCGAGGCAGGCAGGTCGTAGCTCTGTTGGGATAATGATCCTGTCCCCGCGGCAGATGACTCCGTCGACTGTGGAGAGGGCGTGGATGAAGGGGAAGTAATCCCGGGTCGTTGGTGGCATGAGGTGCCTTCTTTCTGGCGGCCCGTGTTCGATGAGTAGGGAGAGCTTCTGTAGGGACTCGTCTGCTGCAGTGGCGACCTGGAGTGTCTCCCAGTCGAGGGGTATGCCTGTGATGGCGGCGCAGAGGGCGGTTGCAAGGCCGGCGGCGTCGTCCTCGGTGGGATGAGCGATTGAGATGCCTGCCAGGAGTGTAGTTGGTATCCTGGGGCTGTGGTTGGGGCAAGCCGAGTCGGGTGCTGTGTTGTCGTCGGGGAGGTTCATCCTGGTTGGGCTGGGGATCCCGGATGGGTGGCGTGAGAGGGCGTCGCTTGTCTTATTTCTCACGCCGGGAATGTGCACCATCCGGAATCTGTACCTGAGTGTTTTCTCCTTCAGATTGCGTAACCTGGTGTTGGGGATGTCCTCCAAGGATCGATAGCCGAAGAGCTTCAAGAGGGGCTTGTGGTCGACTGCAATGACAAGGTCACTGCAGCCGAGCACGAAATGGCGAGCTTTGTCAAGCGCGTCCACCACGGCCAGTGCTTCTCCTTCGACGGGCGCGTATCTCGACTCGGCTGGGTGGGTGAACCGGGATCCGACTAGGGTAACCTTCCACCCCTCCTGGCAGCAGAAGATCTCGCGGGATGGGCACTGGCAGTGTTTCTGGAATAACCAGTACCCAATCCCGTGGAGGTTCTTATCGAAAATCTTGACCCCTTCCTGGATCCTTGTGCAGATCTCTGTCTTGGAAGCGTCGAATGCTTGCTGGAGATCTGGGCTCCATGTGAACGGGGAGGTTGGCTTGAGTAGGGAGCGGAAGGGGGACATCACGGATGCCATGGAGAAGGCATACACGACCTGGTTGACGAGGCCGAACCAGGCCCGTATGTCTGTGATGCTTGTTGGTGTCGGGAATTCGGAGATGGCACGGAGGTACTTTCGACAGGGCTTGACCTCTGTCTGGGTTATCTCGAATCCGGCAAATTCTACTTCATCTTGGGCGAAGCAGAACTTGCTCGGGTTGAGGGTGATGCCGTTTCTCGCACAGATGTCTAACCATTCCGTTGCCTGGTGGAATGCATCCTCAATGGAGTCTGACCAGAGGAGGGCATCATCGATGCATTTGGTTTTCTTCTCAACTCCGGCTACGAGGCTGTCATAGCGGGCTGTGTAGGCATCTCCAGAGGCTATGTAGCCCTGTGGTGCGGAGCGATACCGATACCGTCCCCATGGGGTGATGAAGGTGGTGAAGTGGCGTTCGGCTTCCGCGAGGGCGACGGAGTGGTAACCGTTCCAGGCATCAAAGATGGTCTTCTTGGTGTGCATTGGAACGGCTCTGGCCTGGTGGAAAGGGGACTGTGTGTGGTGCGTCTCCCGGGTTGCATGCTGGTTTAATTGTTGAAAATCAATGGTCCGCCTGAGGGACCCGTTCTTCTTGGTGCATATGACCATTCGATGGCACCAAGTGTCAGGGGTCCCCAGGGGGACCTGCTCCAGGACTCCGAGGCGGACATCCCGGTCGAGGCCGGCCTTTACTTCATCCTGCCAGTGTATGGGGATGGCAATGGGAGTGTGGTAGGGTTTGGGGGTGGCTGAGGGGTCGATGTTGAGGCTCAGTGGAGGGCCGGACATCATGGGGAGGGGTTGGTGCTCGCAGACGTTGAAAGCACTGCCCGCGTACAGGTCCCGTAGGTGCTGCTCGAGCCGACCCCGATTGGCCTCTGTGGCTGGGAATGGGAGGCTGGTGGGTCTGGGGGGCGGTTGTGCCCTGGTTGGGCTTGAGCAGGTTTTGGGGGATGTAACTATTGTATCCCGCCCGGACTGGCTCACCTTTGGGGTCTGAGTTGGGAGCACGATAGGTGGCGGAGATCTGGTCTGCAGGATTGTCCGATGGTGTTGATCCGGAGGTCTGGCCTGCGGGTCCGCTGAGATGATTTCGATTTTGTGTGGGCGTTGTTCCAGCGTCTGTCCCCTTGCCTTGCCTTTTCCCGAGGGTGACATGGGCGTGCTGAGGGGGAAATCCTTGGGGATCAGTCCCAGGTCTGCGCAGGTGGCCAGGCTGAGGTACAGCTTGTTGGCGATCTCAGAAAAGTAGATCATCTGTCTCGTTTCGGAGCCTGTGGGGTTGGCCCTGATCCTGATGATAGCTGCTCCTAGGATCGGCAGGTTGGTGCCGCTGGCCGAGTGCATAATCATTTTTACAGGTATGAGATCTGAGGCTGTGAGATGGAGCCTGGACAGGAGGCCTGGGCCAGCTAGGCAGCTTTGGCAGCCTGTGTCCGCCATGGCAGTGGTGGCGAGGTTGTGGGTCTCCGTGCGGAGGGTGTGGCCGTGGTGTCTGAAGTCCTCGGCCAGCGCTGATAGTGAGACGTCTACGTACGGTTGGGGTGGTGACTTCCTCTGGGTCCAGAGCTGGGATATTGGGTCCCAGGTCTGATGGTGGAGGGTTCCTTCAACCATCGTGTCGACTTGTTCGAATATGGCGCTCTCGTGTTCCACGGATTGCCAGCACATCTGGGCAGTATGGTTCTGTCGACCGCAGGATGAACACGTGGTGCCAAATGCAGGGCAGTGGATGCGCCTGTGGGCCGTGCGTTCCTGTTCTCCGTGGCCTTGGCGGCCACAGAAGTTGCAGATGCCACGGTTGTTGGGTGTGGCTCTGGGGGACCTGTTGAGGGGTTGGCTCTGGCCCTTGGTTGAGGTGTTCCTCGGGTTGGGGTGGCTGTATCCTCTGGTTTGAGTGTGGCCTGGGTGTGTGGATTGGTTTTGGGTGGGTGTGGCTTTTCCTGGACCTGGTCCAGGGCGTGGGGTGTGGCATTTCTGCTGACGCCTGTAGGTACTGCTGATTGCCTCTCCCCCTCCATCATCGTCGATGGCGCTCGTGGATGTGGGCATGGTCATCGACACCGCTGATCGTTTGCCAGCTGCCCGCACCTCCACGAAGCGAATCGTTTCCTCCACACCCATGTCCTGATCTGGGTGCTTCAGAAGATCTTCCTGTATCTCTGCGTCGGCCAGACCGACGCAAAGCTGATCCGCCACACGCTCCTCCCCTTGGTTCGAGATGCGGTCACAGCCAGCGCACTTCTTTGTGAACCGGCACACTTCAGCTTGGCCACGGAGCCTGGCCGCAAACGCCCTGACTGGTTCTCCCCGATCCTGGGACATCCTACTCAGGGCCACCCTGGCCACCTTGGGGTTCTCCTCCCTGACAGCCAATGCTCTGATAGCCTTGAGTAGGTCTGCCTCCGTCATCTCTTCCAGTGGGGTGGGTCCGATGGCGTTTCTGGTGACATCCCTACGCAACTTGGCGTCACAGCATTCAAGGAGCTGGACTGAGGTGTCTCGGCCTGATAGCTGCACTGCCTGCGAGTATGATTTCCATCTGATCGTAAAGTAGGACCAACCTTCAGTCGTACCCCCGGATGAGATTTCAGGCCGTTTCACGGAGGCGGGCTTGGCCTTGGTAGCCCTGCTGTGGGTCATGGCATGGGTTGACAAGACCACTGCCGCCACTGCTGGGTCAATACCCGCTGGGGTACTGTAGACACAGCCCGGGAAAGGACATCTGACAGCTTCCATCGTGGTGGTGCTCTTCAATTGGAATCGCCGTGAATTGCACTCTCTGGATGCCTTCCTTTCCTAGGCTGATGTTGTAGTTGGCTAATAGAAGCTATACATGAGTTGTTGCACACAAAGAGGATAGCGCCGTACGCCTTTACTTCTTGGATTGAACTGAATGCAAATATCATGCGTCTCCAAAGCAATGTGTGCAACAACTGAGTATTGGGTAAAGGGTCAATCAGGTAAGGGGTCGTACGTTTACAATGTCCAAGTATACTATACAATGTCCACTAATATTGTCAACCTGAGGAGGAGTCCTCAACATATATACATATATATATATATATATACACACACACCAAAACAATTTATCTAGAAACTATAAATAATTATATATATATTTGATTGACTCAAGAAATGAAACTAGAATTCACCAATGTAGACCACACATATTTACAGATATTCAGACAAATAGATACTTATACAGATAGATATATTAGCAGATAGCTAACATAGACAAATATATACTTATACTTATACAGATAGATACATAGACAGAGAGATACCTAGACAGAGACAGAGATATATATAGACAGAGAGATATATAGACAGAGAGTTACATAGACAGAGAGATACTTGGACAGAGAGATACTTGGACAGAGAGATGCATGCACAGAGACAGAGACAGAGAGATACATTTTTTAACATTTTTGGGGCCTCTGATTTACTATTGCGAAGGATTCAAGGAATCGTCGAATGTTTTGGGGTTAAAATCAGCTAAAGACACCATTTATGATATTAAGAAGCTTCCAAAGTGAGTCCTAGCTGATATATAAGAGGTAAAACCAATATAGGAAGTACAACCGTACTCCTCAATATATATTTGTCTGAATCGAGAAATTTCCATTCCTTATTAGGACCAGTACTTACTGCAAATGACACCTGGAAAGAACTTTATGGAATTTAGCACCTGCACAACGTCTGCCAGGTCATTTAGCTACTTAAATCCAGCAGGCTGAGTTCTCTTTAAAAAGGTGTGCTCTAATTATAGGCAATTGTGGCTCCACTGAACGCATGTATGGTTGATGCTCAAAGGGACCATGCAATATCCACTGACCTCTGAACCGGAAGAGTAATTAGAGTTTCCATGGTCACCAGCAGACGAGTTCTAAGATGGCATGCTTGTTGTTGTACTTTCTTGAATATGCCTTACTTTTTTGAATGTTTGCTATCCTTCAATAGTATTCACCTTCGAATAGTGTTTTCCCAAATTATGAAGTCCGAATGATATAGTGTTTGCCCTCTATAGTGTTTGCAGCAAGTCTTCCTACCATGTGTGAGCAGGTAGAGCATTCAAGGTTCAAGGGATCTCAGTGGCAACGGATGGCAGTGAAGATGGTGACATTCACAGATGGCAGTGAAGATGGAGACATTCACAGATGGCAGTGAAGATGGAGACATTTACAGATGGCAGTGAAGATGGAAATATTCACAGATGGCAGTGAAGATGGTGACATTCCCAGATGGCAGTGAAGATGGAGACATTCACAGATGGTAGAGAAGATGGAGACATTCACAGATGGCAGTGAAGATGGTCACAGATGGCAGTGAAGATGGAGACATTCACAGATGGCAGTGAAGATGATGACATTCACAGATGGCAGTGAAGATGGAGACATTCACAGATGGCAGTGAAGATGGAGACATTCACAGATGGCAGTGAAGATGGAGACATTCACAGATGGCAGTGAAGATGGAGACATTCACAGATGGCAGTGAAGATGGAGACATTCACAGATGGCAGTGAAGATGGTGGCATTCACAGATGGCAGTGAAGATGGAGACATTCACAGATGGCAGTGAAGATGGTGGCATTCACAGATGGCAGTGAAGATGGAGACATTCACAGATGGAAGTGAAGATGGAGACATTCACAGATGGCAGTGAAGATGGTGACATTCACAGATGGCAGTGAAGATGGAGACATTCACAGATGGCAGTGAAGAAGGAGACATTCACAGATGGTAGTGAAGATGGTGGCATTCACAGATGGCAGTGAAGATGGAGACATTCACAGATGGCAGTGAAGATGGAGACATTCACAGATGGCAGTGAAGATGGAGACATTCACAGATGGCAGTGAAGATGGTGGCATTCACAGATGGCAGTGAAGATGGAGACATTCACAGATGGTAGAGAAGATGGAGACATTCACAGATGGCAGAGAAGATGGTCACAGATGGCAGTGAAGATGGAGACATTCACAGATGGCAGTGAAGATGGAGACATTCACAGATGGCAGTGAAGATGGAGACATTCACAGATGGCAGTGAAGATGGAGACATTCACAGATGGCAGTGAAGATGGAGACATTCACAGATGGCAGTGAAGATGGTGGCATTCACAGATGGCAGTGAAGATGGAGACATTCACAGATGGCAGTGAAGATGGAGACATTCACAGATGGCAGTGAAGATGGAGGCATTCACAGATGGCAGTGAAGATGGAGACATTCACAGATGGCAGTGAAGATGGTGGCATTCACAGATGGCAGTGAAGATGGAGACATTCACAGATGGCAGTGAAGATGGAGACATTCACAGATGGTAGAGAAGATGGAGACATTCACAGATGGCAGTGAAGATGGTCACAGATGGCAGTGAAGATGGAGACATTCACAGATGGCAGTGAAGATGGAGACATTGACAGATAGCAGTGAAGATGATGACATTCACAGATGGCAGTGAAGATGGAGACATTCACAGATGGCAGTGAAGATGGAGACATTCACAGATGGCAGT
Organism: Cladorhizidae sp. MBARI D1340-BT2; assembly: GCA_028752905.1. Taxonomy (NCBI): domain Eukaryota; kingdom Metazoa; phylum Porifera; class Demospongiae; order Poecilosclerida; family Cladorhizidae; species Cladorhizidae sp. MBARI D1340-BT2. The sequence goes on along the minus strand of JAQNBH010000008.1, from coordinate 4,785,978 downwards.
GAAGATGGAGACATTCACAGATGGCAGTGAAGATGGAGACATTCACAGATGGCAGTGAAGATGGAGACATTCACAGATGGCAGTGAAGATGGTGGCATTCACAGATGGCAGTGAAGATGGAGACATTCACAGATGGCAGTGAAGATGGTGGCATTCACAGATGGCAGTGAAGATGGAGACATTCACAGATGGCAGTGAAGATGGAGACATTCACAGATGGCAGTGAAGATGGTGACATTCACAGATGGCAGTGAAGATGGAGACATTCACAGATGGCAGTGAAGAAGGAGACATTCACAGATGGTAGTGAAGATGGTGGCATTCACAGATGGCAGTGAAGATGGAGACATTCACAGATGGCAGTGAAGATGGAGACATTCACAGATGGCAGTGAAGATGGAGACATTCACAGATGGCAGTGAAGATGGTGGCATTCACAGATGGCAGTGAAGATGGAGACATTTACAGATGGCAGTGAAGATGGAGACATTCACAGATGGCAGTGAAGATGGAGACATTCACAGATGGCAGTGAAGATGGAGACATTCACAGATGGTAGAGAAGATGGAGACATTCACAGATGGCAGAGAAGATGGTCACAGATGGCAGTGAAGATGGTGGCATTCACAGATGGCAGTGAAGATGGAGACATTCACAGATGGCAGTGAAGATGGAGACATTCACAGATGGCAGTGAAGATGGAGGCATTCACAGATGGCAGTGAAGATGGAGACATTCACAGATGGCAGTGAAGATGGTGGCATTCACAGATGGCAGTGAAGATGGAGACATTCACAGATGGCAGTGAAGATGGAGACATTCACAGATGGTAGAGAAGATGGAGACATTCACAGATGGCAGTGAAGATGGTCACAGATGGCAGTGAAGATGGATACATTCACAGATGGCAGTGAAGATGGAGACATTCACAGATGGCAGTGAAGATGGTGGCATTCACAGATGGCAGTGAAGATGGTGACATTCACAGATGGCAGTGAAGATGGAGACATTCACAGATGGCAGTGAAGATGGAGACATTCACAGATGGCAGTGAAGATGGAGACATTCACAGATGGCAGTGAAGATGGAGACATTCACAGATGGTAGTGAAGATGGAGACATTCACAGATGGCAGTGAAGATGATGACATTCACAGATGGCAGTGAAGATGGTGGCATTCACAGATGGCAGTGAAGATGGAGACATTCACAGATGGCAGTGAAGATGGAGACATTCACAGATGGTAGAGAAGATGGAAACATTCACAGATGGCAGTGAAGATGGTCACAGATGGCAGTGAAGATGGAGACATTCACAGATGGCAGTGAAGACGGAGACATTCACAGATGGCAGTGAAGATGGAGACATTCACAGATGGCAGTGAAGATGGTGGCATTCACAGATGGCAGTGAAGATGGGAGACATTCACAGATGGCAGTGAAGATGGAGACATTCACAGATGGCAGTGAAGATGGTGGCATTCACAGATGGCAGTGAAGATGGAGACATTCACAGATGGCAGTGAAGATGGTGACATTCACAGATGGCAGTGAAGATGGAGACATTCACAGATGGCAGTGAAGATGGTGGCATTCACAGATGGCAGTGAAGATGGGAGACATTCACAGATGGCAGTGAAGATGGAGACATTCACAGATGGCAGTGAAGATGGAGACATTCACAGATAGCAGTGAAGATGGAGACATTCACAGATGGTAGTGAAGATGGAGACATTCACAGATGGCAGTGAAGATGATGACATTCACAGATGGCAGTGAAGATGGTGGTATTCACAGATGGCAGTGAAGATGGAGACATTCACAGATGGCAGTGAGGATGGAGACATTCACAGATGGTAGAGAAGATGGAGACATTCACAGATGGCAGTGAAGATGGTCACAGATGGCAGTGAAGATGGAGACATTCACAGATGGCAGTGAAGATGGAGACATTCACAGATGGCAGTGAAGATGGAGACATTCACAGATGGCAGTGAAGATGGTGGCATTCACAGATGGCAGTGAAGATGGGAGACATTCACAGATGGCAGTGAAGATGGAGACATTCACAGATGGCAGTGAAGATGGTGGCATTCACAGATGGTAGTGAAGATGGAGACATTCACAGATGGCAGTGAAGATGGTGGCATTCACAGATGGCAGTGAAGATGGAGACATTCACAGATGGCAGTGAAGATGGTGGCATTCACAGATGGCAGTGAAGATGGGAGACATTCACAGATGGCAGTGAAGATGGAGACATTCACAGATGGCAGTGAAGATGGTGGCATTCACAGATGGTAGTGAAGATGGAGACATTCACAGATGGCAGTGAAGATGGTGGCATTCACAGATGGCAGTGAAGATGGAGACATTTACAGATGGCAGTGAAGATGGAGACATTCACAGATGGCAGTGAAGATGGTGGCATTCACAGATGGCAGTGAAGATGATGACATTCACAGATGGCAGTGAAGATGGAGACATTCACAGATGGCAGTGAAGATGGAGACATTCACAGATGGCAGTGAAGATGGAGACATTCACAGATGGCAGTGAAGATGGAGACATTCACAGATGGCAGTGAAGATGGAGACATTCACAGATGGCAGTGAAGATGGTGGCATTCACAGATGGCAGTGAAGATGGAGACATTCACAGATGGCAGTGAAGATGGAGACATTCACAGATGGCAGTGAAGATGGAGACATTCACAGATGGTAGAGAAGATGGAGACATTCACAGATGGCAGTGAAGATGGTCACAGATGGCAGTGAAGATGGAGACATTCACAGATGGCAGTGAAGATGGAGACATTCACAGATGGCAGTGAAGATGGAGACATTCACAGATGGCAGTGAAGATGGAGACATTCACAGATGGCAGTGAAGATGGTGACATTCACAGATGGCAGTGAAGATGGTGGCATTAACAGATGGCAGTGAAGATGGTGGCATTCACAGATGGTAGTGAAGATGGAGACATTCACAGATGGTAGTGAAGATGGAGAAATTCACTGCTAAAGCAGAAAGCTGTTGCATGGCTAACTTCTGAGCTAGAAACAGCTCCTTCTCTGACCTCGATGACAAAGATGACCAAGAAACCAACTACTACTAGTACTAGAATTTTTTCTTCCTAATTTTGTTCAGGCACAGACTGTTTTCACTTTACCTTACCAGTGCTTGCGTCAGCTGAGCATGAGCTCAACATAGCAAGGTAAAGGAGGAGGAGCATCGGAAATAAGTGAGCGCATGTCTAGTCCAAGCCAGATGGATTGTGTATGCCCTCATGCTGAGTTCACACTCATTTAGTGTTGACTCAATTTGGACACATGAATTATTTTTTGTATCCATGGTAACCATTCAAAGTAATATGGTTTAGTGGCTGTGGTAGTGTTGGTCCAGCCACATTGATGGCTAATCAGGTCCAGCTGGGAAGTTCTGGCACTGCAGCATTAGTTATGCAGTACAGAAATTAGCCCATATAGAAGCTTGTTCTTGTTATGTCTTGCTACTCAAGGCAGCCCTTGGGTCAGCTTGAGCTTCCCTTGAAGATTTAGTAGCACTTGCATGATAATCTTTACATACTGTGACTTTTCTGCAACCAGTAGATGTGGCAAGGCATTGGAACATCTTCTGACTAAACTTGTTATGAGTGGACCTATTGTATTCTATGGGAAAGAACAGAGATAGATAAAAAGAAGATCCTGGAAGATAAATTTCAGGGTTGTTCTGGTTGCTAGGTCTGACAGTCTACTATAATTCAAGGTACACTGGAAGTGTTTTTAGAGCTAATAGCAGCCAAAGTCGTAGGGGACGATACCAAAAAATACAAGTGCTTACAAAACCTTATGGTTCTGATTTTGAAGCTCCATAGATTGTGCACACTTCACTGTATGACCTTGGTGTATAGCTCAAAAGATAGGTCTCTCTATGTGCTCTCTTTTGATACTAAGGATAAATATATCTATGCCAAAGTTATATGCAGCTAAAGTTACATGTAGCCAAAGATACATGCAGTCAAAGTTACATGCAGCCAAAGTTACATGCAGCCAAAGTTAATGCAGCCAAAGTTACATGCAGCCAAAGTTACATGCAGCCAAAGTTACATGCAGCCAAAGTTACATGCAGCCAAAGTTACATGCAGCCAAAGTTACATGCAGCCAAAGTTACATGCAGTCAAAGTTACATGCAGTCAAAGTTACATGCAGCCAAAGTTACATGCAGCCAAAGTTACATGCAGCCAAAGTTACATGCAGCCAAAGTTACATGCAGCCAAAGTTACATGCAGCCAAAGTTACATGCAGTCAATATTGGAGACCTTAAAACCAGCATGCCTGAATTCTCTGCAGTTGTGGAAGTGCTAGGCAGTTGAAGTTGGTGTGTATGGGGCAAGAGGAAGCCCTGCTCTACAAAATGAGTGTTTTCAATAGGCACTAAAGCATGACTATGTGGTCAAGCGCAGGTGATGAAAATAAGTTACTTTTATCTCCCGCGCTTGATAACTACTCGTATTTTTGCAAACACTAATTTAGTAGAGGAGGACTTCCTCTTGCCACTGGTACCAATTTCAGCTGTCTAATCAGGAGCCACAACTGCAGAGCATGCAGGTTTAGAGGTACCTTCACTTTGGCCGCATGTAACGTTGGCATAGTTACACCTATGCAACATTTAGTATCAAAAGAGAGCACACAGAGAGAGCTATCTTTTGAGCTATACATCAAGTTCATACAGTGAAGTGATGCAGAATTTATAGAGCTCCAAAATTGTTACCACAAGGTTAGTAAGCACTTATGGCATTGTCCTTCAAGCAGGGTGGCTAGAAGCTGAACAGTAAATTTTAGCTGAGATAGGAGTTTTTTTAATTTTAATCTCTGCCATTATGAAATATGTATCTAACTAATGAAGGAGTGCTAATGCTAATACAATCCATGATAGTGATAATAATGATAACAACAATTATAATAATACCTTTAACTTCTTCCTTCTGTTAATTTTAGCCAGGGCTACGAGGATGACAACTGTAGCAGCCACTATAGCTCCCACAAGCCCATAATAATCCAACCACCAGCCACTAATCCTCAAATGTCTGTGGAGCAGAAGTGGTGGCAGCCACTCTTGCAGTTGGAGGAGGCAGCACTGCAAGGAAGGACAATGTTAGTCGAACCTATGCATGCGACATTTAGTATCAGTATACTGGAGGAACACACAGGAAGTGGCATGATCACAATACATTTCATTACTTCTTGAGTGAGCAACTCCACATAGTGCTACCTCTTCCGTTAAAAGTATATGACAGTTGTCTATGGGATCAAACTACTGTTTCCTCCACCTACAGAAACATTACATGTTGACACACATGCAGTAGAGCTAGCCACTACGACTCAAGTGGAGAACATTGCATGTTCTTATTTGCAACACACATGCAGTATAGCTAGCCACTACGACTCAAGTGGGGAAAGTATATCTCGTGGTAAGTCATTGCTTTTGTAAAAAAATGCAAAAATAAAATATTTGGTGCAACTATGATCTAAAATACACAGCCATACATGTGGATAATGTGTTATGCAATCAAAATGAACTAACTTTCAATGTCACAAAGTACTCCTATCCACATCTCACGACAGTCACATGACCCATCAACATGATCACATGACCTCATTCCAGGTGAAGCACAGCGACACGTAGACGCACAATCAAGACCAAAGAAGCCAGCCAAACACGTATCATGGCACGTCGAACCAGTAAAACCAGCTTGGCACGAACACAATCCCGTGACAAAGTCACACTTTGATTGGTTGCTGCATGCACACGGTTGACCACAATCATCGCCATATGATCCCTCGGTACAGGCTATGTTTTGAGACATGAACAGAAGTATCATTTAATGAGATTATTCTTGGTATGCAGTGGGGGTCCACAGCGAGTATGTGCACGGGGATTATCTATGGTAAAATATTGTCATATCACTTTGGTTTTTAACTCCTTTGCCTATGAATAAAACGACCTGTAGTCCAGTCCAACTTCTGGCCTCACTTTTTTGTGCAACTTGAACCCTGCAGTGACCTCAGCATAACAGTTTGGTAAAGGGTCTGTCTTGAGCTTTGTCATTTTTGCAACCCCCTTTCTAAAATCCAACATCTGCCATTGGTATGCTTACAAGAATTGCAGACAGAGCCATTCCACCCTGGAGAACAAGAACATGTGCCGGTCACATGATCACAAGCTGCGTCATTCTGACTGATCAACTTAATTATGTTTCTTGATGCTTCGTCCACAGATGCTCTAACCTCCTGAGGAAGGCTGGAGCATCGAGCAGGTGCTCTAACCTCCTGAGGAAGGCTGGAGCATCGAGCAGGTGCTCTAACCTCCTGAGGAAGGCTGGAGCATCGAGCAGGGCTCTAACCTCCCGAGGAAGGCTGGAGCATCGAGCAGGTGCTCTAACCTCCTGAGGAAGGCTGGAGCATCGAGCAGGTTCTCTAACCTCCTGAGGAAGGCTGGAGCATCGAGCAGGTGCTCTAACCTCCTGAGGAAGGCTGGAGCATCGAGCAGATGCTCTAACCTCCTGAGGAAGGCTGGAGCATCGAGCAGGTGCTCTAACCTCCTTAGGAAGGCTGGAGCTTTGGTAGAATATCAGCTACAGCCTTCTTTGGACTTAACAGTTGCCCAGGAGTGAGAACTCCACAAACTGAACAGCAGATCCGAGTGTGCATATGGTTATGTAACATAGCACTGTGTTAGCTTGATAACAAATTAACCCACCTGATGGGATTGAAGTCAGCCATATTTCATAAAGTGGGTTTGTACCAATACAGGCTAGCACACTCCACGATCAAAATGTTAGTTATTCAGTTCCATTAGATAAAATAATAATAAGACAGTAAGACTGCACCCCCCACTCCACCTCATCAAAAAAGTATAATGATGGTGCACAGATTTTTTAATAGAAAAGGTCTGCGACACATGGGTACAGTCTGGCAGTGTTTTACAACTCTGGTTGTTACATTATAACAATGCACCAGGCATGGCAAAGCAGATAGGGTCAAGCAACTGAGTTTATCTATCAGTATACTTATACTTATACAGATAGATACATACAACAGAGAGATACCTAGACAGAGAGATACTTAGACAGATATATATACATAGACAGAGATACTTAGACAGAGATATATATAGACAGAGATACTTAGACAGATATATATAGAGACAGAGATACTTAGACAGAGATATATATAGACAGAGAGATACCTAGACAGAGATATACTTAGACAGAGATATATATATATATAGACAGAGAGATGCATAGATAGAGACAGAGAGATACCTAGACAGGGAGATAATTAGACAGAGACAGAGAGATATATATAGACAGAGAGACACATTGCCAGTGAGATATAAGATCTAGAAAATACAGGTTCACGGTTTTTAACATTTTTGGGGCCTCTGATTTACTATTGCAAAGGATTCAAGGCATCGTCGAATGTTTTGGGGTTAAAATCAGCTAAAGACACCATTTATGATATTAAGAAGCTTCCAAGTGAGTTTTAGCTGATATATAAGAGGTAAAACCAATATAGGAAGTACAACCATACTCCTCAATATATATTTGTCTGAATCGATAAATTTCTCCTTATTAGGACCTTATTAGGACCGTACTTACTGCAAATGACACCTGGAAATACTACCTTTATGATGGTTTGGATTTCAAATACCAGCCTTGAGTATGGTGGCCATGGGCGGTCTAATTGAGGGTGTGTACTATTTCACTCCAGACTGCAAAAGGGTGCATGGTCTAATGGAAGGCATGGTTACTGAGGGCGCTACCTGTGATATGGTTGTGGGTGTTTTTCTATCTTCTTTCTCTGTTTCTTTCCTATGTGTCATTTAAGTCCACATGGCACAGAAGCGAGTAGAGGGGAGTGGCACTCGCTGCGTCAATACATGAGAAAAAAAGGTTGGGGGGGAAATTATTCAAGACTGGCCAGTGGAACGGTGACAGTGGAATCAGTATCTGGATTGGAACTTACTCCTCCAAGGCCCATTTTGGAAGTCCCATTCTCCATACCTGTCTGTGGACAGTTCGTCATCAATGGTGATAAGTCCATTTACAGAGGTTATAAAGAACTAGCGTATGAGTGGAAAGTGGGTTTGGGTTTAGATGAAACCGGGAATGTCATTCCAGACCCAACATTACATGATTACATTCCCGTGGGATTCAAGTCGCATCTTAGGGTTGCATCCAACTCTTGGGATGCGTCCATCTCTTGGGATTCGTCCAACTCTTAGGGGTGCGTCTATCTCTTGGGATTCTTGGGATGCATCAAACTCTTTGGATGCGTCCAACTCTTGGGATGCGTCTCAAATTACCCACCCACATTCTACCCACACACACATACTTTTTCTATTCAAATATTCGATTCATATATTGTCTGTTCAAAATGTTTTGTCTTAGGAAGTTTTAGGATTATTATTGTCTTGATTCTGTGTCAAATTATATGAATATGCCCAAATATATGGTATATATATGTGTTGGTTAAATTTTGAAAAGCTTGCCAAATGCTGGATATTTGGTCCTTGGGTTTCATTCAAAAATCAGGATGTAGAGCAATCACTGGGCTTCCATATGAACGAGGTTTCCTGTGCTGACGTCCTATAAGAAGCTCGAGGGAAAAAGTAATAATTAAATCGTCAATTATTTTACCGCGGGTACTAGGAAAGTCTGCGCTTAATCGGTTAATGCCCTTCTTCTGTCATAGAGACATTTCTGACAGCATAAACCTTGATACGTCATAGACCCAGACCCATTTGCAAAACTTAAGCCACGGAGAATGCTGCTACTCAATCCTCTCAACTACCCATTAAACATTTATTTTTGCATATGATGTACTTTATATAATGTAAATACCGATGATTTGATCGGTTAGCTATATGGACATATTTCTAAGATATATTTTTTAATTGGTGCCAGCCATTCTGATCACAACTTGGTTTTCCGCATGCAGTAATACACTTAATTGAGCTATATACCCTATTCTATATATTTGGTTTTGACTACAAAGGCCTTGGAGAGAGCACCCCCCCTCTCTAAATCCTGGGTACGCCCCTGCCTCTGTCTTCTCAACTCATCTTCTCTCTGCCTGCTCCTTCAACTCTCTCTTCTTTCTCTCCGTCCCGCTGTTCGTCCTTTTTGCAGCTGTGTAGTCATGGAGGCATCTCTGCAGCTGTTGTCAGGGTAGACCGAGGTGGGACTGCCATGACAGATGCGTCCAACTCTTGGGATGTGTCCAACTCTTGGGATGCGTCCAACTCTTGGGATGTGTCCAACTCTTGGGATGCGTCCAACTCTTGGGATGCGTCCAACTCTTGGGATGCATCCAACTCTTGGGATGCATCCAACTCTTGGGATGCGTCCAACTCTTGGGATGCATCCAACTCTTGGGATGCGTCCAACTCTTGGGATGCGTCCAACTCTTGGGATGTGTCCAACTCTTGGGATGCGTCCAACTCTTGGGATGTGTCCAACTCTTGGGATGCGTCCAACTCTTGGGATGCATCCAACTCTTGGGATGCGTCCAACTCTTGGGATGCGTCCAACTCTTGGGATGCGTCCAACTCTTGGGATGTGTCCAACTCTTGGGATGCGTCCAACTCTTGGGATGCGTCCAACTCTTGGGATGCGTCCAACTCTTAGGGGTGCATCCAACTCTTGGGATGCGTCCAACTCTTGGGATGCGTCCAACTCTTAGGGGTGCATCCAACTCTTGGGGTGCGTCCAACTCTTGGGATGCGTCCAACTCTTGGGATGCGTCCAACTCTTGGGATGCGTCCAACTCTTAGGGGTGCATCCAACTCTTGGGATGCATCCAACTCTTGGGATGCGTCCAACTCTTGGGATGTGTCCAACTCTTAGGGGTGCATCCAACTCTTGGGATGCGTCCAACTCTTGGGATGCGTCCAACTCTTGGGATGCGTCCAACTCTTGGGATGCGTCCAACTCTTAGGGGTGCATCCAACTCTTGGGATGCATCCAACTCTTGGGATGCGTCCAACTCTTGGGATGTGTCCAACTCTTAGGGGTGCATCCAACTCTTGGGATGCGTCCAACTCTTGGGATGCGTCCAACTCTTAGGGGTGCATCCAACTCTTGGGATGCGTCCAACTCTTGGGATGTGTCCAACTCTTGGGATGTGTCCAACTCTTGGGATGTGTCCAACTGTTAGGGGTGCATCCAACTCTTGGGATGCATCCAACTCTTGGGATGCGTCCAACTCTTGGGATGCGTCCAACTCTTGGGATGTGTCCAACTCTTAGGGGTGCATCCAACTCTTGGGATGCGTCCATCTCTTGGGATTCGTCCAACTCTTAGGGGTGCGTCTATCTCTTGGGATTCTTGGGATGCATCAAACTCTTTGGATGCGTCCAACTCTAGGGATGCGTCTCAAATTACCCACCCACATTCTACCCACACACACATACTTTTTCTATTCAAATATTCGATTCATATATATATATTTTTTAAATTAATTTATTTATTATCATTATTATTATTATTATTTTTTTTACATATGACAGAGAACAACATGCCATACCTCAAGTTAAAAAGTTAAAAAGTTCATGCAATGACTAGGGAAATGGCTCGTCCCCAACCCTGATGGCAAAGATCCCATTACTGAGGCTGCATTCCCACGCTGCACAGCCACAGAAATCTGTTGAAGAAGATGTTGATGGGAGTGCTCTTCATAAGTCACTGACCTCAGGCGGCGTCCCAACTCCCTGAAGAATGCCTTTGCTTGAGGCCCAAAGGATCCACACGTCTCTACCGCCACAGGTACAAACTTGTATGCCGAGTCCAGGTGGGCGTACTTTTCACCCTTCAAATTCATATATTGTCTGTTCAAAATGTTTTGTCTTAGGAAGTTTTAGGATTATTATTGTCTTGATTCTGTGTCAAATTATATGAATATGCCCAAATATATGGTATATATATAAGTGTTGGTTAAATTTTGAAAAGCTTGCCAAATGCTGGATATTTGGTCCTTGGGTTTCATTCAAAAATCAGGATGTAGAGCAATCACTGGGCTTCCATATGAACGAGGTTTCCTGTGCTGACGTCCTATAAGAAGCTCGAGGGAAAAATTAATAATTAAATCGTTAATTATTTTACCGCGGGTACTAGGAAAGTCTGCGCTTAATCGGTTAATGCCCTTCTTCTGTCATAGAGACATTTCTGACAGCATAAACCTTGATACGTCATAGACCCAGACCCATTTGCAAAACTTAAGCCACGGAGAATGCTGCTACTCAATCCTCTCAACTACCCATTAAACATTTATTTTTGCATATGATGTACTTTATATAATGTAAATACCGATGATTTGATCGGTTAGCTATATGGACATATTTCTAAGATATATTTTTTAATTGGTGCCAGCCATTCTGATCACAACTTGGTTTTCCGCATGCAGTAATACACTTAATTGAGCTATATACCCTATTCTATATATTTGGTGTTTGACTACAAAGGCCTTGGAGAGAGCACCCCCCCTCTCTAAATCCTGGGTACGCCCCTGCCTCTGTCTTCTCAACTCATCTTCTCTGTGCCCGCTCCTTCAACTTCTCCTTTCTTTCCTTCAACTCTCTCTTCTTTCTCTCCCTGTCCCGCTGTTCGTCCTTTTCGCAGCTGTGTAGTCATGGAGGCATCTCTGCAGCTGTTGTCAGGGTAGACCGAGGTGGGACTGCCATGACAGATGCGTCCAACTCTTGGGATGTGTCCAACTCTTGGGATGCGTCCAACTCTTGGGATGCATCCAACTCTTGGGATGCATCCAACTCTTGGGATGCGTCCAACTCTTGGGATGCGTCCAACTCTTGGGATGCGTCCAACTCTTGGGATGCGTCCAACTCTTGGGATGCGTCCAACTCTTGGGATGCATCCAACTCTTGGGATGCATCCAACTCTTGGGATGTGTCCAACTCATGGGATGCGTCCAACTCTTGGGATGCGTCCAACTCTTGGGATGCATCCAACTCTTGGGATGCATCCAACTCTTGGGATGCGTCCAACTCTTGGGATGCGTCCAACTCTTGGGATGTGTCCAACTCTTAGGGGTGCATCCAACTCTTGGGATGCGTCCAACACTTGGGATGCGTCCAACTCTTAGGGGTGCATCCAACTCTTGGGATGCGTCCAACTCTTGGGATGTGTCCAACTCTTGGGATGTGTCCAACTCTTGGGATGTGTCCAACTCTTAGGGGTGCATCCAACTCTTGGGATGCATCCAACTCTTGGGATGCGTCTAACTCTTGGGATGCGTCCAACTCTTGGGATGTGTCCAACTCTTAGGGGTGCATCCAACTCTTGGGATGCGTCCATCTCTTGGGATTCGTCCAACTCTTAGGGGTGCGTCTATCTCTTGGGATTCTTGGGATGCATCAAACTCTTTGGATGCGTCCAACTCTAGGGATGCGTCTCAAATTACCCACCCACATTCTACCCACACACACATACTTTTTCTATTCAAATATTCGATTCATATATATATATTTTATTTATTTATTTATTTATTATTATTATTATTATTTTTTTTTTTTTACATATGACAGAGAACAACATGCCATACCTCAAGTTAAAAAGTTAAAAAGTTCTTGCGATGACTAGGGAAATGGCTCGTCCCCAACCCTGATGGCAAAGATCCCATTACTGAGGCTGCATTCCCACGCTGCACAGCCACAGAAATCCGTTGAAGAAGATGTTGATGGGAGTGCTCTTCATAAGTCACTGACCTCAGGCGGCGTCCCAACTCCCTGAAGAATGCCTTTGCTTGAGGCCCAAAGGATCCACACGTCTCTACCGCCACAGGTACAAACTTGTATGCCGAGTCCAGGTGGGCGTACTTTTCACCCTTCAAATTCATATATTGTCTGTTCAAAATGTTTTGTCTTAGGAAGTTTTAGGATTATTATTGTCTTGATTCTGTGTCAAATTATATGAATATGCCCAAATATATGGTATATATATAAGTGTTGGTTAAATTTTGAAAAGCTTGCCAAATGCTGGATATTTGGTCCTTGGGTTTCATTCAAAAATCAGGATGTAGAGCAATCACTGGGCTTCCATATGAACGAGGTTTCCTGTGCTGACGTCCTATAAGAAGCTCGAGGGAAAAATTAATAATTAAATCGTTAATTATTTTACCGCGGGTACTAGGAAAGTCTGCGCTTAATCGGTTAATGCCCTTCTTCTGTCATAGAGACATTTCTGACAGCATAAACCTTGATACGTCATAGACCCAGAACCATTTGCAAAACTTAAGCCACGGAGAATGCTGCTACTCAATCCTCTCAACTACCCATTAAACATTTATTTTTGCATATGATGTACTTTATATAATGTAAATACCGATGATTTGATCGGTTAGCTATATGGACATATTTCTAAGATATATTTTTTAATTGGTGCCAGCCATTCTGATCACAACTTGGTTTTCCGCATGCAGTAATACACTTAATTGAGCTATATACCCTATTCTATATATTTGGTTTTGACTACAAAGGCCTTGGAGAGAGCACCCCCCCTCTCTAAATCCTGGGTACGCCCCTGCCTCTGTCTTCTCAACTCATCTTCTCTGTGCCCGCTCCTTCAACTTCTCCTTTCTTTCCTTCAACTCTCTCTTCTTTCTCTCCCTGTCCCGCTGTTCGTCCTTTTCGCAGCTGTGTAGTCATGGAGGCATCTCTGCAGCTGTTGTCAGGGTAGACCGAGGTGGGACTGCCATGACAGATGCGTCCAACTCTTGGGATGTGTCCAACTCTTGGGATGCATCCAACTCTTGGGATGCATCCAACTCTTGGGATGCATCCAACTCTTGGGATGCGTCCAACTCTTGGGATGCGTCCAACTCTTGGGATGTGTCCAACTCTTGGGATGCATCCAACTCTTGGGATGCGTCCAACTCTTGGGATGCGTCCAACTCTTGGGATGCGTCCAACTCTTGGGATGTGTCCAACTCTTGGGATGCGTCCAACTCTTGGGATGCATCCAACTCTTGGGATGCATCCAACTCTTGGGATGTGTCCAACTCTTGGGATGCGTCCAACTCTTGGGATGCGTCCAACTCTTGGGATGCATCCAACTCTTGGGATGCATCCAACTCTTGGGATGCGTCCAACTCTTGGGATGCGTCCAACTCTTGGGATGCATCCAACTCTTGGGATGCGTCCAACTCTTGGGATGCATCCAACTCTTGGAATGGAGTTTTATTTATAACGTTCAAGAATAATTATCTAATATTGCCTCCACCTCTACATTTGTTGAGCTCTGAGCTCCATATAGTCTGCATACATTTCCAGTGCAGCAACTTGGAATATGTTGTGACCGTCTCTCATTACATCCAGAAAACCATGAGGGCCAGTGGGGGGTTTCCTCAAATATTTAACCTCAAAGTGTCTGCTGCAGAACGGTTCACTCCCTTCAAACATGCTATAGGGCATATAACCATATGTTCACAATAGATATATACCCCCAGTAGTGGTCTCAGATATAGCCATCTCAATAGTTATGACTAGATACCCCTAGTAGTGGTCTCAGATATAGCCATCTCAATAGTTATGCCTAGATAACCCCAGTATATATAGTGCCTGCACTCATCAATGTGCATTAAAAAAAAGGATTATTATATTATCATTTATAACTCGATGTACACATATATAACAAAATTGGGATTTAGAAGAAAAGACAATCAACACAAACTGTCACTTGGTTGTCACTTGGTTGTCACGGTAACGAACTTTGACCCTCAGATTAATTGATTTTAATTGAATAATTTGAAGTTAATACTAAGCCATTTTAAGTAGTGCACATTACAACTATAAGAGTAAGCTAAAATATTACAGAAGATTATGATGAGTTGATACTATATGGCAACCACAGCTAATCAACTCTACCGAACACACGTCGATGGGACTTGTATATACTGTTTTATACAGTTTTCCACATCATTGCCTCCTGCTTTTCCATCTCTGTATGCTTTCATATATTCACGACACTTTTAGAAGTATTTTCTGATGGTATCCAGTTGCACAGACTCAAGGGCCGGAATAATGGTACGATCAAGACCTGGAAAAGTGTAGTTGCAATGTTATCGTACCGTTTGGCTTCTCCCCATACCCTTTCAATGGGATTCAACTCACAGTGGAACTTGGGTAGGTATAGGATTCGTTGGCTTAATTCAAGCATGAGGTGTTCTAATGCAGTCTTCTCATGTTTAAAATCAGTATGATTGCCAAGGACGAGTCTCATATCTGCTGCATTCATCTGATCAGTGTCAATCCCACGCTCCTCCAGAATAATTTTGATTCCCTTTGTACTTCCATTTGAGATAATCATTCTCTGAAGGTATCCATTCCAAAATGTATATATCTCGCATCCGTGGTTGCAGCCCCCCAGGTTTTACACTCATTCTATTGGCATTCAACGAATCTTCCTTAAAAGCACAGTGTCCACTACTTTGATCGAATATCCAGACAAGGTTAAATTTGTCGAATGGATATTTGTAACTTGGCAATATTGACAGCTTTTTTTTAAACAGCATGTGGTCATTATTCCAATAGCCATCCCCACCAGATCCAAATTTTAAGATCTCTCTAGCACACAAATGAATGGAGGGGTCCATTTGTGAAGCTAGCTGGTATTCTGCATAAGTGAGTTGGAGCAAGCCATCATGTTCTGTGACAAAGTCACTCGCCATCAAATCATTTCCCCTGAGTTTTTGGTCATATTGGAACCCTTCCTTCCTTGCCCACATGCTTGTCTGACCTTCTTTGGCATGAAAGGTTGATTCATCATGCACTAGGCTTTTACTTGCTGTATATAGCATTGCCTACTTCAAAAGTAGTTGTGCCATCAGAGCATGGTGGTGGTGGTAAATGAGGGCATTCAAGTATTTCTAACTTGCGCAAGAAAAGTTTTCGATGCTCAATCACGTCGGTACCGTCATGGCCATCAATGTAAATTCCCTTTTTGTGTGACTGATGTCGAAAGCCAAGCTGATGTAACAACTTAACAGCAGTTCTTTCTTGAATGTCTTTAGGACATCCTGATTGAAGTTCAGCATGCGGAAGTAGATAAGACAAAGGGACGGGTATGTTTCCCCTGCTTGGACTTAGTGAACACTCCTTTATTTTTGTAAAAGTCATTTCGCCAAGTCCTGACTGTTTTTTTCTTCCATTCATACCATACAGTATGCCTGCCTCCTTTGCCGCTGAAACACTGGTTAAACAAAATCTGTCAATGAATGTGTCCATAACCGTCACAGATAATATCTTGACTTCTTCCTTTGGTCTATGCTGAATCCAGTCTTGACCAATATGGCATGCATTTTCATGAGTGAAGTCAGGTTCTTCATCATCACTTTCACTGGAAGGTTCATCACTTTCAATCTGGGCATTTATATTTACAGTGAAGGACTCATGATCCAGTACTGGGGCAGCAATGGACTTGGCTTGGTCACTGACACTTGGTGTAACTGCAAATGAAGTTTGAGATAGAGAGACAGGTGGTGGCTAACCTTCACTTGCTGCACTTGAACTTGGCCTTGGTAATAACTTCCTTGAACTGAAAGCGATGGGATGTTCATTTCTTTGTTCATCTTTTTGGCTTAAGACTTAGCCAATGCCTGTTGAGAGGCATCTGTCTGCAGAATAAACTGTTCATTCCAATTTGGAGTGGTCAACACTGGGTATTTTGTCAAAGCATCTTTCAATTTTTTGAATGACTGATCACATACCATTGTCCATTTTACTTTGTTTGGCATTTTCTTTCTTGTAAGTTCAGTGAGGGGAGTGGCTATGGTTGCAAAATTAGGAATGAAACGACTGTAATACCCCCATAGTCCCAACAAGGATTACACTTCCTTCTTAGTCTGTGGCTTCTGGAAAGATTGCACTGCTTGAACCTTGCATTCCATTGGTTTCACCCTTCCTTCTCCAACAATGTGCAGATACACACATTCATTGGGACTGACACAAGGCCAAAGGGCATGGTAATAAATTGATACTTGCCCCATGGAGTGACAAAAGCTGTTTTTTCTTTGCTAGACTCTTCCATAGGTACCTGGTAGTATCCCTTAGTTAAATCTAATGTGGTTATATACCTTGCCTTTCCTATCCCGTCAATCAGATCGTCAATATGTGGTAGCGGGTAAGGATCTCCACGAGTGACAGCATTCAGTTTCCGGTAATCCAGGGGCGTATCTAGGAATTTAAAGGGGGGGTTTCCATCTCATTGTTATTATTATTATTATTATTATTATTATTATTATTATTGTTGTTGTTGTTGTTGTTGTTGTTGTTATTATTATTATTATTATTATTATTATTATTATTATTATTATTATTATTATTATTATTATTATTATTATTATTATTATTATTATTATTATTATTATTATTATTATTATTATGGCTTTACAGAACAATGAATTTGGTGTGGTGTAGTGTGATGCATGACAGATCAATGTTAATATTGTTCTGGAGGTCTGCTAGGACTTAGCTAGCAGCCAAGTAGCTAAATGAATAGAGAAATAAGATAAACATGGATTTTAGAGGAGAGTTGAGAAATTAGAAGGAGATGGAATACTAGAACATTTGTAACAGGGACATAGGAAGTGATAGGTACAAGGGTTATGTGAATCGAAATTGGTGATGAAGTGGGACCAAAAGAATAGCTTTAATAGTACCGTGTTCAAAGATATACTTTGTTTGAGGTCTATTGAAGGTAAGGCATTCCACAGACGAGGAAGATGCCGGAAATAAAAGTTGCTCATGGACTTTGTTTTTGATATACAATGTTTGAGTTTGAGTGTTTTGACAGCTCTTGCATGTGAAGCTTGTAAAAAAAATCACCTGGCCACAACCACTTTTATCTGACCGTTCCCCACAATAGTAGTTTATAGAACATACAATTAAAGAAATGATAATTATTGTTGTGTTAATGACTCAAAATGTCCTGGAGTAACATTCTTCGAGGGTGTTGACGAGCAAAAATGTTAAGAATAGCATCTAGGTCAAAGTTTAAGCCATAGTGGATGTGCATCAGTGCCAATCCTGATAACCTTTGCTGCCCCATAGTAGTACGCAAGTAGGTTTTGAGTCTTCTAAGTACACTGACACTACGTTCACATTCACAGCTGGTTACGGGGAGAGTACAAACAATACGGAGTAAGCAGTAAATATTCGGAAACATGCTCTCATTTGCACAGTTCAAGGCCTGGGATGGAGTTTTGGGCAATTCTGATGAGAAACTCCTCCATTTAGATCTCCACAAATGGAGTTCCTGTTCAAAAGATGAAGGACTTGGCATATCATCTTCATAGAAATCCAAAAGTTCCTTTATCAAATTAGACTCACTCTGAGTGACTGCATTGGACATGAATACAGATGGAACTATGCTCAAAGCTCGTACTGCTTTCTTTTGTGTTTCAGAAAAATGAGTGTGAATATGTGATATCATCTCATCCAGAAATGGAACAGAAATAGATCTTCTGTAATAATCTTCAGTAGAGTCGGCAGGTACATTGCTTCTACTTGTTTGCCTTGCACATCGACGTGGAAGAGATGGCTGTGATGCATTGATTTTTTGTGCTAGAGTGACTGCAGAATCAGACCATTTCTTGTGATGAGAATCAATGCTGTCACGAACTTCTTGTAAAGTAGTCTCTCCAAGGTACTAATAACAGCTGGTATATATACCATCTTCGAAAAGACTTCATAGGCCTCTATTCTAGCTACCCAACGGGTCTTGCAAAGGTTTACCAGTTTCTGTCTGTTAGTTGCCCAGTGGAAGTTCACTGATCCGTTTTTTTAGTTCTGCTTCCCTCTTGGGAGAAAACCTAAAGAAAAGGCATAGCTCCACAAGAGTTCCTTGCATATTTCGAATAGCTTGGATGTTACATGCTGCCACAACACAAAGATTAAGTGTATGAGCCGCACAGTGAACATGACTGCTTTTGGATATTGTTTCTCGATTAGAGCAGCAACCCCATGATACTTGCCAGCCATGTTGCTGGCACCATCATAGCCCTGCCCACGTAAATTATTTGGGTTTAAGGCATAATTTTGTATTGCATTTAGGATGGTTTTAGAAACAGCTACTCCAGTGGTGCCATCTTTGCAAAGAATAAATTCAACAAACTCTTCTCTCACCACATTTTCCGAGTCAACATATCGCAGGACTAGAGGAAGCTGCTCTTTATTAGATGCATCAGCAGCCTCATCAGCACACACAGAAAAGTACTTGGCTAGCCTAACCTCCTGTAGGATTTTCTCTCTTAACCATTCACCAATGGCTGCAATCAGTTCATTTTGAATGATTGGGGCATGATATTGGGCATTTCGGGCTGCAGAAGCAAAGTGGTCTGTCAAAATTGCATCACCTGCTTCAACACGAAATTGAAGCAAGGCTAAAAAATTTCCAGGATTTGCATCACTCCAAAGAGCCTCTCGGTGGCCACGAAGAGCTATGTTTTGCTTACCACAAAAATTATCGTCTTGAGAATAGCCTTAAGAACTTCCCGATTCTTCTGAACTTGAGCAGATGCTTGACTATGTAACTGTTGCTGTATGGAAAACTGGCCTCCTTCCATTTGCCCGGTAAATGTAACAGTATCATCCATAGCTGCTCTGTGTGATTTCTGCAAGCTGTGTTCCTTGAGTGTTTGCTTTGCTCGAGTCAAATTAGTCATTGGAACAGTGACCAGCTGTCCAAGAATAGATCGATTCTTGGTGAAGAGTAAACAGCTCACACAGAAGCCACCATTGCACGAAACAGAGTAGCTCAACCAAGAGTACTCTTTCAACCAGGAGTTCTGGAAGGATCTAGACTTTGAGTACTCAATTTTAGTAGGGAACTTGAAGTCACACCCTGGTCTAAAGGCATTCTTCAGAAGCCAAAGCTTCTGGTCATTGCTAAGAATTCTGATGTCCTCAAGTTTATAGTTTCCTAAGTCAGCCCCAGGGGGATATGCATGCACCCTAGCAACTGATACACACCCTTGACCTGACACATTTCCCAGATCATCAGGAGATAGAGACTGAGTAGTACTTGGCCGACTTACTTCCCTTTGATCTTGAACTCTGACTTTCTTAGGATCAGTAGCAGTGCTACTGTCAGACTCACTGCTTGACACGGACACCCCAAATGACAGAATGGATATTTGCCTCTTGGCCATGTCACAGCTTTACTACAATCTCAAATACAGTGCACCCTCCTGGAATAGGGGCTGGGCTAAGGAAATCCTATAAGATATTAGCACAAACTCACTAATATTCATAGGCTTGCCAGTTCCAAGCAAATCGTTTTCTACAAGAAATAGCTGCTTGAGTACTATACTAAATGTTTTGTGGTTTGTAGAAGTAAATTTATAAGCCTCTAAGGGTTAAATTTGCAATACAAGAGTACACTATAGTACAAACTTATATGTAGAATTATCAAGGATTGATGCTAGCTGCAGCTGTTAAATGCTTATGGGTGTGGCTTGTACTCAGGGGGGGGGTTCTGGGCAACAGGAAACCCCCCCTGAATACGCCCCTGTAATCTACCCAGGAACATCCTGGATTACATCCTGATACTCCTTCTTTAACTGTGTGAGTTGTTGCTGCTGTTCCAATGAGGGGTGTTTTCTTTGTTCTCCACTTTTGAATCTTCCATGAAGGGATCGTCTAATTCGTCATCCAATGCAAGAAATACAGCTGGAGTAGGTGACACCTATGACTTCATACCACTGATGTGGAAAACATGGAACCTCTTCCTTGTAGTTCCTAAATCTACTTTATAGGTCACTGGAGTAATCTTTTCTGTGACAATGTAGGGTCCCTGCCACTCGCTACTCAATTTGTCTGCTTTCCTGGGTCTGAATATGAGAACAAAATCTCCAACTTCGAATTTTTGATGAGTTGCTTTCCTGTCGTGGTAATATTTGTGACTATCTTTTTCCTTTGTCTCATTTTCTTTAGCTATTTGCTGTATTAGTTGTATGTTCTCCTTTAGGGTTGTGATGTACTCTACCATGTTCACATCATTTGTCTCCTCTTTATTCTTCCAGAATTTGGCAAGTTCGTACAAAGGTAAGCTCATCTCTCTTCCAAAGAGTAGGTGGAATGGAGAGAATCCTGTTGTGCTGTGCACAATCCCCCTGTACGCCCATGAGACAAAAGGTAGGCATTTGTCCCATTCCTTCCCATGAGTGGAGGTCAGTTTCTTCAGAAGCCTCTTCATTGTCGAGTTAAACCTCTCCACCATACCATCCGTTTGGGGGTGGTATGGGGAGGTCCTGATCTGATGGATCCCTGTCATCTCACAAAACTGTTTAACGGTCTTTGACACAAAGTTAGTGCATTGTTAGTTAATATCTCTTGGGGTACCCCAAGTCTAGAGGTCAAGTCAATTAAACAGTTAACCACTGTTTCTGCTGTCATATTACGTAGAGGAAAAGTCTCTGGCCACTTGGTCATATAATCCATTATAACAAGGACATATATATTCCCGGCAGTTGTTCTTTTAAGAGGCCCAAATATGTCCATGGCAATGCGTTGAAAGGGTGCTTCCATTATATGAGGATGCAATGGGGCTCTACCTGCTACTGCTGGCCCAGCTCTCTGACACACAGGGCATCATTTACACATTATTCCTACATCTTTAGCAATACCTGGCCAATTCACCTGGTCCTGATAGCGCTTCAAGAGTTCTGGCCTGGCCAAAATATCCTGCCACGGGAGAGTTGTGGACCATTTGTAGAATTCGGGTACGGGCAGCCTTGGGAACGATAATGAGATTTTTCCCATTCTGGTGATAGGGCTGCCTCATCAGTAATTCATTCTCCCCCAAAAAAGACTGCTTCCCTCTTTAGCTTTTTCTCTGATTTTATTTAGGGTTGGATCTTGTTTTTGTAGTACTCTTAGTTTCTCCGGAGATACTGTCTCAAAAATTGTTTCATCTTCTTCTGAGTTCTGGTTTAGGGTTGTACATAGTAATACTTTCAATGTCAACACCTTCTTCTAGCTCATCTTCTAGTTCCACTGGTTAGATAACTGGGTTGTCATCCTCTTGTTGCTGTTCTTCTTTCTGCCCGAGTTGGCTTTGTTTTTCTGCTTGTGCTCTGGTTGTGATCATTACCACTTCCTCACATGCCAGTGTTGTCTGCTCTCTTTCTTCCTGAACTGGGGTTGACTCTGCTTCAGTGTCCAGCTCCTCTTTCAGAAACCTCTGAACATCTCGTCCCATTAACATGTCGATTCCGATGTGGGGAGATACCCCTACTGCTAACTCGATGCACTTTTCCTCCACTTGCAGCTGGATCTTGGCTGCTGGAAACCATGTCTTCTTAGAGCTGGCAGTAGTATAAGGTATCTTCCAATAAGGAAATCCGATTTTCGAATGCATCTGGGGTGGACAATTGATTTTGAGCAGCCTGTGTCTAGAAAGGCAAGAATGGGTCTATCGTTGACCTTCACCCTACGGGTCCATTTAGGCAAAGTCTTACTTCCATCAGGGGTGCTTGTGAGGTGAACCTTTTCAAGTTTCACTCTACAATCACTCTTAGGTGGCCCTTCTTGCTGCAATGAAAAACTCGATCTGGCTTAGATCTCGGGGAGGGCGTCTGCTAGAATCTCCACTTGTTGGTGGGGATCGGTTTACTTCTAGTCGTCTTGAATTTGGTACTCGTAGGCGAATAGGAGTGTCACTCTCTGAGCTCTCTCTTGGTCTAAATTTGTTCGTTCTATCAGATTGTCTGGGTACATCTGGTTCTCTCCTTTGATTTCCTAGATGCCTCACAATCGCCTCACTCAACTCCTCGTAGGTGCTAGGATCTAAATTTCTCATTTGTATCTCTAGCCACCGCGATCAGTATCAAAATCTCAGCCCCTTTTTTGGATGATTTGATCCACTGATGGAAATTTTGTCGATACCCCCTTAACCAGGCATCAGGGTTGCTTCCATCAAAAGTCTTCTCAAAAACCCTCTTTCTGTACGTTTCTGTAGTGACTTGGTATGTTGCTAGTAGAGTGCTTTTAATGATCTGATAGTCATTCTGTTATGTTGAGCTTAGGGTTGATATAGCCGTCATCCCTGCTCCGGATAGTGAGCTTCGGAGGAATACAGGCCATTGTTCTTCTGGCCATCGTCCTGCCTGAGCCGTGGCTTCAAACGTTTGCAGAAAAGCACCCATGTCATCCACGCCCTCCTGAAATTTCTGCAGAGTTAGTTTAGGAGTGGGTGGAGGTGGCTCAACACTGATGGTCTGTGAAACTCGACCAGATGTTGAAACAACCTCTCTTGTTGCTGGGCTGCTTGTCGTCTATCCTCCCCACGCCTCTATTCCTCTCTCTCTCTGTTCTCTGTTGATCCATTTGGAACCATTGAGCCAAACCGATCTAAGGGTTCATTTGTGTCAGAGATAGACTCTAGAAGGGGAAGAGCCTCTGGATTGGTGTTCCGAAGACGACGACATTCTCTATGTCGTCGTTCTTCTGACATAACAACCTCAACAATACTAAAAATAAAAAATAAAAAAAACAATATTAGCCTAGCTGAACAGGGGAGGGGTTTGGTTTCACAAACTATCTAGGCCTAGCCTGAGTTGTTTCCCCTGTACTATTACAGACTAGCTAAACTGTTGTCCGGGTTCTCTGTCACTAAGAGAATCCCACCGTCAGGCAAATACTTCTACTATCTCTAAGTCTAGTATCCTGCGACGCCTAAACAACAAAACTCTGTCTAAGCCGAAATCAGCTTTCCTGCTGTGTCCCACTCACGAAGAGTATAATTAAGAACTATAGTAGGTTTAAATACTTTAATGCAATATAAATAGTGCTAAATAATCATACACTAGTCTCAAACCAATATGTATGTCTCAAAACTAAACTAGCGCTATACGTCTAAAACTCGCTATCTCTGTCACTCACTCAAAAACTACCCTGTTCCGTTTGTCATAGTTACTCTTTACCGCTGCGCAGGCACGGACTTGCTCAACCAATCAGTACTCGTTGTTCACGGAGTAATAATCAGGTGTCTTAACCATTTCCACAGTGTCTGTCTTCTCTGGTAAGTCTTTGATATCTTTGTCATACATATAGGAGTCAATGTCTGACAGCCCACATGCAAATTTTTTGGCAATATCCGAATCCGGAAACATAACTTTGAACAGCTTAGTGGCATGATCACTAGTTTAGTTGTGTTTAGCCACAAACAATGCCCACCTCGACTCAGCCTCAGTAACATTCTTTCGTGTTTGTGGTCTAAAAAATGATGAAACTGATTGGAATGTAGTAGCCATTGCCATTTCCTTGTGATATTTTCCTGTAATATGGGTAGGCACATCATTTCTCCCCCCATGGGAAACACTAAATCGGGAGAGCACAAGAAGCAGTGTGCAAATGTGTCACCTATAAAGTCATAACAAATATAATTGATCTAATTAGCACAGTCAATATAAGTTCTAACAGGCTATTACGTCTATAACTCTTTCCTATTCCTTGGAATTCTTTTACCCATGTAGAGGTAAAGTGACACTGCCTCTTTGGCTTCTTGCGTGGAGGTGTTACTGATTCCTCAGACTCAGCCATAACAGAGAGAGAGAGAGGCCAAGGTAAACTAGCAGCAGCTCTGACTGTTAGGTAGCAGCTGGATTTTCCTCCGCTCTCCTCAGTTGTGAAGTGAAGCACTGACTTGTGTAGGGGCCAGGTGTAGCAGCTGCTAAGGTGGAGCCTTTAGTCTCACAGTGCTGTAGCCAGTTGTAAATTGTACAAACAATTACTAATCCAGCATTTCCGGGACAAACACCAAATCCGTGGCGGGACACTTTTATGAACACCAAATCCGGGACCCTCTGGAGCTTCCGGGACAGTTGGAGGGCATGTGATACTTAGATACCCCCAGTAGTTGTCACAGATATAGCCACCTCGATACCTAGATACCACCAGTAGTGGTCTCAGATATAGCCATTGATACCCCCCAGTAGTGGTCTCAGAAGGCGCAATACACTCCACCATAGCTCTATATAGCCACTGCATGGGAGGCGTGCATGGTTTCATACTTGAAAATAATCGTGACTTGTCACTAAATTCAACAGATCTCTACAGAAACCTGTCCATAGCCCTCAGACTTATCTTCTAACTGTAGTAATTATTAATGAAGTATTGGCTACCTCAATGACTTCATCAAGTTCCTGCTAACCTCTCCAATTATAGTGAGTCGTAAATATATTGTCTTTTTCTTCCTCTAAAATGAATAATTAATAATCTTGGCAATTACGAATACGAGTACAAAGGAAAGCTATTGTATTATCTACAACATTCATGTTCATCGGTTATAGTACTGGTTGTGGTTGATAGCAAAAAAATATATATATAAATAAAATAAATCTACAATAAATATTAAAAAGACGAAGGTGTCCTCCATCACATGTAAATGTTCTCGGGCCTCTCAAGGTCATTGTTCAGCACTGTGGGATTTGTAAAGAACGAGCCAGGGACAGAGATAGCTTCTATGGATGTGACCACCGTTTTCCGCTGGGATTCTCGAAGAGATATGTCGTCGGCTGCTGCATTTTGGCTCCTCAAGAAAACTTCCGCGACATTTTCCCTTCCTTCAATGCCTTGTGGATAGCAGATGTCGTACAGGTTGTTGGACACGTGGATGACACCATTTTCCTGTTCTTGAATGCCTTGTGAGCAGACGTTGGACAGGGTGTTGGGCACGTGGCCAACCTTCATAAGTGAGAAGAAAGAAGGAATGTCTCATAATATAACACAAGAAATCATGCAACTATTAATTGCAGCATCAGCAACAATAATAACAGTGATTACATACTTGATCATGTAGCTCTATAGTAGGCCCCATGGTTTCATATATTCTGTTGTACTAATATGATTGGTTGATTGAACACATGCAATTTGTGAGAGGAGCTCTTGTGTGCTGGGACCTGATCTTACAACGACCTCAATAATCTGACTTGCATTTTTACTCTCTCGACGTTTCGGCTAGATGCTATAGCCTTCACCAGGAATAATGATCGTACGGGTTTTGGATAACCCCTCATCACTGTCGTGGTTTGTGCAGGCTCAGCGTCACCACAAAACTCAGCACATTTGAAGCAGGAGGTACCTTAATGGCCGATAATTAGAGGAAACTAGTTTTACAGAGCTGGGCTACTAAATACTAAATTGAGAGTGCTGGGGATATCGGACAACTGAGAGCAAATAGAGGTTTTACTATGGGGGGACTTTGACTACTGGTGTGCATCAAATAGTGTTTTGACACCTACTAATGGACCATTTGGATTGGTTGACCTACACACACGCATACTATGGGGGGACTTTGACTACTGGTGTGCATCGACCATCAGCTAACCACATGCCTGTGTACAGTAATGTGGTTACTCATTCTATACAAGCGGCCTACCTGAAGGTTGAGTTTCTTCTTTGCTTCTCTTCTTCTCCAACAAAGACAAACCACAAGAATGAGGAGGCAGCTGCAGAGGATTGCGCCAGCAGGTATGGCGGTGGCAAGAATGAGCACCAGATTGTCATCTGGGTAGACCAGGTAAGTGTACCCTTGCACGATGCTGGATGGCGTGAGAATCTGACCGCCGAACTCTAGCGCGAGTGTCACATTACCTTCAGTGAGCAGTAGTCGGATGACTTCTACCAGCCGATCGGTTGATCGTGAGGTGATGAAAGTGGAGACGATGATGCTTCCATTGCTGATGGTTGTGTTGAAAGTTTCTACACCAGGATATTGCGTAACGAGTTTCTTCTCGAAGACCTTAATGAAGGCTTCGGTGTTACCATTGACAATGGAATCAAAGTCAGCGCTACCGTACGTAATGGTAAATTGCGAGATCGATGGCGTGGTGATTTCAAAGCTTTTGGACCTGACATTTTCTGGAAGAAGGTCGGCAGATGGAGGGACAGTGAAAGCTCTGAAGATAATCTTGTATTCCGCAGGATTTGTGATCGTGATGTCTGTAAAGATGGCTTTCCCTCTCTTGAGCTCAGTTGTCCATTCCTGCTTGCCTTTCTCCAGACTGGCTGCAGCATACCAAGTTGTGTTTCTCCAAGTATGCTCCTGAAGGTCAGTGTGCTTTGTAGTTTCATCGATTAGCTTCACGACTGGATAAGGATAGAGCTCTGAGGTGATGTTCCCATCCTGAGGCTGCTGGTCGATTTCCAGAGAAATTGAACGCCCAGTGACAACTATCGGTTCTATTGCGATGGAAAAGTTGGCACTCGTTGGGAAAGACACAGTGAGGGTGAGAGAATAGCTGCCTGGGTGGCTGAACACTGCCCCTTCAAATGAAGCACGCCCTTTTACAAATGGCACAGTGTGGTCAGTCAGGAAACTGCCCTGGGGTCCACTTATTATAGTAGCTGTCAGTGTCCATGGCATGACCACGCCCAGGTTTTCGGAGACTGTGCCCTTATTATCGAGCATGGTGAAGACAGGTGCCACTTCTTGGGAGATGGGGAGTCCCTCGACAACATTGCCTGTAAGCCCTCGTGTGAGAACAAGAGTGGATGGGATGGACAGCTGCACGGCTGAGGACTTGTTGGCTTGCTCGCTTTCAGAAATCAACTGCTGATCATAAAAAGTTGGGGTATTCGGATCAACATATTCGGGTTGAGGCCCTCCGGTTTCTGGGGTAGCCAGCACTCCCCCTGTGGGGTCTACAGGGGCAGCAACAGGCTCATATATTTCTGCAGAGGCCACTGTTGCATTTGTTCCATTCAAGATCTCTCCAGTCTGTACCACTGCTGCCACCACTTCCGTCAATTCCTTCAGCTTCATGAAGCTGAGGGTGGGGCTAGCTGTTGTGCTGTTCGTGTTGTTCGCGGAAGTCTCCGTAGAAATGGGTGGGTCTCCAATCTCAAGTGTAATGCTTGTTGTGGAGCCACCTCCATCAGTCTGTCTCCTCCTCCTCTTCGCGGGTTGTGTCTCTCTGGTAACATTCACAATCCTTATTTTATCATCAGGAATGTTGAGAAGAAAAGCAAGATTTCTTACAATCGTATCTACGTTAAAGAAATCCTCTGTTTTAACTAAAATTTTCAAGTTAAGCAAAATAACTTGAGCGATTATGATCATGTAGGAGTCCCTTCCTTTGATATTGACGTGCAGCTGCTTCAAGGCGGGGTTGAAATAGTTGGCACCTTTTTTATCATTTAATACTGGATAGTAATCCTCCTCAGGCTGATCAGACAAGTACTGCAGACCCCCATTGGCCTTAGCTATGGTATTCTTGGGGGCAACATACATAAACTTTCCGTCGTTCTCCTCTACAGAGACGTCTAGACGTTGGGGGGCAAGGTACACAATGCGAACAACAATCCCCTGATCATCTTTGGCATTTAGGAGGTGGAGTGCGAAATTACGTGGATTAGTACTAGTAAGTCCAATAGTATAGTTGAAGGTAGAACCCACAATCGCATAGTAGGTTGAAATTCTCTCCTGACAAGTGTACCCTCCACACCAACCGTTATCCATGGGGCCGTTCAGGAGATTGATGTATCCGTTGGCACCTATCCCAATTGGAGATAGACGTCGGACCTCTGTGTCCTCGTCTAGACTCTCCAGCACCAGCATCAGGTGTTCCAAGTCGTAACAGATGTACATGTTCCAGTCATTGTTGAATTCACATTGGGAGTCTCCATTGAAAGTATTTGCTCGTATAATTCCCTTTTGTGGGTAAATGACACTCGCATTGTTCGGACTACCATCAGCTCTGCTCAGCATTACCGTGGGGATGCGGTAGTCTCCGATGCCCCTCTCCCTAGCTCCATCCCACTCAAATTCTGCCATGCTCACCACCGTACGGAAGGACCCAGCCCCGGTGAATGACCCATCCAAGTCCCTGAGAAGAACTGCTTTGTAGCCATCGCAGTCCATATCAACGCAGTCGGAAGGATTCACTCTGTTGATGTCGGGCTTGTGCACAAAGAGTTTGGATTTGTTGATGTTACTGGAAGTTACATCATTTTCAAACAAGATCATCTCCAGGTCGACTGGGTGGTTGGCATCTTCTGATTGGCTGTTGGTCATGATGGCAGCATCTGTCTTGGTACCACACCTGGTCCCAAAATTGACGAAGGAGACTTGTTTCATTGTTGTAACGCCAGCTATAGCGGGATAGTTGTGGTTTGACGCCCAGATGAACTTTGGGAAGGCCCCTGGACCAGACAGAAAACTAGGGATGAATATTCCCACGTGTCCATCTGAGAGGGTACGCAGTCCAGGTGAGTGAGAGAGGAAGTGTTTTGCGATCTCGGGAACAATTCCATCCTGGCTGCAATTAAAAGTAGCACTGGCCGAGATGACATTAATTCGCTCAATTTGGACGGTCTCCTTGCCAAGTTTATGGGAGCGAACATGAGGGCCAATGACACTCACAAACACAGCTGCCTTGTTGTTGATAAAAGTGGAATCAAACAGCTGAACTCCAGCGTGGCTGTACATGAAGAAGCCATAGTGGTGGCATGCATAGGCCGTGATGTTGGCAAACCTAGAGCAACCTGTTTTACTGCCATCACTGTAACCAATGTGGTAACAGTGCAGTGATGAGTGGGCCACGTTGTGTGTGATAACGGAAGCCGAGTTCATGCAATCCTCTCCATCTGTGTGGATCCCAGCCTTGCCTCCTCCAGCTGCATGGTTGCCCGTGAATGTAATCTCACTTGTACCCACAATCATAAAATTCGCCGTCCAGAGGCTATTTGACCGTTCATTCCTGCCACGATAAGTCCCTATGAACTGGGAGAGAGACGCCAAGTTCTTGACCACAGTGTGACTTGAACCAGTTACCAGCATGGAGGGGCCCACTGTGCCATGGATGACATTGCTGATGAAGCTCACATTGTTGGTCCCAAACATTCCGATGGCTGTATTGTATCCGTCGTGGAAGCTACAGTTGTGCACGTACGAGCCTGTAAAGCCCCCCAAGTTGACCAGAGCCAGAGCAAACCGAGGATCGTAACTCTCTGATAGCCCAATTTGGCCGCAGCCCTTGAACTCCACTCCCTGCAATTGCACTTTGCTTCGTAAAACTCCGCTAGAGGCCACCAGTACCCGGCAACCATATTGCTCCATGTCTGCCCTCTCAGGTTCGGCATTCTCGATGACTATCTTATGGGTAAGATGACCCACTTCAGCCCTGATGGAGTAGCTCACAGAACCCACCAATTCATCAACTCCGAGGTGGGTGAACTTGAGAGTTCCATTCAGTGACACCACTTTCCCATTGATATTTGTGATTTCAAAAACTTCTGTCTGGTATGCATCAAAACTTGTCGAGGTGATGATGATCTTGTCATTCAGTTCCCAGTCCATAGCCTCCTTCAAAGTGATGTTACTGACACCTTTACTAGCCGTGTTACCTAGCAGAGTCCAAGATTGGGAATTGGATGCTGTCTTGGCGTGAAGAATCAGCTCCCCAAACACCCCGATGCCTTTGGCATCTACCCTGATTTTATCCACACCGTGCCGATAAAGTGGGGATGTTTTGTTGCCATGGAGGATAATCCTAAACTCATGCTTGAAAGGCACATCAGGGTATCCAGCCACTAGTCTTCCCCCGTCGATAATGATAGTGACAGCTTCTAGTGTTCTGTTCTGGTCATTGTCCATCTCAAGGCCCCCCTTGATTATAAGAATATTAAATATGGGGGTTTTCACATCTGCAACAATGTAAATGCCGGTGTTGATGATCACATCTTGCCAGGCAGTTGGGAGGGTGTTATTGGGCCATATCGACGTATTTGACCACATGACGGCATCATCTGGACGACCTGTGGGGATGGGAGGAGGGAGAGTGGGAGGAGGAGGGAGTATGCATCTATCATAATAGCACTTCTCTGTCATGAAGAAATGTTTCCTTTCATTGTGGGGGAAGTTCTCTCCCTTGATGATGTATCTCAGCGTGACATTATCCCTCTCCACATAGTGGTCTCCTGTTCTGGCTGTTTCCAGGTTGTTGAAGGTGGATTCATTTTTGGCCTCTTTAATTCCTGCAATCTCAATGTTATCTAGCGGCTTAGGATACGTATACCTCAAGATGATATGATTGGCAAGAGAAAACCCAGAGATTAGTGTAGTGTAGGAAATGTTAGTGAAAGTGTCTGCATTTGGCCATGTCAGTGTGTAAGTCTGGTTCAGTTCAAGTTGAGCCATGTAGGCTGGCCCAGTTCCCCTCAGGCGCTTGAAGACGAATGGCAGTACAACTTCACCGTAACTGTTGCTGATGTTCAAGGACGCAAACCTTAGACTAGATGGTCTGGGATTAAACAAAGCTATACGTCCAAATGCCAGACCTCCATCACAGATCGATCCATTTTTGCCTTCAGCATTTTCCGACCCATTGTGCTTTGAACAGTTTTCTTGATTCAGAAGACTGTTGGTTGGAATCAGCAGCTTGGGAACACCCGTGCCAGTTAAACTGCCGTCCAAGTCACGATGAATGTGTTCGTGCTCCCATTGCCACACAGTCAGCTCAGCACCAGGATTGACGAAGGTTATGTTTTTATAACGGGTCTCAAATCCACCCTGATCGTGCTTGCAATGTGAGCAGGCTGTGATCGGCCAGCAATTGTTTCTGTTAAAGTTGGCAAATGTGACTCCGGACACTATCAGATAGAAACTCTTGGGGGTCTTGATGCCCGACACCGTGCAGAATCCTTCTTCGCTTAACTGACTGTAACCCACGATCAGAGTGTTACTGATGAGGGGGCCGTATTCCTCATCCCAGACAGACTCTACCTCGGTCACTTCTACTCCAGCGAGCTTATTATCCAGCATCACACTGTCAAGGAGCTGCAATGAGCCTATCTCTGTAAACTCCACCCCTTTGTCATTCCTCCATGCAAAGAAGCGTTTGAACTGCGAAGTGCCATGCCCATCGTCATTGCACTTGCCGGTGGGGGATGGGTGATACTGTCTAAATACCCAGAGGCCATACCAGCCAAAGGAATGTGCCGTGTTGTCCTCAAACTGGAGGACCTGTTGCTTCCTCGGGCAAAATGACTCGTCAAACGAGGGCCCAGTTGGATGTTCAGGAAGGCGGTACCAGAATCCAAAATGTGTTCCACCGGCAGCTGCATTTCGTCTGACGTAGTTGTTTGCATTCACCATCCAAAATGTGGCTGGTGTGATGTCCACGTTCAGAAGACTGCTCGACGATCGTACAAATATTCCGAGATTGTCTTGAATTATGTTGAACTGCTCGTTGCCATCTTCCAGGAAGTAGGCGTGACCCATGATGTTAAATGCCACATTCCTCTCCACCAAGAGCCCGTCAACGCCATGCATGGTGATGGCTCGGTTGAAGGACTTATGGATGCTGCACCCTCTCACGTACGACCCAGATACATTACCGTTGAGGTGGAAATGGATGGGATATCTGCCCAGTTTGAAGGCCTGGCCAGCATGCGTCACCTCAATGTACTCAAACTGAGCAATCACATCACCCTGGTTTAGCTTAGCTGCGTGGATCATGATTTGAGATCCAAAGTGATCACCGACAAACTCCTTTCCAAAACGTCCATTGAAACAAGTCTGCCTCTCAAATTGTCCCGGACGGAAATCCTTCGGACACTCCAGCACTTCCTGTTCCCACTCTTGATTCTTGTTCCCCCTCACCAGAATATTGCGGGTGAGGAGACCAACTTCTCCTCTAGTCTCCAGCTTCCTGCCAGCAATCGTTTGCTCTATTGAGATGTGCTCATATTTCAGGGGAGTGGTGAGGTTGAGAATGGACCCTTCACTTCCTGTCCAAATTCCCGCTATTTCCATCTCCTCGTTCTCTTCCTGACTGTAACTTGTGGAAGCCAGGACAATCTTATCCCCAACTTTCCACGGTACTATGTCCTGTAAGTGGATTTCCGTAGCATCTTCTGGGGCTGTCTTTGCGAGTCGCGTCCACGTGACATTAATTGGCTTGCCATGCATGTGAATGGCTCCTTTTCTCAGCGCCAGTGTCTTTGCCCCGTAGACAGGGATCTCTGTAGAGAGGACGTTACCGTATAACACTATCTGCGTCTTGTGGCAGAAAGGTTGGTCCTCAGTCCCCACTTCTAGACTTCCACCATCTATGATAAGTCCGCCTTCAGTGTGCAACTGGACTTCATTGTCTTCTTTCTCGTCGTCAAAGATTAGCTTTCCCCCTTTAATGAGTATGTAGGCAAGAACTGGAGTGATAGTGTCCAGTAACAGTGTCTGGCCTTTGTCGATAACCACGAAATCTCCCTTCTTTGGCAAATCCCCCCCACCCCACGTGAAATGAGAGCTCCATACATCCACAAACCTAAATTTGGACTCTGTGATGGCGAACCCTTTCTCCTCAATCTTTACCATCACAAAGTCTTGCAATGAAACACCGCTTCGTCTGGTCGTGCAGGTTATTGCTGTCTCAGTCTGGAACTTGACATCACATGGTATCCCTCCTATTGTGACATTTGCAGTTCCAGTGAAGCCGGCCCCATTAATCGATATTTCCGTTCCTCCCTCTGTGCCTCCGCGAGTGACATCAGTGCTGTCCACTTGAGGTGTCAGTGAGCGTTTATAGACGTATGATTCATTGTAAGTGGCGGTCATTCCTAAGCTTGTCACATTCACAGAGCATGATAACTCTGCCTTGTCTGGCTGCGTGGTGAAGGTATCACTGAACGAGGGTACAGTGCACTCTATTGTTGTGATAGATCGTGGAGTGGCCGTTGGAGAACAGATGCGGTTGCAGATGGTGATGGTGGTGTTACTAGGATAAAACCCTTCCCCTTGGATCATCAATGTGTTCTGTCCTGCCATGCTGCCACTTTTGGAGGAAATGGAAGTCACGACGAACAAATACGTGAAGAAGACGTTGCTCTCTGCATTGCCCAAGCTTGTAGACCTCAACATTACCTTGTAAGTCTTGGCAAAGTTTGATGCCAACCGGCATGTCAATGATGTGTCATTAACACTTATCACCGTGCAAAGTTTCTCACCTATCTTGACCGTTACGCTGCCACCAAACATTGTTCCAGTTATAGTCACCAGGTCTCCACCAATGCCCATGGAGGGATCTATGAAGGTTACTGTCGGGGTTGCGGTTATGGTGAATTCAAGTGTCACTTCACCTGCTATGTTCACTTCTCCGTCCCTTACTGCAATAGGAACTTTCCCTGAGTCATGACTGGAGGTGATGCAAACTATCTGCTCTGTAGTGGCTGATTGGACTTTGCAGGTGGTTTCGCCAATAGTCACTGAAGTAGAAGACTGCTCTCCTCGGAAACTAAACCCAGCGAGTGTGAGTAGAGTCCCACCATTCACACTGCCCTTCTCAGGACTCACTTCAACCACATAGGCATTAACAGTCACATTGCCAACACCGTCCTCGAAACGAGCATTCCCAAAGCACCTGGAACCGTTGGCAGTCAAGTTGCAAATTTTGATCCCCAGCGGGTATCTCCCTGCTGGCAGAGAAGAAACAACACACATTATATTTGTGCTGTTAGCAGATATGATGGAGCAAGGGACGTCTCCTAGAGTTACTCGGTTTTGGTCGGTGATGTTTGAGAATCTTCGACCAATCAGCTCGATCGTGTGATTTCCCGAGGAATTGATAGTAGCAGGGTGAACTTGCTCCACCGTGGGAGTGCGCTCTTCAGAATAAGAGAAGGTGCAGTTACTCGGACTGTTTGTTTCACAGTTATATTCCAGCTCTTTATTTTTGCAGTATAACTCAAGATTACTAACATTGACTGGGTGTGGAGATGTTGTGCATTCAATCTTGTTGAACTGGATCGACTTTATTATACAAAGAGCTCCATGTATTCTGGTCTCCAAATTACCACAGTCAAATCCATATCCGGATATGATAATGTCAGTACCTCCAGCCAGTGATCCTTCGGAAGGTGATATGCCTGACACGTGTGGATGAAGAACGACCGTGGCATCCGTTGGGTTCGAGACCTGGGCACACCCAAAACCACGCTCACTGTTGAGGACAGAGACTAATAGAGAAGTGAGGACAGGAGAGGATTCGATGGATATTGTGAAAGTAATGGTCTGTGTGGTGCTGCTTTTGACAACGCATGGGAAGCCCCCTAACGTTACTATGTTGGACTCGTGTATGCTACTGAATCGTTCCCCGCTGATCGTAAATACTTGCGTTACATCAGCGACTTTTGGATTTATGCTCGTCACAGTTGGAGTGTTACTAACTAAGTAGCTGAATGACAATCTGTTGGTTTCTGAGGGACTTGGTAAGGTGTAGTTAGCTTCACATCCTCCCGTTTGGTTTTGATAATTGGACGAGGACAGTTCGTAGCGAGCCTCGAAGTTTCTGACGAAAACCATCACATGAGTTGTGAAAGGTACCAGCTCAGTTACGATAACCATGCCTATTAGAATATCTCCTATTGGATTACCGGAATGGCTAATTTTGACAGCAAAGTGAAATGTCCCCGACTCATTGAATGTGATATTGATGGAATTTGAAAGGCCGTCAGCTGATTGGGAAAATCCATTTTCCTTCTTGGAAATGTGACTGGAGTCATTGGATTGGATTTCGTACAGTTCCACTTTCAACATCTGAGCTTTGAAACCCACTCTCCAGCTACAGTTAATGGAGTCTCCTACAGCGATCATGAAATCTGTCTTGTTGAGGGTGAAGATGATGGTGGAACTTTCATCATCTAAGTGTGTGTGGGGGGGGGGGGGGGGGGTTGAGGGTGAGGATGATGGCTATTTTATCATCTTATTGGGGGGCAGGGGGTTGAGGGTGAAGATGATGGCTATTTTATCATCCATCTAATTGGGGGGGGGGGGTAGGGTGAAGATGATGGCTATTAATTGGGGGGGGGGTTGAGGGTGAGGATGATGGCTATTTTATCATCCATCTAATTGGGGGGGGGGTAGGGTGAAGATGATGGCTATTAATTGGGGGGGGGGGGGTTGAGGGTGAGGATGATGGCTATTTTATCATCCATCTAATTGGGGGGGGGGGGTAGGGTGAAGATGATGGCTATTAATTTGGGGGGGGGGTTGAGGGTGAAGATGAGGCTATTTTATCATCCATCTAATTGGGGGGGGAGGGGGTTGAGGGAGAAGATGATGGCTATTAATTGGGGGGGGGGGGTAGGGTGAAGATGATGGTTATTAATTGGGGGGTTGAGGGTGAAGATGATGGCTATTAATGGGGGGGGGGGGTTGAGGGTGAAGATGGCTATTAATTGGGGGGTTGAGGGTAAAGATGATGGCTATTAATTGGGGGTTAGGGTGAAGATGATGGCTATTAATTGGGGGGGGTGAGGGTGAAGATGATGGCTATTAATTGGGGAGGGAGGATGAAAATGATCTATTTATCATCTAATTGGGGGGGGGGGGGGGGGGAGGAAGTAGTAAACAATAGCAGCAACAACGAGTACGATGGTATGTATGTAATCACTTGTCTAGTGCTCACCTTTGGCATCCAATCTATTCAAAAGAGACGCAGAATGGACCCTGGAGGATTGGGGGGTTCGAAACACAACTTCATTGTGGTTCACCGAGTAGACCTTGGCTTGTTTCCACCCAACAAACACCTTAGTTTCTCCTAAAACAAAACCTTCCCCCGTCAAAGTGACAATGGTGCACCCTAACATAGAGCCCTCCAACACACTGGCGTTGGTGATTTTAAGCTCGTAGGTGTAGGTCGGGAACATGCTAGAAGCCATTGCATTGTCAGTTGTATCCGAGGCTGATTGCAATATAGCGATGCCGGAAGGCACTGAGATAAACACCAGAACAGTCCCCACATGGTGACTAGCCGTCGTGAACCTGATCTCGTTGTTGCTGAAGGATTTGATTCCACATGCTCTCCCTCCAACCATCACTTGAACTCCATTCTCACCAGAATCGGATCCAAATACCATGCCAGTTGCTATGACAGTATCATTGCCAACTACGGAACCGGAGGAAGGACTGACGTTCTGAACTTTCACCGTGTTGTTAATAGAGATGGAGTAGCTGTTATTCAGCGTGACTGTCTGGTCAAACACTGACACCACAATGACGGCTGGGCCTGCAATGCCAGTCATAGGGATACACGAGACATTACTAACCGTTGCTTGCAGGATGATGCAAGGACTTCCCCCCACAAGCACTTCCAATGAACTATTCGAATAAATTGCACGTATGTGATTTTCCAAAGTCGCAATACAAAAGTCATCGCCAAGGGAGAGGGGAAAATTAGAAAAACTGATTACTTTCTTGTAGAAATCTCTTAGCTTTTCAGAGAATGATGGGCAGTAGTGATTCATCTGCTCTTCTTTAAACACACCCACACCATACCTGAACCATGGCAGGTAGGACAGAGGACCTTCCTCTTGGATACCGCCATTAACAAACTCAGAGAATCCTTTTCCAAACAACGTGAGCATGTGACCTCCACTGACTCCTCCCACTGAAGGGCTGACGGAGTCTACCATGAGCAAGTATTTGAAGCATGCTGATGCTTCAGTTGTGGCATTGCCCACTCCTTCAATGTACACGCCCACTGCATAACATCCGGCACTATGGAGACCAACGGCACATTTTATCACGCTCTCATTGATGAAACTAATATCACACACAGATTTTCCGATCGTGACTGTGACCCCCTCACTGTTGAGGGAGAACTTACTCCCAGATATAATAACATCTGTTCCCATTTGCCCCTCAGTGGGGAAAATCGAAGAGATTTCGGGAGTGCTTCCAGCTTCGTAGGACAAATTGCAGTTCTGGCGGAAGCAGGAGGAAGGAATTTTGTTGATGATGACTTCAACCTATGATGTCATATATCACATGATCATGAATGACTCATGTGATTACAAAGCAGTGTCACATGACTATTGCCACAAAAAACATTCACTGAGCTGACAAAATATAGCAGTAATTTTTTTAACGAGCAACTGCAAAGAAATTGGTTCCTTGCAATTGCTACCTGACCACCATCAATTCATCTTCAGAAAGCTTCACTCCACAACCCTCACCAACACACAAACTGTGCACTCCACCACCCTCACCAACAAGCAAACTTTGTGCACTCCACCACCCTTACCAACACACAAACTTTGTGTACTCCACCACCCTCACCAACACACAAACTGTGCACTCCACCACCCTCACCAACACACAAACTTTGTGCACTCCACCACCCTCACCAACACCCAAACTTTGTGCACTCCACCACCCTCACCAACACCCGAACTGTGAACTCACCACCCTCACCAACAAGCAAACTTTGTGCACTCAACCGCCCTCACCAACACACAAACTTTGTGCACTCCACCACCCTCACCAACACACAAACTTTGTGCACTCCACCCTCACCAATAAGCAAACTTTGTGCACTCACCACCCTCACCAACAAGCAAACTTTGTGCACTCCACCGCTCTCACCAACACACAAACTTTGTGCACTCCACCACCCTCACCAACACACAAACTTTGTGCACTCCACTACCCTCACCAACACACAAACTTTGTGCACTCCACCACCCTCACCAACACCCAAACTTTGTGCACTCCACCACCCTCACCAACACCCGAACTGTGAACTCACCACCCTCACCAACAAGCAAACTTTGTGCACTCCACCGCCCTCACCAACACACAAACTTTGTGCACTCCACCACCCTCACCAACACACAAACTTTGTGCACTCCACCCTCACCAATAAGCAAACTTTGTGCACTCACCACCTCACCAACAAGCAAACTTTGTGCACTCCACCGCCCTCACCAACACACAAACTTTGTGCACTCCACCACCCTCACCAACACACAAACTTTGTGCACTCCACCACCCTCACCAACACACAAACTTTGTGCACTCCACCACCCTCACCAACACACAAACTTTGTGCACTCCACCACCCTCACCAACACACAAACTTTGTGCACTCACCACCCTCACCAACAAGCAAACTTTGTGCACTCCACCACCCTCACCAACACCCAAACTTTGTGCACTCCACCACCCTCACCAACACACAAACTTTGTGCACTCCACCACCCTCACCAATACCTAAACTTTGTGCACTCCACCACCCTTACCAACACACAAACTTTGTGCACTCCACCACCCTCACCAACACACAAACTTTGTGCACTCCACCACCCTCACCAACACACAAACTTTGTGCACTCCACCACCTTCACCAACACACAAACTTTGTGAATGACTCCATATATTGACCTAGTGGGCTCATTCAGTACTGGAAGTACTATACTAGATAGCTATGCTGTAGTATACTAGACACATGTGACTATAGTATACTAGATAGCTATGCTGTGGTATACTAGACACATGTGACTATAGTATACTTGATAGCTGTGCTGTAGTATACTAGACACTTAAACCAGCACCTATAATGTGATACTATAACTGTGCTGTAGTGTACCATGCAGCTGTGTTGTAGTATACTATGCAGCTGTGTTGTAGTATACTATGCAGCTCTGCTGTAGTACACTAGACAACTGTGCTGTAGTATACTAGGCACCAGTGCTGTAGTATACTAGACACTTGTGCTATGGTACTAGGCACAACACTGTGATAGTTCTTTCTACCTAGTAGACAACAATATTAGATCATATACATGAGATATATAATATATATAGCTCATTACTTCAACGCCCAATGCCTGCTAACCGTGCATATACCTGTGGTTGCTCTTCTGGAAGACGTAGCATGTCCGCACGAAGGGGTCTGATCCATAGCCCCCCATTAACCACTGCGATCACGTTGATGTTTGTCTCACTCCCAATGAGGTTGCTGCCATCCACGATCATTAGGGAGAGGTCTCCACGAGCATTCAACCAACTCACAGTCCACGAATAGCCAGCACAAGTCCGGGACCGAATTACGTCAAATGCTAAAGGATCAAAACAAGACAACGAATGAGGCAGACACTTGTTGTTGTTGATCATTGTTGTTGATTACAATTGTTGTTGTTGATTGCAATTGATAACAATTGTTGTTGTTGATTACAATTGTTGTTGTTGATTACAATTGTTGTTGATTACAATTGTTGTGTTGATTCTAATTGTTGTGATGATAGTAATGTTGTTGATTATAATTGTTGTTGTTGATTATAATTGTTGTTATAATGATTGTAAGTAATTGTTGTTATTTATTATAATTGTTTTATTATAATTAATGTTATTTATTATAATTGTTGTTATTGATTATAATTGTTGTTATTGATTATAATTGTTGTTACTGTTGTTGTTATAATTAATTGTTTGAACAGTTGAGCTAATACCTAAAGAAATTAACGATTCACCACATCAGTTGTTTATGTTGTCACTGATTATAATTGTTGTGTTGATTATAATTGTTGTTGTTGATTATAATTGTTGTTGATTATAATTGTTGTTGATTATAATTGTTGTTGTTGATTACAATTGTTGTAGATTATAACTTGTTGTTGCTGCTGATTATAGTTGTTGGTAATTGTTGTAATTGTTGTGTTGATTATAATTGTTGTTGTTGATTATAATTGTTGTTGATTATAATTGTTGTTGATTATAATTGTTGTTGTTGATTACAATTGTTGTAGATTATAACTGTTGTTGTTGCTGCTGATTATAGTTGTTGGTGATTATAGTTGATTACAATTGTAATTGTTGTTGCTGATTATAGTTGTTGTTGATTGTTGGTAATTGTTGTTGATTAAATTGTTGTTGATTATAATTTTTGTTGTTACTATTGTTG
Organism: Cladorhizidae sp. MBARI D1340-BT2; assembly: GCA_028752905.1. Taxonomy (NCBI): domain Eukaryota; kingdom Metazoa; phylum Porifera; class Demospongiae; order Poecilosclerida; family Cladorhizidae; species Cladorhizidae sp. MBARI D1340-BT2. The sequence goes on along the minus strand of JAQNBH010000008.1, from coordinate 4,745,224 downwards.
TTATAAAGGTTTGAAAGTTGAGCTAATACTTACTATGGACATCAGATGTTATGATTTGTGTATGCTAAAGAGGCTCCACTGCCCTATCCGAAGTCTGACAAGGAGACACTCCACACTCAAAATATTGGATCCTCCATATTGTACACAGTTCAATCCCTCTTATTATTCATTCACTCTTGTTGTTATTAATTCACTCTTGTTGTTGTTATTCATTCACTCTTGTTGTTGTTCATTCATTCTTGTTGTTATTATTCATTCACTCTTGTTGTTATTCATTCACTCTTGTTGTTGTTGTCACTCTTGTTGTTGTTATTCATTCACTCTTGTTGTTGTTATCATTCACTCTTGTTGTTGTTGTTCATTCACTCTTGTTGTTGTTATTCATTCACTCTTGTTGTTGTTATTCATTCACTCTTGTTGTTATTCATTCACTCTTGTTGTTATTCATTCACTCTTGTTGTTGTTATTCATTCACTCTTGTTGTTGTTATTCATTCACTCTTGTTGTTGTTATTCATTCACTCTTGTTGTTATTCATTCACTCTTGTTGTTATTCATTCACTCTTGTTGTTGTTATTCATTCACTCTTGTTGTTGTTCATTCATTCTTGTTATTATTCATTCACTCTTGTTGTTATTCATTCACTCTTGTTGTTGTTATTCATTCACTCTTGTTGTTGTTATTCATTCACTCTTGTTGTTGTTATTCATTCACTCTTGTTGTTGTTATTCATTCACTCTTGTTGTTGTTATTCATTCACTCTTGTTGTTGTTATTCATTCACTCTTGTTGTTGTTATTCATTCACTTGTTTTTTTAATACTTTTTTTGTTGAAATAATACAATATTTAATACAATGTCCAATAAACAGAATAACAAACAAACATTAACAAACAAACATTAAAACAAAATATCTGTTGTTATTCATTCACTCTTGTTGTTGTTATTCATTCACTCTTGTTGTTGTTATTCATTCACTCTTGTATTCACTCTTGTTGTTATTATTCATTCACTCTTGTTGTTATTCATTCACTCTTGTTGTTATTCATTCACTCTTGTTGTTGTTATTCATTCACTCTTGTTGTTATTATTCATTCACTCTTGTTGTTGTTCATTCATTCTTGTTGTTATTATTCATTCACTCTTGTTGTTATTATTCATTAACTCTTGTTGTTGTTATTCATTCACTCTTGTTGTTGTTATTCATTCACTCTTGTTGTTATTATTCATTCACTCTTGTTGTTATTCATCACTCTTGTTGTTGTTATTCATTCACTCTTGTTGTTATTATTCATTCACTCTTGTTGTTATTCATCACTCTTGTTGTTGTTATTCATTCACTCTTGTTGTTATTATTCATTCACTCTTGTTGTTATTCATTCATTCACTCTTGTTGTTGTTATTCATTCACTCTTGTTGTTGTTATTCATTCACTCTTGTTGTTGTTATTCATTCACTCTTGTTGTTGTTATTCATTCACTCTTGTTGTTGTTATTCATTCACTCTTGTTGTTGTTATTCATTCACTCTTGTTGTTGTTATCATTCACTCTTGTTGTTGTTATTCATTCACTCTTGTTGTTGTTATTCATTCACTCTTGTTGTTGTTATTCATTCACTCTTGTTGTTGTTACTCATTCACTCTTGTTGTTATTCATTCACTCTTGTTGTTGTTACTCATTCACTCTTGTTGTTATTCATTCACTCTTGTTGTTGTTATTCATTCACTCTTGTTGTTGTTGTTCATTCACTCTTGTTGTTGTTGTTATTCACTCTTGTTGTTGTTATTCATTCACTCTTGTTGTTGTTATTCATTCACTCTTGTTGTTGTTGTTCATTCACTCTTGTTGTTGTTATTCATTCACTCTTGTTGTTGCTATATATCATTCACTCTTGTTGTTGTTATTCATTCACTCTTGTTGTTGTTATTCATTCACTCTTGTTGTTGTTATTCATTCACTCTTGTTGTTGTTGTTCACTCACTCTTGTTGTTGCTATCATTCATTCCTTACCTCCTTCTTTACAAAAGGCAATATTCATAAGGTGCTTGAGGTCACTAGCGGTAGCATTGGCATGTACAATTTGAGACGTGTCTCCAATAGTGATGCTATAATTCCCAGACACCGGCTTGGATGCCTCATTCACCTACAGACATCACAAGGCCCAAAAAAGTAAACTACTGAGCATGCTCAAAAAGTGCATGCTCAAAAAGTGCATCAATGTAATAGAAGCTATTAAATCTGAAGATCAAATTAGTAGTAAATAAGGTGTTCATGCAACGCAAATAAATGCATGGAAGAAATGGGGTATTGAGAATTTAGTAAATGGATTTCAGACTGAAGCTCTAACGTCTAAAGCCGATAGGTTCAGTCAACAGAGTGATTTTCTATGTAATAGATGATAACATCATTAGTTACATTACCAGATGCAGTGTAGAAATATGCCCTGCCCCAAAATTTTCTTCCCCAATATTGTTTCTTTAGCAGAGGATATTCTTTTGATTTGACCCTTATCAATCCTGATAGCTCCACCAACTAGTTCCACCCTTCATCTCCCTTATGAATATATTTTCCAGCTAAGCTTGGAGGTGCAGTGGCAGATGTTTGGCTGCTCTCAGTAATTCCAAAGATGATCTTGGAGGGGGCGGGGAAGGGGAGGGGGTGGGGAAGGTAGACAATAAATGGTCGATGCCACACCCACATGTCAAGCCACAGACTTCAAATTGAGCATTTAGTTGACGGTGTGTTACATCATGTCACAGAGCTTGAATAGAACTAGGTTCTGTTAACCAGTTAACTGCGTAGGACGGACATGTCCGTCATGCCTTATTGCATAAGACGGACATGTCAATTAATACCCAACGATATCGTTGCTACACTCTGGGGAATCCCCTAAAGGTCGTCGATTCTGCTAGTTCTCACTTCTAACACCATGTGCTACTAGTTGGCTGTCTAACGGTGTCATTTCGATTTGAATCACGCCATTATGGCTACCGCTAAGAAGAAACGGCTTTCTGCTGAAGAAGTTATACAACAACTGTTGGATTCTGATGATGAATTGTCATCTTACAAGGACAGTGACTCTGAATCTGAGGAGGATGAAGCATATTTACATGGTGCAATGATCAAGACGGTGATACTGAAAGTGTGCATTCTGCTGTCAGTATGGTCAGTTCAGATTATGGCAGTGCACATGGTAGCATGCATGGCACCAATTCTGACAGTGATGATAGTGTATTTTAGTGAAAAACTGCAAAAACTGTAAATAAGTTACAAAAATACTCATTGGATTAGATAATTGTTTTATTGTCAAGAGGAAGTAGAGACAAGAAGGAATACAGCACATTTTAATTCCGCAATAGGGTGTAGTTGATGAAAAATTAATTCCGCAGTGAACTGGTTAAAGTGTTGCAGTGTGACAGGACATGTTCGATGTTGAAATAAATGATGCTGTAACTATTGTCTCCTAGACTCTCCCTGACTTACAGGGTCAGAGTTCGAACAAGTCAAGAAAACTTAACAATCATTTTCCAAGCCCCACCCACCACCATCATTGTTATTACCCTCACATGCACACTGCCAGATCTCAAGGGTAAAGAGAAAGAGTAACTGATTTAAAGAGCCAAGAAGTGTTTCCATGCAATATTCCGTGCATACTTTTCTGCTCTGTTAGTGGCTTCACTTGAAAACATGGTAGCCATGAATATAATGGTGTTGGCTCCATTTAAACTCCTCCGTCTCAGCTTCAACACGTTGAGAGAATCCGACTTGTTGTCTTAAGATAATTATTTCAATAGTCCAGAAATTTCCTGACTAAAACAAACTATGAATCTTTAGCTCTGAAATTTTTATCGTCATGAATTTTTTTTTGGGGGGGGGGGGGGGGGGGGAGGAGGGTTGGGGGGAATTATCTTCCCAAGCTATGATATATTTTGTAGGTACTTAAATCTGTGTGAATGAATGTAAATTACATACTTGTGAGACTTGGACTCCGGTCTCATTGCTTCCGTCATATCTGCCTTTCAGCAGGCTCATTCCAAATCCACATTGCTTCACGCCATAGATGACACGGAATTTGGCCACCTCCATCAAGAATTCCTCACTGGTTCCCTCATCGGTCTCACCAGAGTACGTGGTAACAGGAGCTTGAGAGAGAGTGTCGACCTTAATTACTTCAAAGTAATTGATGATAACTCTGTTTGGAGTTACAGGTCTCTTAGCGTCCACTTGAAAAACTAAAGGGTTAAAACAACCAAAAATAATCATTGCTACTCTCTGTTACGGAAGACAATAACACTCAGGTACTAAAGGGTTAAAACAACCAAATATTCATTGCTACTCTCCTCTGTTGCAGAGACAATACCACTCTGGCACTAAAGGGTTAAAACAACCAAAAACATTGTTACTCTCTTCTATAGCAGAAGACAACACCCTGAACCCTTTATTGCTACAGTTTTGTCTTCTGCAGCAGACAATTTATTTGTTTGTTTTAACCCTTTAGTGCCAGAATGTTGTCTTCTGCAACAGATGGAGTAACAGGTTGTTTTAACCCTTTAGTGCAAAACAACCGAATATCCTCTCCTCTGTTGCAGAAGACATCACTCGGGCACTAAAGGGTTAAAACAACCAAATAATCATTGTTAACTCTCCTCTGCTACAGAAGACAACACTAGGAAACAAATTTGCTTCTAGATCGAAATAGTTTTATGAGCAGTATTATAATTTGCTTGTGACATTACTGCTATCTGTGTTGGTGTGTGTGTCTTTGTATGTGTGTATGTGTGTTTATGTGTGTGCATGTGTTAGTGTGAGTGTGACTGTGAGCATGTGTATGTCTGTGTGTATGTGGTATGTGTGTGTGTAAGCTGTGTCGGTGTGCCTGCAGGTGTGAATGAATGCATCATATGATAAGTGTGCACACATTTAGAACTAATATCTCAACAAACTCTCACCTATCATATAAGATGCAACGACTTATTCGATTAAATTTGCTCACTTGCCATTTTGGCTAGGCTCTAGCCTGGCAAATTTGCTTGATGAAGGCTAGATGTTCTAGCCTGGCAAATTTGCTCAATGAAGGCTATATAGATGCTCTAGCCTGCAAATTTTCTCGGATACTCTAACCTGCAAATTTTCTCGGTGAAGGTTAGATGCTCCAGCCTGGTAAATTTTCTCGATGAATAGATGCTCTAGCCTGGAAAAATTTGCTCGATGAAGGCTAGATGCTCTAGCCTGGCAAATTTGCTCGATGAAGGCTAGATCCTCTAGCTGAAATATCGAGTGAGCAAATTTGAGTTGATTATTGAGAAAACCATCCTACCTATCATAACATGATGTCATTAGTTGAATACCATATAGCCAGAAAAATGGCGGGGAATTATTTTGTCATGATGTCATTGTTATGTAGTAGGTGGAGTCTGTCAGTATGCACTGCACAGCACCATCCAACTTTTGTTGCTGTCTGAGAGAACAAGCAGCTGGCACCTTCTGAGGCCTTCCCTCCTCCCAGTAAAGGCCACTGTGGGTGGCTATTTGTTATTGCCGCTCTCACAGAACAATTCTTCACCTACGCTCGGATACCAATATCAATATTATGATCCCACCGAACATACGCTCTCAATCAGAAGTTCAAGAGTTTAGACTTTAATAGGCACTTCATCCACAACTGCCACTGCACAGTCTGTGACCACACCTCTCATTGAGCATAATGCTCAATTCAGTTATCAGATTTGGTTCCACTAATTTCTGAATTTTCACAGAAGTCAAGACCAAACTGCTAAATTAATAAATTCCTGCCAAATTTTCTGCCGATGTGATAAATTGTGCTAATCTCTACACATACAACATCCTATTGAGGCAGATTACCACAAATGCTGTTTGGTAAGCATTACGGCATCAGTCAACAACAAAATGGCTGCTTAATTAACACTGAGAATGAGCTTAAGAAACAGTGCATAGAGGTAATCGATTGCTTATACATGTAGGTAGGAGTTTAGAGATGGTTAAGGGTTCAACTATTGATGCTGGAGAGAGTCACACATGTACATCCCACAAATTTGTCTAGATTTTTAAAGTCACGATCAATGCTCAACAAATAGAGGCTAGAGACAATGAAGTAGGTGCTCAACAAATAGAGGCTAGAGCCAACAGTGAAGTAGGTGCTAAACAAATAGAGGCTAGAGCCAACAGTGAAGTATGTGCTCAACAAATAGAGGCTAGAGCCAACTGTGAAGTAGGGTGCTCAACAAATAGAGGCTAGAGCCAACAGTGAAGTAGGTGCTCAACAAATAGAGGCTAGAACCAACAGTGAAGTAGGGTGCTCAACAAATAGAGGCTAGAGCCAACAGTGAAGTAGGTGCTCAACAAATAGAGGCTAGAGCCAACAGTGAAGTAGGGTGCTCAACAAATAGAGGCTAGAGCCAACAGTGAAGTAGGGTGCTCAACAAATAGAGGCTAGAACAAACAGTGAAGTAGGTGCTCAACAAATAGAGGCTAGAGCCAACAGTGAAGTAGGGTGCTCAACAAATAGAGGCTAGAGCCAACAGTGAAGTAGGTGCTCAACAAATAGAGGCTAGAGCCAACAGTGAAGTAGGAGTTCAACAAATAGAGGCTAGAGCCAACTGTGAAGTAGGGTGCTCAACAAATAGAGGCTGGAGCCAACTGTGAAGTAGGGTGCTCAACAAATAGAGGCTAGAGCCAACAGTGAAGTAGGTGCTCAACAAATAGAGGCTAGAGCCAACAGTGAAGTAGGGTGATTAACAAATAGAGGCTAGAGCCAACAGTGAAGTAGGGTGCTCAACAAATAGAGGCTAGAGCCAACAGTGAAGTAGGAAACAAGTAGAGGCTAGAACCAACAGTGAAGTAGGTGCTCAACAAATAGAGGCTAGAGCCAACTGTGAAGTAGGGTGCTCAACAAATAGAGGCTGGAGCCAACTGTGAAGTAGGGTGCTCAACAAATAGAGGCTAGAGCCAACAGTGAAGTAGGGTGCTCAACAAATAGAGGCTAGAGCCAACAGTGAAGTAGGGTGCTCAACAAATAGAGGCTAGAGCCAACAGTGAAGTAGGTGCTCAACAAATATAGGCTAGAGCCAACAGTGAAGTAGGGTGCTCAACAAATAGAGGCTAGAGCCAACAGTGAAGTAGGTGCTCAACAAATAGAGGCTAGAGCCAACAGTGAAGTAGGGTGCTCAACAAATAGAGGCTAGAGCCAACAGTGAAGTAGGGTGCTCAACAAATAGAGGCTAGAGCCAACAGTGAAGTAGGTGCTCAACAAATATAGGCTAGAGCCAACAGTAAAGTAGGGTGCTCAACAAATAGAGGCTAGAGCCAACAGTGAAGTAGGGTGCTCAACAAATAGAGACTAAAGCCAACAGTGAAGTAGGTGCTCAACAAATAGAGGCTAGAGCCAACAGTGAAGTAGGGTGCTCAACAAATAGAGGCTAGAGCCAACAGTGAAGTAGGTCTCAAGGAACTGTCAGTTGACATAATAAAATTACAATGATCTTCTCAATAATCAACTTGAACTTGATACCTGCGCTCAACAAACATCTCTTACAGTATTGCTGGTAGTTATTACAAAGTAGCATAACCAACCCATAAATTCATAAGGCTCCACTCACCTTCGATTTTGGACTTGGCAAAAGCAAGATTGTCGATGTAGAAGTTAGGGTTATAATGAAAGTAAACTTTGTAGACCATGTGGTCCTTGAAGATGGTCTGGGTGTCGGCATCGGCATCTTCTGTGTTGGGATGCTTCTTGTTCACACACTCCATGACATTCACACAACCGTACTTGGTCCAGCCGTCACTATCCTTATCGTATTCGTGGAAGGGCCAGTCATCACATGCAGAGCTACATAACATACACAAACATGTTCTTATCATGTTCATGGAAGGGCCAGTCATCACATGCAGAGCTACATAACATACACAAACATGTTCTTATCATGTTCATGGAAGGTGCGCCAGTCATCACATGCAGAGCATACACAAACATGTTCTTATCATGTTCGTGGAGGGCCAGTCATCACATGCAGAGCTACGTGACACACATGAACATGTTCTTATCATGTTCATGGAAGGGCCAGTCATCACATGCAGAGCTACGTGACACACATGAACATGTTCTTATCATACTCATGGAAGGGCCAGTCATCACATGCAGAGCTACATAACATACACAAACATGTTCTTATCATGTTCATGGAAGGGCCAGTCATCACATGCAGAGCTACGTGACACACATGAACATGTTCTTATCATGTTCATGGAAGGGCCAGTCATCACATGCAGAGCTACATAACGTACACAAACATGTTCTTATCATGTTCGTGGAAGGACCAGTCATCACATGCAGAGCTACGTGACACACATGAACATGTTCTTATCGTGTTCATGGAAGGGCCAGTCATCACATGCAGAGCTACATAACATACACAAACATGTTCTTATCATGTTCGTGGAAGGGCCAGTCATCACATGCAGAGCTACGTGACACACATGAACATGTTCTTATCATGTTCGTGGAAGGGCCAGTCATCACATGCAGAGCTACGTGACGCACATGAACATGTTCTTATCATGTTCATGGAAGGGCCAGTCATCACATGCAGAGCTACATAACGTACACAAACATGTTATTATCATGTTCATGGAAGGGCCAGTCATCACATGCAGAGCTACGTGACACACATGAACATGTTCTTATCATGTTCATGGAAGGGCCAGTCATCACATGCAGAGCTACATAACATACACAAACATGTTCTTATCATGTTCATGGAAGGGCCAGTCATCACATGCAAAGCTACATATCATACACAAACATGTTCTTATCATGTTCATGGAAGGGCCAGTCATCACATGCAGAGCTACATAACATACACAAACATGTTCTTATCATGTTCGTGGAAGGGCCAGTCATCACATGCAGAGCTACGTAACACACACAAACATGGTGTAAGTCAAGATGCTGAGCAGAGTGAGTGTTGCTGGCGGAAGTTTCGTGCCTATCACATGCATGTGTCTCTAACATTTGTACCTCTGAATGGCAACCGCACACACCTGTCATTGGCAACCTACATGCTGATGATTTTAAGCCACATGCTGTGTGTGCTCACAGCGGTGAGATGGACATGTGAGGCATTATCACATGTGACACATTTCTCTCTCGACCAAAGAACTATCACGAGATGTTGCTCCTGAATATGGTGGCAGTACAGACACATTGACTCCACCCCCTCCCCCTTTCCTCCCCGCCCCTCTCCACTTTCCTCCCTCCCTCCCACCACACACATTGTTTAGGAAAAGCCACTGCAGAGTGAAGAAGATATAAATACATCTCTATTGACTCACAATTTAAAAAAATTGTACATATCCTCGACTACAGAATCAGTAAAAGTGGGCAAGAGTACAGCACCACAGGTGAAGACCAAGGAAGACTAGCTGACTAGTGAACAAGAGTAGAGCACACCAGGTGAAGACCAAGGAAGACTAGCTGACTAGTGAACAAGAGTAGAGCACCACAGGTGAAGACCAAGGAAGACTATCTGACTAGTGAACAAGAGTACAGCACCACAGGTGAAGACCAAGGAAGACTAGCTGACTAGTGAGCAAGAGTACAGCACCACAGGTGAAGACCAAGGAAGACTAGCTGACTAGAGCAAGAGTACAGCACCACAGGTGAAGACCAAGGAAGACTAGCTGACTAGTGAGCAAGAGGAGCACACCAGGTGAAGACCAAGGAAGACTAGCTGACTAGTGAGCAAGAGGAGCACACCAGGTGAAGACCAAGGAAGACTAGCTGACTAGTGAACAAGAGTACAGCACACCAGGTGAAGACCAAGGAAGACTAGCTGACTAGTGAACAAGAGTAGAGCACACCAGGTGAAGACCAAGGAAGACTAGCTGACTAGTGAACAAGAGTAGAGCACCACAGGTGAAGACCAAGGAAGACTCACTGACTAGTGAGCAAGAGTACAGCACCACAGGTGAAGACCAAGGAAGACTAGCTGACTAGTGAGCAAGAGGAGCACACCAGGTGAAGACCAAGGAAGACTAGCTGACTAGTGAACAAGAGTACAGCACACCAGGTGAAGACCAAGGAAGACTAGCTGACTAGTGAACAAGAGTACAGCACACCAGGTGAAGACCAAGGGATCACACCAGGTGACGACCAAGGAAGACTCGCTGACTAGTGAGCAAGAGTAGAGCACACCAGGTGAAGACCAAGGAAGACTAGCTGACTAGTGAGCAAGAGTATAGCACACCAGGTGAAGACCAAGGAAGACTAGCTGACTAGTGAACAAGAGTAGCACCACAGGTGAAGACCAAGGAAGACTAGCTGACTAGTGAGCAAGAGTAGAGCACACCAGGTGAAGACCAAGGAAGACTAGCTGACTAGTGAGCAAGAGTAGAGACCACAGGTGAAGACCAAGGAAGACTCACTGACTAGTGAGCAAGAGTACAGCACACCAGGTGAAGACCAAGGGATCACACCAGGTGACGACCAAGGAAGACTCGCTGACTAGTGAGCAAGAGTAGAGCACACCAGGTGAAGACCAAGGAAGACTAGCTGACTAGTGAGCAAGAGTAGAGCACACCAGGTGAAGACCAAGGAAGACTAGCTGACTAGTGAACAAGAGTAGCACCACAGGTGAAGACCAAGGAAGACTAGCTGACTAGTGAGCAAGAGTAGAGCACACCAGGTGAAGACCAAGGAAGACTAGCTGACTAGTGAGCAAGAGTAGAGCACCACAGGTGAAGACCAAGGAAGACTAGCTGACTAGTGAGCAAGAGGAGCACACCAGGTGAAGACCAAGGAAGACTCGCTGACTAGTGAGCAAGAGGAGCACACCAGGTGAAGACCAAGGAAGACTAGCTGACTAGTGAGCAAGAGTACAGCACACCAGGTGAAGACCAAGGAAGACTAGCTGACTAGTGAGCAAGAGGAGCACACCAGGTGAAGACCAAGGAAGACTAGCTGACTAGTGAGCAAGAGTACAGCACACCAGGTGAAGACCAAGGAAGGCTAGCTGACTAGTGAGCAAGAGGAGCACACCAGGTGAAGGCCAAGGAAGACTAGCTGACTAGTGAACAAGAGTAGAGCACACCAGGTGAAGACCAAGGAAGACTAGCTGACTAGTGAGCAAGAGGAGCACACCAGGTGAAGACCAAGGAAGACTAGCTGACTAGTGAGCAAGAGTACAGCACCACAGGTGAAGACCAAGGAAGACTAGCTGACTAGTGAGCAAGAGTAGAGACCACAGGTGAAGACCAAGGAAGACTCGCTGACTAGTGAGCAAGAGTACAGCACACCAGGTGAAGACCAAGGAAGACTAGCTGACTAGTGAGCAAGAGTACAGCACCACAGGTGAAGACCAAGGAAGACTAGCTGACTAGTGAGCAAGAGTACAGCACCACAGGTGAAGACCAAGGAAGACTCGCTGACTAGTGAGCAAGAGTAGAGCACACCAGGTGAAGACCAAGGAAGACTAGCCGACTAGTGAGCAAGAGGATCACACCAGGTGACGACCAAGGAAGACTCACTGACTAGTGAGCAAGAGTAGAGCACACCAGGTGAAGACCAAGGAAGACTAGCTGACTAGTGAGCAAGAGGAGCACACCAGGTGAAGACCAAGGAAGACTAGCTGACTAGTGAGCAAGAGGAGCACACCAGGTGAAGACCAAGGAAGACTAGCTGACTAGTGAGCAAGAGGAGCACACCAGGTGAAGACCAAGGAAGACTAGCTGACTAGTGAGCAAGAGTAGAGCACCACAGGTGAAGACCAAGGAAGACTAGCTGACTAGTGAGCAAGAGTAGAGCACCACAGGTGAGGACCAAGGAAGACTAGCTGACTAGTGAGCAAGAGGAGCACACCAGGTGAAGACCAAGGAAGACTAGCTGACTAGTGAGCAAGAGTAGAGCACCACAGGTGAAGACCAAGGAAGACTAGCTGACTAGTGAGCAAGAGTAGAGCACCACAGGTGAGGACCAAGGAAGACTAGCTGACTAGTGAGCAAGAGGAGCACACCAGGTGAAGACCAAGGAAGACTAGCTGACTAGTGAACAAGAGTACAGCACACCAGGTGAAGACCAAGGAAGACTAGCTGACTAGTGAGCAAGAGTAGAGCACCACAGGTGAAGACCAAGGAAGACTAGCTGACTAGTGAGCAAGAGGAGCACACCAGGTGAAGACCAAGCTGACTAGTGAGCAAGAGGAGCACACCAGGTGAAGACCAAGGAAGACTAGCTGACTAGTGAGCAAGAGGAGCACACCAGGTGAAGACCAAGGAAGACTAGCTGACTAGTGAACAAGAGTAGCACCACAGGTGAAGACCAAGGAAGACTAGCTGACTAGTGAGCAAGAGTAGAGCACTACAGGTGAAGACCAAGGAAGACTCGCTGACTAGTGAGCAAGAGGAGCACACCAGGTGAAGACCAAGGAAGACTAGCTGACTAGTGAGCAAGAGTAGAGCACACCAGGTGGAAGTTTAGCCGACTATTGTAAATTGATGTCATGGTTAATGCATAGAAGGATTATCACATACAAACAACTATAAATCCTGTGACCAGGATTGACCTGCACCTGTGAATGTGTGTGTGTGTACATGTGTGCATGCATGTGTGCTTCCATGTGTGCGTGCATGTGTGTGTGCGTGTGTGTGTAAGGTAGTCAAGAGTATAGGTGTATTTATTATGTCGAGGGTGGCATCTGTCACCACAGTAACATTTTATGGTAGTTACCCGGAGCTTTGAGGTTTGTAATTCTATATCTTAGTGAGTCTCAGGCAAGACATTTGTTGTGACTCACCTCATGGTTTCTGTTGAAAAAAGTTTTTTGTCTTCGACATAGGTAGCACCAGTTACAATCTGTCTTGTGTAAGTCAGTCTGACCCTCAGCAATGGTAAACTACCTTTATAAGCAAAGCAGATCTGAAGAAGAAGAAAAAAGAGAAGAAGTGAAGAGAGGGCAAGAAGACAAGAAGTGAAGAGAGGAAGAAGACAAAAAGTGAAGAGAGGAAGGAGACAAGAAGTGAATAGAGGAAGGAGACAAGAAGTGAAGAGAGGAAGAAGACAAGAAGTGAAGAAAGGATAAGAAGATAAGAATTGGAGATATCATGGAGGAGATTATATAAGGATTATGTCTCATCTGAACAAGGCTGTGTCACATGTAGGTGTGTGATGAGATAGAATCAAGATAGATGGTAAATTAAGGGGCAGCCCTAATAAGTGAGGCAGTTTCTTGTTTCTTAGAAAGCTACACTGACTAATGACCACTTCCATCCTACTCACATAAGGTACATCAGAGAGCTTGTAGTCAACCCTTGAGACCGTCCGAGGGTTTCTGCTTGAATAGAGTCCACAGAAGGAGGTAAAGTTGTCCTCTGTCACCGAATCTTGAGGAGTCTCAAACTTTTCATATCTCACTGTCTTTTGATTCAATTGATAGTCCTCTGTACAACCCGAAGCTAAGAGGCCGGTTAGTTCGAGTTGAAGAGCCTCAGCCGTTGCGTTGAGTGGTAGTTGAGCTGTGAAGCGATTGTCGAAGCCGGCATCAAACATGCGTGGATAATGAAGGTTCTGAACGGTTGTGATATTTACAGTCAATTGGAGTCCTGCAGAGTCATTGGCGTTACAGGAGGGCTCAGAGCTCACTGCAATGCTTGGAATCATATCTGCGTCCACATCATAGCTGGTTAAATAGACCAGTGTAAGCTGGATAGTAGAGTTGCTGCCTGACGACCAGAACGCTTCCGCCGTTCCACTGTATCCCATTTTACTCAAAGATATCCGAATGTCATTGGCAGCAATTGCTTCATTGAGGACATGCTCCAGTTCTTTGGCACTGCTGAAAGGCGATATAGTGACATTGGCTTGGAAGTTATTGCCCCTGGTGATAGTCAGGGTCATATTGGTGCACGTAATTCCAACACTGGTGGCACTCTCTCCTGTGATGACTGGTTGGAGGGATATGCGCTGGACTTTGGGATGAGCCTTTAGGACTACCATCTGTGCACACACATACACACACACACATAAGCATGAACACACACACATGCACACACAACAACTAAATGGTGGTCCAAGCTACTCCTTGGGTATTGAAACAGTGCATGCTAGGGGTTCGCTGATATGCTGATCTGGATAAACAGGTTTGGAGTGAGGGGAGTTTATCAACAACATTTTGTTGTTGTTGTTGCTTTTTGTTGTTGTTTATTATTGTGCACACGAGTCAGCAGTTGCTGGTGTGTGCACCTCACAGGTCCAGCCAGCCGGGCAGCAGTTGCTGGTGTGTGTACCTCACAGGTCCAGCCAGCCGAGCAGCAGTTGCTGGTGTGTGCACCTCACAGGTCCAGCCAGCCGGGCAGCAGTTGCTGGTATGTGCCCATCAGTAATGTTTCATGTGATGTTTCATTAACACTCAAACATCCCTCACTCAGTTACTTACATGCTCCTCGCGAGCAACGGAGGACATGATGGCAATCTCCTGCTGCTCTCGGTCAGCACTGTCGGGTCCATTCAATATTGTAGAGTTATGGAGTTTGACTCCCAAACCAAGATCCCAATTCACGCCATATTCATTTCCCAGAGCTTCGAAATAGTACGACTTCCCTTGCTCCATGAACACAGGCTTAGACATCTGAAATTTGTAGGCATTCCAACTGTGTGGAGAAAATGCAAAACATGTTTGCTTGTAATATATAAACACTAGATTATCTTATACTTCAAGCCAGCATCGTATTCACCACCACATGTGTTTCTGTAAGAACAATTTCTTACAGCCCGTGCTGTGGAAATCTGTAGTACCATTTGTAGCACTGTATGTTAATTATGCATTATTGTAATTCACTCAATTTTGTTTTAATTTTGGGCATTTTCTGGGATTCGGTGTATTTCAGAAGTGTGACAGGTAAGTTGAGATGCTCAAAAAACAATGCTTTAGGTGAGTTTTTGGGCATCAACTGCAGAAAAATTCTTTTTCCATGGCGGCAATTTTGAAAAACGCCCTCTAGCGAGAGTTCCCCACAATCTCTTAAAGTGTATAGAAGCTTATTTTGAAGATAATGTCCTAAGGAATGTAAATCAACAGTCCAACTTAGTTCTCCGCAAATTATTTTCGGGACCCCAATATGGTAACCCCACTATTTTAGGGATGCATTATTTACCTTCGTCGGGTCCAATGAGGCACATCGATGATCTGTGTCAGGTAATCTTTAGACATATTAGGACTGAGGTACAGACGACTTCGGTCATCTGAGCGCAGATTAAACGTATACAGGCTGGACTTTGGAGGAACGAAAAACCCACTGTAACGATGGGAAAATCTCCCCATGGAGACATATTCCTCATCGGACGAGATAAAAAGTCGCTCGTGGACCTCATAATACATTGATCTAGGCATTTCCTTGATGTTATCCAGGTAGGTCATGTCTTTAAAGACCTCCCTTCGTACACCTCGCCCACCTTGGTAAATGAAAAATGGCAAAAATGACATCAACATATAATTAAAACTCTGCAGCATCCATTGTCTTGCCTGGGTAGTAGATAGTGTTAGGTGGGCGTGACGGTGTGACACATTCAATGACTGTTGTATTTTGGTCGCCTTCGTTTTGTACCGAGGTTACTTCACATGGAGCCCCTTCACACACACACAAGACAACAACAACAACAACAACAGCTGTAAAAATTGCTTGCATATACCTGATTATGCAAATTTGGCTACCAAATGCACCAAAAGGCAAACACACTATTATTTCACTGCATATCATATTCCTGGCATATTCCAATTAACTCCTACCCATGATTATATGTGGTCAGAGATCTTACAGCTCCACGAATAGAATTGTTGAGTGCTAGCCCTAGCCTCAGCCCGGACAAGGTCCTTGAAACGTCCACTCATTCACAACTCGCCCGTAACTGTGTAAAGATTTTTTAGCCTACAAACACTTGATAGAGCTAGCAGATAATGTCATTAAATGCATACCGCTGAGTTCATGTGCAGCCATAAGCCATACTCTGCAGTATGGGATATCCAATTGCTTGGACTCAATAGCCAGTTTATTACAAGGTTGGTTCGCCATAGTAATAAATCCTAGCATTACATAATCATTGGTATCACGAGCATTGTGATTATATTCCTCTAGTCATTGCCCTGGCTCTAAACTTAGTCATTACTTTAAAACCAGCCGTAGATACTGCCCTGACCTTAGCATGTTACCCTGGTCCACACCCTAGCTACTGTCCTGGCCCTAATCCTAGTTACTACCCTGGTCTACTACCCTACACTGGTCCTTAACCTAGCTATTACCCTGGCCTTTACCCTAGCTACTACTCTGGTCCTTACCCTAGCTACTACTCTGGCCCTTACCCTAGCTACTACTCTGGCCCTTACCCTAGTTACTATCCTGGCCCTTACCCTGGTCCTTACCCTGGTCCTTACCCTAGTTACTACCCTGGCCCTTACCCTAGCTACTACTCTGGTCCTTACCCTAGCTACTACTCTGGTCCTTACCCTAGCTACTACTCTGACCCTTACCCTAGCTACTACTCTGGCCCTTACCCTAGTTACTACTCTGGTCCTTACCCTAGTTACTACTCTGGTCCTTACCCTAGCCCTAGCTATTACCCTGGCCCTAACCTTAGCTGTTGCCCTGGCCCTACCTAACTGAAGCCTCCAGTACTGATATGTACAGTGTTGATGATGTCATCACGATGATGTAATACCAGGGTTGTGCCATGTGCAAGCAACCCATTAGGCTCTTAACTCTTTAGGACCAACTATGGAGAAGAGCTTCCCCTTGCTACCAATTTCAGCTCTGTAGCACTTTCCAACCAGGATCCAGACTTGCAGCAAATTCATGTGCAGAGATGTTGAGGTACAGCCTGAGGTAATTTTGCCAGTTATATATACCTAGGCAGTCTTGCTAGCATCAAAGGAGAGCACACAGAGAGTCCTATCTTTTGGCTGCAGGTAACTTTGCCAGTTATATATACCTAGGCAGTCTTGCTAGCATCAAAGGAGAGCACACAGGGAGACCTATCTTTATCAAGTTCATAGAGTGAAGTGTGCAGAATCTATGGAGCTCCAAAGTTGTAAGCACAAAGTTTTGTTAGTGTTTGCATTTTTACAACCTGGTGTGAGTTATCTCTTAATTAAATCTCAGGTGTGAGTTAGCTCTTAACCAGGTGTGAGTTATCTCTTAACCAGGTGTGAGTTATCTCTTAACCAGGTGTGAGTTATCTCTTAAATCAGGTGTGAGTTAGCTCTGAACCAGGTGTAATTTAAATCTAATCAGTATGAGTTAGCTCTTAACCAGGTGTGAGTTGTCTGTTAAATGATGTGAGTATCACGAGGTTGCCTGACCACATCTGACCAGGTGGTTTTATTATAAAGTATGAGATCTTTGCACACATTCATGCTGTGGTCCTGATTCACATAGCAAAATGTAGCCAGTGCAATATGCTTTCTAATGGTATTCTTGTTTTTTGCTAGACATGATGATGTTCTTCTTTGGGTTGGAATGTGGAAGTGAAACTACACCCACAAACTCCGTTACAAATGTTACTTTCCAGCATCAAGTCTTGAGTGACTATAACTACTGTGATTGCTAGAGCAATCAATACAAACACCACAGAATGGTGGAATTGAATTTTTAATATACATTTAGAGGGAAATGTCATCTAGGTCCATGTCTATTAGGTTCCAGCCAAAATAATTATTGAATAGGCCTATTTGGACATACCTCCTACTCTGACTTCCAACTCATACTCGCCCTTCAGCGAGTGACTCAAGGTGATTGTAATCCTAGTCCCTCCCCCAATACTCAACTGCTGGGGAGTCACCGCAAGAATATCTGCAATCGTAAACACACAATACATTTGTAAGTTTGAGGCCTCGAGATTTTTTTAAAAAGTTTACATTGGCGACGACCCTTTACCAACACAACATCCGCACTAAATTTCATGCTTTCTTCATTCAAAGTAGGCTGACAATGTGGGTGCTCTAACTGAGAGTGTAGGATTTTGTTACAAGCATGTGCAAGTTAGCTAGAAGGGATGTCAAACACTTGGGTTGGTATAGACCAGAGCCTGGACAGTGTCGTACGTTGACATCACCAGAGCCTGGAGAGTGTCGTACATGGACATCACTTCTACAGATTTGTCTAGTCTCTAGCAGTGGAAGAAACACCGACGTTTGAGCAGGAAAAGACATAGGCACCGATCGATGCTTAGCAAATAGAGGCTAGAGTCAACAGTAGAGTAAGTGCTTAACAAATAGAGGCTAGAGCCAACAGTGAAGTAGGTGCTTAACAAATAGAGGCTATAGCCAACAGTGCTCAACAAATAGAGGCTAGAACCAACAGTGAAGTAGGTGCTAACAAATAGAGGCTAGAACCAACAGTGAAGTAGGTGCTTAACAAATAGAGGCTAGAACCAACAGTGAAGTAGGTGCTTAACAAATAGAGGATAGAGCCAACAGTGAAGTAGGTGCTAACAAATAGAAGCTAGAGCCAACAGTGAAGTAGGTGCTTAACAAATAGATGCTAGAACCAACAGTGAAGTAGGTGCTTAACAAATAGAGGCTAGAACCAACAGTGAAGTAGGTGCTTAACAAATAGAGGCTAGAGCCAACAGTGAAGTAGGTGCTAACAAATAGAAGCTAGAGCCAACAGTGAAGTAGGTGCTTAACAAATAGATGCTAGAACCAACAGTGAAGTAGGTGCTTAACAAATAGAGGCTAGAACCAACAGTGAAGTAGGTGCTTAACAAATAGAGGCTAGAGCCAACAGTGATGTAGGTGCTTAACAAATAGAGGCTAGAGCCAACAGTGAAGTAGGTGCTTAACAAATAGAGGCTAGAACCAACAGTAAAGTAGGTGCTTAACCAATCGAACCGACAGTGAAGTAGGTACTTAACAAAAAGTAGGTGATAAAATAGAGATAACTGTTGTTCCTCTCTGGTATATGGGTTTGTTTCATGAGCTAATTAATTAGCAATATTTATTGGTAGTTCACCGGCATGTGTTTGGAAGTTGTAGGCTTTTAAATTGTTGTCGACGCCTGAAAGGCTATAACTCAGAAGGGCTTTGCCATTACGTTCAGTCATGACTGACAGGTTGAGAGATGAGATCAAATCATCGAAAATGAACTTGCATATGATAGACGCTCGCTTGCCATCCTCGTCAATGGAATGAGGATACCTGTAGAGACGATAACATTTCAATCGTTGATTTGATCATCGCATCTTTACGAGCATGCAGAGATAACTCTGCAGTAAACCTGACACACACACATATGCACGTCCTAATAGACCACACCCACTCATTGAAGCCACACCTTTATGGTGAAATTCTATTCTATTAATAACAAAATGTAATTATTATAACAGCACAAACATTCAGCACAAACATTTACTGAACACTCTGGGGGAAAAGTAATTACTGCACCACACCACACATCATTTTTTCTTACTGAGTTCCATTAGGATGTAAATAAATGCATTGAAATCCAAGATCTATACGTATGAAGACATCATTCGCACTGTTATCCTTGTCTGTGCTGGTTGAGTCTTTGGGGTCATCAGGATCCTTAAAGTCAGAAGCAAAGAGTTTTCCTGAAATGTTCAAGAAGAAGTCCTTCCTTGTCGAAGTGGCAAGCTCAGAGAGAGAGTAAACATAGGGAGTCGCACTCTCTGTATACTGAGGAACGAAAAAAATAAGAATGTTGTGTTCAAGCTCTCTGGATACACACCTTAAAGTAAAACGATAATGAAAGCACCTGTGGCACTTGGGCATGAAGGGTGGGAGAAGAGAAAAACTTAGAGCAAAAGGAATCTAACGGATTTTAACCCCCCCCCCCCCCCAAAAAGTACCTTGGCAAAGGATTCAAAATATTCTGGAAGTATTTTTGGAGCTAGAAGTGTCAGAAACCCACTCTATACAAGACATGCCACACAAAGGACACTGCATGGCAAACCAGAGAAATCAATCCTGGAGTATTGCGTTGTTCAAAAGTCAATGGACTCAGACTGGTTCCTGGTAAGCATAAGTGCCTATGTTGCTTTCCTCAGCAGATGGACTTCCAGAAACAGAACTAGAGCGCTGGAAGGGAGCGTGCATGGTGCAGTTGAGATTTCCAGCTATGTGGGGGACTCACTCACAGCCTAGTTTGAGTTAGTGAATGACTATCCTTACCCAGTTAAGCTTCCTTACCCAGTTACAGCAAGTGAGCTAGCTTGATTACATCATCGACAGCAAGCTTAACTCACAAATCTTCTCTGCAGTCTAGAAAGAGAATAGTCACTGCAAGTCTCAGTAACATGTGGAGTCTCCTGCCTACTAAGATTATTATGAATAGACTTATTGTGTGCCAGATTGCGAGGGAACAAAAAGAGAGAGATACACAGAAACAGAAGTGATGCTTTAAAGGTATGTTTTGGGGGGTTGTCTGTTTGTTAACTACTTAGCAAAGCAGTCAGGGCACTATGGGAGTCTTTTAGAAGCCAGTGCATCTGAAGCTACCATTTAGGCACCTCAGAAGCTTTAGTGTGAGGCTGATATAGAGCTTTAGTTTTAGGGCAGGGGGGGGGGGGGTCTGTCATTTAAAAAAAATGCCAGTATAGAGAGTACTAGTGTGCTCCCCATGAGATGTGTCAAGTAATCTTCTTACAAAAAACAAAAAACAAAAAATACAAAAATCAATAAACCAAAGTGGCCAAGTATACCAGCCTAGATCCTTGCCACTTTTTTGTGCCTGTGGCCATCGAGTCATTGGGGGTCATCGGGAACAGGTTGATGGCTTTCCTGAAGGAGCTCAGCCTTAGGATAAGGCAAAGAACTGGGGAGGTGAATGCCCGTGCTTACCTCCTTCAGCGTCTCTCAGTGGCAGTCCAGCGGGGGAATGCCTTGTCTGTTTTGGGGTCGGTCAGGAGTTGAACTTGTTAGCTTTTTAGTTATTTATTTATGTATTTATTGTTAATTAGTTAGGTATTTTTGTAATTGATTATTATATAACTATATAGCATGTGTTAATTAGGTGTTAATGAACTTGGCATTTTACTTTATTTTACTATAATTATTTTAAATTGAATATTAAAACAAACAAATACAAGAAAAATAAATAAACAAACAACAAAGTAAGTAAATAAACAACAAAATAAGTAAATACACACAAAAAATAATAATAATAAATAAATAAACATAACAAACAAACAAACAAATAAACAAGATAATCAATAATTGTTTATAATAGGAATTCAAGGTTCTAATTATAACCTATTTCATTAATTGATTCACTATACATGTACTAGAAGTTAATATAACAACATACTCTATAGAACTAGTCTGCTTGTCTCACTACGATCTCTTAAAGACTCTATTAACAAGGTGGTTATCAAGATCCCCGCACGAGACGGTGAAGTTAGAGGCAGCAGTTAGAACTTGGAACTAGAATACAAAATGGGATGGCGAAAGAGACTTACAGAAAATGAGCAATCGCTGCAAGCAACGATGTACCCAACAGAATGGACGTCGACGTCGACGAGGGCTGAAGTATCTTTAGTTAGGTCCTCTGCTTCCCTAGAATCACACACAAAACAAACAAGGAAGCATATGTGAGTTCAACCAGCAAACCAAGCAACCAGTGCTGTTGCAACGAAGCAACCAGTGGTGCTTCAACCAAGCAACCAGTGCTGTTGCAGTGACTGGTGTATATTTTGCCAGTAGTTGGGGCCACTCCCAGAATTGGCATCCTTCAATCTGTTCACCAGACAAAGAGTCTTTTAGGATACTGTCTGCCAGTAATGTCTCTTAAAAACAACATCTGCATTGGCTGAAACTGTCCTAGCTTGTGTATGATATTAAATCACAGACTTCCTTCACAGAAAATTGACTATGAGGAAGACAAAGCTTAGCACATGATTTACTTACCTGGTATTACATATAATGTGTTTGGCAGAGATGAATATGCCGATAATATCGCACTTCACTGTGGTGTCACCAGACCTCAGAATCACAGTATTTCCATGATCAAATTGGTCCGGGTTAAAACCTAGAGGAATCAAACAAGACCAAGGGATCAACTAAACAGAAACAAACCAGACCAATGAGTCAACTAAATGGAAACAAACCGGACCAAGGGGTTAACTAAATGGACCAGACCAAGGGGTTAACTAAATGGACCAGACCAAGGGGTTAACTAAGTGGACCAGACCAAGGGGTTAACTAAATGGACCAGACCAAGGGGTTAACTAAATGGACCAGACCAAGGGTGTGGTAACTCGAGATGCACGCTCTTGTAACTGCCAACTACAACTAGGTACTATAATTAGAAAACTATAGCTACTTGCAATAATAAATAGCAAGCCATCAAATGGTACAGAACTTATATAAGCACAACAGGAAACAGGAAACGGAATCAAACCATGATTATTAAGCATGCATATGAATAATGTTTCATCAGTTATGACACTTCCCCCCTCTGAGACCATAACATAGTCAATCACCATCCTAGTCTGTCGGGTGGACGGCAGTGATGGGACGATCGGCGAGTAGCAGTCGAGTGTAGTTTTGTGCCTTTACGAGTCGGTGGAACGGGAGGCAGTGGCGGTATGAGAAATGCTTGCAAAGCAGTTGTGGGTCAAGAATGATCCACAAGTGGAACAGCAGGTGCCAGATGTACGTCAGGAAGGTAAATATCATCTACAGTAGTGGAGGAAGAAGTTCTTTTGGTGGAAAGCATGTGAACATCCTTCTTGCATACAGCATCCACGTGATGATGGACAATGCGACCAGACGCAAGTCTACATGGGTAAGAGAGAGGTCCAGTGAATTTCATGACTTTGCCTGGACGGGTCGTTGTTACAGTGGAGAAATCTTTCACATAAACAGCATCTCCTACTTCAAAGGTTCCGAGTAGTTTTTAAGGATCATTGCTGCTCAGCTTGCTTTACCTGTTGCTTCTCAACACGTGGATGATGTCTGGGAAGAATCTGTCCAGACGAGATCTGAGACGACGATATCAGCAATTGTGCTGGGAAAATGCCTGTTGTGGTCCATGGAGTGATACGATACATGAATAGAAATTTCGATACTTTTTCTTGAATAGTAGATCCATGTGTACATTTTAGACCACTTTTGAAGGTTTGCACTGCATGCTCAACTAACCCATTTCTTGAAGGATGGAGCTGTTGTAACGTGCACAATATCATTTTCAGACATGAAGGTCTTGAATTCCTCACTGGTGAAGGAAGGACCATTGTCAGTCACAATTTCGTGAGGCATTCCACGATTAGCAAATATGATTCAGAGTTTCTCAATCGTTTTTGAGGAAAAAATTGATTGCTTTATGTGGACATCTATCTACTTTGAATGTGCATCCACGAGTATTAGGAACATGTGTCCTAGTGGGCCTGCAAAATCGAGATGGATTCTGTTGCAAAGGCCATTCCCAGGGGTGGAGGGGAGCAGCTGCAGGTGCTGGTCGAGACTCCTAACATACTGGGCAAGTTTTCACCAATTGTACAATCTCTGTGTCCATACCAGGCCACCTTATGTAGGACCGGGCGAGGGCCTCCATTTTGCTTGTCCCTGAATGAGTCTCGTGAAGCTCATCTAAAATCAGCTGTCAGCCTGGTGGAGGAATAATGACACGGGATACCCAGATAAGACATTCATCAAGGAAACCGAGTTAATTCCTTGTTGTGAAGTAGGGTTGGTATTCCTTCTGATCTGGCCATACAGACAGAGGACGCAAGATATGACTGGGTCCTTAGCAATCCATTCCTAGATTTAGCAGGAGTAGCTGAAGTGGAAGATAGATGGTTCATCACTAAAACTAAGTCTTCTGGTATGCAATCACTGGAAGTAGTGACTGGGCGGGCAGCTGATAACGTCTTCATTGCAGAGGTGTCTTCCAGCCTTCGGATTGTGTAGTGGTATGCAGACAGTGTAATTGCCCAACGTTGGATCCCATTTGTGAAACCTTGCTTCTCTCACCTAACAGTAACTTGAGTGGTTGAAGATCAGATTTAATCACAAAGTGACGTCCCAAAAGGTAGCGGTGAAACTTTTTGACTGCGAACACGATGGCCAGTGCCAATTGTGAGTAGTGATTCTCAGCAGATGATAGGGTTCTGGAGATGTAAGCGATTGGGCGTTCCTGGTTGCCACCAAGAATGTGTGAGAGAACCGCTCGAATGCCATACTCAGAAGTGTTGCACGCCAAGACCAATGGCTTTGGGGAGTAAGGAGTGAGTCTGCTTGTAAGGCATCCTTAGCAATGCAATGCCACTTTTGTTTCTTGTTCAAGAGAGAGTCAAGAGGTGTAATTTTAGCAGATAAATTGGCCTATAAAAATTAATATTCCTGAGAAACGATGGGGCTTCTTTGATAACACAGACTTTCAAATTCCGTAGGGTTTAAGGCATCTTTATTAATTATGTGACCCAAGTATTCAATGTTAGGGCGTAAGAAAAAGCCTTTTTCTCAGTTAAGATGCAGTCCAGTGGCTTCTACTCATTCAAGACTTCTTTGAGGTTGTGTACGTGTTCCTCCATGGTGGAACCTGTCACAAGTATATCATTGAGCTAATGCCATTAATGCCCTGCAGTAGTGTCTCCATATGTCGCTGAAAAATTGCTGGAGCAGATGAAACACCGAATGGTAAGCGATTATATTGGAAGAGACCTTTATGTGTGTTGATTGTCACATACTGTTCGGATTACTCATCCACGGACAACTGTAAGTATGCATTGGACATGTCCAACTTAGAGAAAAACTTCCCTTCAGAGAGGTTAGCGATCAATTCATCGGCATGAGGAAGAGGATATGTTTCGTAGGAGAGGCTTGATTAATTGTAAGTTTGTAGTCCGCACATAACATCATTTTGCCATTTTTCTTTATGACAGGAACTACTCTGAGCCCAAGGAGAGAATTGGACAGAGGAAATGATGACTTGTTCCTGAAATTATTTCAATTCATCTTCCACCTTTGACTTCAACAGAAGAGGAATTGTAAAACTTGGGTTAGGCTTTGTCATGCACAAATAATTTCATTGAAATAGGTGCTGATAACATTGAAGGGGCTGGACGGTATTACCACGGGGATGTTTGTGAGTTTACATTGAGATACTATGTAAGTTAGGGCCACTCCCATGTACACCACATGTATAGACAAGTTCAACTCCTCTTCATACTTTACTCAGATCTGGGTGAAGCCTAACACCTGGATGTGATCTCCAGTGTAGGTGCGAAGTTCACTGTCTGCAGGTTGAAGTGGAGATACGAGCGACAGTCGTTGGATGTGCCTCTATATTGACTCGCTGATGACAGATACTGCAGATTGAAGTGGAGATATGAACGACAGTCGTTGGATGTGCTTGTATATTGACTCGCTGATGACAGATACGGCAGGTTGAAGTGGAGATATGAACAACAGTCGTTGGATGTGCTTGTATATTGACTCGCTGATGACAGATACTGCAGGTTGAAGTGGAGATACGAATGACAGTCGCTGGATGTGCCTGTATATTGACTCGCTGATGACAGATACTGCAGGTTGAAGTGGAGATATGAGCGACAGTTGTTGGATGTGCTTGTATATTGACTCGCTGATGACAGATACTGCAGGTTGAAGTGGAGATATGAACAACAGTCGTTGGATGTGCTTGTATATTGACTCGCTGATGACAGATACTGCAGGTTGAAGTGGAGATATGAACAACAGTCGTTGGATGTGCTTGTATAATTGACTCGCTGATGACAGATACTGCAGGTTGAAGTGGAGATACGAACGACAGTCGCTGGATGTGCTTGTATATTGACTCGCTGATGACAGATACTGCAGGTTGAAGTGGAGATATGAGCGACAGTTGTTGGATGTGCTTGTATATTGACTCGCTGATGACAGATACTGCAGGTTGAAGTGGAGATACGAACGACAGTCGCTGGATGTGCTTGTATATTGACTCGCTGATGACAGATACTGCAGGTTGAAGTGGAGATATGAGCGACAGTTGTTGGATGTGCTTGTATATTGACTTGCTGATGATAGATACTGCAGGTTGATGGAGATACGAGCGACAGTTGTTGGATGTGATTCTATATTGACTCACTGATGACAGATACTGCAGGTTGAAGTGGAGATATGAGTGACAGTTGTTGGATGTGCTTGTATATTGACTCGCTGATGACTGATACTGCAGGTTGAAGTGGAGATACGAGCGACAGTTGTTGGATGTGATTCTATATTGACTCGCTGATGACCGATACTGCAGGTTGAAGTGGAGATACGAGCGACAGTTGTTGGATGTGCCTCTATATTGACTCGCTGATGACCGATACTGTAGCTCCTGTGTCAAGTTCCATTGTTACAGGTATCTTATTGAGCTTTACCTCCAACAGGTAAGGTTCGGTACATTTGCACGGAGGTTATACATGCACTCCACTTCGGAAGAGGACTCATCGTTTTCAACATAATTTGTTCATGAAGTTGTCTTCTTCTCATGTTCACGCTGTAAGAAGTTGGGTCTTGGATATTTGATGCCCTTTTGACCTGCAAACATTTCCCCCCCTTGCATTAAAGGCATATAACGTCCTTGTGCTTGCACTGGGAAGCTAGGTGAGATCCTCCACAATGATAACAAGTGAATGTTGCACTTTTGAAATAAAGCGCAGAAGTTGTGTAGTTTAGATCTGTCACTGTGTCCTTGGGACCATATCCCCAGCTTCTTTGCGTCTATCTTGGCCGCTTCAACAGTCTGTGCCGGCTTGAGGGTGCTGCTGTATGTGAGGTCAGTCTCAGCAAGGAGCTTGCACTGAATTCCTTGGTGATTTATTCCGCAGAAGAGCCGGTCTCTCAGCATCTCTTCGAGCTGATCTCTAGTACCAAACTTGTAGTTGAGAGCTAAATCTCTTAGTACTGCGTTGTAGTCAGTGGACTCGGCTGGCTTCCGTGAGCGAGTGTTGAAATGAAACCTGGGAATGATGGTCGAATGTTTAGTGTCGTAGTGAGCCTTCAGTAAAGCCAGCAGTGAGCTATAAGTGACATCTTCAACGTCCAGCTTGCCAGCTGTGGTACTAAGCTGCACAACAGCTTGAATGTCGGGTCGCCGCACACATAATTGAGCACTTCTTCATTGTATTCTTTATGCTGTTTGTCACAAAGTAGAACTGGAGTTTCTTCTTGTTTATGTTCCAGTCGTCAAGGTTGGGTTGAAAGGTTTGATTTTGCCGTAAGTAGTCATAGTGGGTTGCTTCATCCTCGTAGACAGATGCTCTTGTAAGTAATAGTCACAGTTGCTAGACTACTGACCAACAAATGCCAAGTACAACTACTTACTTGCAATAATAGAACAACTGAATAGCAGCTACAGAACTTATATAAGCACTTAACAGGAAACAGGAAACGGAATAAAACCACGGTAATTAAAATATGTTTCGGTTATGACAGCCGAGTCAGAGTTTGGAATGAGTGACATGTCAGAGTGTCAGTGCTGAGTCATGGTTATTCCCTACCAAGCAATAAGCAATAAAACAGTATGTTTGTTTCTTTGTGTATTTGAATGTTTGGTGTGTGTGTGGTGTGTATGTGGTGTGTGTGGTGTGTGTATGTAGTGTGTTTGTGTGTGTGGTGTGTGTGTGGTGTGTGTGGTGTGTGTGTGGTGTGTGTGTGGTGTGTGTGGTGTGTGTGGCGTGTGTGGTGTGTGTGGCGTGTGTGGTGTGTGTGGTGTGTGTGGTGTGTGTGTGTGGTGTGTGTGTGTGGTGTGTGTGTGTGTGGTGTGTGTGTGGTGTGTGTGTGGTGTGTGTATGTAGTGTGTTTGTGTGTGTGTTTTTGTTGTTCATCTGTATATGTTGTGCATTGCATCCTGAACTCTGACCTTCTCCAAAAACCACGATCTTTGTTTGTCCTCCCTTACTTCCAGTTCTCGGGTAGACGGAAAAAATTCCTGGACAAAGAAAAATAAGTGCCAAATTAACAACTTTCTGCTTTCTGCAGAACCTCTTAACAACTCTTAAACTTCCATTTTGCCTGTCAGAGTGTTTTGACAACCTAAAGAGGTATTTTAACAAGGAGATATGCCCTAGCTACCTCGTGCTATCCTTGTCAATACTAGCTAGCCCTAATGCCTGGCCCCTAACCCTAGCTACAGCTCTGGCCCTAATCCTAGTTACTGCCCTAGCCCTAACCCTAGCTGCTGCCTAGCCCTAACCCTAAGCCACTGCCCATGCCCTAACTCTAGCTACTGCCCTAACCCTAACACTTGCTATAGCCCTAGCCCTAACACTTGCTATAGCCCTAGCCCTAACCCTTGCTATAGCCCTAACCCTAACCCTTGCTATAGCCCTAGCCCTAACCCTAGCCAATGCCCTGGCCTAACCCTAGCTACTGCTCTGGCCATTACCCTAGCTATTGCTCTGGTCCTAACCCTAGCTACTGCCCTAGTCCTAACCCTAGCTATAGCCCTTGCCCTAGCCCTAACTACTGCCCTGACCTTACCCTAGCTTTCCCTTAGCCCTAACCCTAGCTATTTCCCTAGCACTAACCCTAGCTACTGCCCTGGCCCTAATCCTAGCTACTGCCCCGGCCCTAACCCTAGCTACTTGCCCTGGCCCAAATTATTGCCCTGGTCCTAACCCTAGCTACTGTTCTAGCCCCAACTATTGCTAATCATTGCCACCGCCCAACTATTGCCCTGGCCCTAACCCTAGCTACTATCCTGGCCCCAACTATTGCCATGACCCTATAAGTACTGCCCCAGCCCAAACTATTGCCCTGGTTCTAACCCTAGCTACTGCCCTGGCCCCAACCCTAGCTACCCTGGCCCAAAATATCACCCTAACCCTGGCTGTAACTACTGTCTCTACATTTTATTGACTCTGTAATCTAAATCTATTAATACAATATTATTGATGATGTCATCATGATTCAATGATGATCACAGGTGAGAGGAGTAGCTGGCATTACAGGGAAAGGGTGCAATTATGGACTAGTAATGTGAGCCTAGCAGATGCAAAAATGAAGTTTTGACACTTAAGCCCTTACTTCTGATTACATCTGCTTCTATCTTCTCCTCAGGAACTGTAGGGTTGGTAGTATCATCAGGGCCTGTGTGTGTGTGTGTGTGTGTGTGTGTGTGTGTGTGTGTGTGCAGGATTACCAACTAGATCCCGGCTATGTTCTATTGACAGTATCTCATTACAGGGTAATGGTATAATTTCCACAGAAGAATGCTGACAAGCAGTTGTAAACACTGCATGCATGAGCTGATGCTTCATTGACAATTCCTGCACTCAGAATGGACTCTTTTTAATTGTTCATGTATAGTACTGCATATACTACACAGACACACACACACTATGTCATAGTTATAAATAAATTATATATATATGTTATAGTTATATATATGTCTATATAATATAATTATATATACAAGTCATAGTTATATATATTATAATATGTCATAGTTATATTATATTATATATAAGTCATAGTTATATATACATGTATATATTATATGTCATAGTTATATGTATATATTATTCATTTGAGTTGTATGATAATTCATGCATGAGCATAGAAGATACGGACATCCAGCCCTAGTAACTAATGTGCCCTTGATTCCTTAACATAAATTACTCAAAATTTTCCCTCTCGACGTCACTTTTGTAAGTGTTAGAATTGATTGACACTTCTGCTTATCTGATGACTCCTGTGGATGCAAACGCTGGCTGTGGGTACCAAGAGAGGCTATGACGCATTCCCGGCAGAAGAGGAAATATCCATTACATTCTGGCAAAGCCACCGAGTCTGAGCGGATAAAGGAAAATGATATTGTTTTTTTATGTGCATACATGACGTGTGGAATTCTGGTGTGCCATCCTACGATATGACCATGCAGATAAAACAAGGACTGTGTGAAGTGAGCTTGTAGCTAGTGCCATATTGACAGACTTCTGGCATTCTGTTTCTTGAGTGAAATAGCTGGCTATCCTTTTGTTGTTGGAGGGTCTGTGCTGGACGCTTGCTGATAGCACCAAAAAGAGCATTAATCAAAAGCATTTATATCCGGGCCTTCCAACAAGAACTGAAAGAAGAGGAGTCATATTCCGTGAAATTTCGATTCGTGGAAGCTTCAGGCTCTGTCTGCAGTTATCACACCATTTTCGTTTTCTTTTTGTTGGGAACGGACTTCACAGATGAAGGATTAACAGACATCTTGAGATCGATTTGAGCAGATGTTGGCAAGAAAATTGGAATGCTTTTCTTCGCTTCATAATAGCGCTATGGCAAACTTGACGTAGATCATTGCTGATCTGCAAAAGCTCGCCTACCTCTGAGTCCATCATGTAAATAAAGATGGTCTTGTTTGGATTTTATAGTTGCTTCAATTCAAGTGCATTTTTTCCCCTTCAATAATATTTCTACTTGGGACTATCACATATATATAATATTCTATGTCATATTTACATATATATATATATGCCATATTACACATTATGTCATATGTGTCTATCCTCTACAGCTGCAATTAGGACAGCTAAAAAAAATTACTTGCACATGCCCAGTAGATAGCTGTATCGATATACAATAATCTTTTGAAGGAATATGTGAGCAAAAAAGTTGTAAAAATGGCTGACAATCGCCACTGCTATCATGAATGGTTTCTTCCTGTTGACTGTATCTGGAAGCTCTTCTGCTGCTGAAGAACACTGCACAGGCACCTACGGTTACTAGGAATTGTTATGAATCCATTCACTTTTGAGAAAGGAGGCACTCCTGGATGGATTTTCCTGCCATAAGTTTTATTGTAGACCATATCAAGATATAGTAGTGTGTAGCTTTTGTTTGCTTGCCTCGATGGAAGGTGATTGTATACCAAATTATAGCTTATTGTAAATACATATATAGCAAGGAGTTTATCTTTGAATAAAAAGTTAAACCATTGTGGTAAAAAAAAATTTCCCCCAATTATCCTTCCAGCTGACATTAAATACTTTAAGGATTCTCTTTAAATTTCATTTTATGTCAACGTTCAACCGAAATGGTCTACATCAGGACAAATTCTAATTTCCCTGATGAAGACTGAAGTATTTCGGTTGAAATGTTGGCATCAAAAAAACTGATTTAAAGAGAGTCCTCAAAGTAAAACTAATTATGTTGATCAATCAGCTATTATTAGAAAACATATCCTGCTGCAGCAAAATCCACCCATCTCTGATCATCGCTCTCTGGTTTCTCCTATGTCAGTGGTGTCAGGAATGTGATGTAGGTCGAGTTAAAATTACCAATTACCTTCTAATTAGATCAATTTAGTGAACAGATCTGGGGATTGAGATGTCTTAAAATAATTTTTAATATTTTTGAAATAATTTTGCAGCTATGTGCAATACCCATAATGACTATTTCTGCAGCAACTTGTAATCGTTGTCGAGGTCAAAGATCGAGGTGTGAATAATTGTTTACTAAACACACACCCACACAAAAACAAAAATAAATGAACGGGGAAATAAATAGACACCATTACTCTGTTGCTTTCGTACACTCACAAAAGACAAGCACAAAAATAGCAAGCTATATGCCAGACTTACAATACATGTATTATGTATGCAAAAAAATTACTCTACCAAGCAATACTTACAACAATAGAGATGACTGCTGTCCATAGTCTCGCCTTGAGGCACGTTTTCTCCATTGTACTGCGAACACTTGTTCAAATCACTGGGACACATTCCAATATCACATTCCCCTTCTTTATAAGGAAGTTCGTTTTGATCATCGAAATATGTGGGGAAGTACTTGCAGGCCACCAATGTTACATTCATAAGTTTGTTCTCATTCTCATCTGCTACCTGAGGACACTGGTTCATTGCACATCCGACCGACCTTGTCTCTGCCCACAATATTTTCTAGAAATGAATGGGGGAAAAATAGTGTCATCCCCCTTACATCTCAAAGAGGATGCAAGAACAAGATGCATTGGGAAGGCCGATTAAGTCTACTCTATGTCATGAACAATAGCAAATGATGGGAAGCTATTCATCAAACTAGCCAACAGGATCGTGAAACATTTCTCACAAGTCAAATCTAGAAGATTGGCTGGGAAAAAATAAGGAAGGACACATTCATAGTACACAATGCACCCCAATGCTGCATGCCATTACTTTGCATTCAGACTGCCCACAACCCAGATAAATATAGGATTACTACTCCTTGCCATCCTCACCCTCTCCATGCCTCTCGCTCTCGCCTCGCCTCCATACTCCTCACCCTCTCCACACCCTCACCCTCTACACACACCCTCATCTCACCGCCTACTCTCTCCGCACACCCCATAATAATATATTAAATTTGAATGTTGGTGACATGTCTTGGCAGAAAAATAACGATTGGCCCTACCTGTTCTATATATATCTAAAGAAAACACAATTTCCTATAATTAGAAAGAACACTTTACAGCTAAATGACTTTCCTATATATATCCTATATATATTCCTATATATATTTAAAGAAAACACAATTTCCTATCATTAGAGTGAACACTTTACGATCTCTGATATACTGAAGGGCTAAATGACTTTCAGTTATTGTGATGGTTACTAAATCCATAAATACCTCCTAGCAGATCTTGCAGCTTTAATATAGAATTTTCACATTTATTTTAATCAACTGACAGATAACAACTACTTCAAACTTGGTGTACATGCGATGTGAATTTGCAAGTGTTGGGTTCTGAAAGAGGAAATTGGAACACGTACAGACATTAAAGAAGCCAATGAGACACTAGTAGAACATGACTTTGTTGTATATATTTTAATGAGGGAAAAAATAACGACTTTTTCAACAACTTGAGGTTTACTCTTTTGATGTTTCGGCTAGCTCTAGCCTTCATCATTATGTTAATTGAGAGTTTGTTGAGAGGGGGGGGAAATTCTTCATCAATGAACACTCAATAAGCATGTTGAAACATACAGTCAATAAGCATCCTAAAACATTCCTCTCTAGGATTTCATAAGAAATGGGGTTAACACTATGTAACACTATGTAAGAAGTCTATCCTTCTTTTATGCTTCAGGGATTGTTTTATGATTGATTACGTCTGAGCTTATGACAGAAAGCACAATCCATGTTGTTGTGCACTTGGGATATTTAGTACCTGCCCACTTTCATCGTTGATCCTCCAGTGTTTAACAGCTTTGTCTGTGATGTCGCCATCAAGGTTGGCTTCATGGAAGGTTCTTACCTCTACAAGGGGGGACATGAGGAGACAACTTTCGACAATCTTATGGGCATCCTCCTCCAATTCTACGCTCCATTCCTGCAATAAATACAGTTCTTATAATGCACCGTGAAATATTAATAGAGCCCTCATTTTCTCTTTATTGCATGTTCTGCAATAACATACAGTAAATTATCAGCTCAAAAGTCAGCATGTAATATTATTATTTTTGCAGTATATAACAACCAGGAATAACAACAATAGTCTCCTCCTCACATATATACAGAAGCTTGAGAAGTACAGCTAAAGAAAAAGTAGCTAGCAAGGTTCTCTGAAGCTGTGTGCGGCTATATCGCTACTCTGAAAACATAATCATACCAGCCTCCTAATGTTAGCGGCAGGAGCTTCCGCTCTGTAGTAGTTGTTCAAATCCAGTAACTTCTGCTTATCACTCCTGCTCATATCTCCATGTCCTGCAGCGACTATGCCAAGCAGAGCGAAGCAACATACCACCACGAACATCATCTTGGCCAACGGAGAAGGTAGCCAACCGACGTTTTTAATAAAAATTCACCACTCAGAAGTGAAGTTTTTATGGAGAAAAATCCGGAAGTGGGGATTCAGTGTGGGTGTGGCGGAGTAATAGTGTCCTCACCGGAAGACAGCTCTAGTGAATGGAGGACCAAGGTGAGGCTCGTCTGTCTGAGCCTAGTTCCTATTAGTACGCTGCTATAGCAGACAAGCTCTTTACTGTCATGATAACCGCTAGGTCTTTGTTTATGGCCCAGAAAGTGAAAACAAGTTCAAGAAGTCTGAAGATGTAAAGAGAGTGAAATTGTTTATTATGAGTATACTGCAGGTTTAATATATACATGAAAGAAACTTTGCATGGATAGCTTACTCAGTGTAATTTTTCTGCTTTAACTCCAGATATATCCAAATACTGGTATAGAAAGCCATTCTTCCTGGTGAAATGGAATTAGCTGCTGCAAAGTAAGTAAGATGTTGCAGCCATATTTGATGAACACAAATTCACTCCTTTTTTTCTCTTCAAGAACTACACAAAACCTGCCATTGCTCTGGTGGTTCAGTCTGAATGACTGTGCGTTTGGCGGGAAAGTCATGGCTTCAGTTCACATGCAATTATGAAGTTATGTACAAACTACACTAATACATGGAACAATTCATTTGTACATTCTTTTTTTCCACCTCACAGATTGAAATAGCAGCCAAAGTCATAGAAGAGAAATAACGGCATTTCTAGGATATTAAAATCACCCTCTCAATAATCAACTTCAAAATTCCTGATGAAGACTTATCGCAATGTCGAGTGAATAAAATTTGAAGTTGATTATTGGAGAAGGTGATTTTAATGTTATTATGTCAACTGAGAGTTCATTGAGAATTTCTAGGATAGCTTATTCATTATTCAATTTTAACTCTAACTCTTAGATTCATCCATCACTGGTTCAGCAAAGTCATTCTTGTATCCATCACTGGTACAGCAAAGTCATTCTTCCTGGCGAGATGGAACTAGCTCCTGTGAGGAGAAGAGGAAGGCTTTAAAAGAAGGTGACAACTTACCCACAAATCCTATGGGAATCAATGTTAAAGGCAATCTAACGAAGAGTAATTCATAGTATATAGCTATATACTAAAGGGAAGACCATGAAGCTGACAAGATATTGATAAGGTCATACAGTACACTCTTCACACTATTTAGTTTGCTTCAGCATGCTCTCCATTATTAGCTCCTACATTGTCTCCGTAGTTATCTTTTCTATAGGTGCCAACTATGTAGTTGGTTCTATCTGTCCATAGAGAGCAGCAGTGTGTAGATTTACCTTACCAAGATTGTTTCTGCATCATTGTGACAAAAAGTAAGTATTTCAACTAAGCCTCCATCAAACATGCTAGTGGGTAAGTTTCAATGTCATAGTTCTCTGTTTCCACCTTCACATGTATTAGTCCTGTTATGCTTTCCTGACTGCTCTATATATCTTCTTTCCTGCTGCCATCTTCCTAGGTTCCCCATCAAGCTGACCTGTTCTCCAACCTCGTCATTCCTCCTTCGCCATGCCTTCTCCATTCCTCCTCCTCCATTTCAATTTCTCTGCATTGTCCATCTTCTTTTAGATCCCAATCAGCTCATCATGTTGGCCATCTTAAGGGTGGGGGAAAGATCTGACCACATCTGGCTATGTGGTTATAAAGTATCACATATTTTGCATATTCATGCTATGGTCCCGATTTATGTACCAAATTGTAATCTTTCCAATATGCTTTGTAAAATTGTCATAAACATGTTTTTCTCTGGGTTGGAATGTGAAGTGAAATCAACCTCACATGTTCTTGTTTCAATTGCTATTTTCCAACATCAAGACAAGTGGCTATAACAGCTAGAGTAATGCAAACACTAGAGAATAATTAAAAATAAGTTGATATGAAGGGGTGAACAAATACACAAACACTAACAAAATTTTGTGGTTACGACTCCATAGATTCTGCACACTTATGAACATGATGTATAGCTCAATTGATAGATCTATCTGTGTGCTCTCTTTTGACATTAAAAAAGTCGATAACTACGCTAAAGTTACATGCAGCCAAAGTGGATGATAGCTTAAAATCTGAGTGCCTGAACTGGCTGCAGTTGTGGTTCCCGATTGGAAAGTGCGTATGTGTGTTTTCTTTAGGCACTAAAATGTAATGAAGTAGTCAAGCGGGTGAAGAAAATTGATGAGGGCTTCTTCTTGCGACAGATATATATATATCAATTTCAACTGGCTAGCCCTTTCCAATCAGGTCCTGCAACAGTTGAGGCATCAAAGCAAGCACAATTTACAAAGACAAATATGGTCATTGCACTTTTTCCATTATTTGCTGAAAAAGCTCTCTATGGATGCCATCAAGTCAACTACAGGTTACCGCCAGGTATGGATCAGCTTCTGTTTGCCATTGCCAAATGGATCCAGTAGAACTATCCAGAGTGCAACGAAGACAAAATGGTGATAAAATTGCAGATGACTGGCTTTCAGGCAGTGGTTGGACACATTGCAATTACAGAGGCAAAAATAAAAACTCCACTGAAGGAACAGCAGATTCTCTTACTAAGGCCAGTCCCTGACAAAGACAGGACATGATCATCAAGTAACTGCAGCAGCTCTCTACACACTAGAGCAGAGGCCTATGAGAAATACAATGCAACACTTGACTAGCATGTTACCACTACCATTCAAAGATCGGTGCACAAAGGTTCAGTACACAATATATACTGTAGGCCGAGTTTTAATAGTGTACACTGTATTGTAAGTTTAAGCCTGCCCATAGAAATTTACTTGCACACACCACAAAATTTGTATACACACGATGGATTGGTATCGTACTTAGTATACTAACATATGTGCTTGGAACTACTGGATTTGCAGGTTGCATTGTAAATGTCTTAATTTAATTTTTTAATATTCTTTTATTGCTTCTCAGAGACATGTTTTGCAGGATGAGATCGAGTTACCATCATGAGTGTGAATATATATACGTGTGCGATGATTAGCTTAGCAGGTTAATGTATGACTGCACTAAAGCAAGCCCTCTAAGGGAAGCTGGCTTTGTATTATCAGGCAAGACCATATCCGCAATTATAATCATTTATATATCGATATATCAGCCGATGTTCACCAGAATAAATTATGAACAGTTCATGGGCTTACGTAAGCAAGGAAATAAGTGATGTCTTAATGACAACATCAAACAACAACAAATGACAATTAAAAACAACAAATGAAAAAAGCGACAAACAAAAAAGCAACAAAAAAGAGTTGTGGATTTGAAGACCGATGGAAAATAACTGGCTGCAGAGGAGTTCAGGATGCTCGGTAAATAGCCGCAGGGCAAGGATGCTGGTGTTTCATTATGACATTCCTCGACGTAGAGGTGGCTTTGATGGTTAGAAACCATATCAAACAACCACATCAGACTTGGGAAGGTAAACACAATTCCTGCATGTACACATCATTTGCATCGAGTATAAGAGAAGGGCTATATATTTGGCACATGTCTGCATAATTATACTCAATACAGGAGAACATAAAATAGATGAAGTGTGTGTGTACTATATCTAAAACAAAATGTCTGTTCATTATTGCATGATCTTCTCTTCGGTAGCTACTCACATAATTTTGTCGACCAGCAAGCACTGCACGATAATCTCGAGTATATATATATATACCTATTGAAGTTCTTGTCCACTTCTGCAATGTCATCCCTCGCTATTTTTTTGATTTTAATTTTGTATATAATAATTCTGCAATAATGCATGGAGCCACTAGTAGCAATTTATAGGAAGACTCTAAATTATTATGTTTGAGTGACACAAAGTCACCAGATAACACAAAATAAACCATCACACCAAATATTAGTGCCAGGTGATTGCACAAACACAGTGTGCAGTCAGTGCATATGTCCATTCTCTCAAAATCGTGCTATTCACATGACATTGTTATTATGTCTGCCACATAGATATAGGCAGAGGAGTCTACGGCTTGGATGCACGAACAGCACATACCCTTCCTCTACACTCTGCAATTCCATCAGCCAGCAGGCATATCCTATGAGCTCACTCTTAGTATGCTTCCCACCCACAGGAGAACTGCTTCCCACCCACAGGGGAGCTTCTACCAAGTAAGTATTCATCCTAAAAATATCTTCCTTGCTCAATCACATGCACTTCTGTTTTTCAACCAGCCAGCCCATTGTGTTGTAGACCTCCAGTTGTGCAGCTATACATAAGTTGGGCAACCATATATACGTATAAACAAATAGTTAAGAATAGAGGCTCACTAGAACTAATAATTATGACTCGCATGCATACACAGACATGAATTCTCGCACATGCTAGTAGCACAGTTTTTCATAGTTGCAGAAGGAATGCGTATAATGACCGTCAAGTTTTGTTCCCCGAAATGGAAGTGCTGCTGACGGGGTGAAAAGGTGTACTGTGACAAGAAGCATAAAATGTGGCATGGTGTTACGAAACATTTTTTTACTTTGGAAGTACAATTGTTTGTGGCAACCCTTTACGACTGTTCAGCTTTTATGACTATTTAGGTAGGTCGAGTTTTTTTCATTAGGCGCTGAAACGTAGTGGTCAAGCCCCAGGTTGAATTTTGAAGGAAATTCATTTTTAACCGTGCGCTGGACCACGTATATACTCAAGTTTTAGTGCCTATAAGACGTTGTATGCAGTAGGTACCCTCTAACACAGCAGTGCTGTCTGGTGACAATCTGGATGTTGCAAAATCGGTTTTTAGTGTTGCAAAATCGGTTTTTAGGTACGCTCCAGTAACTTTGGTATAGTTATAGCTACCTATGAAAAATGCTTGAGCATCAAAAGAGAGAATACACAGACAGACCTATCTTTTGAGCTATATATATATATATCAAAGTCCACACCATCAAGTGGCAGAAGCTATGGAGCTATAAAGTACATTTTAAGTGGTGTCATCTCCCTTTGAGTTCAGCCTTGAGACACTTACACCACCCACCATACTTGGCAGAGAGCAGTGCACTCAATTAAGTGCAGCCTTGAGACACTTGCAATATCCAACACACTGGCAGAGAGCAGTGCACTTGAGTGCACCCTTGAGACACTTGCAGTGTCCAACACACTGGCAGAGAGCAGTGCACTTGAGCAGCCTTGAGACACTTGCAGTGTCCAACACATTGGCAGAGAGCAGTGCACTTGAGCAGCCTTGAGACACTTGCAGTGTACAACACATTGGCAGAGAGCAGTGCACTTGAGTGCAGCCTTGAGACACTTGCAGTGCTCTCCACAACCTTACAGCCACTGAGGAGTTCTCGACATGCATCAGTGGCGGCATTGGGCAGAGTTATCTAGCTTGGTTCCCAGTTTGCATGCGTGACCTCTCTGCAATCCCGTTCCTTTGGAAATGGGAGACCTGAAGCACAAACTACTACCTGTGCTGGACACTACTGACCCTATGTGCTGCAGAAGGATTGTTCTTGAATTGATCCAAGTTCTGTCCCCAGTTTGGGTAACAATATTTTCTGTTAGCATTGACATTGTCTAGATTGTTACAACACTAGACAAAATGTCCCAATCTTTCAAGCCAGGTGCAGACAGCTAGTATGACTTCACCAGGCTTCCTTCTAGTCAGGTAACTATGCAAAGTTTTCTTTTTTCTTGCCTCTACTACACTGTGCCTGTCATACACAGTGAAGGAATCCATCAAGACCTAGAGCTTACGATATCTCATGGGCAGCCCGGCAATACAAATTCTTCCCTGTGGCAAAAGTAACCCATAGCTCAGGAATATTAACTTCTGAGCTGATGATATATATAGCCAGAACAAGGCGCATCAGGATCCATTATGCATATTCTTAACTAGGTGTGATATTCTTCATCAGGCAAGGTCTAGGTCTGCCTCCTCATGAGTGCATCTCTGGCCTGTCACCAAGGTCATCTTCATGGTGTGCACTGAATATCTGGCATTTGAGGGGAACAGTTCTGTCTTCAAGTCCTATGAATCCCCCGACAATTTTCAGGAATTCTACCTAATGGCTCCACACAGCTCTGTATATCTTGTCCCCTTGTTCGTGGTTTGATTTCACAGTATGTGGGACCTATATCCAAGATGAAACTAACCCTCACCCTACATGTTGCAGTTATGATTATCCCTGCAACATGTCCGCTCATACTGTTATCTGAGGCAACAAGATCTTCTAGGCAATCAACAAGGTCAGAGTCCCAAGTCTTAGTTGCCTCATGCATGGGAGTGATGGTGGTGGGCAGGCTATATTTTCATATTTGAAGAAAACAAAGGAGCCGGTTCTGTTGCGATGAGAGATAATGAAGGAAGACCTTGATTTACTTAGAGTAGTTTGAGGAGGGGTAGGTAAATCAACATAATTATGGTCTTTGTATGACACAAGCTATTCTTTCATGAATTTGTCGCACTTATCCTGACCGAGGTTCTCAAGATTCACCATCAATGGTGGCCTGTCTGCAACAGCTCAGCTCTGCAGTTTGAGGCCACTGCTGTTGTCGCTAAATAGATTTCAGGCATCATTATGTAATCGGACATCCT
Organism: Cladorhizidae sp. MBARI D1340-BT2; assembly: GCA_028752905.1. Taxonomy (NCBI): domain Eukaryota; kingdom Metazoa; phylum Porifera; class Demospongiae; order Poecilosclerida; family Cladorhizidae; species Cladorhizidae sp. MBARI D1340-BT2. The sequence goes on along the minus strand of JAQNBH010000008.1, from coordinate 4,704,908 downwards.
CTTCAAGGTGTGTTTGGTCTGTTCATGGTCTCCACGATTTGCCGGCTTCTGACTGGTTTCCATGTGGATTATATATATAATAGTTGTGTGTGAATAAATATATATAGCTATGTGTGCATATTATAGCTATGTGTGAATAATAATATAGCTATGAGTGAATATGTATATACTGTGGGAATATAGAACATGTAAATATATCTATGTGTATAAAATATATATATATACATAACACTAATTTATACAACATTCAATATTAAACAGTTATAAGTAGTGTATTAAGATATATTGTTTTAATGTTTGTTTTAATGTTTGTTTGTTATTCACATTGTAGTTAATATTGTCACCGTAAGTCTATTATTATTTTTTTGCATTTTTGCACTTGTGGAAGTTATTATATTGTTGTATTGTTGTTGTTAATCATCATTATTGTTGTTGTTATTATTGTTGTTATTGTTGTTATTATTGTTGTTGTTATTATTTATTATAAATATAGAAGGAAGAAAGGAAAAAAATAAAAAATTTAAGACAAAGTTGATGAAATAATATGCTATTGCAACAACAAGATTATATTATAGCTACATCATTGTGTACTACTCTTCGAACAAAGTAGGACATCTCTTTTCCCTGCAAGGTATATACAAGCAAATGAATATAATTATATGAATTGACTATTATTATCGCTGTGTAGCTGCAAGCACAAATCCTACAAAAAGCTTGTTTTAGCTGTAGCAGAAAGATGAATAATGGTCTTTGGGGCAACTTGCAGTTTAATATTCTGCTACATACACATTAAAAAAATGCCATCAATGCTCACTCCAGTGTTGTGCATGCATTTTTAAATTATTAAATGCTTTTCGACGTCAGCAAACGCCCCCCCCCCCCCCCCCCCCACCAGTGTGGTTACTACAGTTCCAGAGGTTGATACGAACAGAATCATCAATTGTCCATAAACATATAAGTCTTATATTGCATGCCACAAGGTAGTCCACACATGTAAGTGGCACTCACGAGATGCAAGTCTTGGAATGTGCAGCTACGAAACATGCATTGTGAAAGGCTATAGATATGATGACTCATGTGAAGAAATGTGTTTTTCCTTCACATTTGGAACTATCCTTAATTGTAAGAAATTTATCACGTGTGATAATACCATCCAATACCTCTCAATTGAGACTAAAATTACAATATAACTTTCCTCTTTAATGAAAGATGTTGACTTTGTTGTTGGCTATGTGTGGGAGGAGGAGCAAGAGGAGGGAGGAGATATGTCTACAATGTACACTATTTACATAATTATGGCATTGTGAATAAGGCCTGTCCTTGTACGTCACAAGCGAGACATGTGGGAAGAACCCCATCCTTCTTATTTTACACTAAAAAATTCATCCCATTAACTATTCAAAATCAAATAGATAGATTGCAGTATTTGCATCATCTTGGAACATCATACATAATTGCATTCTCTATTTGGATGTATTGCAGTCTCAGCACTAGTGTCTTTTATGCATAAGATTTCATTGTAATTGTAGCATGGGTGTTGCCTCGATGGAATGTCCAGTTGCTAATTCAGGATCTCTTCTCTCCTTACATCAATTTCCTTACCTCAACAATAGGGGCATGAGACGTTGGAGTTGTCAACAACCATCCGACTCGCCTTCTATTGATTCCCTGGAGGCTGCAGTGGTATTCGTGCGAGCGCCAATCTTCAAGCTGACATTTCTCTGAGCATTATCCCTGCTTCTTGCATCCTGAACATTCGCTGCAGATGTGCCACAAACACATATGCCTTCATTGCCTTCCACACCTTCTTAGATGTGCCCAAACTATCTCGTCGGAGCATTTCTCTCTCACTTCTTGTGGAAGACACTTCTCTGCAGAAGTGTTGGTGGTTTGGCCGGTTTTTCTCCTGGCAAATCCTGCTGCAATATCCCTTCTTGTTGCAGCTGGTGCACTCCAAGTCAGCAAACTTGGCAAAGCTGCACAGTTCTTGTGCTGCTGTATCGGAATTAGATTAAAATGCCATTTGCATATTGGGCTACAGCCAGCATCACATAAACATACAACAGATGTTTTAAGATTGCACTTGAATAACCGAAGCAGTTAACGTTACCTGACTTCACCCTTGGAATAAACCACTCACTGAAGCAGTGGTATATTTGAATGTACAAACTAAATAATGAAAGTTGCACACTCCACCTTATCTTATTTCAGACTATTAGAGTGCACACAGGAAGCCATCCTAAGTTTCTTGGAAAGGAATGCAACTAATTCTTCTGTATTAATGGGTAGGTTATAATGACACGCATGCATCCTGATACAGTGCATGGAAACTGGTCACCAAATAAGCAGCTACCCTGCTGGCTATGGAAAGCAAAAATAATAAGTTAACTCTATTATGAATGCATGCAATTATGAGAATAGTAACCAATTTTTTCTAGGGTTCACTGGAACGTCAGTGACCTTGTTTCACTCTACCTACCCACACTTATCATCTCCACGTAAATCGTCCTTTTCTGAACCAGGTTCTGCTCAATTTGTCTCAGCAAATATCACCCTCGGTCTCCACTTCTATTCTGTCCCCAGGGACATCAGATCGCAGGAACTGAAAGTGCAAGCCACCCAGCTGTTGCGAGTCCACAAACCTATTCCTCAGATCCCTCAGAGTGGCGCCATTGAACAAGTAGATCCCCCTGCCTGTATACCAGCTCAGTAATCCCTCACGGCTGATGAAGATTTATTTCCTCATCACTTAAAGCATCTGCTACTGCAGGGAAATCTCTGTCTCCATTTTGAGGAGTTCATCTTCTGACAAAATACAGACAATCTGCCAGCGAAGTTGACCGCCCATCTCAGATGGTTCTTTGAATTCAAGTGCACTTTCCACTCTTGAAGTGATGGTGGGCCTCGAGAACGCATGCGGCAGTGTCCTTCCTGAACATCAACAACAACAACAACAACAACAACAAAATTAAAAGATAGAAAAGGAGAAAGCAATGGTGGAATACCTTTAGGAACGATGAGTTCTAGAGATTTTGTTCTTGTTATGTCGAGATCATTTAACGAGCTTCCTTCACTGGATGCTTCACTGGATGGTGATTCACTGGAAGATTCTAGATGACTCTTCCTCGATAGCAACTCGATTTTATTGGAAATAGGCACAACCTAGACAAACATAAGACAGTGCAGTGGCACTCCCTGTGTTGGCTTCATCCTATAAATGGTGCATGTCAAAACCACACACAAAAACTACAGAGCTTGTATTTTAGCTAATGCTCACACTGGCAGCTTCTCAACAGCCTAAATGTAATTTCAGCTGACATCGAGTCCAAAAAGATTCCAAGCATGCCTGGAATCCTTCACTAAAATAGTAACTGGTTTACCAAAAACACACATGTTTAAAGTGAATGAATCAACTTCAAGGATCTCGTATCCATCTCTTTTCCCCCTTGCATAACTTGCGCCCAATAGCACTCCATTCATAACGAGAAGTTACAATGCACGTCCATGACTATTCTGTTTCTCAATTATGGAATAAAGGAGTTGGTATGGAATCGTCCGTCCCTCGTCTTCAGGCATGTTACTGAACATCAATTGTACTTATGACACTTCATGCTTTTAACTGTGACACTCTATATATTTACTTATATATTTATATATACCCCATAATACAATTATACATATATATATATATATTTACTTATATATTTATACCTCATACAGTTATCTATATATTTACTTATATATATTTTACCCCATATACATTTATATATATATATATATATATATTTACTTATATAATTATTTATACCTCATATACTAAACTCTCAATGAACTCTCAGTTGACATCCTAAAATTACAATGACTTCAATAATAAACTTGAAGCCTTCAACAGAGTATCTATATAGTCGAGACATCAAGAGAATAAAAATTCAAGTTGATTATTGAAAAGGTCATTCTAATTACATTTATCTATATATATATATACTTATATATGGCACTATCATCTGTCCATCTGCCTGTTTTACATGCATGGAAATCTCTATCATATCTTATGGCTTCATCAGGTTGTAAAGTTCAGAATACTACTACTAATAATAACATGGTGAGTAGTTTCATCATTAATACTATCATGCCAATGCACATGCTATATTATAAGCACAACAAATGGCCAGCGCTCAGTTCTGCCATTTGAAATTTCACTTATGTGGATTTGTTGCCAAGTCAAAGTGGCTGTAGCTGATCCTCTACCAAACCATCTGCCGTTTGGTTGGAGGTATTCTTCTGCGCAACAGTTACCAAGTCCTTGAATGCGGCTGTAGCTGACCCTACATGGGTACAGTCAACACTCGGCACGACTGGCAGGTGCTGATGTGTGTCATGTCCAACGAATCTCAGAGTTTGACTTTGTAGAACTCTGACTTGTAATCTTCCACCGCTCAATTATAATATACACAAACAAACAAACAAATTGGAATAACTTGAAATATGAACACAAATGCTTATTGGTTTACCCATAATAAAAAAATTAGGGACGTATAATTTGTAACTTTCATATATATTTTTGGTATTATTGTTTTCGGTTCATTCCAGTTTTCGGTTCATTCCGGTACCAAAAAGATGTCTTTTCCCAAGAGCTTTCTAATGATCTACTTTATAAATGCTAGAGTAAGTCATAATACAACTCTCTCTTAAAAATTATTACCCTGATCATCTTTACCCTGATCATCTTTTAAAATCACGGATTGCCTCTTCCAAGCTTCCCATTTACATGTTCCGTAAGAGAACAACATAAGCGTGTTATGCGCTGGAATTTATTTTGGAATACCACACACGGATAATTGGAGGCCAATATTGATTTTCTTTAATCTAACAGCAAAAAAATAAATGGCAAACATTACTGTGTAGATTTTCATTGGCACAAACTTCCTGTAATAATGTGCTTCTGTGGTTATTTGTTATTTTACACAACCTGTGAATGGGAAGTGGTTACAGGCACTTTGTGTGATTTTTATGATTTTGAAGGTGATCAGGATACGGTTTTTAAAGAGAGTGTATGCATCTTTGATGTACAGACTTACTAGCTTCAAAAAGTAGGCATCGGAAAGCTCTTGCCATTTTTGTGCTACTGGAATGAGAAGATAAATGGAAAGAATTTTCTTACAAATTTCAGGTCCTTTACAAAAAAAAAGAGTACTGACCAGGTCTGCCCGTGGTTTTATTATAAAGTACCATATCTTTGTGTTCTGTGGTACTCATTTATATACCAAATTGTAGCCCATTCAATATGTTTTCTAGTCGTAATTTTTTTGCATGCATTAAACATGTTTAATTTGTATATAACTACAAGTTGGAATGTGAAGTCAAATCACCTACCACAAACACTGTTTTGATTACTTCAGTCCACATCAAGTCTTGAGAGGCTATAACAACTGCAATTGTTAGAGCCAATACTAACATTTGAGAATGAAAACGTGTTTTTAAGTTGACTCGTGTTCACATGAAAGGGGAGGATAAATTATTACACTGACAAAAGCTTGTGGTTACGATTTTGTAGCTCTATGGATTCTTCACACTTACCCCTGAACTTGATATATATAATCTCTGTGTGCTCTCTTTTGATACTAAAAAAGCTGCATAGGTATAACAATGCCAAAGATGCATGCAGCCAAAGTAGGAGAACCTCAAAATCTGAGCGCCTGAACTGACTGTAGTTGTGGTTCCTGGAAAGGGCTATATAGCCAGTTGAAATTAGTATCTGTGGCTAGAGAAAGCTCTCCTCTATGGGATGACATATTAGGTGCTAAAAATTATGAAGTACTCGAACGTGCGCACTGAAAACCTGCAGGACAGTCACTCTCATGTGTGCTTGTCTCTCGTCCAACCGACACCGATAACTGTTACCTTTTTTGCCTTAGGTTTGCCTCGACGTGGCACGTGTGAGCTCTTGCCGCCCATCGGTAATTTTCCGTACCCACGCATTATCACCTAATGAGTAAGGCTTACTCCTGCCACAGATATCACTGGCTACTAGCACTTTCCAACCAGGAGCCACAACTGCAAACAGTTCAGGCGCTCAGATTTTGAGGTACAGCCACTTTGGCTATAAGTAACTTTGGCACAGTTATACCTATGCAACATTTTTTAGCATCAAAAGAAAGCACTCGGTGAGACTTATCTTTTGAGCTATATATCTAGTTCACACAGTGAAGTGTGCTAAATCTTATGGAGTTCCAAAGTCACAAGCACAAGTTTTTGTTAGTTGATAATTTAGCCCTTCACATGAACACAAGTTGACTTATAAAAGGGGTTTTCAAAAAGCACATATCTAGTGTTTGTACTGCTCTAGCGATCACAGTTGTTGACAGTTGTTGTAGCCACTCAAGGCTTGTTGCTGGACTGTAGCAATCAAAACAGTGTTTGTGGGGGTGATTTGTGGGGGTGATTTGACTGCACATTCCAACATGTACACATATGAAAATAATATTGAACGGGATACATTTTGGCGCATAATCAGAACCATAGCATAAATGTAGATACTTTTAAAAACAACATGTGGTCAGACTCCCCCCCCCCCCCCTCCCCCTCCCCCCTAGAAAAACATTGGATTGATTAAAAAGAAAGTCTGTGCCCACCACCCTTTACCATTTAAAACCATGCACACACTTGTGTTTTTAAAAGATATGATTTTAAAACTGGGTGTGGTCTGCATGTGGGGCACAGCCTTACCAGTTTTTCACTTTCAAACAGCCTTTTGATTTTAGTGCTAACTTTTTAACCAAAATATTTCCGTCTTCATCAGGTGATTTAAATGAGAGCAACGCAATGCTTCCTCACTCGCTGGCAATGCATCTCACTCGCTGGCAACACATCTCACTCACTGGCAACACATCTCACTTGCTGGCAACGCGTCTCACTTGCTGGCAACATGTCTCACTTGCTGGCAACACATCTCACTCGCTGGCAACACATCTCACTCGCTGGCAACGTGTCTCACTCGCTGGCAATGCATCTCACTCGCTGGCAACATGTCTCACTTGCTGGCAACACATCTCACTCACTGGCAACACATCTCACTTGCTGGCAATGTTTCTCACTCGCTGGCAATGTGTCTCACTCGCTGGTAACGTGTCTCACTTGATGGCAACACATCTCACTCGCTGGCAACACATCTCACTCGCTGGCAACGTGTCTCACTTGCTGGCAACACATCTCACTCGCTGGCAACACATCTCACTTGCTGGCAATGCGTCTCACTCGCTTGCAACGCATCTCACTCGCTGGCAACGCATCTCACTCGCTGGCAACGTGTCTCACTTGATGGCAGCACATCTCACTCGCTGGCAACACATCTCACTCGCTGGCAACGTGTCTCACTTGCTGGCAACACATCTCACTCGCTGGCAACACATCTCACTCGCTGGCAACACATCTCACTCGCTGGCAATGTGTCTCACTCGCTGGCAACGCATCTCACTCGCTGGCAATGCGTCTCACTCTCTGGCAACGCATCTCACTCGCTGGCAATGCGTCTCACTCGCTGGCAACACATCTCACTCGCTGGCAACATGCCTCACTCGGGCAACGTGCCTCACTCACACAAAATACATGCAGCCTATGATCCTCCCAAATACACAAGCACAGCAACATACCATACCGTTGCGATGGGTGTGGCCTAACATGCACAGCCCCGAGAGTTGAGATGCAGCAACCAGGCAGGACCAGCCCCACATCTCGATCAATGTGCAAATCCCCAGGTACAAGTTGGGACGTCATGCAGTGCCCCTTCCCCCCACACGAGCAACTCCCTTCATCCCATAGTCCCATCAATCACCGATGTCTTCATCCACAAGACCGGTGACATCACCCCCATGCATACTCCATGACAGCAGATCCCTGAAGCCCTCCCTTCTGCATGCATGTTCAAGATCGCCAATCTGTGCCCTCCAAACCCTCCCATATTACACTCTGGCATTCAAGTGGATAGCTGGTCGTGTTCTTTCTGTGTGAGATACAATGCCAGTGGGTATAGATGTGCTGTGTTCTTATTTCTCAATCACATGATGAGGACTGAAGAGAAATCTGCGGAATATTTAATGATGTCAGCTGAAAACAATCGCACAATCCATGTGTGTAATAAATTCTCAGCTATCAACTTAATTATGTTTCTTGATGCTTCGTCCACAGATGCTCTAACCTCCTGAGGAAGGCTGGAGCATCGAGCAGGTGCTATAACCTCCTGAGGAAGGCTGGAGCATCGAGCAGGTGCTCTAACCTCCTGAGGAAGGCTGGAGCATCGAGCAGGTGCTCTAACCTCCTGAGGAAGGCTGGAGCATCGAGCAGGTGCTATAACCTCCTGAGGAAGGCTGGAGCATCGAGCAGATGCTCTAACCTCCTGAGGAAGGCTGGAGCATCGAGCAGGTGCTCTAACCTCCTGAGGAAGGCTGGAGCATCGAGCAGGTGCTCTAACCTCCTGAGGAAGGCTGGAGCATCGAGCAGGTGCTCTAACCTCCTGAGGAAGGCTGGAGCATCGAGCAGGTGCTCTAACCTCCTGAGGAAGGCTGGAGCATCGAGCAGGTGCTCTAACCTCCTGAGGAAGGCTGGAGCATCGAGCAGGTGCTCTAACCTCCTGAGGAAGGCTGGAGCATCGAGCAGGTGCTCTAACCTCCTGAGGAAGGCTGGAGCATCGAGCAGGTGCTCTAACCTCCTGAGGAAGGCTGGAGCATCGAACAGGTGCTCTAACCTCCTGAGGAAGGCTGGAGCATCGAGCAGGTGCTCTAACCTCCTTAGGAAGGCTGGAGCTTTGGTAGAATATCAGCTACAGCCTTCTTTGGACTTAACAGTTGCCCAGGAGTGAGAACTCCACAAACTGAACACCAGATCCGAGTGTGCATATGGTTATGTAACATAGCACTGTGTTAGCTCGATAACAAATTAACCCACCTGATGGGATTGAAGTCAGCCATATTTTATAAAGTGGGTTTGTACCAATACAGGGTATACTAGCATACTCCACGATCACAATGTTAATAGTAGTAGTTATTCAGTTCCATTGGATAAAATAATAATAAGACAGTAAGACTGCACCCCCCACCCCACCTCATCAAAAAAGTATAATGATGGTGCGCAGATTTTTTTAATAGAAAAGGTCCACGGTACATGGGTACAGTCTGGCAGTATTTTACAAATCATTATAACAATGCACCAGGCATGGCAAAGCAGATAGGGTCAAGCAACTGAGTTTATCTATCAGTATACATACATATATGTGATAGGATCTGAGAAAAGGGGTCTTATGTACAAATTTTAAAAAAAGAGTTATTAATACCAGGTGAAAGAACAAAGCAATGCTTATATTTTGTAATCAAATCATCACTTATTTCCATTCAGAAGAAAAGTTATGAAAGCCTGAATGCTAGAGGCTTGAAGTTCATTTTGAGAAAAAAGCGTTTTAAATTTTAAACGCGTTGTTTTGGTAATTTCCGTGCACCTCCGTACATGACGGTCGAGGTGTGAACTCGTGAAAATCTGAGGTGTGAGAAAGAAGACTAGCAAGGCTGAGCTGCTACGCTAAGGTGGAAAAGAAACACTTCTTTGCTGATAGGACAACGCGCTATTCTTGGATGAAGCTTGTGCAACAGAAACGGTAACTTTTAGACGTTTAGATCAATGGAAGTACGAGTAACAATAAAACAAGGATAAAAGTGAGAGAAAACAGATTAGAGTTATCTCTCTAATGATAACTATAACGTCAGAATAGCCATAAAGGTATCTAGTGTAGGATAGATATCGATGTCTGCTATAATAACAAAGTAAAACAATTGATTAAGAATTATATTTCTTTGTTAGGGCAGGATCTGCTGTTGTGTCCGGTTTTCTTGGTTCGACACACCCTAGCACGCTTTGTTACTGGCTGTGATGGCATTTCCAGGATCAGTGGTTGCTTGCCTGCTGATTGGTTTGGGAACTGTTGGAAAAGGGCAAGTAATATTCCTGTCATTCTCTGGGCTGAAAGGGCCGATTTGATCGTGCAAATACCACTGTCGTTCAGGAGACAAGCCATTTAGTTGAATGAAGGAGGCTCACTCCCATCAGGCATCCAACGTGACTTCAAGAACTGAATCCGAGTTTGTTGTGTATCAGCTCTCTCTTTACATAGCAAACACCAGGCCCAAGTGATGTCAAGTGCAAATGATGCAACTTTTTGATGCCGATGATCTTTTTGAAGTGTGGAGCAAAGATATTTGTCCAGTTGTTAAGTTGGCACTACAATACTTGCATCCTCATTTGATACTAGCTGTGCAATGTTGCACTGTGCTGAGTCATTCACGACCTTTGCAATGTCACTCAATTTGCCAACTTTTGACCTTCGATACAGGCACTTGAATAGTCCAAAACACCAATCAGGGGAAAATTTGGTGTGACCAACCACGAGAAATGAGAGGGTGATTTTGCTGTGTGTTTGTTTGTCAGTGCATGCCAGGCAAGGTACTGTACCATACAGTTGTTCTTGTTTTGTCCTGTACAGTTGTCCGCATGCATAAACTTCCTTTTCGCCAAAACCGTGGTTTTCAAAGTAGTAGTGGAGTTGGCTGACTATGGTGTTGACTCCTTTATCACAGTTACCTGCCTCATCAGAGAGAAAGTTAACTTGCCTAGGTAACGCCTCACAATTAACGCCAGGTTAGAAAGTAAATTGGCCCTGGTTGAAGCGGATCTGAGGGAAAATGCACTTGTTGGGCATAGTCAAAACTATAGTGCACTTTAATGTCCACTGTGTCTGCAGGAATTCATGAAGATGGAGGTACCTGAAACTCACTATTGACTGAGAAATGGCTTCGAACTGAGTGTTCGCACTCTTGGCAGGTATTTTTGTAAAGTGCTCTCTCCATACGTACCGCTCTTAGGCGTTCTTCTGCAACCTGTATTGTTTTGATCTTTTCATTTTCAGATCGGTTAGTTGCACGGAGAATTGCAGTGCTATTTTGCTGGCAATGCCAGCACAAGTCAGACATGGGCTTCATCACAATGATGAATGGCAGTAGCTCTCTCCACAGTCTGCAAAATGTACTGTAAGCAACAGTTTGTGTTGTTGCTAATGCTACAGCACTTTTGTATGATTTCCAAATTCCTCTTTTAGATGAACTGAATGGCACAAGCTTGATGTCGCTACGACTATAGCCAGGAACTCTGCCAAGAAGGAGAAGCCCATGTTGCTCAACATAACTGAGTGGGAACCTGACAACACTCTCTATGTCGTCCATGGATAGTGAATGCTTTGAACGTTTATGTACATTGCCATGTATCCTTGGAACTAATCCATTTTCATGGAGTGCGCCATCAAATTTCTCATCCTTTTCTTTCCTATGGCATTCACACTAACAGAAAGAACTTAAAACAGACTGGCTTGCCATGATGACTGTAGTTGCAGTGCAATTTCTTCCTCTCCGTCCCAGCAAGATGTGGCCAACGATGAACCTGATCTTCACTGATGGAGAATGCCTGTAACTGACCAAGAAGGACCATATCCAGTTCATTATGGGATAGTTCCAGACAGTGTCCTCGTGCTTGCGAAACATGCTCATTGGTGAACTGGATGGAGCACTCTTTGCCATTGAACAGTGAGCCACCAGTCATAAACTGGGTTACTAGATCTTCTTCTTGAGTGTCCACGTCTCGAAGTCAAAATCCACTGATGAAACTGCACAGCATCATTGCTTCCTGGACCTGTTCGCCATTGGTCAGCTCTTGAACGTCCTCCAGATCATCATCACTCTCTTCACTCCCTTCAGTTTCACTATGAGGTGGCTCAAGTCTGTCAGCATCAACCACATTACCTACAAATAAATGCATCCATTAATTATTCTTATTCTTTTGTATTGTCTAGTAGTGTATGTATTATGCTCAAAGGGACCATGCAATTACCGGTCCACTGACCTCTGAACTGGAAGAGTAATTAGAGTTTCCATGGTCACCAAGTGCAGACGAGTTCTAAGATGGCGTGCTTGTTGTTGTACTTTCTTGAATATGCCTTACTTTGAATGTTTGCTATCCTTCAATAGTATTCACCTTCGAATAGTGTTTTCCCAAATTATGAAGTCCGAATGATATAGTGTTTGCCCTCTAATAGTGTTTGCAGCAAGTCTTCCTGCCATGTGTGAGCAGGTAGAGCATTCAAGGCTCAAGAGACAACGGATGGCAGTGAAGATGGTGGCATTCACAGATAGCAGTAAAGATGGAGGCATTCACAGATAGCAGTGAAGATGGTGGCATTCACAGATGGCAGTGAAGATGGAGACATTCACAGATGGCAGTGAAGATGGAGACATTCACAGATGGCAGTGAAGATGGTGCATTCACAGAAGGCAGTGAAGATGGTGACATTCACAGATGGCAGTGAAGATGGTGACATTCACAGATGGCAGTGAGGATGGTGGCATTCACAGATGGCAATGAAGATGGTGGCATTCACTGATGGCAATGAAGATGGTGACATTCACAGATGGTAGTGAAGATGGTGACATTCACAGATGGCAATGAAGATGGAGACATTCACAGATGGCAGTGAAGATGGTGGCATTCACAGATGGCAATGAAGATGGAGACATTCACAGATGGCAGTGAAGATGGTGACATTCACAGCTGGCGGTGAAGATGGTGACATTCACAGATGGCAGTGAAGATGGAGACATTCACAGATGGCGGTGAAGATGGAGACATTCACAGATGGCAGTGAAGATGGTGATATTCACAGATGGCAGTGAAGATGATGACATTCACAGATGGCAGTGGATGATGACATTCACAGATGGCAGTGAAGATGGAGACATTCACAGATGGCAGTGAAGATGGCAGATGGCAGTGAAGATGGAGACATTCACAGATGGCAGTGAAGATGGAGACATTCACAGATGGCAGTGAAGATGGTGACATTCACAGATGGCAGTGAAGATGGAGACATTCACAGATGACAGTGAAGATGGAGACATTCACAGATGGCAGTGAAGATGGTGGCATTCACAGATGGCAATGAAGATGGTGACATTCTCAGATGGCAGTGAAGATGGTGGCATTCACAGATGGCAATGAAGATGGAGACATTCACAGATGGCAGTGAAGATGGAGACATTCACAGATGGCAGTGAAGATGGTGACATTCACAGATGGCAGTGAAGATGGAGACATTCACAGATGGCAGTGAAGATGGAGACATTCACAGATGGCAGTAGATGGCAATGAAGATGTTGACATTCACAGATGGCAGTGAAGATGGTGGCATTCACAGATGGCAAGATGGAGACATTCACAGATGGCAGTGAAGATGGTGACATTCACAGATGGCAGTGAAGATGGAGACATTCACAGATGGCAGTGAAGATTGAGACATTCACAGATGGCAGTGAAGATGGTGGCATTCATAGATGGCAAGATGGAGACATTCACAGATGGCGGTGAAGATGGTGATATTCACAGATGGCAGTGAAGATGGTGACATTCACAGATGGCAGCGAAGATGGAGACATTCACAGGTGGCAGTGAAGATGGAGACATTCACAGATGGCAGTGAAGATGGAGATATTCACAGATGGCAGCGAAGATGGTGACATTCACAGATGGCAGCGAAGATGGAGACATTCACAGATGGCAGTGAAGATGGAGACATTCACAGATGGCAGTGAAGATGGAGACATTCACAGATGGCAGTGAAGATGGTGACATTCACAGATGGCAGTGAAGATGGTGATATCCACAGATGGCAGTGAAGATGGTGACATCCACAGATGGCAGTGAAGATGGAGACATTCACAGATGGCAGCGAAGATGGTGACATTCACAGATGGCAGCGAAGATGGAGACATTCACAGATGGCAGTGAAGATGGAGACATTCACAGATGGCAGTGAAGATGGAGACATTCACAGATGGCAGTGAAGATGGTGACATTCACAGATGGCAGTGAAGATGGAGACATTCACAGATGGCAGTGAAGATGGAGACATTCACAAATGGCAGCGAAGATGGTGACATTCACAGATGGCAGTGAAGATGGAGACATTCACAGATGGCAGTGAACTTGGAGACATTCACAGATGGCAGTGAAGATGGAGACATTCACAGATGGCAGTGAACTTGGAGACATTCACAGATGGCAGTGAAGATGGAGACATTCACAGATGGCAGTGAAGATGGTGACATTCACAGATGGCAGTGAAGATGGTGACATTCACAGATGGCAGTGAAGATGGAGACATTCACAGATGGCAGTGAAGATGGTGACATTCACAGATGGCAGTGAAGATGGAGACATTCACAGATGGCAGTGAAGATGGAGACATTCACAGATGGCAGTAGATGGCAATGAAGATGTTGACATTCACAGATGGCAGTGAAGATGGTGGCATTCACAGATGGCAAGATGGAGACATTCACAGATGGCAGTGAAGATGGAGACATTCACAGCTGGCGGTGAAGATGGTGACATTCACATATGGTAGTGAAGATGGAGACATTCACAGATGGCAGTGAAGATGGAGACATTCACAGATGGCAGCGAAGATGGTGACATTCACAAATGGCAGTGAAGATGGAAGTGAAGATGGAGACATTCACAGATGGCAGTGAAGATGGAGACATTCACAGATGGCAGTGAAGATGGAGACATTCACAGATGGCAGCGAATATGGTGACATTCACAGATGGCAGCGAAGATGGAGTCATTCACAGATGGCAGTGAAGATGGAGACATTCACAGATGGCGGTGAAGATGGTGACATTCACAGATGGCAGTGAAGATGGAGACATTCACAGATGGCAGTGAAGATGGTGACATTCACAGATGGCAGCGAAGATGGAGACATTCACAGATGGCAGTGAAGATGGAGACATTCACAGATGGCAGTGAAGATGGAGACATTCACAGATGGCAGTGAAGATGGTGGCATTCACAGATGGCAGTGAAGATGGAGACATTCACAGATGGCAGTGAAGATGGAGACATTCACAGATGGCAGCGAAGATGGTGACATTCACAGATGGCAGCGAAGATGGTGACATTCACAGATGGCAGTGAAGATGGAGACATTCACAGATGGCAGTGAAGTTGGAGACATTCACAGATGGCAGTGAAGATGGAGACATTCACAGATGGCAGTGAAGATGGAGACATTCACAGATGGCAGTGAAGATGGAGACATTCACAGATGGCAGCGAAGATGGTGACATTCACAGATGGCAGTGAAGATGGAGACATTCACAGATGGCAGTGAACTTGGAGACATTCACAGATGGCAGTGAAGATGGAGACATTCACAGATGGCAGTGAACTTGGAGACATTCACAGATGGCAGTGAAGATGGAGACATTCACAGATGGCAGTGAAGATGGTGACATTCACAGATGGCAGTGAAGATGGTGACATTCACAGATGGCAGTGAAGATGGAGACATTCACAGATGGCAGTGAAGATGGTGACATTCACAGATGGCAGTGAAGATGGAGACATTCACAGATGGCAGTGAAGATGGAGACATTCACAGATGGCAGTAGATGGCAATGAAGATGTTGACATTCACAGATGGCAGTGAAGATGGTGGCATTCACAGATGGCAAGATGGAGACATTCACAGATGGCAGTGAAGATGGTGACATTCACAGATGGCAGTGAAGATGGAGACATTCACAGATGGCAGTGAAGATTGAGACATTCACAGATGGCAGTGAAGATGGTGGCATTCACAGATGGCAAGATGGAGACATTCACAGATGGCGGTGAAGATGGTGATATTCACAGATGGCAGTGAAGATGGTGACATTCACAGATGGCAGCGAAGATGGAGACATTCACAGGTGGCAGTGAAGATGGAGACATTCACAGATGGCAGTGAATATGGAGACATTCACAGATGGCAGCGAAGATGGTGACATTCACAGATGGCAGCGAAGATGGAGACATTCACAGATGGCAGTGAAGATGGAGACATTCACAGATGGCAGTGAAGATGGAGACATTCACAGATGGCAGTGAAGATGGTGACATTCACAGATGGCAGTGAAGATGGTGATATCCACAGATGGCAGTGAAGATGGTGACATCCACAGATGGCAGTGAAGATGGAGACATTCACAGATGGCAGCGAAGATGGTGACATTCACAGATGGCAGCGAAGATGGAGACATTCACAGATGGCAGTGAAGATGGAGACATTCACAGATGGCAGTGAAGATGGAGACATTCACAGATGGCAGTGAAGATGGTGACATTCACAGATGGCAGTGAAGATGGAGACATTCACAGATGGCAGTGAAGATGGAGACATTCACAGATGGCAGCGAAGATGGTGACATTCACAGATGGCAGTGAAGATGGAGACATTCACAGATGGCAGTGAACTTGGAGACATTCACAGATGGCAGTGAAGATGGAGACATTCACAGATGGCAGTGAACTTGGAGACATTCACAGATGGCAGTGAAGATGGAGACATTCACAGATGGCAGTGAAGATGGTGACATTCACAGATGGCAGTGAAGATGGTGACATTCACAGATGGCAGTGAAGATGGAGACATTCACAGATGGCAGTGAAGATGGTGACATTCACAGATGGCAGTGAAGATGGAGACATTCACAGATGGCAGTGAAGATGGAGACATTCACAGATGGCAGTAGATGGCAATGAAGATGTTGAAATTCACAGATGGCAGTGAAGATGGTGGCATTCACAGATGGCAAGATGGAGACATTCATAGATGGCAGTGAAGATGGTGACATTCACAGATGGCAGTGAAGATGGAGACATTCACAGATGGCAGTTAAGATTGAGACATTCACAGATGGCAGTGAAGATGGTGGCATTCACAGATGGCAAGATGGAGACATTCACAGATGGCGGTGAAGATGGTGATATTCACAGATGGCAGTGAAGATGGTGACATTCACAGATGGCAGCGAAGATGGAGACATTCACAGGTGGCAGTGAAGATGGAGACATTCACAGATGGCAGTGAAGATGGAGACATTCACAGATGGCAGCGAAGATGGTGACATTCACAGATGGCAGCGAAGATGGAGACATTCACAGATGGCAGTGAAGATGGAGACATTCACAGATGGCAGTGAAGATGGAGACATTCACAGATGGCAGTGAAGATGGTGACATTCACAGATGGCAGTGAAGATGGTGATATCCACAGATGGCAGTGAAGATGGTGACATCCACAGATGGCAGTGAAGATGGAGACATTCACAGATGGCAGCGAAGATGGAGACATTCACAGATGGCAGTGAAGATGGAGACATTCACAGATGGCAGTGAAGATGGAGACATTCACAGATGGCAGTGAAGATGGTGACATTCACAGATGGCAGTGAAGATGGTGGCATAAACAGATGGCAATGAAGATGAGACATTCACAGATGGCAGTGAAGATGGTGACATTCACAGATGGCAGTGAAGATGGCAATGAAGATGGTGACATTCACAGATGGTAGTGAAGATGGAGACATTCACAGATGGCAGTGAAGATGGAGACATTCACAGATGGCAGTGAAGATGGTGACATTCACAAATGGCAGTGAAGATGGAAGTGAAGATGGAGACATTCACAGATGGTAGTGAAGATGGAGACATTCACAGATGGCAGTGAAGATGGAGACATTCACAGATGGCAGCGAAGATGGTGACATTCACAAATGGCAGTGAAGATGGAAGTGAAGATGGAGACATTCACAGATGGCAGTGAAGATGGAGACATTCACAGATGGCAGTGAAGATGGTGACATTCACAGATGGCAGTGAAGATGGAGACATTCACAGATGGCAGCGAAGATGGTGACATTCACAGATGGCAGCGAAGATGGTGACATTCACAGATGGCAGCGAAGATGGAGACATTCACAGATGGCAGTGAAGATGGTGACATTCACAGATGGCAGTGAAGATGAGACATTCACAGATGGCAGTGAAGATGAGACATTCACAGATGGCAGTGAAGATGGCGACATTCACAGATGGCAGTGAAGATGGCAATGAAGATGGTGACATTCACAGATGGCAGTGAAGATGGTGACATTCACAGATGGCAGTGAAGATGGTGACATTCACAGATGGCAGTGAAGATGGTGACATTCACAGATGGCAATGAAGATGAGACATTCACAGATGGCAGTGAAGATGGCGACATTCACAGATGGCAGTGAAGATGGCAATGAAGATGGTGACATTCACAGATGGCAGTGAAGATGGTGACATTCACAGATGGCAGTGAAGATGGTGACATTCACATATGGCAGTGAAGATGGTGACATTCACAGATGGTAGTGAAGATGGAGACATTCACAGATGGCAGTGAAGATGGAGATATTCACAGATGGCAGTGAAGATGGTGACATTCACAGATGGCAGTGAAGATGGAGACATTCACAGACGGCAATGAAGATGGTGGCATTCACAGATGGCAATGAAGATGGAGACATTCACAGCTGGCGGTGAAGATGGTGGCATTCACAGATGGCAGTGAAGATGGAGACATTCACAGATGGCAGTGAAGATGGAGACATTCACAGATGGCAGTGAAGATGGTGGCATTCACAGATGGCAGTGAAGATGGAGACATTCACAGCTGGCGGTGAAGATGGTGACATTCACAGATGGCAGTGAAGATGGAGACATTCACAGATGGCAGTGAAGATGGAGACATTCACAGATGGCAGCGAAGATGGTGACATTCACAGATGGCAGTGAAGATGGAAGTGAAGATGGAGACATTCACAGATGGCAGTGAAGATGGAGACATTCACAGATGGCAGTGAAGATGGAGACATTCACAGATGGCAGTGAAGATGGAAACATTCACAGGTGGCAGTGAAGATGGTGGCATTCACAGATGGCAGCGAAGATGGAGACATTCACAAATGGCAGTGAAGATGGAGACATTCACAGATGGCAGTGAAGATGGAGAATTCACAGATGGCAGTGAAGATTGAAACATTCACAGGTGGCAGTGAAGATGGTGGCATTCACAGATGGCAGTGAAGATGGAGACATCCACTGCTAAAGCAGAAAGCTGTTGCATGGCTAACTTCTGAGAAACAGCTCCTTCTCTGACCTCGACGACAAAGAGGACCAAGAACACAACTAACTACTAGTACTAGAATATTTACTTCCTAATTTTGTTCAGGCACAGACTGTTTTCACTTTACCTTACCAGTGCTTGCGTCAGCTGAGCATGAGCTCAACAGAGCAAGGTGAAGGAGGAGGAGCATCGGAAATAAGTGAGCGCATGTCTAGTCCAAGCCAGATGGATTGTGTATGCCCTCATGCTGAGTTCTTCATGCTGAGTTCACACTCATTTTAGTGTTGACTCAATTTGTTTGACACATGAATTATTTTTTGTATCCATGGTAACCATTCAAAGTAATATGGTTAAGTGGCTGTGGTAATTTTGGAGCTACACTAGTCCAGCCACATCGATGGCTAATCAGGTCCAGCTGGGAAGTTCTGGCACTGCAGCATTAGTTATACAGTACAGAAATATAAGCCCAATACAGAAGCTTGTTCTTGTTATGTCTTGCTACTCAAGGCAGCCCTTGGGTCAGCTTCAGCTTCCCTTAAAGATTTAGTAGCACTTGCATGATAATCTTTACATACTGTTACTTTTCTGCAACCAGTATATGTGGCAAGGCATTGGAACATCTTCTGACACTAAACTTGTTATGAGTGGACCTATTGTATTCAAGTTATCTATGGGAAGGAACAGAGATAAGATCCTGGAAGATAAATTTCAGGGTTGTTCTGGTTGCTAGGTCTGTCAGTCTACTATAATTCAAGGTACACTGGAAGTGTTTTTAGAGCTAATAGCAGCCAAAGTCGTAGGGGACGATACCAAAAAATACAAGTGCTTACAAAACCTTATGGTTCTGATTTTGAAGTTCCATAGATTGTGCACACTTCACTGTATGACCTTGGTGTATAGCTCAAAAGATAGGTATCTCTATGTGCTCTCTTTTGATACTCACTGTATGACCTTGGTGTATAGCTCAAAAGATAGGTATCTCTATGTGCTCTCTTTTGATACTAAGGATAAATATATCTATGCCAAAGTTATATGCAGCTAAAGTTACATGTAGCCAAAGTTACATGCAGTCAAAGTTACATGCAGCCAAAGTTACATGCAGACAAAGTTACATGCAGTCAAAGTTACATGCAGCCAAAGTTACAGGCAGCCAAAGTTACATGCAGTCAAAGTTACATGCAGTCAAAGTTACATGCAGACAAAGTTACATGCAGTCAAAGTTACATGCAGCCAAAGTTACATGCAGCCAAAGTTACATGCAGCCAAAGTTACATGCAGCCAAAGTTACATGCAGCCAAAGTTACATGCAACCAAAGTTACATGCAGCCAAAGTTACATGCAGCCAAAGTTACATGCAGTCAAAGTTACATGCAGCTAAAGTTACATGCAGCTAAAGTTACAGGCAGCCAAAGTTACATGCAGTCAAAGTTACATGCAGCCAAAGTTACATGCAGCCAAAGTTACATGCAGCCAAAGTTACATGCAGCCAAAGTTACATGCAGCCAAAGTTACATGCAGCCAAAGTTACATGCAGCCAAAGTTACATGCAGCCAAAGTTACATGCAGTCAAAGTTACATGCAGTCAAAGTTACATGCAGCCAATATTGGAGACCCGAAAACCAGCATGCCTGAATTCTCTGCAAAATGAGTGTTTTCATTAGGCACTAAAGCATGACTATGTGGTCAAGCGCAGATGATGAAAATAAGTTACTTTCATCTCCCGCGCTTGATCACTACTCATATTTTTGCAAACACTCATTTAGTAGAGGAGGACTTCCTCTTGCCACTGGTACCGATTTCAGCTGTCTAATCAGGAGTCACAACTGCAGAGCATGCAGGTTTAGAGGTACCTCCACTTTGGCCGCATGTAACATTGGCATAGTTACACCTATACAATATTTAGTATCAAAAGAGAGCACACAGAGAGAGCTATCTTTTGAGCTATACATCAAGTTCATACAGTGAAGTGATGCAGAATTTACGGAGCTCCAAAATTGTTACCACAAGGTTAGTAAGCACTTATGGCATTGTCCTTCAAGCAGGGTGGCTAGAAACTGAACAGTAAATTTTAGCTGAGATAGGAGGGTTTTTTTAAAAAATCTCTGCCATTATGAAATATGTATCTAACTAATGAAGGAGTGCTAATGCTAATACAGTCCATGATAGTGATAATAATGAAACAACAATTATAATAATACCTTTAACTTCTTCCTTCTGTTAATTTTAGCCAGGGCTACGAGGATGACAACTGTAGCAGCCACTATAGCTCCCACAAGCACTCCTAACAACCAGCCACCAATACTCAAATGTCTGTGGAGCAGAAGTGGTGGCAGCCACTCTTGCAGTTGGAGGAGGCAGCACTGCAAGGAAGGACAATGTTAGTCGAACCTATGCATGCGACATTTAGTATCAGTACTGGAGGAACACACAGGAAGTGGCATGATCACAATACATTTCATTACTTCTTGAGTGAACAACTCCACATAGTGCTACCTCTTCCATTAAAAGTATATGACAGTTGTCTATGGGATCAAACTACTGTTTCCTCCACCTACAGAAACATTACATGTTGACACACATGCAGTAGAGCTAGCCACTATGACTCAAGTGGAGAACATTGCATGTTCTTATTTGCAACACACATGCAGTATAGCTAGTCACTGCGACTCAAGTGGGGAAAGTATATCTCGTGGCAAGTCATTGCTTTTGTTAAAAAAATGCAAAAATTAAATATTTGGTGCAACTATGATCTAAAATACATGCAGATGAATGTGTCATGCAATGTGTGTTAGAAAATGAACTAACTTTCAATGTCACAAAGTACTCCTATCCACATCTCACGACAGTCACATGACCCATCAACATGATCACATGACCTCATTCCAGGTGAAGCACAGCGACACGTAGACGCACAATCAAGACCAAAGAAGCCAGCCAAACACGTATCATGGCACGTCGAACCAGTAAAACCAGCTTGGCACGAACACAATCCCGTGACAAAGTCACACTTTGATTGGTTGCTGCATGCACACGATTGACCACAATCATCGCCATACGATCCCTCGGTACAGGCTATGTTTTGAGACATGAACAGAAGTATCATTTAATGAGATTATTCTTGGTATGCAGTGGGGGTCCACAGGGAGTATGTGCACGGGGATTATCTATGGTAAAATATTGTCATATCACTTTGGTTTTTAACTCCTTTGCCTCTGAATAAAACGACCTGTAGTCCAGTCCAACTTCTGGCCTCACTTTTTTGTGCAACTTGAACCCTGCAGTGACCTCAGCATAACAGTTTGGTAAAGGGTCTGTCTTGAGCTTTGTCATTTTTGCAACCCACTTTCTAAAATCCCACATCTGCCATTGGTATGCTTACAAGAATTGCAGACGGAGCCATTCCACCCTGGAGAACAAGAACATGTGCCGGTCACATGATCACAAGCTGCGTCATTCTGACAGAGACAGATTTCTCCACACAGCTTGCCATAGAAACTGTCTCTGCATACTGCACATGCAAAAAATATATACCCGTCTAGATTATTTTTTTGAAAAAATATATTTTTTTGTAGTTAAAATGGGAAGGAAATAGTAACATCCTTACAGGAAGCACTAAGAGGGCATTCATAGAGCACGCACACTACACGCTGCATGAGATACCTACTTGCTTACCATCTGGGTCCTGTGGCTCAGTTCTATATAAAAAGCCTCGGTATTTTGACATAGAATTAACTGCTGTTGCATGACTGAACTTGTTGATTTCTGCAGACTCAGTAAGACACTGAACCATATATATAATATATATTATATATATTGAAGCAGGTGGAGTCCTATTTGCCTACTTTTAAGAGAAAAATCATTTTATTTGGTCTAGCCAGCTACATTGAGAGGCTAAATGACTTTCCAATTGTTGTCAAGTCAGTGAAATGTTTAAAAGACTCCCAAGCTGTTCCTCCTCTGCTTCTGCTCCTCTGCTTCTGCAGTGACATTGCTAGGGCTGCAGTGACATTGCTAGGGCTGCAGTGACATTGCTAGGGCTACAATAAAAGTTAAAAGTTGGACTGGGCATATACACATATTATACATGTATGTACATGTGTGTATGTACATGCATATATGTATGCACACTTGTATACATGTATATGTATGTATATGTATATTTGTCAAGGATGACTGAGGCTAGACACATGGTTGCCTTCAAAGATGACTGAGGCTAGACACATGGCTGCCTTCAAGGATGACTGAGGCTAGATACATGGCTGCCTAAGGATGACTAAGGCTAGATACATGGCTGCCTTCAAGGATGACTGAGGCTAGACACATGGTTGCCTTCAAGGATGACTGAGGCTAGATACATGGCTGCCTAAGGATGACTGAGGCTAGATACATGGCTGCCTTCAAGGATGACTGAGGCTAGAAACATGGTTGCCTTCAAGGATGACTGAGGCTAGATACATGGCTGCCTTCAAGGATGACTGATGCTAGACACATGGCTGCCTTCAAGGATGACTGAGGCTAGATACATGGCTACCTTCAAGGATGACGAAAAGAGTGGTCTTCCATCTGCCAGTGCAGTGATGACTGAGGCTAGACACATGGCTGCCTTCAGGAATGACTGAGGCTAGATACATGGCTGCCTTCAAGAATGACTGAGGCTAGATACATGGCTGCCTTCAAGAATGACTGAGGCTAGTTTGTGGACGTGCAAAAGCTGAGAAATTGCACCTTCAGGAGTATTACAACACATAATTCAATAGTAATGGTTGTGTGTGATACCTTCATTGCAGGTTGTACCCATCCATCCAGGGTCAACAGTTACATGAACCATTCACGGGAGAACATGTGCCTCTGCCGCTACAGTCGCATGACGTTCTACACTCAGAACCCCATAGACCCTGAGGGCATGCTGTTCGTTCGATGTGGAAGAGAGTGGGAATGTTTCCAATACATATATATATATATATAATATAATATAAATATTAATATAAAACTCAAATGATGCTTGCACAATTTTTGTGGCTTAACAAGGTATGTGAATCCAACAAAGAAGGAAAGGGTAATGAGTACGATATTGCAGGGGCTTACTCCTGAAGGTTGCATCTCTCTTCATAGTAACCCTTGGGGCATAAGGAAGGGTAATGAGTACGATATTGCAGGGGCTTACTCGGGCTGCATCTCTCTCCATAGTAACCCTTGGGGCATCTCTCCACCACCGAATAGAACTTCGATTCCAATCCTAGGCATCGACACACAGCCCTCGAAGAAGGAAGGTCGATCTCGGTCAGACAACGCCCTTCTATCCAGGCTTCCTCCCACAGGACACACATGAGGTTGGAAGTGTCCGAGTATGAAAGAATGAGTGGAAACGTAAAAATAATTTTAGATGAGTTCTGAATGCTCAGGAACGTCCCCGTCAGAGGATGAAGTAAGACCAGATGGGCTTTGTGAAGGGAAGAGAACTCGCATCCTTGCCAGAGGATATCCAGATGTATCTGAGAGGAGTAGAGGCAAACACCACTGCACGTCTCAGACTTTATCCGATCACAGGGCCACTGGAGGTGTCGCATAAGTAGAAGTTTGTCAAAACTTACCCCTCACCGACAGAGAATTGCAGCTGCTATATACCATCTGTGCCATGTAATCATGAGGGAGGTTGGCACGGGAGGATTTGAAACTGAGGAAGCCATCCAGGTTGATAAAGGTTGGCTTCTCTAAGATGCTTTGTTGAGTGCACACACCAAAGCCCAAAATTGGCATGAGTCTAAGGAGAGACTCAGTATAATATAGTCGCTTCTGGAGCGTCTCCAGCGAAGATCAGTGAAATGCTTGTAAGTTGATAGAATCGCAGCGACATTGTTCCTGGCTATGCCTCTCTTGGATACCACCCCATACTCACTGAATCCGACGGCAGAATTTACAATGCTCTCAAATATCGACAGCAACTTCCAAACGTCCGTCTCATTAAACTCTGAACTCACAGGTAAAGCATCACCGTCACACCTAATTCTTGCCGCTTTCTCCACGAGAGACACGATAACTTGGTGATGCGTTTGTTTGTGTCACGGGGACTACCGAAAAGAATAAATCAGATAACAAATGCAGCAACTATATCTTGACGTCAATCACGTCAGAATTTGTGAATTTGAAGGTTGGAGATAATGTTGCGGGAGACACACTACAAACAATTGCTTTGTGATCAACATGGACAGAGTACAACACTGATGCCAGTCGTGCCAGTGTCTCGGTGCATGCCACAGACGTGACTAGAGTTGCTTCAATTTCAGTCAAACCAGACACGTTTATGTTCCCATTCATAGCTGTTAAAATAAAAGATGACTTGTCCTGTCAACTGAAGGCTTGTTCTTAGAAGTTGTGCCAAAGTTGTAAGCTAGGTTACGGATGGCTCCGTTCCTGTCCATCTCTGCCTCTAGGGATTCAGGAGCAACAGGAACAAGGTAAGAGAGAGTGTTATCCTCACTCATCCCAGACAGCCACTGCACACACTTCGGAGAAGAATATTCCCCCAAACTTATGTCGACATCACCACACTTGTAACTAAATCCAAACCGGTACAAAAATGGAGCGTCTCCCACCTCGTCAGTCCAGCCAAGCACCCTGGAAGTAAA
This sequence comes from Cladorhizidae sp. MBARI D1340-BT2, assembly GCA_028752905.1. Classification (NCBI taxonomy): domain Eukaryota; kingdom Metazoa; phylum Porifera; class Demospongiae; order Poecilosclerida; family Cladorhizidae; species Cladorhizidae sp. MBARI D1340-BT2. The sequence goes on along the minus strand of JAQNBH010000008.1, from coordinate 4,679,213 downwards.
CAAGGTCGTAAGAGGCCCACCAACCAGAGGGATAGTCTCTAGCCTCCCAGCTGACGGAAGAGACTCCGTTTTTATATCCACCTCTGAAAAACCGATTTGACCTAGCCCATTGGTCAGGGTAAGCTCAGGGTAAGCTTGAACCGGTAAGAGTTTTCGGGAAGAAGCATAGATTGTTCAAGGACGAAGGAAATCCTGCTAGTGAGATGATCCTCGCGAGAGTTTAGCGTGGTCATCATGTCCGATGTATAAATAACTGGATTTGTCTCCGAGTATGGACAGGAATCGATGGAGGCACAAACAGATAGTTGTAATGGAGTTGTGGTAACATTCGGACTTAACTGCAGCTGCCCATAACCTACACCACAAAAATGACAATGACAGTTATATATGCACACAGTGCAGGTACTAATGAGAGGCATCATATGAAGTGTATAATGCACACAGTGCAGCCACTAATGAGAGGCATCATATGTAGTGTATAATGCACACAGTGCAGGCACTAATGAGAGTCATCATATGTAGTGTATAATGCACACAGTGCAGGCACTAATGAGAGTCATCATATGTAGTGTATAATGCACACAGTGCAGCCACTAATGAGAGTCATCATATGTAGTGTATAATGCACACAGTGCAGCCACTAATGAGAGGCATCATATGTAGTGTATAATGCACACAGTGCAGGCACTAATGAGAGTCATCATATGTAGTGTATAATGCACACAGTGCAGCCACTAATGAGAGGCATCATATGTAGTGTATAATGCACACAGTACAGGCACTAATGAGAGGCATCATATGTAGTGTATAATGCACACAGTGCAGCCACTAATGAGAGTCATCATATGTAGTGTATAATGCACACAGTACAGGCACTAATGAGAGGCATCATATGTAGTGTATAATGCACACAGTGCAGCCACTAATGAGAGTCATCATATGTAGTGTATAATGCACACAGTACAGGCACTAATGAGAGGCATCATATGTAGTGTATAATGCACACAGTGCAGGTACTAATGAGAGGCATCATATGTAGTGTATAATGCACACAGTGCAGGCACTAATGAGAGGCATCATATGTAGTGTATAATACACACAGTGCAGGCACTAATGAGAGGCATCATATGTAGTGTATAATGCACAGAGTGCAGGCACTAATGAGAGGCATCATATGTAGTGTATAATACACACAGTGCAGGCACTAATGAGAGGCATCATATGTAGTGTATAATGCACAGAGTGCAGGCACTAATGAGAGGCATCATATGTAGTGTATAATGCACACAGTGCAGGAACTAATGAGAGGCATCATATGTAGTGTATAATGCACACAGTGCAGGCACTAATGAGAGGCATCATATGTAGTGTATAATGCACACAGTGCAGGCACTAATGAGAGGCATCATATGTAGTGTATAATGCACACAGTGCAGTCACTAATGAGAGGCATCATATGTAGTGTATAATGCACACAGTGCAGGCACTAATGAGAGGCATCATATGTAGTGCACAGTGCAGGCACTAATGAGAGGCATCATATGTAGTGTATAATGCACAGAGTGTAGGCACTAATGAGAGGCATCATATGTAGTGTATAATGCACACAGTGCAGGCACTAATGAGAGGCATCATATGTAGTGTATAATGCACACAGTGCAGGCACTAATGAGAGGCATCATATGTAGTGCACAGTGCAGGCACTAATGAGAGGCATCATATGTAGTGTATAATGCACACAGTGCAGGCACTAATGAGAGGCATCATATGTAGTGTATAATACACACAGTGCAGGCACTAATGAGAGGCATCATATGTAGTGTATAATGCACACAGTGCAGGCACTAATGAGAGGCATCATATGTAGTGTATAATGCACACAGTGCAGGCACTAATGAGAGGCATCATATGTAGTGTATAATGCACACAGTGCAGGCACTAATGAGAGGCATCATATGTAGTGTATAATACACACAGTGCAGGCACTAATGAGACTGGTATATAGTCCAGGGTAATAATTTTTGAACTCATAGGGTATGGAAGGTATAACATTTGTACATACATGTATGGCATGTGGGTTGCTAAGACTCCTGATTAACTTGCATGCTAATCATGCTAACCAGAAAATAACATTGATTACTAACCCACTCTCACTTATATCGGTGAAGAAAAGTGAAACTGGATTCTGATTGGCTGATGAGCAGCATTTTACTACAGGAAGCAATCAAGTGTCGTATTACACAATTTAAACAATTTAAACAATTATCATTAATTATCATTAATTACATTAATTACTACATCTTCTCGTAAACACACAGGCCACCAGGAAAAGTGAGACCACTCCTCCCTCAAAGCAGCATCAGTGTTGCTGCAAAGGAGCAACTCCCACACTTCATTCTTGAGCTAAACTGACAACCTTTTAATAAATAGTTTGTTTTGTGTTCTAAATGATCATCGTCATAACTACATCAGAACTATGTGCATCAGAATTATGTGCAGTATTTAAAAATTTAAATATATTAAATCCCGAACATTTAAAAATTGCAGGTTTGTTAATTTGTTAAATTAGGCAAATATTAACGACTCGACACTAACTTAAGAACCCCCTAAACTAACAGCTTTAGGTTATCCAGAAATACAAGACTCCGGGGGAGAATGTCAAAAGGAGTGGAGCTATCACTCGAGCCTTTCCGCCAATATCCTTCATTTTATTTCCACGGCCATTTTAATGCCCATAGTATTTTGGCTATAGGATAAGAAATAGCGGGTATGCCCGGCACTGCCTGGTCAAAAGTTGCCTGGACCCAAAAAGAGATGTGACAGAAAGTATTGACTATCACAGACACATTGCTGTGCTAGTTAGCATGCCTGGATGACACACTAGCTTGAAAACATAGTAGTTGCTGCCTAGTAAGTAGATACGTTAGCTGCACAGCTCGCTCCACATGAAGCAGGGCCTAGGCACCCAGTAGCTGGCTCCCCATGAAGCAGGGCCTAGTAGCTGGGCTCCCCATGAAGCAGGGCCTAGTAGCTGGGCTCCCCATGAAGCAGGACCTAGTAGCTGGGCTCCCCATGAAGAAGGACCTAGTAGCTGAGCTCCCCATGAAGAAGGACCTAGTAGCTGGGCTCCCCATGAAGCATGGCCTAGTAGCTGGGTTCCCCATGAAGCATGGCCTAGTAGCTGGGCTCCCCATGAAGCAGGACCTAGTAGCTGGGCTCCCCATGAAGCAGGACCTAGTAGCTGAGCTCCCCATGAAGAAGGACCTAGTAGCTGGGCTCCCCATGAAGCATGGCCTAGTAGCTGGGTTCCCCATGAAGCATGGCCTAGTAGCTGGGCTCCCCATGAAGCAGGACCTAGTAGCTGGGCTCCCCATGAAGCAGGACCTAGTAGCTGGGCTCCCCATGAAGCAGGACCCAGCTCGGCTCCCCATGAAGCTGGACCTAGTAGCTGGGCTCCACATGAAGCAGGACCTAGTAGCTGGCTCCCCATGAAGCAGGGCCTAGTAGCTGGCTCCACATGAAGCAGGGCCTAGTAGCTGGGCTCCACATGAAGCAGGGCCTAGTAGCTGGGCTCCCTATGAAGCAGGACCTAGTAGCTGGGCTCCCCATGAAGCAGGGCCTAGTAGCTGGGCTCCACATGAAGCAGGGCCTAGTAGCTGGGCTCCACATGAAGCAGGACCTAGTAGCTGGGCTCCCCATGAAGCAGGGCCTAGTAGCTGGCTCCACATGAAGCAGGGCCTAGTAGCTGGGCTCCACATGAAGCAGGGCCAAGTAGCATGAAGCAGGACCTAGTAGCTGGGCTCCCCATGAAGCAGGGCCTAGTAGCTGGGCTCCACATGAAGCAGGGCCTAGTAGCTGGGCTCCACATGAAGCAGGACCTAGTAGCTGGCTCCCCATGAAGCAGGGCCTAGTAGCTGGCTCCACATGAAGCAGGACCTAGTAGCTGGGCTCCAGGGCCTAGTAGCTGGGCTCCACATGAAGCAGGGCCTAGTAGCTGGGCTCCCCATGAAGCAGGACCTAGTAGCTGGGCTCCCCCTGAAGCAGGACCTAGTAGCTGGGCTCCCCATGAGGGCCTAGGCACCCAGTAGCTGGTTCCCCATGAAGCAGAGCCTAGGCACACAGTATAGCTGGCTTCCCATCAAGCAGGGCCTAGGCATCCAGTAGCTGGCTCCCCATCAAGCAGGGCCTATATAGGCATCCAGTAGCTGGCTCCCCATGAAGCAGACCCTTGGCACCCTCATGGTTCCTCAATTTCCCCTCTCAAATTTTCCCCCGAACCTGATGACAACGCTAACTTCTGTAGATGTCTTCATTTCAGGAACTATGCTTTTTTAAACAGAGCATGGCTACCGCAAGGCTAAGAAATTGTCCTTCAGCTCTTTCTGAGCACCTCTCTCAAGATGTCTCCCTCCCTCTTCCATGTGCTTCCCAAGGAATGGCTTACCCACTCAACCATTGCAAATCTTCAAACAAATGCCAAAAACCACCGGCCAATTTCCATTTTGCATTCAGTTTCATCTTGAGAGATCTGTTACTCCTAATTGTTGGTACTAATTCCACCTCCTCTAACGAGTTTAGATCTCTTCCCAATCAGAGCGTTGCAACAACCACTCACATGGCTAGACCAAATAATTGAAATTTCAAGTTCAAGATGAGAATAATAATCTCAATGAACTCTGTTGACATAACAACATTACAATAACCTTCTCGATAATCAACTTGAAATTGTATTCTTTCGACGTTTCGACTAGTTGCTCTAGTCTTCATCAAGAATAATGAAGGCTAGAGCATCTAGTCGAAACATCGAGAGAACATAATTTCAAGTTGATTATTGAGAAGGTTATTGTAATGGAAATATTCCCAGACTTTCAAAGAGCTTTCAACAATGCTCGTCAGCGTCCTCTCCTATGCTTCATTCACTGCGGGTTCAACTAGAGTTGGTAAGTACATCCAATTGAATCGCATCTCACCACAGGAACTGGTTATTTCGTCTTCCAGGCCTGTGGAATTCACTCCCTCATCGCTGACTTGAAAGCGTCGGTCCAAACCATAATTTTACAATTACAATACCTTCTCTTGTCTTATCATAAGCTTCTCTGCCCGTGCCATTAATGTTCTTTTATTCCCTCAACTTTGAACTTTTCCATTCTCTCTAGTCTAATCTCCATGGTTACTGAATAAAAAATAAAAAATAAATTACAAGCTGCTTTAACTTACTCTTTGGAGACCATTACCTTGTGTTACCTTGCCAACAGCTGCTATCCTGTGTAGCAATAATAATATTGATAATAAACGTGAGTGGAATCTGCCATGATGCTCAGAGCAGATGGACACCGGAATAGAGGCAAAACTGAGCAAAGGAGAACTGGAAATAGAATTTTTTTAACTCACCACACGGACAGAGGAGGACGAGATTCATCTCAGCTTTCTCTCAAGGTGAGCATATATTCAGGGGCTAAATTACAGGAAGAAAGTACAGATGTACAAATAGGTGTGAAAGCTTAACTAGCTGGCTGAAGGGAACAGTTCTGTCATGGCCTGATATATCTTCCTCAGCTGGCTGAGGGGACCAGTTCTGTCTGGCCTGATACTACTTTCCTCAGCTGACTGAGGGGACTAAGTTCTGTTGTGGTGATTCAATGAATACATTTCAACATAAATCTTAAACCGTTGTTAAGCCGGTTCTAAATTAAACACTTAATTTTTGTTAAGCTGCTACTTTACTGCTGGTATTTGTTAAGCTTTGACCAAGACTGTATTTCCTTCTGCTCGAAAGTCTGTGTTCATCCATTTCTACCAACTAGACATATTTGTAGATGGGATTTCCACATCTTGAAAGCAAGTGTCTGAAGTCCTAGAGGCTGGTGCCACAAATACTGGTTGATAGTGAGTTTTACCATGAGATACACACATCCAGCCAATGACAGATGAACTTCCATGAGTGTGGGTCAAAGCTGTTTATGTAAATTGAAGACTGTAAAATAAGTTAGTTAAGCTGGGTGCTTAGGGCATCAGTCAAGAACAAAATGGCCGCTTAACTCTAAGCATAAGAACAAAATGGCCGCTTAACACTAAGCATGAGCTAACAAGCAGTTCACATGTGTCAGGCATATAAACTTCTAACAAAGATCATCTTGTGTATGGACCGGGTTATCTAGATGGGATGGAGAATACTAGAGCTGTTGCTGAGCAGATATTGCGATGGAGCAGATGGAAAGTCGTGTTGTGAAACAGCAAGGAGAATATTCCATCACCAGACAAATATTTATATATCAACAGACGCTGCATCTTTCTCAGCCCACACAGAACAATTATACCAGAAGTGGAACTTGGAGCTACGAGTGGTCGGGGGTGGGGGATACGAGTGGTCGGGGGGGGGGCTAAGAGTGGTCAGGGCGGGAGCAAGATTGGTTGGGGGCTGTGGCTAATGGGGCTTAATATAGAGTGTTTTTGCATAAACTCTCAATGAACTCTCAGCTGACATAATAACATTAAAATGACCTTCTGAATAATTAACTTCAAATTGTATTCACTCGACGTTTCGACTAGATGCTCTAGCCTTCATCAGAAATTCCTGATGAAGGCTAGAGCATCTAGTCGAAACGTCGAGTGAATACAATTTGTTGAGAAGGTGATTTTAATATTTAAAATCTTGGGTGCATGGGTGTAGGCGCTGAACTCGTGTCAAAGCAGAGCCAATGCACTCACAGCAGGTGCAGCTCTAGGGCCAAGCCAAGGGTGGGTGAGATACAGAATCAGATGCAGAGCTAGGGCCAACAATAGATTTGGGACAAGAAGTTGGTCTGGGTAGAACCTTGGCCTTGGACCATATTTTTCATCGCAGGCCTAGTGAAAATTGTCATGTGCATGCAAGCAATGTTGCAAGACTGACAAGACTGGAAAAGGTCAAAGTGTGTGAGTGTTGATACTCTACACATTAAGTTTCAGGACTGTATCCGGATTAGGGAGGGGGAAATTCTGCGTTCTCAATCACTTTCTTCCACTCTGCACCAGTGAAGACAAATACATGAAGTCTTCCAGCACAATACATGAAGTCTTCCAGAAAGATATATGAAGTCTTCCAGCAAAATACATGAAGTCTTCCAGCAAAATACATGAAGTCTTCCAGGGAAATACATGAAGTCTTCCAGAGAAATACATGAAGTCTTCCAGCTAAATACATGAAGTCTTCCAGCGAAATACAAAAAAAAAAATACATGAAGTCTTCCAGAAAAATACATGAAGTGTTCCAGCAAAATACATGAAGTCTTCCAGAAAAATACATGAAGTCTTCCAGCAAAATACATGAAGTCTTCCAGCGAAATACATGAAGTCTTCCAGAAAAATACATGAAGTCTTCCAGTGAAATACATGAAGTCTTCCAGCGAAATACATGAAGTCTTCCAGCAAAATACATGAAGTCTTCCAGCAAAATACATGAAATTTTCCAGAAAAATACATGAAGTCTTCCAGCGAAATACATGAAGTCTTCCAGCAAAATACATGAAGTCTTCCAGAAAAATACATGAAGTCTTCCAGCGAAATACATGAAGTCTTCCAGAAAAATACATGAAGTCTTCCAGCGAAATACATGAAGTCTTCCAGCGAAATACATGAAGTCTTCCAGCAAAATACATGAAGTCTTCCAGCAAAATACATGAAGTTTTCCAGAAAAATACATGAAGTCTTCCAGCGAAATACATGAAGTCTTCCAGCAAAATACATGAAGTCTTCCAGAAAAATACATGAAGTCTTCCAGAAAAATACATGAAGTCTTCCAGCGAAATACATGAAGTCTTCCAGCAAAATAGATGAAGTCTTCCAGCAAAATACATGAAGTCTTCCAGCGAAATACAATGAAGTCTTCCAGCAAAATACATGAAGTCTTCCAGCAAAATACATGAAGTCTTCCAGAAAAATACATGAAGTCTTCCAGCGAAATACATGAAGTCTTCCAGAAAAATACATGAAGTCTTCCAGCGAAATACATGAAGTCTTCCAGCAAAATACATGAAGTCTTCCAGCAAAATACATGAAGTCTTCCAGCAAAATACATGAAGTCTTCCAGCAAAATACATGAAGTCTTCCAGAAAAATACATGAAGTCTTCCATCAAAATACATGAAGTCTTCCAGAAAAATACATGAAGTCTTCCAGAAAAATACATGAAGTCTTCCAGCGAAATACATGAAGTCTTCCAGCAAAATACATGAAGTCTTCCAGAAAAATACATGAAGTCTTCCAGAAAAATACATGAAGTCTTCCAGCAAAATACATGAAGTCTTCCAGTGAAGTCTTCCAGCAAAATACATGAAGTCTTCAATAAAAATACATGAAGTCTTCCAGCAAAATACATGAAGTCTTCCAGAAAAATACATGAAGTCTTCCAGAAAAATACATGAAGTCTTCCATACTAAAAAAGTTGAACCTTGAACCTCTATTATAATGAAAACAACCACTTTTTTCTCGCTCTAATAATAGGCAATTATGATTCTGAACAGCTCAAGTTGAGTCAGTTACTGCATTGTCAAGACATTATGGAAGTTCTTATATATCACTAGCCACAGCTCCCCAGATGGCAGACAAGTTAACCTCATACGAGGTAGGATGAATGCCTTCTACACGTGCACTCCTGTCCTGTTTCGTTGGTTTTTCAACTTATTGGGGGTGGCCACTGAAAATTTTATTCTTAACCTAACCTCCTTCTCCCCCTTCCTGGAGACGGGCCTGAAATAAGTCCCCTGAGTTGAGCATCCCCCCTGATTTGAGAAGCCCCCCTGATTTGAGCATCCCATTTTATATTTAAATCCCTCACTGTTTCTTTCAAATGTTTGGAAGAGAAGACTTTCTTGGGGCAAGAATGAATATTGGAGGCTCTTTTAAGAAAATATAGGGGGAATGTCTAGTGGAAGAAGATGGGTTCCAGCCAGGAAGCACCAACTGCTATCCATACTATTTCAGTAGTCCTTATCTGACTACTATTAGTAGCTACCACTTCATCTCTCCTTTGACACTAGGCTTGTTTCCAGCCCTTGATAAGGCTAGAGGGTAGGAAAAGCTAGTGTCCTAGTAAAGATGGCGAGGAAGACAAAGGAAAAAGACAAGGCAGTCATTGTTTACTTTCTTTGCATACTGTACCTCATCATCAGAGGATCACAGGCTTCCACACTTGGTCTTCCCAACTGATAGCATATTTTTCCTCTGCTGCTGAGGCAGATTGGAATGTTGAAAGCAGCTGACAGCCGACGGCTAAACCTCGTTCTGAAGGTTGTGAGAAGGCAAGGCAGAAGGCAAGGCAGTGATGACTGCCTCGGCTTCTCCCTGTCCTGCCTAACATGTTTTCAATCAAGTAAGCCTCTTCAATAATTCAACAGATGAGTATGCATTCCAGAGCCATTTCGATTGTCTGTTTCTCTGTGAGGGTAGCCGGTAGACAATGATACCATACTATACAACCTACAACCAGTACTACCGATCTTCTCATCCTTCCTAGACAATACTACGTCCACATACTAACCATTCCTATGAGGTCACTATTATGTCCGATAAAAGATTTAAAAAATGACAAAAAAATCTCTATAAGCGCTTATAAGGGAACGGGGACCATTTAGACCATATCTACTTATTTCTCCCTTTACCAATCCATACACGAGCTATGTTCCCACAATATTATGCCATCTTAAAATTTAAAAAAATAACAATAAAAAATGTCTATGAATTGGTAAAGGGTATTTGAAATGGGTGTGGTTTAATGCTTTCTTTTCTTATAAATTAGTTTATTTGTTTGTTTGTTTTTATTTCGTGTCTCCATATTTGTGTGTGTAGGTTGCTCTGACTAAAAACATGTCAACACATTTCAGTCGAGTAACAATCTCCAAGTCCCCAGCATCGATTCTCTGTTGATTTCAGTTGATACTGTCATCATCCATTTCCCACCTCCTGGTTAGAAATTGACACCTGTTCTTCTATTCAGCTAATAGCATAAGCCCTCACTATCAACCACTTGACTAGTCTCTGCCAGTGGCCTCACTGTCAACCACTTGACTAGTCTCTGCCAGTGGCCTCACTGTCAACCACTTGACTAGTCTCTGCCGGTGGCTTCACTGTCAATCACTTGACTAGTCTTTGCCAGTGGCTCTGTCAACCACTTGACTAGTCTCTGCCAGTGGCCTCACTGTCAACCACTTGGCTAGTCACTGCCAGTGGCCTCACTGTCAACCACTTGGCTAGTCTCTGCCAGTGGCCTCACTGTCAACCACATGACTAGTCTCTTCCAGTGGCCTCACTGTCAACCACTTGACTAGTCACTGCCAGTGGCCTCACTGTCAACCACTTGACTAGTCTCTGCCAGTGGCCTCACTTTCAACCACTTGGCTAGTCTCTGCCAGTGGCCTCACTGTCAACCACTTGGCTAGTCTCTGCCAGTGGCCTCACTGTCAACCACTTGGCTAGTCTCTGCCAGTGGCCTCACTGTCAACCACTTGGCTAGTCTCTGCCAGTGGCTTCACTGTCAACCACTTCTGCCAGTGGCCTCACTGTCAACCACTTGACTAGTCTCTGCCAGTGGCCTCACTGTCAACCACTTGACTAGTCTCTTCCAGTGGCCTCACTGTCAACCACTTGACTAGTCACTGCCAGTGGCTTCACTGTCAACCACTTCTGCCAGTGGCCTCACTGTCAACCACTTGGCTAGTCTCTGCCAGTGGCCTCACTGTCAACCACTTGGCTAGTCTCTGCCAGTGGCTTCACTGTCAACCACTTCTGCCAGTGGCCTCACTGTCAACCACTTGACTAGTCTCTGCCAGTGGCCTCACTGTCAACCACTTGACTAGTCTCTGCCAGTGGCCTCACTGTCAACCACTTGACTAGTCTCTCTGCCAGTGGCTCTGTCAACCACTTGACTAGTCTCTTCCAGTGGCCTCACTGTCAACCACTTGGCTAGTCTCTGCCAGTGGCCTCACTGTCAACCACTTGGCTAGTCATTGCCAGTGGCCTCACTGTCAACCACTTGACTAGTCTCTCTGCCAGTGGCCTCACTGTCAACCACTTGGCTAGTCTCTGCCAGTGGCTCTGTCAACCACTTGACTAGTCACTACCAGTGGCTCTGTCAACCACTTGACTAGTCTTTGCCAGTGGCTCTGTCAACCACTTGACTAGTCTCTTCCAGTGGCCTCTCTGTCAACCACTTGACTAGTCACTGCCAGTGGCTCTGTCAACCACTTGGCTAGTCTCTGCCAGTGGCTCTGTCAACCACTTGACTAGTCTTTGCCAGTGGCTCTGTCAACCACTTGACTAGTCTCTTCCAGTGGCCTCTCTGTCAACCACTTGACTAGTCACTGCCAGTGGCTCTGTCAACCACTTGACTAGTCTCTGCCAGTGGCCTCACTGTCAACCACTTGACTAGTCTCTGCCAGTGGCCTCACTGTCAACCACTTGGCTAGTCTCTGCCAGTGGCTTCACTGTTAACCACCTAGCTAGTCTCTGCCAGCGGCCTCACTGTTAACCACTTGACTAGTCTCTGCCAGTGGCCTCGCTGTCAACCACTTGGCTAGTCTCTGCCAGTGGCTCTGTCAACCACTTGACTAGTCTCTGCCAGTGGCTTCACTGTAAATCACTTGACTAGTCTCTGCCAGTGGCCTCGCTGTCAACCACTTGGCTAGTCACTGCCAGTGGCCTCACTGTTAACCACTTGGCTAGTCTCTGCCAGTGGCTTCACTGTCAACCACTTGACTAGTCTCTGCCAGTGGCCTCACTGTTAACCACTTGACTAGTCTCTGCCAGTGGCCTCACTGTCAACCACTTGGCTAGTCTCTGCCAGTGGCCTCACTGTCAACCACTTGACTAGTCTCTGCCAGTGGCCTCACCGTCAACCACTTGACCAGTCTCTTCCAGTGGCCTCACTGTCAACCACTTGACTAGTCACTGCCAGTGGCTCTGTCAACCACTTGACTAGTCTTTGCCAGTGGCTCTGTCAACCACTTGACTAGTCTCTTCCAGTGGCCTCTCTGTCAACCACTTGACTAGTCGCTGCCAGTGGCTCTGTCAACCACTTGACTAGTCTCTGCCAGTGGCTCTGTCAACCACTTGGTTAGTCTCTGCCAGTGGCCTCACTGTCAACCACTTGACTAGTCTCTTCCAGTGGCCTCACTGTCAACCACTTGACTAGTCTCTGCCAGTGGCCTCACTGTCAACCACTTGACTAGTCTCTGCCAGTGGCTTCACTGTCAACCACTTGGCTAGTCTCTGCCAGTGGCCTCACTGTCAACCACTTGGCTAGTCACTGCCAGTGGCCTCACTGTCAACCACTTGACTAGTCACTGCCAGTGGCTCTGTCAACCACTTGGCTAGTCACTGCCAGTGGCCTCACTGTCAACCACTTGACTAGTCTCTGCCAGTGGCTTCACTGTCAACCACTTGACTAGTCTCTGCCAGTGGCTTCACTGTTAACCACTTGACTAGTCTCTGCCAGGGGCCTCACTGTTAACCACCTAGCTTGTCACTGCCAGCAATTTCTCATTTTTGCAGGTAAAAAATCTCAATTTCCATGCACCTGAGCCTTAGGGCGCATCTAACCAGCAGTCTTGACCACTGTCAGTGGAGTCCGCTGATGAATACTGACTACTGCTGCCCACATAGTTATAATCATAATTTCCCCCCCAACCTTTTTTTCTCATGTATTGACGCAGCGAGTGCCACTCCCCTCTACTCGCTTCTGTGCCATGTGGACTTAAATGACATACTCGGAAAGAAACAGAGAAAGAAGAATGAAGATAGATAGAAAAACACCCACGACCATATTAGGAGTTATCACAGGTAGCGCCCTCAGTAACCATGCCTTCCATTAGACCATGCACCCTTTTGCAGTCTGGAGTGAAGTAGTACACACCCTCAATTAGACCGCCATGGCCACCATACTCATGCTCACCACAGAAACCAAGGCTGGTATTTGAAATCCAAACCATCATAAAGATAGTATCTTGATTAGGTGTGAATCCATGGCAGGGGGACATACTCCGATGAGCAGCAGTCATTGGATTGCCTTTTCCAACGGAGACCGATCAGAAGATGACCACACCCCACCAATCTCGGAATTAGCAGCCAGTGTAGAAGCAGCTATCACCATGGGATGGGCAAGTAATAGAGTAGGACTGGAGAGGCATGTGGTCTGTTTGCGTTGTCCGAAGCCGACCGGGAAAGGAGGAAACTCTAGTAGGTGACAAATAGTCACGCAAGTGATACATATTGTCAATTAAGATCAGGTGATCCATTATGCACATGCTTGCACTCATGCTAAAATTAACAGAGCACACACTCAGTTAGTGTGCGCACTGTAGATGGCTCATGGAAACATGTGTGAGGTCACATTTACACTGCCAGTTTACTAACTTACAGATTACTAACTTACAGTTTACTAACTTAGTGAAGCATTCAAGAAGTGCTAGAATTGTTTTCGGAGCTAATAACGACCCAACCATGAATTTTAGATCAGATATGAGCTGCCGCCCTTTCCCCCCCATCATTTTGAAATGACATCAAACCACCCCCCCCCCTCTCTGACTGCTAAGATCCCTTGAGGTGAGAACCTCAGGTCTTTAAGTGACTACAGAGTAATCTGCACTATTTTACATGTACACACCCACAATTGGCAGGTACTCCTGCTCTGGTATTGAGCGGGCCTACTACTACTACTACTACTATTACTATTACCACTGCAACTATTACTACTACAACTACTACTACTACTACTATAACTACTACTACTACTACGTAACTACTACTACTACTACTACTACTACTACTGCCATGGGGTCAAATCCATTGCAATGTAAATATGAATACTTAAAATTCAAACACTTTGTAATTCAAATACGAATACAAATACTTCTCAAATGTAATCTTAATTGGCATGCACTCGTAAAACAAATGGAGACAAGAACAGCCATAGCTACTGAGTTAGCCGTCTAAGCAAGGAAGGAGACAAGACAGGACTCATGGAGCCCACAAGACCCTTTACCACACAGCCCTTTCGATATGATTTGAAATTTTAAAGGAGTACTTGGTAAAGGGTGAATTGGCTGTTGTCTAATGGACATCTTGCTTCCTTCCTTTTCTAGGAGGCCAATCCAACAGAGCACCTTGTCTTTACTTTTGTTCTGTCTTTACTTTTGTTCTGTAATCTCGACTTTGAGAAGTGAGTGATGAAGAGAGCATTTGTCTCCGTGGCTACTGATTGCAATGCAAATGATTTAGCCATGGAAAAAACTGCTGTCCATACTGTGAAGTCCACCTAGTCCTGAACATCCTGAATTTGGAACCAAATGTATGTTTGCTGCGTCCAAACCAAACGACATGTGCAGGGGAAAGTTTTTGTTTTCTCCTCTTTAGCTCCAGACAGACCCAAAGTTGAGATGTGTTGCAGACCAGAAGGAGGATGGGGCTAAGGGCAAGCCAGTGACTCCCTCCAGACCTGAAGGAGACCTGTGCTGCAGAACAGAAAGAGGATGGAGCTAAGGGAAAGCCAGTGAGCTCCCTCTAGACCTGAAGGAGACCTATGCTGCAGAACAGAAAGAGGATGGAGCTAAGGGAAAGGCAGTGAGCTCCCTCCAGACCTGAAGGAGACCTGTGCTACAGAACAGAAAGAGGATGGAGCTAAGGGAAAGGCAGTGAGCTCCCTCCAGACCTGAAGGAGACCTATGCTGCAGAACAGAAAGAGGATGTAGCTAAGGGAAAGGCAGTGAGCTCCCTCCAGACCTGAAGGAGACCTGTGCTGCAGAACAGAAAGAGGATATAGCTAAGGGAAAGCCAGTGAGCTCCCTCCAGACCTGAAGGAGACATGTGCTGCAGAACAGAAAGAGGATGGAGCTAAGGGAAAGGCAGTGAGCTCCCTCCAGACCTGAAGGAGACCTATGCTGCAGAACAGAAAGAGGATAGAGCTAGGGAAAGCCAGTGAGCTCCCTCTAGACCTGAAGGAGACCTATGCTGCAGAACAGAAAGAGGATAGAGCTAAGGGAAAGGCAGTGAGCTCCCTCCAGACCTGAAGGAGACCTGTGCTGCAGAACAGAAAGAGGATATAGCTAAGGGAAAGCCAGTGAGCTCCCTCTAGACCTGAAGAGACCTATGCTGCAGAACAGAAAGAGGATAGAGCTGGGAAAGGCAGTGTCGTCGAAGGGTGATGTTCCACGAATCAAACATACCAGCACAGGTTAGTCTACTGTAGATCTATAGCTTGTGCTCTATAAACAGTGTCTAGTAAGTGGTAACTGATGAGTGCTTTAGTCTCCTCCAAGCTCTGACTGCAGCCGCAGCGAGGGACAAGTTCTATTTAACACATATCCGGCTTATTAATACATCTATATTTAATACTCCAAATCACTTTGCCTCGATTCAAACCACCTCTTGGGGTACATTGGGGGGTGCATTGGGGGGTGCAATTTCCTGATTTGATTTGAATTCAATGTGGATGTGACCAGTGCACCCATTTAATGCACACAAATGCTCATTGTGTATGCAGCAAGGACACGCCCCAAATGCTCGCTGGTGATCAGCAAATGCTTGCTAGTAGCAAATCGTGTCGATAGTGAAGTACTCATATGATTATCTGTAACAAGTTAGAGAAGTATTTAAAAGAATTTGAAAATGTATTTGAAATGGCAAATACTTATTACTTTTCATCTTGAAGAGGTCAAATACTATTTGACGCCTGACCCCTGCCTGACTACTAGAAGTGAATGCAAGGCATTGAGTGGCGAGCGAAGATGCAGTGGAGAGAGAGGGAGGGAGAGGGAGGGAGAGGGAGGGGGAGGGAGGGGGAGGGAGGGAGAGGGAGAGGGAGGGGGAGGGATGGGGAGAGGGGGGGGAGAGGGAGGGAGGAGGGAGAGGGAGGGAGGGGGAGGGAGGGGGAGGGAGGGGGAGGGAGGGAGGGGGAGGGAGGGGGAGGGAGAGGGAGAGGGAGGGAGAGATAAATTACTGATGCCCTATGGAATAACTCTAGCCATTGTCCTAGCCTTGGCATAGCTGAAGGCCTAATACAGTACTGATCTGTACATTATTTTAGCTTGAAATCCTAGCATTGTTAGATTGCATTGCTCTAGCCATTGTCCTAGCCCTGGCATAGCTGAAGGCCTAATACAGTACTGATCTGTACATTATTTTAGCTTGAAATCCTAGCATTGTAAGGTTGCATTGCTCTAGCCATTGTCCTAGTCCTGGCATAGCTGAAGGCCTATTACAGTACTGATCTGTACATTATTGATTGCATCATGATGATGTAAGGCTTGGTTTGTGATATAGGGCAAATATTACATGTTCTTGCAGGACCTGAGATTCCTTAAGGTGCAAGGTTGAGCGACCTGAGATTCCTTAAGGTGCAAGGTTGAGCGACCTGAGATTCCTTAAGGTGCAAGGTTGAGCGACCTGAGATTCTTTAAAGTACAAGGTTGAGCGACCTGAGATTCCTTAAGGTGCAAGGTTGAGTGACCTGAGATTCTTAACGTGCAAGGTTGAGTGACCTGATGTGTGCATGAGCTGGTGCAAGGTTGAGTGACCTGATGTCTGCATGAGCTGGTGCAAGGTGGAGTGACCTGATGTGTGCATGAGCTGGTGCAAGGTTGAGTGACCTCATGTGTGCATGACCTGGTGCAAGGTTGAGTGACCTGATGTCTGCATGAGCTGGTGCAAGGTTGAATGACCTGATGTGTGCATGACCTGGTGCAAGGTTGAGTGACCTGATGTGTGCATGACCTGGTGCAAGGTTGAGTGACCTGATGTCTGCATGAGCTGGTGCAAGGTTGAGTGACCTGATGTCTGCATGAGCTGGTGCAAGGTTGAGTGACCTGATGTGTGCATGACCTGGTGCAAGGTTGAGTGACCTGATGTCTGTGTGACCTGATGTCTGCATAGCTGGTGCAAGGTTGAGTGACCCATGACCTGGTGCAAAGTTGAGTGACCTGATGTCTGCATGAGCTGGTGCAAGGTTGAGTGACCTGATGTCTGCATGACCTGGTGCAAGGTTGAGTGACCTGATGTGAGCATGAGCTGGTGCAAGGTTGAGTGACCTGATGTCTGCATGAGCTGGTGCAAGGTTGAGTGACCTGATGTCTGCATGAGCTGGTGCAAGGTTGAGTGATCTGATGTGTGCATGACCTGGTGCAAGGTTGAGTGACCTGATGTCTGCATGAGCTGGTGCAAGGTTGAGTGACCTGATATCAGCATGAGCTGGTGCAAGGTTGAGTGACCTGATGTCTGCATGAGCTGGTGCAAGGTTGAGTGACCTGATGTCTGCATGAGCTGGTGCAAGGTTGAGTGACCTGATGTGTGCATGAGCTGGTGCAAGGTTGAGTGACCTTATGTCTGCATGAGCTGGTGCAAGGTTGAGTGACCTGATGTGTGCATGACCTGGTGCAAGGTTGAGTGACCTGATGTGTGCATGACCTGGTGCAAGGTTGAGTGACCTGATGTCTGCATGAGCTGTTGCAAGGTTGAGTGACCTGATGTGTGCATGAGCTGGTGCAAGGTTGAGTGACCTGATGTGTGCATGACCTGGTGCAAGGTTGAGTGACCTGATGTGTACATGAGCTGGTGCAAGGTTGAGTGACCTGATGTCTGCATGAGCTGGTGCAAGGTTGAGTGACCTGATGTCTGCATGAGCTGGTGCAAGGTTGAGTGACCTGATGTGGGCATGAGCTGGTGCTAGGTTGAGTGACCTGATGTCTGCATGATCTGGTGCAAGGTTGAGTGACCTGATGTGTGCATGAGCTGGTGCAAGGTTGAGTGACCTGATGTGTGCATGAGCTGGTGCAAGGTTGAGTGACCTGATGTCTGCATGAGCTGGTGCAAGGTTGAGTGACCTGATGTCTGCATGAGCTGGTGCAAGGTTGAGTGACCTGATGTCTGCATGAGCTGGTGCAAGGTTGAGTGACCTGATGTGTGCATGAGCTGGTGCAAGGTTGAGTGACCTCATGTGTGCATGACCTGGTGCAAGGTTGAGTGACCTGATGTGTGCATGACCTGGTGCAAGGTTGAGTGACCTGATGTCTGCATGATCTGGTGCAAGGTTGAGTAACCTGATGTCTGCATGAGCTGGTGCAAGGTTGAGTGACCTGATGTCTGCATGAGCTGGTGCAAGGTTGAGTAACCTGATGTCTGCATGAGCTGGTGCAAGGTTGAGTGACCTGATGTCTGCATGAGCTGGTGCAAGGTTGAGTGACCTGATGTGTGCATGACCTGGTGCAAGGTTGAGTGACCTGATGTCTGCATGAGCTGGTGCAAGGTTGAGTGACCTGATGTGTGCATGAGCTGGTGCAAGGTTGAGTGACCTGATGTCTGCATGATCTGGTGCAAGGTTGAGTAACCTGATGTCTGCATGAGCTGGTGCAAGGTTGAGTGACCTGATGTCTGCATGAGCTGGTGCAAGGTTGAGTGACCTGATGTCTGCATGACCTGGTGCAAGGTTGAGTGACCTGATGTCTGCATGAGCTGGTGCAAGGTTGAGTGACCTGATGTCTGCATGAGCTGGTGCAAGGTTGAGTGACCTGATGTCTGCATGAGCTGGTGCAAGGTTGAGTGACCTGATGTCTGCATGAGCTGGTGCAAGGTTGAGTGACCTCATGTGTGCATGAGCTGGTGCAAGGTTGAGTGACCTGATGTGTGCATGAGCTGGTGCAAGGTTGAGTGACCTGATGTCTGCATGAGCTGGTGCAAGGTTGAGTGACCTGATGTCTGCATGAGCTGGTGCAAGGTTGAGTGACCTGATGTCTGCATGAGCTGGTGCAAGGTTGAGTGACCTGATGTCTGCATGAGCTGGTGCAAGGTTGAGTGACCTGATGTGTGCATGAGCTGGTGCAAGGTTGAGTGACCTGATGTGTGCATGAGCTGGTGCAAGGTTGAGTGACCTGATGTATGCATGAGCTGGTGCAAGGTTGAGTGACCTGATGTATGCATGACCTGGTAAGGTTGAGTGACCTGATGTCTGCATGAGCTGGTGTAAGGTGGAGTGACCTGATGTCTGCTTGAGCTGGTGAAAGGTTGAGTGACCTGATGTCTGCATGAGCTGGTGCAAGGTTGAGTGACCTGATGTCTGCATGAGCTGGTGCAAGGTTGAGTGACCTGATGTGTGCATGACCTGGTGCAAGGTTGAGTGACCTGATGTTTGCATGAGCTGGTGCAAGGTTGAGTGACCTGATGTGTGCATGAGCTGGTGCAAGGTTGAGTGACCTGATGTCTGCATGAGCTGGTGCAAGGTTGAGTGACCTGATGTCTGCATGAGCTGGTGCAAGGTTGAGTGACCTGATGTCTGCATGAGCTGGTGCAAGGTAGAGTGACCTGATGTCTGCATGAGCTGGTGCAAGGTTGAGTGACCTGATGTCTGCATGAGCTGGTGCAAGGTGAAACAGAAATGTGCACGTGAGGTATGCTATGGGAGGAGTTTTGTTAAGAGTACTAGGAAGCAGCGTCCCTTGAAGATGGGAAGCACATGGCACTAAAGAATGAGCTCATCAAGCAGTGCTTTCTGTAGGAATTCTCAGAGTACTAAAGGGAAGACCCTGACAAGAATACATTAGTGATAGTTTGCACTATTGACACTATTTAGTGTGTTCCTCCTTCATTAGCACACCTCCCCTCTATTGCATCAGGTTTGCAATATTATGTTGCCAGTCTCAGTCCATAGAGACCAGCAGTGCATGTACTTATCTTACAAAGATTGGTAATAGTTTCTGCATCTTTGTGACAGAAAGGGCGTATGCCACCTCCACAGCTAGAATGGGTCAATGCATTGGGTGGCTACATCAGAATGAAGCTCCAGCATCCTCTCCTGTCAGCCATTAACCATGCAGCCTATTCTCACTCGCCTGTGCAGTAGTTTTCTTTCCTCTAACTTCCTGATCATTATTTTCATATATGATGATTATTTCCAGACACCTTTTAATTTAAGGAGGTATGGCTGTTGCCACGGTGAATATATACACACATTACATATATAATACATACTTGTGCATACATACATACACACTGTGCAGCAATACAAACTTTCCCATCAAAGACTTGAGCTCACTTTGCGTATTTCTACTACTACTACTACTACTACTACTACTACTACTACTACTACTACACTACTACTACACTACTACTACTACTACTACTACACTACTGTTACTACTACTATTACTACTACTACTATACTACTACTACTATTGTTACTGCAATTACTACCACAGACAGTGTCCAGGGTCGAATGAAGGGGAAAAACTGACAGCCCACTTTCATTCAAAAGTGACCTGTTATAACACCAACAACACAATGGCGGCAACAACATCATGACATCATCATGACAACATCATGACATCATTTCTGCACAGCACCTCCCACACGCCAACAAATACATCCAAGCAGATGCTCACCTTCTACGTATTCTGTGGTCCAGCGGAGGACACCTTCCATATTTGCCGTCACCTCTGCTTCCAACACAAATCTTTCATGGCACCAACACGGAATGAAGTCTTGAACTCATTCTGAGAACAATTTCAACATTTGGAACCAGTTTGGAAACACAATGACCAGCTGAGAAGTAGACGACTGCAAACAAGTCCGGACTGGTGAGTGACAGGCTCAGAGTGAACCTGTAACCCCCTGGAGACAGAGTGCCAGCGGGCAAGGAGAGGGTGAGACCTCCAGCACTGATAAGGCCACCACAAGAGGAGACATTTTCTTTCATTTCAGGAATGGAGACTGTCGCGCAATTCCAGGTTACGACAAGCTGCAGAATGCCGTTTATGGATGATCGAATACGTCCCATCCAAAATGATTGCATCAGTCTCTCCCACACTCCTCCTGGCCCTCCTATTAGTTGTGCTAATAACTCCTCCTTTTCAATCAAGATAACTGAGGCTGAACTTGTGTGTACATCCATGCCTTGCAAGGCCACAGAGAGAAGTGCATGTAGCGACATAACTAGAGCCAGGCTGCAATGTGTAAGGGGCAAGGAGAAGGACTGATGTATTAATCCTTGCTTCTTCCAAGTCCATCGTTCCTTCGCTACTCGCGAGTGTCCAAGAGTAGCCCAGGATTTGATAGTCGTCCCCACATGTCCATCCTCCGCCCACCACCTTTCCCTCTAAGAGGACATCTTTCCACACATGCACATTCCTCTCCCTCCCTCCCACTATGACCAGCGGAGGAAGCCGCGGACGAGCGAACGAGATAAATTCTGCACCACAACTGTGGAAACCGACTCAAAAACTTCATTTCTCACCGTAAGCTGGACGAGTAGGAAGCAGAAGAAGTGCCCGGTAAGGGGTCACCTGATCCTGGCAGGTCCCCATTACCCATGAAGGCCATAGCCTATTATGCGACTTGAATCCCACGGGAATGTAATCATGTAATGTTGGGTCTGAAATGACATTCCCGGTTTCATCTAAACCCAAACCCACTTTCCACTCGTACGCTACTTCTTTATAACCTCTGTAAATGGACTTATCACCATTGATGACGAACTGTCCACAGACAGGTATGGAGAATGGGACTTCCAAAATGGGCCTTGGAGGAGTAAGTTCCAATCCAGATACTGATTCCAGTCACCGTTCCACTGGCCAGTCTTGAATATGGCACATGCTAGGTTCTTATAGATTTGCTGTTCAATCTCAAAATGGAGCCATTTGAATCTGAATTCAACCGTAGGACGACCACCCTCTGTTGTGTGTTCTTCCAGGCACAAGACGCACTGAGTAAGAGACTCTCATTATCCAACACACACGCTCACAATCCAGCAGTGAGTCAGCAGCAGCAGTCACTTGTATTTCCTTCTTTGTACTGACCATTTCCTCTGGGCTGATCTCCACCTCTCTGTCGAACTGAAGACGAATGTTAGTGTATGACGATCCGAAGTATCCCGATGCGATGAGAGGGCGAAGAGAACAATGTAACTGTCAGTACACCAGGAGAAGCTGGTATTGCCCCAGGCTGTTGCCCATTAAGGGAGATAATTAGGTCTAATCTGGAGGGCATTCGGACATTGGGAAGGAGGCACTGAAGCACGGTGGAGCTGTTAAACATGGCTGACGTGACTATCGAAGGATCAAGTGCAAATGCGCACGTGATCTCACCTGTGTTTATGAAGCCATGTCCATGTATCACCACAATGCTGGCTGAGGTATTGGTGAGTGCATGATTGGGGGAGATGTAAGTGATTTCTAACAAAGAGCGGTCGTAGATCAAGAAGCTGACGTGGTTTGACACTTCCCCATTGCCAGTCGTGATGGCAAGTCTAATGGTCTGACCTCTGATGGAAAGAGGTACAGTGCACACATCTGGCATGGTGCAGGTGAAGTGGGTGGAGTTGAGAACGAGATTGGTTGCCCCTAGGACACTGGCCAGTGCCTCTGCCTCAAACCTGCATTTTGAGGGTTCACTGCCTCTGGTGATGAATCCTTGATCTGTGATGGAAATTGTGGTTCCTCCTGCTGCTGGACCATCCGTGGGGAAATGAGAATCCAGAGTCCCACCAGAACTCAATGCAATGATGAAGAAGCACAGAGTTACAGCCCCTCCCCCTAGCAACTTCTTGGCGGTCAGCTGTCTGGCAGGTTTCTGATTTAATACGATTTCTCATGAGAAATGCATACCTAGTTTGCCCAAAGACATATATAGCACTCTCCGTACTCCTTAAAAGTAACTATCCTACCGTTAATTCACCAACGACCCACCCACCATAAATTTTAAATACTTCCGGTTTCCGTCCGTCATTATCTAGAACCTCGGGTTAATATTATATATATTTTTTTACTTTGGTGGTGAACACTATATATAGCTAGTTATTGCCGTTCCCAGTGCTTGAGGAGTGCCAAGTTGACAGCTGTTCGACTCCAATAAATTGGTCGTTAGCCAGAATACCCAAGCTCAGTGCACGCTGTTCGTAGCTAGTGAGCCTAGAGAGCTAGCTAGCTAGAGAAAATATTGGACAAGAAGTTCCAGGTTGTCTAGCCAACCGGGAAGTCGAAATATCATGTCTTTGTCAATCAGCGAGAGTGCCAGCACAGGCACTGTGGACAGTTCTGCCAGCAAAAATGTAAGCTGCACGAGTTAAATGGTTGTTATAAGAACTTTTGGTTTGGTTGGTTCTATGTAGGTTTTGTGCGTGTACATTGCGCAGTATCTTGTCGACAGAACTCTTGTTCTCAGCGTGTTGAGTACCTGATTAGCTAGCCACTATGTAGCTAGTCCTCTTTATAGTGTGTCAAACCATTTCAACAGCCTGTGCTGGTGGATCCTGTGCTAGTGTGTGTGTGTATTCATCATGCACTTGAACATGTGGGTGTGAGGTATCATATTGATGTGAGGTATGCTTGTGAGTGGGTTGTGTATTGTGTGTGTGTGCGTCTATTGTGTGTGGTGTGTGTTTGCAGGTGGGAAAGATGTGTGTTGATTTGTGACTTGTCAAACAGGTTTACAATTCCATGTTGGCCGAGTGTCCATGTTGGCCGAGTGGTGCATACAAGAGTAATAGAGAGCAGTTGGAGTCTCATATTGCGTAAAACTGTGAACTTGTAAATCCTGAAAATATACAATTATATAGATCTATTCAGCGAGTGGGTTTGCTCGCTCCAACCAGATTAGCTTTTGTAGAGTCCACCACTCCTGTAGTTATTATGTCTGTAGAGGATGAGAAGCTTCTTGGCTCTGGTTATTTACTTACTCGTGGAAGTGTCATTGGAAGTCATGGCTTCCTGGAGACAGGAGAAAAGAAATCCTTCAGCCAGGTATTTAGTATCAAGGCTAAATCTAGCTGTGAAGTAGAGTTTCAATGTGTTACTGCCCTTTTGATAAACTTGGGAAGTTCCTAGTAGTGGGATACGTATGATACTTCTTTTTAACAAAGACCTGATCAAACAGGGAAGTAGGAACTGTTCCATTATTATATAAGAATGGCCACTTGTGTGTGTGTGTGTGTGTGTGTTGTGCGTGTGTGTGGTCTATGCCAAGGTAACACGATTCTCAGCCACTGGTTTAGAACTGAACAGCTCAACAGACAGAGAGATGATTCTATGTAGTTCGTGCAATGGTGGTGTTCATCATACCCAGAGCCAGCCTTCACCCTTAGATTATCAGATGAGTTTGCTGCCCATGCCTTAACTGGGTAGCATCAATGTCATCAAGACTGAGTAACTCTTAATCATCCTTGTCTTCTGAACATGCACCTGCAGACCTTCGCTCAAACACCATGTTTTGTCTCCCAGCAAGAACTCGGCCATGTGGCAGTGGTGTTTAAGTGCTACTGATTAAACTGGGAATTGTTGTTGTCTTGGATACAATGTAGCGGAGGGATATTCTCACTAAACGACGTTTTCTGTCGTTTAAAGAGTAGAAAAATAGAAACAGTTCCATAATGTTGAAAAGGAAGCTAATATGCCCATTTTGACAAGAATGAGCGATTTCAGCAGATTTTCCTCAAAACGCTCAAAAACGTCCTAATTGGAGCAAAATAGAGCTTGTTTCGGTTAAAAAGGGGAGATTTCTCACCAAAAGACGTTTTCTGTCGTTTAGAGAGTATAAACAGTTCCACTGGCAAGCTCCTCTTGTAGGAGAGTTATTGGAAGGCTGCGATGAGAGTTAATGGTTGTTTACATGCAATTGTTGTGGGAACAGAACAGAAGGTGCACTGGGGGGGGGGGGGGGGGGGGTATTCATGGTTTGAGCATTAGGTTTGAGCATTAGGCATGGGTGACTGTAGCGTCTCTCTCTATTTCTTACTCCATCTGTTGCTTGTGTGGTGTGATGATGATGGTGTGTGTATGTTTGTGTGTGTGTGTGTGTGTGTGTGTGTGTGTGAGGGCAAGTAGACCAGGTATGTGTTGTGTGACATGACCAAGGTTGAGTCTATACTCATCCTTATCCTTCTTATCAGAACAAACCATAACAACACGCATGCATTCAAGTCATGTGATCACACCGAGCATGCACTCAAATCATGTGATCATGGTATGCATGCACTCAAAGTCATGTGATAACAACATGCACAGACTCAAAACAGTGACCACAACATGCATGCTCTCAAGTCATGTGATCACTACATGCATGCACTCATGTCAAGACAAGCTAGCAAATCAAATAGATGGTTGGATAGCTACGTGTACATGATGAATTGCCAGTCACCTTCACTGGGGACAACCCAGGTGAATCCCAAGTATCCTTGGAATGTGGCAGTACTGAGCATCCCTCACTATATATATGACAACTATGGAAGTTCAGAGTTGGAACTACCGGGGGAGGGAGTTGGTGGGTGGCGAGAGGAGGTAGCAGTAGGTTATAGAAGGAAGGCTGTGCACACAATGACTGTGTACCTTGTCTCTCTGTAGAAATATGACATGTGCTTGCAGCAGCAGTCCTCCAGGGGATTGTAGCTCAACCGTGTGTGTGTGTGCATGCATGTATATGTGCATGTGTGTGTGTGTGGTGTGTGCATGCGTGCATGTGTGTGTGTGTGTGCGCCTAGGTTGCAATAGCTCTATGTGGACTCGGTGTGCACTGCCCCACAGTTCCCCAGGGGATTGTGGCTTACCGGTGCCAATGAGATGTGTACCAGCTAGGCTGCAATAGCTCATGTGTGAACATATTATTATGTGTTCATGTGATGATGATATTTTCATAACATGCACTCTTCAGTTAAGGTTCTCGTGAATGACAATCAGTTCAATCTAATCCTCCATGGGGCGCTAGAATGTACCTTGCGTGTGGGCACATAGCATATGTGCAGTCAGACAATCCTCCAGGGATTAAGATGGTTAGCACAGGAAGTTTAGCTGACTGTAAGCATGCGTGTGTGCATGTGTGCGTGTGTGTGTGTGTGGGGTGGGGGGGTGGGGTGGGGGGGGGGGGGGGGGGGGGGTGGGTGTTGTGTGTGTGTGCATATGTGCGTGAAGAGGGAGGTTTGAAAACATTTCTTGGCCATGAGGAATGTTAATGTGGTTAGCCTTGACCAGGTGACAGAGATAGCACCTGTGTTTGCGTGCATCTTCCTTCCTGTCCCATCATATTCACGTGCATCAGCCTGCCCATGCTCTGCCCATGCACCTGTCCATGCTCCTCCCATGCACCCACCCAATCTCCGCTGTCCATGCTCCTCCCATGCACCTGCCCAATCTCCGCTGTCCATGCTCCTCCCATGCACCTGCCCAAATCTCCGCTGTCCGTGCTCCTCCCATGCACCTGCCCAATCTCCGCTGTCCGTGCTCCTCCCATGCACCTGCCCAATCTCCGCTGTCCATGCTCCTCCCATGCACCTGCCCATCCTCCGCTGTCCGTGCTCCTCCCATGCACCTGCCCATCCTCCGCTGTCCATGCTCCTCCCATGCACCTGCCCAATCTCCGCTGTCCGTGCTCCTCCCATGCACCTGCCCATCCTCCGCTGTCCGTGCTCCTCCCATGCACCTGCCCATCCTCCGCTGTCCATGCTCCTCCGATGCACCTGCCCATTCTCCGCTGTCCATGCTCCTCCCATGCACCTGCCCATCCTCCGCTGTCCATGCTCCTCCCATGCACCTGCCCATTCTCCGCTGTCCATGCTCCTCCCATGCACCTGCCCATCCTCCGCTGTCCATGCTCCTCCGATGCACCTGCCCATCCTCCGCTGTCCATGCTCCTCCGATGCACCTGCCCATTCTCCGCTGTCCATGCTCCTCCCATGCACCTGTCCATGCTCCTCCCATGCACCTGCCCATGCACCTGTCCATGCTCCTCCCATTCTCTTCAACTTCCTCCCTATAATTCTTCATTTCCCCCTTCTCTTCTTTCTCCACTTCCTCCTCCTCTCCCCCCATGATTATAGTCGCTGAGTCTGTCAGGTCAGTTTGGCTCCACTCCTCCTCCACTCTCCCTCGGTGCGAGCAGTGCCCTCACTAACCCCTACTTCACCAATAGACGGTCAAACATCAAGTTTTCTTCGGCCAGGTTTAACCCTCCTTCTAGGAGTCTGAGGAGTTCCAAGAGAGGACGTGGTATGTCTTCGTTTGGGCGTAGCACTAGACGTACGTCTGTTCGACCTGCTCGCACCAAAGGCGTTTTTGAGAAACTACTCCTTGGGCTTGCGTAAGTGGTGGAAATGATGAGAGATGTTGTGGTGATGACAATAATGGTGGTGGTATTTGTTGTGATGAAGGGATGGTGGTGAGGTGGTGGGGGTGGTGATGGTGGTGGGGGTGGGGGTGGTAATGATATTGGTGGTGGTGACTGGTGTTGTTGGTATTGGTGGTGTGTTGGTGGTTGTAATGGTATTACAGTGGTGGGATGAAGTGTTGGTGGTTGTGGGGTGATGGTGGTGTGCACAAGCAATGCCACATGCGCAGAGTGATCCATTTCTTCCTTTCTTATACATCTCGCCGAGTGTGTGCACGTATGTTCTGGGGTAGCTAGGTGATCCATTTCTTATAGGTACAGCTAGCTGAGTGTGTGTATGTACTGGGCTAGCTAGCTGATCCATTTCTTATAGGCTGAGTGTGTGTATGTACTGGGCTAGCTACCTGATCCATTTCTTATAGGCTGAGTGTGTGTATGTACTGGGATATCCAGTCAGCTAGAAAAGGTGGCTGAGCAGACCAGAGCCTGGAGAGTGTTTACGTGGTGTAGATTACATCCACATGTTTGTCTAGTCACCAGCAATGGAAGAAACATAGACTTTCGAACAGGAAGAGAGTTACAATCAATGCTTAATTAACCGAATAGAGGCTAGAACCCAACAACAAAGTAGGAGATTAACGACAAGTATAATTGCTTAATAGAGATTCAATGTTTAGTAGCTGCTTTTAACAGTAATGAGAATAGTTGATTATTGCATATGAGAGATCTTGCTAACTGTTGTGAGCTCTGATTATGAATAATGACCCAAATGTCTGCGCCGATCTTCATTGTTTTTAACTTCTTGTACTATGCTGTTGGATATGTACGTATGTATATATATATATATATACTCAAACTCCTCCCATCCAGACAGCCCACATCTGGGCATGTCCGTCGACCAGGCACTCTCGTATTGCACAATCGCGTCATGTATATTGCGCGTGGGACTCGAGCTTGCAGAAGCATGACTCGCTTTGACACGAGTGGAATCCAGTTTCTTGTCGACAGAGAGCGATTCATGCTAGACTCTTGTTAGTTTCTTGTTTATAGCTTGTGCCTGAAGACATCTGAGACTGGACACAATGTGGAAGGCTGCCTCCAGGCCCGCAACAGTGATGATGAGAGTGAAGGGGAGGAGGCCATGGAGGCCGTCATGCATTGACTTGAAATCTTCCTGTGAAAAAAAATGGCCCGACACTGCATCTTGGATGAGATAGAAATCACTGAGGCAAACCTCCATAATTTCTTTTTAATGAACGAGCGTGTTCTCATTGTTTTCAAACAGTGTACATTTGCAGTGTATACACATACCCTGTAGTGTGTACACATACACTTCATGTGCATGCACTTATGTATCTAGGGGCAAGGGTAAGCATCAATATCGGGCAAAGTGTGCGCTCTTCCTAGATACAGCTGTTTCTGAGTTGCCCGATCCCAAGCTGCCCGGATAAGGGAAGTTTTAGTGTACACACACACACACACACTCACACTCACACACACTCACCCACACACACACACACACACTCACACACTCACACACGCATCATGCATGCACACACACACTCAAGCAGTAATACATATCACTTAGCAAATCAAGAGTAATAATGTTTATATACATAAATACACACACTCACACATACCACACTTACACACACCACAACTTACACACACCACACTCACACATACCACACACCACACTCACACACCACACTCACACACCACACTCACACACCACACTCACACACCACACTCACACACCACACTCACACACCACACTCACACACCACATACACACACACCACACTCAAGCAGTAATACATATCACTCAGAATTCAGGAGTATTAATAAATATTAAATATTATTATTAATTTATACATATCTAGACTAGTGTGAGGTGTATCCATGGCAACTCAAATAGCCCAAAGTGCAAATTAAGCCCAGAGTGCTTATTAAATTTGGAGTGCTAATTGAGTATAATGCCAGCTAAGTAGTAACCTTTAAGTGCAAACAAGTAGTATGGCTTTAGAGCAGCTTTTGGCTGTGGAAATTGGAGACACCTGCTGTCTATGTATGGTAACATGTGGCATTAGCTTTGTCAAACTCACCCTGTCCGTCTTCATTCTTCTTCATATAAGGCATGTGTGCTTGTCTGTGGGTTGTGCTGTGTCAAAGTATTGGCTGTGTAGTTTTTGTTGATTGTTCTCTGTGTTATGGATAACTCACACTCAGGGTGCAGTCTTGGTTGATTGTTCCCTGTGCTATGGATAACTCAGGTAGGGTGCAGTCTTGGTTGATTGTTCCCTGTGTTATGGATAACTCACACGCAGGGTGCAGTCTTGGTTGATTGTTCCCTGTGCTATGGATAACTCAGGCAGGGTGCAGTCTTGGTTGATTGTTCCCTGTGTTATGGATAACTCACACGCAGGGTGCAGTCTTGGTTGATTGTTCCCTGTGCTATGGATAACTCACAAGCAGGGCGCAGTCTTGGTTGATTGTTCCCTGTGCTATGGATAACTCAGGCAGGGTGCAGTCTTGGTTGATTGTTCCCTGTGCTATGGATAACTCAGGCAGGGTGCAGTCTTGGTTGATTGTTCCCTGTGCTATGGATAACTCAGGCAGGGTGCAGTCTTGGTTGATTGTTCCCTGTGCTATGGATAACTCAGGCAGGTTGCAGTCTTGGTTGATTGTTCCCTGTGCTATGGATAACTCAGGCAGGGTGCAGTCTTGGTTGATTGTTCCCTGTGCTATGGATAACTCACACGCAGGGCACAGTCTTGGTTGATTGTTCCCTGTGCTATGGATAACTCACAAGCAGGTAGCAGTCTTGGTTGATTGTTCCCTGTACTATGGATAACTCAGGCAGGGTGCAGTCTTGGTTGATTGTTCCCTGTGCTATGGATAACTCAGGCAGGGTGCAGTCTTGGTTGATTGTTCCCTGTGCTATGGATAACTCAGGCAGGGTGCAGTCTTGGTTGATTGTTCCCTGTGCTATGGATAACTCAGGCAGGGTGCAGTATTGGTTGATTGTTCCCTGTGCTATGGATAACTCAGGCAGGGTGCAGTCTTGGTTGATTGTTCCCTGTGCTATGGATAACTCACACGCAGGGCGCAGTCTTGGTTGATTGTTCCCTGTGCTATGGATAACTCACAAGCAGGGAGCAGTCTTGGTTGATTGTTCCCTGTGCTATGGATAACTCAGGCAGGGTGCAGTCTTGGTTGATTGTTCCCTGTGCTATGGATAACTCAGGCCGGGTGCAGTCTTGGTTGATTGTTCCCTATGCTATGGATAACTCAGGCAGGGTGCAGTCTTGGTTGATTGTTCCCTGTGCTATGGATAACTCAGGCAGGGTGCAGTCTTGGTTGATTGTTCCCTGTGCTATGGATAACTCAGGCAGGCTGCAGTCTTGGTTGATTGTTCCCTGTGCTATGGATAACTCACACGCAGGGCGCAGTCTTGGTTGATTGTTCCCTGTGCTGTGGATAACTCAGGCAGGGTCAAGTCAATTATGGCGTCCATGTGTGTATATAACTAGCAGAGTTACCCACACTCTGTTTGGGGGCATATTTCCAGGCCAGTGCAGTGGTGGGAGACAGTGGACAGTGAATTTGTTCAGGATGGATGAGCAAAATGGCAACAAAACCAAATGCTGTGGGAAGGGATCTGATTACCCCGACATGCAGGGGCGTTGCTGGTATTCACTTTAAATCGCATAGTTTGGAGTGTTGGCACATCCTGGAGAGCAGGGGCGTGGTTCTGCACCCCACCAAAAGCATCTATTTCCCCCACCTGACCCTAAGCTCCCAACAGGTCCAAGTTGGTGCGTCTCAAGTCAGACCTGGCAAAAAGCCGATGCATACCAGCTCCCAACAGCAAGACTGCTCATGTTCTTCCTGCCCCCCCCCCCCCCCCCCCCCCCCCATGCTCTCATGATCAGGTTGTGTTGTAGTAGTAACCTGCCATAGTAATGGAGACTGCTGGGAACTACTTTGGTGTGCTGAGCAGAACCACACCCTGCTCTCCTGTGACAACACTCTAAACTAGCATCCTCAACCCAACAGAATTGGGATTTAAAGTGGATACCATGCACAGTCAGAAGAGAAGTGAGAACTGGTTGCATAGTCAGTAGAGGAGAGAGAACTGGCTGCACAGTCAGAAGAGGAGTGAGAACTGGTTGCATAGTCAGTAAAGGAGAGAGAACTGACTGCATAGTCAGTAGAGGAGTGAGAACTGGTTGCATAGTCAGCAGAGGAGAGAGAACTGGCTGCATAGTCAGCAGAGGAGAGAGAACTGGTTGCATAGTCAGTAAAGGAGTGAGAACTGACTGCATAGTCAGTAGAGGAGAGAGAACTGGCTGCATAGTCAGCAGAGGAGAGAGAACTGGTTGCATAGTCAGTAAAGGAGTGAGAACTGACTGCATAGTCAGTAGAGGAGTGAGAACTGGTTGCATAGTCAGTAGAGGAGAGAGAACTGGCTGCATAGTCAGCAGAGGAGTGAGAACTGGCTGCATAGTCAGCAGAGGAGTGAGAACTGGCTGCACAGTCAGTAGAGGAGAGAGAACTGGCTGCATAGTCAGTAGAGGAGAGAGAACTGGCTGCATAGTCAGCAGAGGAGTGAGAACTGGTTGCATAGTCAGTAGAGGAGAGAGAACTGGCTGCAGAGTCAGCAGAGGAGAGAGAACTGGCTGCATAGTCAGTAGAGGAGTGAGAACTGGTTGCAGAGTCAGTAGAGGAGAGAGAACTGGCTGCATAGTCAGCAGAGGAGTGAGAACTGGCTGCATAGTCAGTAGAGGAGAGAGAACTGGCTGTAGAGGAGAGAGAACTGGTTGCATAGTCAGTAGAGGAGAGAGAACTGGCTGCATAGTCAGTAGAGGAGAGAGAACTGGCTGCATAATCAGTAGAGAAGAGAGAACTTGCTGCATAGTCAGTAGAGGAGAGAGAACTGACTGCATAGTCAGTAGAGGAGAGAGAACTGGCTGCATAGTCAGTAGAGGAGAGAGAACTGGCTGCATAGTCAGAAGAGGAGAGAGAACTGACTGCACAGTCAGTAGAGGAGAGAGAACTGGCTGCATAGTCATTAGAGGAGAGAGAACTGGCTGCATAGTCAGCAGAGGAGTGAGAACTGGTTGCATAGTCAGTAGAGGAGAGAGAACTGGCTGCATAGTCAGAAGAGGAGAGAGAACTGACTGCACAGTCAGTAGAGGAGAGAGAACTGGCTGCATAGTCAGTAGAGGAGAGAGAACTGGCTGCATAGTCAGCAGAGGAGTGAGAACTGGTTGCATAGTCAGTAGAGGAGAGAGAACTGGCTGCAGAGTCAGCAGAGGAGAGAGAACTGGCTGCATAGTCAGTAGAGGAGTGAGAACTGGCTGCATAGTCAGCAGAGGAGTGAGAACTGGTTGCATAGTCAGTAGAGGAGAGAGAACTGGCTGCATAGTCAGCAGAGGAGTGAGAACTGGCTGCATAGTCAGTAGAGGAGAGAGAACTGGCTGTAGAGGAGAGAGAACTGGTTGCATAGTCAGTAGAGTAGAGAGAACTGGCTGCATAGTCAGTAGAGGAGAGAGAACTGGCTGCACAGTCAGTAGAGGAGAGAGAACTGGCTGCATAGTCAGTAGAGGAGAGAGAACTGGCTGCACAGTCAGTAGAGGAGAGAGAACTGGCTGCATAATCAGTAGAGAAGAGAGAACTGGCTGCATAGTCAGAAGAGGAGAGAGAACTGGCTGCACAGTCAGTAGAGGAGAGAGAACTGGCTGCACAGTCAGAAGAGGAGAGAGAACTGGCTGCATAATCAGTAGAAGAGAGAGAACTGGCTGCATAGTCAGTAGAGGAGAGAGAACTGGCTGCACAGTCAGCAGAGGAGAGAGAACTGGCTGCATAATCAGTAGAGGAGAGAGAACTGGCTGCACAGTCAGCAGAGGAGAGAGAACTGGCTGCATAATCAGTAGAAGAGAGAGAACTAGCTGCACAGTCAGCAGAGGAGAGAGAACTGGCTGCATAGTCAGTAGAGGAGAGAGAACTGGCTGCATAGTCAGCAGAGGAGTGAGAACTGGTTGCATAGTCAGTAGAGGAGAGAGAACTGGCTGCAGAGTCAGCAGAGGAGAGAGAACTGGCTGCATAGTCAGCAGAGGAGTGAGAACTGGCTGCATAGTCAGTAGAGGAGAGAGAACTGGCTGCATAGTCAGTAGAGGAGTGAGAACTGGCTGCATAGTCAGCAGAGGAGTGAGAACTGGTTGCATAGTCAGTAGAGGAGAGAGAACTGGCTGCATAGTCAGCAGAGGAGTGAGAACTGGCTGCATAGTCAGTAGAGGAGAGAGAACTGGCTGTAGAGGAGAGAGAACTGGCTGCATAGTCAGAAGAGGAGAGAGAACTGACTGCACAGTCAGTAGAGGAGAGAGAACTGGCTGCACATTCACTAGAGGAGAGAGTACTGGCTGCATAGTCAGTAGAGGAGAGAGAACTGGCTGCATAGTCAGTAGAGGAGAGAGAACTGGCTGCACAGTCAGTAGAGGAGAAAGAACTGGCTGCATAATCAGTAGAGAAGAGAGAACTGGCTGCATAGTCAGTAGAGGAGAGAGAACTGGCTGCATAGTCAGTAGAGGAGAGAGAACTGGCTGCACAGTCAGTAGAGGAGAGAGAACTGACTGCACAGTCAGTAGAGGAGAGAGAACTGGCTGCATAGTCAGTAGAGGAGAGAGAACTGGCTGCACATCGACTAGAGGAGAGAGTACTGGCTGCATAGTCTCAGTAGAGGAGAGAGAACTGGCTGCACAGTCAGTAGAGGAGAGAGAACTGGCTGCATAATCAGTAGAGAAGAGAGAACTGGCTGCATAGTCAGTAGAGGAGAGAGAACTGGCTGCATAGTCAGTAGAGGAGAGAGAACTGGCTGCACAGTCAGTAGAGGAGAGAGAACTGGCTGCACAGTCAGCAGAGGAGAGAGAACTGGCTGCATAATCAGTAGAAGAGAGAGAACTGGCTGCATAGTCAGTAGAGGAGAGAGAACTGGCTGCACAGTCAGCAGAGGAGAGAGAACTGGCTGCATAATCAGTAGAGGAGAGAGAACTGGCTGCACAGTCAGCAGAGGAGAGAGAACTGGCTGCATAATCAGTAGAAGAGAGAGAACTAGCTGCACAGTCAGCAGAGGAGAGAGAACTGGCTGCATAGTCAGTAGAGGAGAGAGAACTGGCTGCATAGTCAGCAGAGGAGTGAGAACTGGTTGCATAGTCAGTAGAGGAGAGAGAACTGGCTGCAGAGTCAGCAGAGGAGAGAGAACTGGCTGCATAGTCAGCAGAGGAGTGAGAACTGGCTGCATAGTCAGTAGAGGAGAGAGAACTGGCTGCATAGTCAGTAGAGGAGTGAGAACTGGCTGCATAGTCAGCAGAGGAGTGAGAACTGGTTGCATAGTCAGTAGAGGAGAGAGAACTGGCTGCATAGTCAGCAGAGGAGTGAGAACTGGCTGCATAGTCAGTAGAGGAGAGAGAACTGGCTGTAGAGGAGAGAGAACTGGCTGCATAGTCAGAAGAGGAGAGAGAACTGACTGCACAGTCAGTAGAGGAGAGAGAACTGGCTGCATAGTCAGTAGAGGAGAGAGAACTGGCTGCACATTCACTAGAGGAGAGAGTACTGGCTGCATAGTCAGTAGAGGAGAGAGAACTGGCTGCATAGTCAGTAGAGGAGAGAGAACTGGCTGCACAGTCAGTAGAGGAGAGAGAACTGGCTGCATAATCAGTAGAGAAGAGAGAACTGGCTGCATAGTCAGTAGAGGAGAGAGAACTGGCTGCACAGTCAGTAGAGGAGAGAGAACTGGCTGCACAGTCAGCAGAGGAGAGAGAACTGGCTGCATAATCAGTAGAAGAGAGAGAACTGGCTGCATAGTCAGTAGAGGAGAGAGAACTGGCTGCACAGTCAGCAGAGGAGAGAGAACTGGCTGCATAATCAGTAGAAGAGAGAGAACTAGCTGCACAGTCAGCAGAGGAGAGAGAACTGACTGCATAGTCAGTAGAGGAGAGAGAACTGGCTGCACATTCACTAGAGGAGAGAGTACTGGCTGCATAGTCTCAGTAGAGAAGAGAGAACTGGCTGCACAGTCAGTAGAGGAGAGAGAACTGGCTGCATAATCAGTAGAGAAGAGAGAACTGGCTGCATAGTCAGTAGAGGAGAGAGAACTGGCTGCATAGTCAGTAGAGGAGAGAGAACTGGCTGCACAGTCAGCAGAGGAGAGAGAACTGGCTGCATAATCAGTAGAAGAGAGAGAACTGGCTGCATAGTCAGTAGAGGAGAGAGAACTGGCTGCACAGTCAGCAGAGGAGAGAGAACTGGCTGCATAGTCAGTAGAGGAGAGAGAACTGGCTGCATAATCAGTAGAAGAGAGAGAACTAGCTGCACAGTCAGCAGAGGAGTGAGAACTGGCTGCACAGTCAGTAGAGTAGAGAGAACTGGTGCATAGTCAGTAGAGGAGAGAGATGAGGACAGACTGAATACCATATTCACTCGTATAGAAATTGTAACTTCTGCAACTAGCGTAGATCGTGACTATGCAGCCACACAAGAACTGCAAGTATGTAACACTTACACAGTGCAAAGAAGCCATCCTTTTGCCTCTGACCTGCTGAATCAAACATTGCGCTGGTGCGACTCGTTGCTGTTGTGGTTGCATTTATAAGCACCATGGACGTAGAATTATGTAGCTGCAGTCAGTTACCGAGTTCCTAGTCGCCATTACTGTCAACGAGGAGTTCAATCACTTCTTCATCCTCTTCCTCCTCCAGGAAGGCAAATGTACTTCTCCATCAGTCACTCTCTTCCAACAGTTGGCAAGTAGCTTCAACAATGGCTTGAGTAGCTCCTCTATCATCCTTGAGGCAGAGACTCTCGCTGTCTTCAGACGCTACCACCTTCAGAGGTATTCACAGAAGGATTTCCCTCTCAACTGGACAGCTTTTTTAGTTTAGTGCAAGAGGTTTACCAACTGCGTGCATGCTAATAATCAACTAGGTGTGCCACAATTGGAAGAGTGCATTTTCGAATGCGACTTCTATTCAAAGTGTGACTTCCATTCAGAGTGTGACCTCTATTCAGAGTGTGACCTCTATTCAGAGTGTGACCTCTATTCAGAGTGTTACCTCTATTCAAAGTGTGACCTCTATTCAGAGTGTGACCTCTATTCAGAGTGTGACCTCTATTCAGAGTGTTACCTCTATTCAAAGTGTGACCTCTATTCAGAGTGTGACCTCTATTCCGAGTGTGACCTCTATTAAGAATGCGACTTCTATTCTGAGTACTTCTATTCAGAGTGTGACCTCTATTCAGAGGTGATCTCCATTCTGAGTGTGACCTCTATTCAGAGTGTGTCCTCTATTCAGAGTGTGACCTCTATTCAGAGTGTGACCTATTCAGAGTGTGACCTCTATTCAGAGTGTGACCTCTATTCAGAGTGTGACCTCTATTCAGAGTGTGACCTCTATTCAGAGTGTGACCTCTATTCAGAGTGTGACTTCTATTCCGAGTGTGACTTCTATTCCGAGTGTGACTTCTATTCAGAGTGTGAATTCTATTAAGAATGTGCCTATATTCGTGACTTCTATTCTGAGTGTGACCTTAGGAAAATGAACAGAAATTGGATAGCAAGTGATTGTGCATACGTACAATGTTTGTGGTGAGGGCCTTAGCAGGTGTGGCAAAGGCTTCAACTCACCACACAATGCAATCTGCAATTGTAAGTCTTTGCTCTGAAGTGGCTTTGATTTGATCAAAATTCTTTCACTGGAGCTATGTACAATAAATTTATCACGTCTTTACATCAGAATAGCCCCAGAATAGCCCCAGGTATTCCCCAAGTCTGCCATTAACCTTTTCATTTCCCCAAGTCTGCCATTAACCTCTTCACTTCCCCAAGTCTGCCATTAACCTTTTAACTTCCCCCAAGTCTGCCATTAACCTCTTCACTTCCCCAAGTCTGCCATTAACCTTTTCACTTCCCCAAGTCTGCCATTAACCTCTTCACTTCCTCCAAGTCTGCCATTAACCTTTTCATTTCCCCAAGTCTGCCATTAACCTCTTCACTTCCCCAAGTCTGCCATTAACCTCTTCACTTCCCCAAGTCTGCCATTAACCTCTTCACTTCCCCCAAGTATGCCATTAACCTTTTCACTTCCCCCAAGTCTGCCATTAACCTCTTCACTTCCCCAAGTCTGCCATTAACCTTTTCACTTCCCCCAAGTCTGCCATTAACCTTTTCACTTCCCCAAGTCTGCCATTAACCTTTTCACTTCCCCAAAGTCTGCCATTAACCTCTTCACTGGCCCCAAGTCTGCCATTAACCTCTTCACTTCCCCAAGTCTGCCATTAACCTTTTCACTTCCCCCAAGTCTGCCATTAACCTCTTCACTTCCTCCAAGTCTGCCATTAACCTTTTCACTGGCCCCAAGTCTGCCATTAACCTCTTCACTTCCCCAAGTCTGCCATTAACCTTTTCACTTCCCCCAAGTCTGCCATTAACCTTTTCACTTCCCCAAGTCTGCCATTAACCTTTTCACTTCCCCCAAGTCTGCCATTAACCTTTTCACTTCCCCCAAGTATGCCATTAACCTCTTCACTTCCCCCAAGTATGCCATTAACCTTTTCACTTCCCCCAAGTCTGCCATTAACCTTTTCACTTCCCCCAAGTCTGCCATTAACCTTTTCACTTCCCCAAGTCTGCCATTAACCTCTTCACTTCCCTCAAGTCTGCCATTAACCTTTTCACTTCCCCCAAGTCTGCCATTAACCTCTTCACTTCCCCAAGTCTGCCATTAACCTTTTCACTTCCACAAGTCTGCCATTAACCTCTTCACTTCCCCAAGTCTGCCATTAACCTTTTCACTTCCCCCAAGTCTGCCATTAACCTTTTCACTTCCCCAAGTCTGCCATTAACCTTTTCACTTCCCCAAGTCTGCCATTAACCTTTTCACTTCCCCCAAGTCTGCCATTAACCTCTTCACTTCCCCAAGTCTGCCATTAACCTCTTCACTTCCCCCAAGTCTGTCATTAACCTCTTCACTGGCCCCAAGTCTGCCATTAACCTCTTCACTTCCTCCAAGTCTGTCATTAACCTCTTCACTGGCCCCAAGTCTGCCATTAACCTCTTCACTTCCTCCAAGTCTGTCATTAACCTCTTCACTGGCCCCAAGTCTGCCATTAACCTCTTCACTTCCCCCAAGTCTGCCATTAACCTTTTCACTTCCCCCAAGTCTGCCATTAACCTTTTCACTTCCCCAAGTCTGCCATTAACCTCTTCACTTCCCCCAAGTCTGCCATTAACCTTTTCACTTCCCCCAAGTCTGCCATTAACCTTTTCACTTCCCCAAGTCTGCCATTAACCTCTTCACTTCCCCCAAGTCTGCCATTAACCTTTTCACTTCCTCCAAGTCTGCCATTAACCTTTTCATTTCCTCCAAGTCTGTCATTAACCTTTTCACTTCCCCAAGTCTGCCATTAACCTTTTCACTGGCCCCAAGTCTGCCATTAACCTCTTCACTTGCATAGGCACCTTAAAACTGCAAAGATTGATATCCTACCATACAGTTGTTGTTTTCCAGTAATTTTGTGAAGAGTAGCCAGAGCAAACTGATGCTTCAGCCTGTCAATGCTTCACCTGTGAAGTTTGAGGAATGCATGTTAGTTATGATAAATATGACATCATGGTTCGCGTTCTGTATTTAGATACATGACAGCACTGCTTTATATGGCTGTTAACAATCGTAAATATGACATCATGGTTCACGTTCTGTATTTAGATACATGCCAGCACTGCTTTATATGGCTGTTAACAATCGTAAATATGACATCATGGTTCGCGTTCTGTATTTAGATACATGACAGCACTGCTTTATATGGCTGTTAACAATCGTAAATATGACATCGTGGTCCACGTTCTGTATTTAGGTACATCACAGCACTGCTTTATATGGCAGAGAATTAGTTCTTGAGGGAAGACGGGTTTGGCTTGTGTAGGGAGTGAGCGAAGAGGAGAGGAGAAGTGGTTTCTGTTTGCCTGGGAATAAGTTGGTGTGGGGAGTGAGGGCAGTTAAGAGGAGAGGAGAAGTTGTTTCTGTTTGCCTGGGAATAAGTTGGTGTGGGGAGTGAGGGCAGTAAAGAGAAGAGGAGAAGTGGTTTCTGCTTGCCTGGGAATAAGTTGGTGTGGGGAGTGAGGGCAGTAAATAGGAGAGGAGAAGTTGTTTCTGCTTGCCTGGGAATAAGTTGGTGTGGGGAATGAGGGCAGAGGAGAAGTTGTTTCTGTTTGCCTGGGAATAAGTTGGTGTGGGGAATGAGGGCAGTAAAGAGAAGAGGAGAAGTTGTTTCTGCTTGCCTGGGAATAAGTTGGTGTGGGGAGTGAGGGCAGAGGAGAAGTGGTTTCTGCTTGCCTGGGAATAAGTTGGTGTGGGGAATGAGGGCAGTAAAGAGAAGAGGAGAAGTTGTTTCTGCTTGCCTGGGAATATATACGTTTGGTTGGGCATGTTGCTGGGGCAGCTCTGAGAAGCACTGTCAACAAACTGCTCATATATGCATCCTAAATCCACAGAGTTCTTCCCTGTTGATAACTTTTCATATTCTCACTAACCTACGAAAATATAAACAGGAGCGTATCAAT
Source organism: Cladorhizidae sp. MBARI D1340-BT2 (assembly GCA_028752905.1). Lineage (NCBI taxonomy): Eukaryota > Metazoa > Porifera > Demospongiae > Poecilosclerida > Cladorhizidae > Cladorhizidae sp. MBARI D1340-BT2. The sequence continues at coordinate 4,639,493 of JAQNBH010000008.1, read as the reverse complement.
AGAACCTTCATGCCGGAAGGTATTCTCAAGTGCTTAAATATTCGCGGATGTTGATCCCCATTTGCGGCCACGGAAATATTCACAGATGTTGACCCCCCCATTTGCGTGGGAAATATTTGCAGATGTTGACCCCCCAATTTGTGTGGGAAATATTTGTGTATTGTGTAGCGTCTAGTGGAAGCCACACCCTGCTTAACTGCACTTTGTCGCACTTGTTCGCGGATTGGATTAAAAAACCCAGAGTATTAAATCTCCTCGGAAATATCACGTGGTATGAGGGGGAGGGGGGGAGAGTTGTGACGTAGTTAGCTGTTTGATCGTGTGCTCACTGGCAGTGGCAGAGAAGAGAGCAGCTTTGAGAAGTGGACTGGATGACTAACAATCTCCTGCTAGCTTAACTTTAGAATGTACATAGGTTCGGCTGGGATGTCTGGCCACACAGGAGAGTGGACCAACTTAAAGGACGAATAGAATTCATGGAGCTCTTTTGCACCGAGGACATGAACTGTCTGGCCGCACAGCGAGAGTGGACCAATAGAATCCGTGGAGCTCTTTTGTACCAAGGACATGAGACTATTTTGTGAGGATTATTTTGAGCACAATGCGTGCATTCCAGATCTCCTGCAGCCAGTGAGAGGAAGATATGTAGCAGCAGGTTGTGCACTGCAATAAGCTTCGACCAGGGCCCATGAGACGTTGCCCACGGCAACTCGAGGAGGCTCAGGTAGTGAACAGGTAAACAAGGTAGCTATTAGTGGACATAGCTTGTCTTCATGTTCCTAATTGTATTAATCCCTGTGCTTTGTAACTTCCTGATGCTCTCGTAATGGAGGTACATAGCCATTTTATTGCTCAGCGATCAAAGTGCACCGTGTCTGTTCATCAACTTGTATGCTCTCGTGTGATGCTTGGGTTCTTCTGGGGTTCGTTAATGGCCAATTAGACATGAATGTCAGCAACTCGGTATCAACATCACCGCAGAACTGAGCAAAGCAAGCTAGCCAAAGCCATGCACACATACATGTAGCATGTGCTAGGTTGGTTTAGTAACACGATACTTTGCCTATGGTGTTACATAGTGAAAATTAGCAAAAAATTATATCATTTGGTACGCCCCCCCCCCCCCCCCCCCCCCCGGCCCAGCATGAGCAGTGTAAAGTGATTGAGTTGTTCTTGGTGAGAGGAGCCTCATGTCTGATGCCACACCTCTCCCTCTCCCCTTTCTCGCTGCCACCGAACGTGAGAGCTCTTCATCCATATTGTCCTGTGCCACGCACGTGCAGCGAAGCATGGTGAAGTATGTATGCTCTCCATCGTTACGCGTGTTTCTCCAATCAAAACAGTTTGTGAAGTTTCTACTTTCCCCCCTCTTTTACGAGTCGACAACACCACAAAATCACCTGAGACGGACGTCATTACGGAATCCAGCAGCTGTCACACCAGTTGAGAAGCCAGCCATCCTCCCATCTCAACCCTCCCATCTCAACCCTCCTGTCTCGATCCTCCTGTTCTAATCCTCTCGTCCCAATCCTCCCATCTCGATCCTCCCGTTCCAATCCTCCCGACCCAACCCTCCCATCTCGATCCTCCCATCCCAATCCTCCTGTCCCAATCCTCCCGTCCCAATCCTGCCGGGTAGAGCGGCAAAAAGAGGTCACTTAATTGTAGGCATTTGTAACCACACCTTCTTGGGCATGAAGGCACTGTATGGATTCTTTGACTGCTTTCTTGCTCTCTCCTTACTCCACCATCCTGCCCAGGTTTTCATTTCCAACGGTGCGTAGACCAAATTGTTTCCTCCCTCCCCCTCCCCCCCCTTCCTCCCGAGGAAGAGGATGATTCTAATTGAATGTTGATTATTGCAATTCTAGCGGAGCCACCCCAACACTGTTGGGGGGGTATGTTTCCAGGCCGGTGGGCGAGTCAGGTTGGATGAGCAACAAAACCGAAAGCTGTGGGAAGGGATTTGATTCCCCCGGCATGCAGGGGCGTGGCTGGTGTCCACTTTAAATCCCAAAGCTTCTGTGTGGTTGGGAATGCTAGTTTGGGGTGGGGTCGACGGGTCTAGTGGGATGGGTGTGGTTCACTCCCATACCAACGAAAGGCATCTCCATTGCCCAGCAGTCTACATTACTCAGTGTGTTAAGTGGTGCGAGCACAGGACAAATTAATTACTACTTCACTTAGTGAACTAGGCACTGACATGCGCTAATTGCCTGGAAAGTGATTCTCCTGAGTGTTTCTGCCTGTGAACAGGTGTGGCAGTTTTCTTGATGTAGACGAGTGGCTGGTTACAGGTGAGAGTGTGTGTCAAGGTCAGGCCTTAATGCGTTACACTAGAGCTTGGGGCCCACTAGCTACAAGAAAGTATACTTGCTCTTCACATGGTGTAATACCATGTGTCAGCCTACTTCATCCTGCCTCCACCCAGTATGTGTTGGTCCAGTGTGTGTCCCCATAGAGCTATTGTGAACCTACTCCAACCTGCCTCCACCCAGTGTGGTGTTGGTCCAGTGTGTGCCCCCATAGAGCTATTGTCAACCTACTTCATCCTGCCTCAACCCAGTGTGGAGTTGGTCCAGTGTGTGCCCCCATAGAGCTATTGTCAACTTACTTCAACCTGCCTCAACCCAGTGTGGTGTTGGTCCAGTGTTGTCAACCTACTTCAACCTGCCTCCACCCAGTGTGGTGTAGGTCCAGTGTGTGCCCCCATAGAGCTATTGCCAGCCTACTTCATCCTGCCTCCACCCAGTATGGTGTTGGTCCAGTGTGTGTCCCCATGTAGAGCTATTGTGAACCTACTCCAACATGCCTCCACCCAGTGTGGTGTTGGTCCAGTGTGTGTCCCCATAGAGCTATTGTCAACCCACTTCAACCTACCTCCACCCAGTGTGGTGTTGGTCCAGTGTGTGCCCCCATAGAGCTATTGTCAACATACTTCAACATGCCTCCACCCAGTGTGGTGTTGGTCCAGTGTGTGCCCCCATAGAGCTATTGTCAACCTACTCCAACCTGCCTCAACACAGCTGTCTGCGTGTTGTGTGAAGATGGCGTGCACACAAACTGCTCAGGTCCTCAGATTTGATTACCATCTGTTTTTTTGTTGTGTCTTTGTTGCTGTTGATGTTCTCAGGAAAGGAGTAGAGGCAGTCAAGGAATGTCTGGTGGACATGAAGGAGAAATTGCATGGAACTACCACCAGGGTGGTAAGTGGGGGGAGGGTAGGGTAGGGTGTGTGTGTGCGAGGGAGTGATGGGAGGAATGGTTGCAGGACGAGGGAAGGGTGTGGAGGGGGAGGAGGTGGGGTGGAAGACTGCAGCTAATCTAAGGGATTTTTTTCCCAATGTGAAATAACTGTGAATATAAGGTTAGTGGACTTTAAGAAAGGTGTAAGCATATAGTCATCATGTGCTAATTGTATCTAATAACACATACTTCCTTTTCTCTCCCACACCACATACACACACATACACACACACTCACTACATCACTGCAGAACTATTACATGGATTTTGAGAAGGTAAGATATTAATTGCCACTATTGGATCCATCCTCTACCACCATGTTCTCCTCTGCATGGTGGTGCATGTGACTATTGGTACTAATTGCCACTATCACTCCCCATCCACCTCTACTGCATGGTGGTGCATGTGCATCTCCATGGCTACTAAACTACTCACTTAAAACAATATGGTGGGCACTTGCTGACCATCTATATATATATAAAGTTAAAAATGTCTGTCTCTGTGTGTGTGCGTGCGCACAAACAATTTGAACCAAACTTGGTGAGGAGGGAAAAACTTGGTGAGTAGGTGTTTTTTTTGTTTTGTTTCTAATAAAGAGTTTTCAAATTTAATTTTGAATAAATAAAAAATTTGAAAAATTTGAAAAACACTAATAAAATCCCAGCTTTATCAGAAAATATTTATGAAGTTGAAAAATATTCACACTGAAAAATTGAGTCTGATGTTGTGTGCTGACTGCTGAATAATCTTAGTTGTCACTTTGTGGTGTTCCCTTGAGTTTTCACACAGCCTGGTGCTTCCTTTCTGCATCTGCAGGTAGCACACAACACCACAACAGAGTGTGAGTGTCTAAGCTAGTATATATATAGCACTCCACAACACCACAACAGAGTGTGAGTGTCTAAGCTAGTATATATATATAGCACTCACAACACCACAACAGAGTGTGGGTGTCTAAGCTAGTATATATATATATATATAGCACTCCACAACACCACAACAGAGTGTGGGTGTCTAAGCTAGTATATATATATAGCACTCCACAACACCACAACAGAGTGTGGGTGTCTAAGCTAGTATATATATATAGCACTCCACAACACCACAACAGAGTGTGGGTGTCTAAGCTAGTATATATATATAGCACTCCACAACACCACAACAGAGTGTGGGTGTCTAAGCTAGTGTATGTATAGCACTCCACAACACCACAACAGAGTGTGAGTGTCTAAGCTAGTATATATATAGCACTCCACAACACCACAACAGAGTGTGGGTGTCTAAGCTAGTGTATATATAGCACTCCACAACACCACAACAGAGTGTGGGTGTCTAAGCTAGTATATATATATATAGCACTCCACAACACCACAACAGAGTGTGGGTGTCTAAGCTAGTATATATATATAGCACTCCACAACACCACAACAGAGTGTGGGTGTCTAAGCTAGTATATATATAGCACTCCACAACACCACAACAGAGTGTGGGTGTCTAAGCTAGTATATATATATAGCACTCCCACACAGAGTGTGGGTGTCTAAGCTAGTTGTAAATAAAACAACACTACGCAATATTTGGCATTTAGAATGCTTGTATAGATAGCACGAAGCGAGTCTATATGAAACTCAAGTAGGAGAGAACGTGCTAATTATTAATGTCTATCCAGTGGGTCTACTCCCTTCCTAGTCATCGGCTTCACCCTTCTATGTGTGAATCTATCCTAGTAAATTCCCATGCCTCGCTACAATTAGCATGACTTAGCACTTGTCATACCTATCCCAACCCAAGGTTGAAGGGTTTCCATGAGTGGGCACACTAGCTTCGTACGTAACAGTATACGCATGCTGATGTGTAGTGTATAACTTGGGATCACAGTGTGTAAGTCAAGAAGGGGCTTGGTTTGATCGGGATAGAGGTGTCGAGTCAGCCAGACCAACTGCACCACATGCTTTCTGCTATGTATTTCCTGAAGTGTGTTGACTGAAACCTTATGCAGCACAATCACTGACCTAGTGTGAACCTTGACACTATTAGCACCTTGGGTTTGATCAGATTTAGCCAGTTGCTATTTGCCTTCTTATAAGGAGAGACTTGCACTTTAACCTGATTAAAGATGGTTATGTCGCCTGACTCTGATTTCTGTTGTGCGCATGAAACCGTACTTCATAGCTTCCAGACCCGATGAGCCGAGCCTAAAGTTTGCTATATGTCCTGCCTTTAAACTGTTCCACTGTTAATGCTACCATATTAGCACATCTAAGTTGAACCATAGACGGCACTGTCGGATCATGGTGCGTAGGCACGCGCCTATAACCTGAAGATGTGCCATTTAGTTCTCTTCTTCTTGCCCACAGCAACTGCCAGAGTAAAATCGAGCCATTTCTCCTGACCGAAGAGATCTAAGATGGAGTTCTTGTTCAGTACAAGCTCGTAGATCTGTGTATGACACAAGGGTAAAGGATGTGGTAGACATAGAGGAGAGGTGTTGGTGGAGGTGACAGCTCTTCATACTCGGTGCAAGTGCAGACGAGTGTGAAGATGTCACTTTCATGTGGACATTGAAGGACCGAGGGTGTGGCAGGTCTGGAGGAAAGAGGACTATGGAGACCAGCTCTCGATTTTTCTAGTGCCCACTGGGTTTTATATTTAATATGCAATGCAAACTGTAAGGAAAGAACAGCTTGACTGTCATGGCTGTTCTCAGTTGCTGGGGCCACTGCCAAGCCTAGGACTCCTCCTAGGGTGGGAGTGATACTTGACTGTCATGGCTGTCCTCGGTTGCTGGGGCCGCTGCCAGGCCTAGGACTCCTCCTAGGGTGGGAGTGATACTTGACTGTCATGGCTGTCCTTGGTTGCTGGGGCCACTGCCAGGCCTAGGACTCCTCCTAGGGTGGGAGTGATACTTGACTGTCATGGCTGTCCTCGGTTGCTGGGGCACTGCCAGGCCTAGGACTCCTCCTAGGGTGGGAGTGATACTTGACTGTCATGGCTGTCCTCGGTTGCTGAGGCCACTGTCTGTTTCTTGTGTAGATGTTGTTTGTTTTCCTTCTTCTCAGAATTGCTGCGGACATTCCTGCAGGCAATATGATGAGGGAAGTTGTTAATTAGTTTATTATTAGCTTACAAATTTGGATACTGTTGACATTGTCTCTAATAAGTATCAGGAGTGGGTTATGCAAACTTCAAAATGGAAGATGCCTAAGAAGCACGCACTCCATAGAGACTAGGTACTTTATGTCTAGACAGGATTGGTGCAGCACTCCATAGAGACTAGGCACTCTATGTCTAGGCAGGATTGGTGCACCACTCCATAGAGACTAGGCACTCTATGGCTAGGCAGGATTGTGCAGCACTCCATAGAGACTAGGCACTCTATGTCTAGGCAGGATTGGTGCACCACTCCATAGAGACTAGGCACTCTATGGCTAGGCAGGATTGTGCAGCACTCCATAGAGACTAGGTACTCTATGGCTAGGCAGGATTGTGCAGCACTCCATAGAGACTAGGTACTCTATGGCTAGGCAGGATTGGTGCAGCACTCCATAGAGACTAGGCACTCTATGTTTAGATGTCTAGGCAGGATTGGTGCAGCACAGAAGCTAACTTAGGCATTAGTTTGATCATTAAAACCTTCTCACATGTGATGCAGAAGAAGTTTGCCAATACTGCATGTTGGGCTCTGTTGATATCAACTGATCAGTGGCTTCAGTGGTCAAACTTGACAGCTAAGGTTCCCAAATGTCACTCTTTGTGTTTTCAAGAGCACACAAGGAGGCTCCTGCCACTTGATATTAGTATTGGAGAGAGAGACATCTGGAGACTCCTGCCACTTGATATTAGTCTTGGAGAGAGAGATACCTGGAGACTCCTGCCACTTGATATTAGTCTTGGAGAGAGAGATACCTGGAGACTCCTGCCACTAGATATTAGTCTTGGAGAGAGAGATACCTGGAGACTCCTGCCACTAGATATTAGTCTTGGAGAGAGAGATACCTGGAGGCTCCTGCCACTTGATATTAGTCTTGGAGAGAGCTGGAGGCTCCTGCCACTTGATATTAGTCTTGGATAGAGAGATACCTGCCACTTGATATTAGTCTTGGAGAGAGAGATACCTGCCACTAGATATTAGAGATACCTGGTGACACCTGCCACTAGATATTAGTCTTGGAGAGAGCTGGAGACACCTGCCACTAGATATTAGTCTTGGAGAGAGAGATACCTGGAGACTCCTGCCACTAGATATTAGTCTTGGAGAGAGCTGGAGACTCCTGCCACTAGATATTAGTTTTGGAGAGAGAGATACCTGGAGACTCCTGCCACTTGATATTAGTCTTGGAGAGAGATATACCTGGAGACTCCTGCCACTAGATATTAGTCTTGGAGAGAGAGAGATGCCTGGAGACTCCTGCCACATGATATTAGTCTCCCCCCCTTTCTCCTTTCCCTTCCCCCCCCCCCCCCTTCCTCCCCCGTGAGCAGTGGAGGACTACACAGAGTTCAACAAATACTACTCACAGCTTTATTGTTGTTGTCCGCTACACATATGACACATGTCATGTCTGGTCCCTGTGTCACCACGGTGTCCACTACACAAGAATCACCACATACCATAGCGTGTTGCTGACTGCACCCATGCAGGGTCAGCTACAGCCTCCTTCAATGACTTGGCAACTGTTGCACAGGAGAACTCCACCAACCAAACAGCAGATGTTTTGGTAAAGGATTAGCTACAGTCTTCTTTGGACTTTAGTAACAGTTGCTTAGGAGTGATAGCTCCACTAAACGAACTGCAGAACTGGGGGAGATCATTCATTCAGCTTATAATATAGCACATGGTCTACCAGGAGTAACCTTGATTACCAGGAGTAACCTTGATTGTGGCATCGACAACCACTGCTACTGTGGAGGTTAGCAAAGACAGAAGACACTTTATTACACAACTTGGACAATCACCAAAACAACGATCTCCTGATATCTCTCTCGTCACGCAATCATGATGACGTAACAATGTAAATCAAACAAACACAGTTCGCGACACTACCGCCACATAACCCCCACAGAACTCTGGATGTAGTTAGTCACAAATTAGCCTTTGGGGAGTCTTGATGAGATGACCTTTGGTTGTAATCCTTCTTGGCAGTAGGGTTGTGAGTCTTTCAGATTGGAGAGAAATCCTTTTTCTTCTTTGGTCCTCCTCCTGGCCTTGGCACCTCTAGCTCTAACGGCTGCTCATAGTCCACATGTGCCCGGTCTATAGACACATATGCTCCTCTTTGCTATTTTTGTCCAACACAAATGTCTTGGGGCCGGCTTCAAGCACCTTGTGTAGGGTCCTTCATAAGGGCGAATCAAAGGTGGACGATGTGCATCCCTGTGGACAAAAACAAACTTGGCTGACTGCAGACTGTCTGGTGAGTGATGTGTTATCTTAGCATGGCAAGATGTGGTATGAGGTACCAACTTCTGTACTATGTCTCTGATGTGTTGTGGCATAGGGAAAGCCCCTGTCTGAGATGGAATAATGAACTCTCCAGGCAATGTGAGAGGAGTACCATAAAACTCAGCAGTGGAACAATTCAGGTCCTCCTTGGGAGCTGTTCTGATACCCATGGCAGTTCATCTACCCAGTTTGATCCCTTAAGTCTGGCATTCAGAGATGACTTCATGTGTCTATGAAATCTTTCCACTAGGCCATTGGCCTGCGGATGATATGCAGTTGTGCGATGAATTTGGGTGCCAAGTAGTTGTGTAATAGCTGACCACAGCTCTGAAGTAAACTGAGGGCCTTTATCCGATGTAATGTCAGTTGGTAATCCAAATCTTGCGACCAATTAGAGATGCACAGGTTATAGCAGTGGAATTAGCCATTGGGACTGCCTCTGGTCACCTTGTTGTCCAGTCTACCATGGTGAACAGGTAGGGGCCGACAATGTCGACATTGATGTGGTCAAATCTCCTGTCTGGAACTTTGAAATCTGCTAGAGGTGATCGGATATGCTGTTGGATCCTGGAGGCCTGACAAGCAATGCAAGACCTTGCCCAGGATGTGATCTGTTTACTGATGCCATGCCACACAAAGCGGTCCCTGATGATGCGACGTGTGATACATATAGAGGTGTGAGAGGCCATGGATCAGCTCAAAAATCTTTCTGCGCCAGGCTTGGGGAATATAGGCCATGCCTTGCCAGTGGACGTATCGCACAACGGAGTGATTTTTGATGGTTCCAGAGCTATGTCTTCTAGCTTAATACGGCCCGTAATAGCTGTCCTGTCCTGTATGCTTTGGTTTCAATGTCCTGAGCTTGTGCCTTAGCAATTTCGAAGTCGTCTATGAGAGGTATTACTGGGTCACAGTTGTCCTTGAAAGTGCATCTGCAACCTTGTTTTGTTTCCCTTCTATGTGTCTGACATTTGTCGTAATCTCATAAATATAGGCCAGATGGCGTTGCTGCCTGGATCTGTGGCCTTGGCAACAGCGAATGTTAATGGCTTGTGGTCAGTAAAGGCGACAAATGGTCTTCCCTCAAGAAAGTAATGGAAATGTTGAATGGCCAAATAGCAGCTCTCTGTCAAAAGCACTGTATTTCAGGTGCCCTCAACTGTTTACTGAAAAATGCTATTGGCTTCCAGGTACCTTCTGACCACCAATGCTGCTCCCACAGTGACGGCCGATGCATCAACAGTGAGTGCCACTGGTGCCCTCTCTGTGAGATGATGGAGGAGGACTGCCCTTGCCAGTGCCTGTTTTGTCCCCTGAAAAGCCTGGATCATGTCTGCCGTCCAAGTTAGGTTCTTGGTTTACCTGCCAAGGCTTGATAAAGTGGTCGCATGATCTGTGCAGCTGCCGGGACAAAACGATTGTAAGAATTTATCATTCCCACGAATTCTTGCAGCCCTTTGACTGTTGTTGGTTGAGAAAAGTTGCTAATGGCGTCCACTTAATTCTGGTCTGGAAATCTGAGGGTACTGCGCCAGAAGTTTATGGTATTTGTTGGTGCTTGTTGCAATTGATCCCAGTTCAGGTGCAGTGACTGTCGAGATGGTCAGTGGAATGCTTGAAAACGTCTCAGCATCCATCAATCTCTTACCCTTGAGATCCACCAGCGGGCTGTGAGCCTGGAGAAAATCTGCACCCAGCAGTGGGTGAGCGACATCAGCGATTGTGAAAACTCCATTGAAAGTTTCTTTGGTTGAAGCTGAGAGGAACTATGCAGGTTCCATAAGTTTTGATGTTGGTGCCATTGGCGGCCACGAGCAAGTGAGTTAGCGTGTGATTGAGGCGATCAAAATGCGATGCCGGGATTACGCTTATTTGAGCTCCCGTGTCCACCAGATACTGCTGTCCTGATTTTTGTTTGGTGAGAAAAAATAGGTTGCTTTTATCGCCTGCCGAAGCAGTGTTTACTGTCGGCCGGCTTGTCCGTTTCCCTGATATGCACATGGGGGGACGCACTTGTTTGCCTTATTTCCAAATTTCTTGTGGTAGAAACAGAGGGGAGGTTTGCTTGCTTTCTGGACAACTTTATGGATTGTAGGCATAGTTGTACCAGATGTATGTGCCTGCTGCTTGGTCACCCAAAGGGCATCAGCTTTCCTTCCCAGAGCCCTCGGATCCTCGAACCTGTCGTTGGCTAACTATATGCGAAGGTCTTCCGGTAGCTGTTCTAGAAATGCAAACTCGAAAAGGAAGCAGGAATGGTGGCCATCAGCAAGTGCCATCATTTCGTCCATTAGCTGTGAAGGCTTCCTGTCGCCTAATCCACCCATGTTCCAAATTCTTGCTGCTCTCTCATGGCGGGACAGGCCAAATGTGCCAGTCAGTCTTTCCTTGATGCCTTGATACTTGTTTTCAACATGTGGGCTCTGAAGTAGGTCCAAAATTCTTTGGGCAGTATCCTGATCCAAAGCTGCCACCACATAGTAAAACTTTGTGTCATCTGCTACGATGTTTCTAATCGCAAACTGGACTTCTGCTTGGGCAAACCAGACTTCTGGTCGGGAGGTCCAGAAAGTGGGCAATTTCACTGCAACTGCATTCTCTGCCATGGTTTTGGTTTAGCTTTGTTTGTAGTCAAATGTGTGATTTGACCGTCAGGGTCACCACTGTGGAGGTTAGCAAAGACAGAAGAAACTTTATTACACAACTTGAACAATCACCAAAACAACGATCTCCTGATAGCTCTCTGGTGACGCAATCATGATGACGTAACAATGTAAATCAAACAAACACAGTTCGCGACACTACCACCACACCACCATGCCTCTTTATTGGAACATTTGGAGTCTTCTAACTTTAGCAACCTTGATTGTGGCATCGACAACCACTACTACCATGCCTCTTTATTGGAACATTTAGAGTCTTCTCCGACTAAAGTTTTTTTTATGGACATATTATATGCAGTTAGCGAGTGGGAAGACAGAGATGGAGATCAACAAACAGAGGTCCTTTAAAATGTATTTCAAGGATTTTTCTACGGTTTTTGAGGTCTGGCCGTTTATTACTCTACAAAGGATTTGGCTGGGAGCGTTTAGGCAGTTAGAAGCTGGATTTGCTTAAAAAGTGGTCAAACCGGTATAAGGGATGCTACCACACACCCCAATATATGTACAGGGAAGGGTGTGTCCATACTTGCATGAACAGGTCTCTATTAATGTGTTACAGAATTATGTCACAGCAACATTTCATTGCCCATGACTTGGTGAGACTAGTTAGTAACAAGGACAAGTGGGGGACGATCATCGAGTTGTTCTCAAAGTGGATGCTCGATATGTGTACCGTTGTGATGGAGGACCAGGGCGGGCGCGTTCCATGGAGGTCCCCGGTGACTTTGCAACATATCTGGACTATAATCGGGCCAACTGCTTGAACAAGGGCCACCTTGAGTCTGGAATCATTCGCTGACCTGTCCATGCACACACGTTGTCTTTGAGAAGTCTCCCAGATGAAGAAGTCCAGTTTCTCTCCGTCTTGTTCGTGATAAGTGGTTTTGTAAACAATCCTGTTGACGGGGCAGTATGCGGAGGAGCTTGGCCAAGTCTGTGATGGTCCCAAGTGCTAATGTCCCGGGTAAAGTCGACATGTCTTGTCATGGGATTTGGTAGGCTCCAGCCCTCCACATAGCAACACGTAATCTGAACAGGTTTTCTGTTGTGCCAAGTAAAGGTCACACTTTATCACCTGCGAGTCACACTTTATCACCTGAGTCACACTTTATCACCTGCGAGTCATACTTTATCACCTGCGAGTCACACTTTATCACCTGTGTGTCACACTTTATCACTATCACCTGTGAGTCACACTTTATCACCTGCGAGTCACACTTTATCATCTGTGAGTCACACTTTATCACTATCACCTGTGAGTCACACTTTATCACCTGTGAGTCATACTTTATCACCTGTGAGTCACACTTTATCACCTGAGTCACATTTTATCACCTGCGAGTCACACTTTATCACTATCACCTGTGAGTCACACTTTATCACCTGTGAGTCATACTTTATCACCTGTGAGTCACACTTTATCACCTGAGTCACATTTTATCACCTGCGAGTCACACTTTATCAACTGCGAAGTGAAAGGACGAATATTAGGCGGTTATGTAATTACGCACGCATTCGTGAGTATCAACTTCTCTGGAACACCCCGTCGATATGCATTCAAGCGATAGGGGTTGTAACTCACCTTGCGGACATGCTGCAGTGTTTTGCCACACCTCTCATATGTTCCCACGGGGTTGCGTGGGAGCTGCACTGAAGTCAGCGCCCGTGTGAATGTGGATTGTTTTGTGAGCATGTTGTGAGTGTGTCTAATTGAATATGTATTTATGCATATATGTATGAGGGAAGCCCGCACTATGCTGTTTGGTGGGGCATTATGTGATCACCAATGATGTGTGAAACGGGATATACGAATCATTGCAGCTGCAGTGGAATGTGATGTCAGGAGAAGTCTTAGCAAAACAAGGACGCTGATTAAATGCACTCTAGTAGGCTGGGATGCATCTGTGGGCAGCGATGCTGTGCTGATGACTCGGTCGGTTCTCGATACGACAATGAGCCTGTGCCTGGCCGGGGGCGCAGTATTATCTGCATACTGGAGGTACATGCATAGTGGCGGCCCCTCCGAGAGAAAGGGGACCAATATTGCGGCGTTGTCGAGGTTTTGCTTCACTGGCAGGTCAAAGAGCCCTATAGGATGGAGCTTGTAATCAACTTTAAATTGAAAACTTTGAGACAGAGGCCATGCATTGGTGGATCCTGTGGTAACAACAGACTTGTTAGGTCTCACGCATTGGGTGTGAGACACGCATTCCGATGTTCTTTCACGCCAGATCATGCATTTATCTCAAGCATCTCAGAACCCCCCATACACACAATATATATTTATATATATATACACTATACATGCACACACTGTAAAGTATGCAGCAAGTGCCCTCTAGTGATCCAGGACTGAGGCTGGGTGCATGGATTGTCGAAATCATGTGCAAAGCTGAGGAGAGTAATAACCATCATTTGCAGACTTGAAGGGAGCTGAAGTCGCCGGTTGAGAAGTTGTAAGGAACCTGAAAATGCAAGAGCTATGACTCACGTGGAGGCTGCAGATGCTCATTGGAACAACCAGCACATCCTCACCTGGAGCTAGCCTTATCTTACCTTCTTCATGTGAGCAAGAGCTCAAGTAGAGGCTGCAGATGCTCACTGAAACAACCAGCACATCCTCACCTGGAGCTAGCCTTATCTTACCTTCTTCATGTGAGCAAGAGCTCAAGTAGAGGCTGCAGATGCTCACTGAAACAACAAGCACATCCTCACCTGGAGCTAGCCTTATCTTACCTTCTTCATGTGAGCAAGAGCTCAAGTAGAGGCTGCAGATGCTCACTGAAACAACCAGCACATCCTCACCTGGAGCTAACCTTATCTTACCTTCTTCATGTGAGCAAGAGCTCAAGTAGAGGCAGCAGATGCTCACTGAAACAACCAGCACATCCTCACCTGAAGCTAACCTTATCTTACTACTTTGCACAAAAGTGAATAGTATGTGTGTGTGTGTGTGCATCATGAGCAGTGTGTGGGTGCATGTTGACTTATAAATGGTGCACTGCACTTTGCTAATGTTGAGGGGATCTTGTTGCCTACTGCATGGTCAGTTGAAGAGTGGTGTAGTGCGTTAGTTAAGAAAGAAGTTGCTTCCAATTCAAGTGCATTAGCAGGTTGGGTCAAGTGTGGCACATCCCGTTCCAGTTCAGTTGAGAGCTCTTGACTCTTTTTGTCTTTGGAGACTCAAGCAAACTAAGTTACAACTTTGAAGAGAGTGTGAAATGCTTTGAAGAGAGTGTGAAATGCACCTGGTGGAGTTTGAAGTGGAGAAAAAGAAGAACAGCTCCCAATTTCTGTCCATCTGGTGGTCTACATTCTGCCCAATGCCTGGGCATGGCTGGGTTCACTCTGCCCAATGCCTGGACATGGCTGGGTTCACTGCCTGGGCATGGCTGGGTTCACCCTGCCCAATGCCTGGACATGGCTGGGTTCACTCTGCCCAATGCCTGGACATGGCTGGGTTCACTCTGCCCAATGCCTGGACATGGCTGGGTTCACTCTGCCCAATGCCTGGACATGGCTGGGTTCACTGCCTGGGCATGGCTGGGTTCACTCTGCCCAATGCCTGGACATGGCTGGGTTCACTCTGCCCAATGCCTGGACATGGCTGGGTTCACTCTGCCCAATGCCTGGACATGGCTGGGTTCACTCTGCCCAATGCCTGGACATGGCTGGGTTCACTCTGCCCAATGCCTGGACATGGCTGGGTTCACTCTGCCCAATGCCTGGACATGGCTGGGTTCACTCTGCCCAATGCCTGGACATGGCTGGGTTCACTCTGCCCAATGCCTGGACATGGCTGGGTTCACTCTGCCCAATGCCTGGACATGGCTGGGTTCACTCTGCCCGATGCCTGGACATGGCTGGGTTCACTCTGCCCAATGCCTGGACATGGCTGGGTTCACTCTGCCCAATGCCTGGACATGGCTGGGTTCACTCTGCCCAATGCCTGGACATGGCTGGGTTCACTCTGCCCAATGCCTGGACATGGCTCGGTTCACTCCAATGTTTTGGCACTCAGCTCTGATGTTTAGACACATCCTAGCCATGTGCATTATAATGCAATGCCCATGTGAATGACTGCGTCTCTGATTGCACACATGCAAGTGATACATGTGTGTTGTGTCTACTTACTCATGACATGTTGATGATCTCTTGTGTGTGCCATGCAGCAAGTGAAGTCTCTGGAGAGGAAGGTACGGACTCTGGAAGTCCACAGAGACAGGGTGAGTGGAGTTGTCCTTTCATTTCCCCTTCATCTTTCTCTTTCCTTTTAACCTTCACTCACTCCTCTTCCTTCTCCTCTCCCTCCCCCCCCCTCCTCTCTTCCCGTCTCCAATCTGTCCTCTTCCTCATGCTTCACATCTCCTACGCCTCCTTCTCCTTCCTCTCTTCCCCCTCACCTCCAAAAGATCGAAGAGATGCGAGATGAGTACGCCTTGAAGCTGAAACTCCGTGAAGGAGCGTTCAACATTGCTCAGGCGCTTTCCAACCAGACGTCCAGGGCCGCCAAGGACAAGCAGCAGGAGGCACGAGTGGAACAGAGGGACTTACTGGAAGATCTTTGTGACATTGAGGACGAACTGGAGACTAAGTTGGGTGTCTTCAAGGTTCACATAAATGGTGAGTATAGATGATCGTCATTGTCATCTAGAGTGGAGTTTATGCATGCATTAGCAGTGATAGCACACACTGGACCAACACAACACTGGGTGGAGGCAGGTTGAAGTCGGTTGACAATAACTCTATGGGGACACACACTGGACCAACACCACACTGGGTGGAGGCAGGTTGAAGTCGGTTGACAATAACTCTATGGGGACACACACTGGACCAACACCACACTGGGTTGAGGCAGGTTGAAGTAGGTTGACAATAGCTCTATGGGGACACACACTGGACCAACACCACACTGGGTTGAGGCAGGTTGAAGCAGGTTGACAATAGCTCTATGAGGACACACACTGGACCAACACCACACTGGGTGGAGGCAGGTTGAAGTAGGTTGACAATAGCTCTATGGGGACACACACTGGACCAACACCACACTGGGTTGAGGCAGGTTGAAGCAGGTTGACAATAGCTCTATGAGGACACACACTGGACCAACACCACACTGGGTGGAGGCAGGTTGAAGTAGGTTGACAATAGCTCTATGGGGACACACACTGGACCAACACCACATTGGGTTGAGGCAGGTTGAAGTAGGTTGACAATAGCTCTATGGGGACACACACTGGACCAACACCACACTGGGTCGAAGCAGGTTGAAGTAGGTTGACAATAGTTCTATGGGATGTGTGGGTGTGTGCTCATGCCATGAAGAAGTGAGTTGTATGCTAGGTTAACTCTCTAGTTATGGATGAGTGCTAGTGCTTGTGCATATGTGTGTGTGCATGCATATGTGTATATAGTTGTTTACATCTCTGTGTGCATGTGTGAGTGTGTGGATATACATGTATGTGTGTCGATGTATACGAGTGTGTGTGTGCATGTTTGTGTGAGTGAGTGTGTGTGTGCATGTGTGTGTGTGTGTCTGTCGGTGTGATTCCACTTGTCAGTCGACCGTTTGTGCATTGGATACTGCTCTAGAGGAGGACACTCTGCTTTCATTTTTCACAAGCAGTTCCTTAAATATGCTTTAATAAAGAAGCACTATGTGTGTTGTATTTTCCCTTCCTTCCCTTGCTGCAAGTTATAATGGTGTGAATCAAGTGGTGGTTATAATGTGTGAGAATGTAAGTGGTGGTTATAATGAGTGTGAATGTAAGTGGTGGTTATAATGAGTGTGAATGCAAGTGGTGGCTATAATGAGTGTGAATGCAAGTGGTGGTTATAATGAGTGTGAATGCAAGTGGTGGTTATAATGAGTGTGAATGCAAGTGGTGGCTATAATGAGTGTGAATGCAAGTGGTTGTTGTAAGGAGTGTGAATGCATGTGGTGGCTATAATGGGTGTGAATGCAAGTGGTGGTTATAGTGAGTGTGAATGCAAGTGGTGGTTATAATGAGTGCGAATGCAAGTGGTGGTTATAATGAGTGTGAATGCAAGTGGTGGTTATAATGGGTGTGAATGCAAGTGGTGGTTATAATGAGCGTGAATGCAAGTGGTGGCTATAATGAGCGTGAATGCAAGTGGTGGTTATAATGAGTGTGAATGCAAGTGGTGGTTATAATGAGTGTGAATGCAAGTGGTTTGAAATGAGTGTGAATGCAAGTGGTGGTTGTAATGAGTGTGAATGCAGGTGGTGGTTATAATGAGTGTGAATGCAAGTGGTGGTTATAATGAGTGTGAATGCAAGTGGTGGTTATAATGAGTGAATGCAGGTGGTGGTGGTTATAATGAGTGTGAATGCAAATGGTGGTTATAATGAGTGTGAATGCAAGTGGTGGTTATAATGAGTGTGAATGCAAGTGGTGGTTATAATGAGTGTGAATGCAAGTGGTGGTTATAATGGGTGTGAATGCAAGTGGTGGTTATAATGAGTGTGAATGCAAGTGGTGGTTATAATGGGTGTGAATGCAAGTGGTGGTTATAATGAGTGTGAATGCAAGTGGTGGCTATAATGAGTGTGAATGCAAGTGGTTGTTGTAAGGAGTGTGAATGCATGTGGTGGCTATAATGGGTGTGAATGCAAGTGGTGGTTATAGTGAGTGTGAATGCAAGTGGTGGTTATAATGAGTGCGAATGCAAGTGGTGGTTATAATGAGTGTGAATGCAAGTGGTGGTTATAATGGGTGTGAATGCAAGTGGTGGTTATAATGAGCGTGAATGCAAGTGGTGGCTATAATGAGCGTGAATGCAAGTGGTGGTTATAATGAGTGTGAATGCAAGTGGTGGTTATAATGAGTGTGAATGCAAGTGGTTTGAAATGAGTGTGAATGCAAGTGGTGGTTGTAATGAGTGTGAATGCAGGTGGTGGTTATAATGAGTGTGAATGCAAGTGGTGGTTATAATGAGTGTGAATGCAAGTGGTGGTTATAATGAGTGAATGCAGGTGGTGGTGGTTATAATGAGTGTGAATGCAAATGGTGGTTATAATGAGTGTGAATGCAAGTGGTGGTTATAATGAGTGTGAATGCAAGTGGTGGTTATAATGAGTGTGAATGCAAGTGGTGGTTATAATGAGTGTGAATGCAAGTGGTGGTTATAATGAGTGTGAATGCAAGTGGTGGTTATAATGAGTGTGAATGCAAGTGGTGGTTATAATGGGTGTGAATGCAAGTGGTGGTTATAATGAGTCTGAATGCAAGTGGTGGTTATAATGAGTGTGAATGCAAGTGGTGGTTATAATGAGTGTGAATGCAAGTAGTGGTTGTAATGAGTGTGAATGCAAGTGGTGGTTGTAATGAGTGTGAATGCAAGTGGTGGTTATAATGGGTGTGAATGCAAGTGGTGGTTATAATGAGTGTGAATGCAAGTGGTGGTTATAATGAGTGTGAATGCAAGTGGTGGTTGTAATGAGTGTGAATGCAAGTGGTGGTTGTAATGAGTGTGAATGCAAGTGGTGGTTGTAATGAGTGTGAATGCAAGTGGTGGTTATAATGAATGTGAATTGGAATCTTGTCTGCTACTGTTAGTGGTGAAATGGTGTCCTATTGCTGCTGACCCTCACCGCCGAAAAGGAGAAACAAGAGAGTGTGTCTATTTAGCATACAGATTCCGTGAATCTTTCTGTTTCCCTAGACCTTGAGGGGAACGTGCCAACAGAGGTGTTTAACCTTGCTGTGTTGTAGTAGTTGAATAAGGAACATGAAGTTGAATAGGTGTGCCTATTGTCCACCGGTTATTAAGAGCAAGGCCCTTTAATTAGGTGTGTAATAGACTGCCTGTTGTGTCCATGTTGCGTTTGTGTGGGGCAGAACTGACCAACTTGGGCCGAGCTGGCAGTGGAGGTGACGTGATAGAGACACAGTTCAAGCTCGGCACTCAGAAGTGGAAGTCAAAATGCCGAATCAGCAGGCACGAACAGAACTGGCAGGATGAAGATGTGAGTGGGTGTGAGTGTATGGTTGATAGTTGGGGTGGAGTTTGTGGGGAGAGGAAGTGGAGAAATAGACAGCAGGAAGGACATTTTTATATGTACAAAGCGTAGGAGGAGGAGGGAGTGGGCGGAGAAAGATCATCACAGTACATATTCCTTTCTCCAGATTATTTTTCTTGGTAAAGTGATGGACGAATTGTTTGTGAAGACGGTGGAGGTGAAGAAGATCCAGGGGAATGTGTTGATAGGCAACATGAAGTGTCAGACACGCGAGTTCTTCTCTTTCTATCCTATGGTAGTTACTATGTCTTCGCACCACTGCATAGTCTACATGCCATCACATACTATCAGACTCCATGATGTCACATACCCTATGATAGATCACTGCATACTCTACATGCCATCACATACTATCAGACTCCATGATGTCACATACCCTATGATAGATCACTGCATAGTCACATGCCATCACATACTATCAGACTCCATGATGTCACATACCCAATGATTGATCACTGCATAGTCCATATGCCATCACATGCTATCAGACTCCATGATGTCACATACCCTATGATAGATCACTGCATAGTCTACATGCCATCACATACTATCAGACTCCATGATGTCACATACCCTATGATAGATCACCGCATAGTCTACATGCCATCATATACCATCAGACTCCATGATGTCACATACCCTATGATAGACACTGCATGGTCTACATGCCATCACATACTGTCAGACTCCATGATGTCACATACCCTATGATAGATCACTGCATACTCCACATGCCATCACATACTATCAGACTCCATGATGTCACATACCCTATGATAGATCACTGCATAGTCTACATGCCATCACATACTATCAGACTCCATGATGTCACATACCCTATGATAGATCACCAGCACATATCCTTATTAGATCACCATCACGTCCCCTTGTTAAGATCATCATTCAGAACCCTATTACTACCTTCATCCCTTAACCCTTATTATTACCTATAGACATCATCGCATAACCCTTATTAAATCATCATATTCCCCTATTAGACTATCAGACCATCATCACATTCCTCATTACTACCTATTAGACCATCATCACATACCCTTATTCCTATTAGACCATCATTACATAACCCTTGTTACTACCTATAACCATCATCACATAATCTTTAATACTACCTATTAGACCATCATTACTACCTATTAGACCATCATTACATAACCCTATCTTATTAGACTTACTACCTTATTAGACCATCATTACATAACCCTACCTTATTAGACTTACTACCTTATTAGACCATCATTACATAACCCTATCTTATTAGACTTACTACCTTATTAGACCATCATTACATAACCCTACCTTATTAGACTTACTACCTTATTAGACCATCATTACATAACCCTACCTTATTAGACTTACTACCTTATTAGACCATCATTACATAACCCTACCTTATTAGACCATCATTACATAACCCTTATTACTACCTATTAGACCATCATTACATAATCCTTATTACTACCTATTAGACCATCATTACATAACCTTTATTACTACCTACTAGACCATCATTACATAACATTTATTACTACCTATTAGTCCATCATTACATAACCCTTATTACTACCTACTAGACCATTATCACATAACCATTATTACTACCTATTAGACTATCACTACATAACCCTTATTACTACCTTATTAGACTTATATACTACCTTATTAGATCATCATTACATAACCTTATTACTACCTATTAGCCCATCATTACATAACCCTTATACCTATTAGACCATCATTACATAACCTTTATTACTACCTACTAGACCATCATTACATAACCTTTATTACTACCTATTAGACCATCATTATTACTACCTATTAGACCATCATTACATAACCTTTATTACCACCTATTAGCCCATCATTACATAACCATTATTACTACTTATTAGACCCCATGCTGCTGTCGCATGTCGTTTTTCCCTGAGGCACCTTTTGTAATCTCTTCTGTAATCATTCCATTTCCAGACAGTAACATTCGACTTCCCCACCAGCACAGCAAAACTCAGTATGGACGTCAGATGGAGGTAATTGAGGGAGAGAGACTGGGTGCATATGTGAGGCAGTTTAGCAAGTGGCTGGCTACATACATACCATGCATTGTGTGTGTGTGTATGTGTGGTGACGTGCTCCTGCTCTTGCAGCCCCACTATTGGCGAGGACTTCCTCTGTGACTTGGACTTGCCGCGTGTGCAGTGCTTGGTGAGTGGGGCCAAGTCTGCTGCCAGTCGCATCACGGGCGTGGGAAGTGTGGAGAGACTCGGCGATGACTCCAGCCACCTGCTGATGACAAAAGCGGGGCAGAGCGGAGGGCTGCATCATATCAAGATCATCACAGAGGTCAGTTTGTTTGGCACTACGGAGCTCCTTTCTCTGCCGTCTCCCTTCCCTCCCTCCATCTTCCTCGTAGTTTTTCCCCTTCTTTTATCGTGTCTTCCTCTCCCCTCCCCATGCCACACCCCCTTGCTTCCTAGCCGGATGAGGACCTGGATACCCAGTCGGACAGCAGCTATGGACGTGCTGAGGTCAAGACTCAGAGTCAACCGAAATCCAAGAAGAATCGCAAAAAAAAGAAGAAGGATGAGTCAGAGTTCATCTTCATGGATCGTCAGTCCATTGTCGATTCATGGAGTGGTCTCAACTCTGACAGCCAACCAACTCCTCCTTCATCCCTTGAATATCCCGCAGGCTCTGCAGATACCATAAAGGTACTGGAGCTATGCTCGTCTCCAAAGAA
The DNA here is from genome assembly GCA_028752905.1 of Cladorhizidae sp. MBARI D1340-BT2. Taxonomy (NCBI): domain Eukaryota; kingdom Metazoa; phylum Porifera; class Demospongiae; order Poecilosclerida; family Cladorhizidae; species Cladorhizidae sp. MBARI D1340-BT2. Next base: position 4,617,340 of record JAQNBH010000008.1, on the reverse strand, counting down.
ACACCACCATCTCCACCACCCTTCTCACCAGGTCTGTTGTGGACATGTATAGACTTGACTCTAGACCCATGCACGCACACACACACCAACACCACACACACTCACCACACACGATCGTACGTACATTCAAATCACATACACGTATCACACGCACATGATCACTCGCACCCACATGTCACTCGCACCCACATGCAAAAAAAGGAAGTGGGTATGTACCATTAGACCACAGCTAATCAGACAACCCTTTACCATTTAGCATCACATCATGTAACTGATTATCTCTCAATGAACTCTCAGTTGACAATAACATTACAATAACCTTCTCAACAAATTGTCTTCTCTCGACATTTTGCTCTAGTCTTCTCGTCGAGAGAATACAATTTCAAGTTGATAATTGAGGTTATTGTAAATACTGATTATTATTAGATTTTAATAAAAAGTGTGATATTGCTATGCATGAATATAAATGGGTAAAGGATATTCCAACTGGGTCAGGCGTACGTGAGCACAGGACTTGCTTGCTTTTATTTCTGACGAACATCCAATATAGCTGTTTGTTTTTAAATTACAAGCTTGCAGGAACCTCCCTTAATTATCTCTGTAAGATTGCCAAACTCTGGCTAATTGAAAGACTCCTTCCTCTCTTGCCTTCCTTAGTCCTGATGGGTGGGTGGCTTTACCTTATGCTGGATGTCTCTACACCTCATGCTGAAGATGTTAGCCGGGGCAGTTAGGAGGGAGAGCAGGGGTTGCCTGTAACTCTGAACTCTTGTGGCTCCCTCTACCCTGGCAGCCTTTTAATTGTACATTTAGTGCTTAGTTGAGCCTGGTTGTAAAAAGCATGACCTGGTTACAAGTCCTGGGTGTAAATTAGTTGTGGGGGCTAATTGTTTTAGCATGCAAAGTGCTGATACCTTTTAAATAGCTGGCTGCCTTGAATTATATATGGAGAGACCGATCTTGTGAAATTTCCCTCCTTTTTGGTTGTTATGTTGCTATAGAAAAAAATACCAGGCACTCTCTGTGGAATTTAACAGCACCACAATAGCTGAATAGGCATTGAGCCCTCTCAGTATAGTAGGCTGGTCTCTCTATCTTCCTTATGGGGAGGAAAGCGCTTTATCTTCCTAGCAGGGAGGAAAGAGGGCCTGGGAAGGAAGATTGGAGTTGTCCTTGCCACTTGGGGGTGGTAGTTAACCAGCTCGTGCTTGTGGTCTGTGCTGTTGCAGGCCTTCTTGGCATGCTTCGAATTTCAGAGGCTTTAAGGATTTTGAAAACATAGTTTCCTCTTCCCCTTCATTGCGGAGGAGAGGGCATCTTCGTAGTCCTTGCACGACATGCAGAAACCATCTTCTCTTTACCTCTGTGGATGATGGCAACCAGCATTGGCATCGGTTCTTCTGTTGATGGCAACTCTAGCCAATTAGTGCAGCCGGTGATTACATTCCTGCCAGACAAATTTAGCTTGCTAGTTTTCCCAGACCCTTCGCTGAAAAGGGAGGGCCGGGAATGCCAGCAGGCTCGGTATGTGATAATTACAGACCTACTTCAGCTGTCATGAAGTGTGCTGGTGTTTATATTCTATTAACACATTTTTATTCTAGTGGGAGAAGTTACAGTGTGTTATACACACCCACCCACCAGCCCCTGAACACCCACCCACCGGCCCCTGTATGCCCACCCACCAGCCCCTGAACACCCACTCACCAGCCCATGTATGCCCACCCACCAGCCCCTGTATGCCCAGCCACCAGCCCCTGTATGCCCACCCATCAGTCCCTGTATGCCCAGCCACCAGTCCCGTACATGTCCCCACCAGTCCCTGCATGCCCCCCTACACACCCACCCATCAGCTCCTCAACACAGCTCTTCAACACCCACCCACCAGTCCCTGCACGCCCGCCCACCAGCCCCTCAACACCCACCAGCCCCTCAACACCCACCAGCCCCTCAACACCCACCCACCAGCCCCCCAACACCCACCAGTCCCTCAACACCAACCCACCAGCCCCTCAACACCCACCCACCAGCCCCTCAACACCAACCCACCAGCCCCTCAACACCAACCCACCAGCCCCTCAACACCAACCCACCAGCCCCTCAACACACACCCACCAGCCCCTCAACACCAACCCACCAGCCCCTCAACACACACCCACAACACCCACCCACCAGTGCATGCCACCCACCATCCCCTGCACACACACCCTCCACTCAATGTGTATTGCTTGATTGTTGTTATTTTCACACGTGTGTCTCCCCCCCTCCCCACCCCGCCCCCTACCCCTCCCCCTATCTGCCTCTCTGCAGGGTTCTAGAGACAGCAGTCTTGGCTCCAGCTCTGGAAGTGGGCGGAGTCTTCCACGTCCGCACTTACAACGAACCCCTGAGATGTTGACATTGCTGGGAATGCTGGAATCAGTCTTCATCACACTAGATGAACCCAAAGGTATGTGGTGTGTGTACTTACTGTATAGTCATGTTAGGAAAGATGAAGACTAGGCAAGTAACTCAGCATAACAGTGTGTAATCTTAACACAGTGTATATGATTATTAACCCTTGGAGTCACAGATTAAATTAGCTTAAAATTACAAATTAGCTTAAAATTAACAAGTTGTGTTTGAAAAACTGTATCTTGTTAAGTTTGTCATATTTAACATTAAAATTCGGAATATTCATTGAATATAGACCACTCGTAATCTGAGTTCAGTTATAGTTGCCATGGAAACAAAGTAATAAAAAATACCATTCACTTAAGGGGAGACTTGTACGTCAGCACCACCAAAGTATTATAAATCACCATAACTTTTTCCTATACACTCTATGCAGGTAATTTTTCCTCCTTTGTGTTCCTTATGCTTTGTGCTTTCTAACGATATGTGGAATGTCTCTACAGACATACTTTATCGGAAGATACATCAAGATCCCTGTTTACCTAACTTGCAGAAAAGTTCATAACTGCCCTAATTATCATAATTATCAAGATCAAAGTCCCACATTTGGTCAACTGATAGAGGAGGCTCTAATCTGTGCAAAGCATGAACAGATTATCAATAAACGTCATGGTTTTTGAGTGGCAGGCCACCGCTTTTGCAACTGGAAAACACCAGGGAAAATCCCAAACCTCACCACTTCAAATCACCATAACTTGCCAACACTTATAGCAATTAAAAAAATATGTCACGTACAACACAGATAATTGAAAGAGCTAATCCAATGATATAAAAAAATCTTTTTTTTAGTGAAGTGTGTGTAGGAAATTTATGAGCTTTACGGCAAAAAAAAAAAGATTTAGATCATCATGTGAGAGTAGTTAAAGAACCTGGTTCCTCAAGATTGTCACCTATTTCAGCAGTGCTCATTCTTCTCTTCTTCTAACAAAAGTCAACTTTTTATACATCAATCAATAGCTCTTCTTTGGCTTATTTCAGCTATAATATTTTAATTTCTAAATAAAGCAGAGCGCAGAGCACGATAATTATAATTATATACTGAGCATGCCCAGTCACACTGGGACATATATGTCCCAGTGTGACTCTAAGGGTTAAGATGTCTAGCAGTGCATGGGGTGTGGTGAGCCAGTGCATTGTGTGGCTAGTGTGTGGTGAGCCAGTGCATTGTGTGGCTAGTGTGTTGTGAGCCAGTGCATTGTGTGGCTAGTGTGTGGTGAGCTAGTGCATTGTGTGGCTAGTGTGTGGTGAGCCAGTGCATTGTGTGGCTAATGTGTGGCTAGTGTGTGGTGAGCTAGTGCATTGTGTGGCTAGTGTGTGGTAAGCCAGTGCATTGTGTGGCTAGTGTGTGGTGAGCCAGTGCATTGTGTGGCTAGTGTGTTGTGAGCCAGTGCATTGTGTGGCTAGTGTGTGGTGAGCTAGTGCATTGTGTGGCTAGTGTGTGGTGAGCCAGTGCATTGTGTAGCTAGTGTGTGGTGAGCTAGTGCATTGTGTGGCTAGTGTGTGGTGAGCTAGTGCATTGTGTGGCTAGTGTGTGGTGAGCCAGTGCATTGTGTGGCTAGTGTATAGTGAGCCAGTGCATTGTGTGGCTAGTGTGTGGTGAGCTAGTGCACGGCAACTTGCATCCATACCTGTTGTGTGAGTGATGATGATGACGTGATGCTGTGCTCTCTCTAGAGTTGTACGCAGAGTTACGGCCGCTAGAAGTGCAGTTGACACGCCTGGAAGCTGCGCTGAAGGTAATGGGTGGGAGGGGGGGGGGGGGGGGGGGGGAACTTGGCTGCTTGAGAGGAGGCGGGGACAGGGAGAGTCAGGAGAGGAGAGAGGGTGGAAGATTGAGATATACGTGGGTGGAGGGATAATGGGGAGTTGAGGGGACCGGGCAGAGAGGGGATTGAGGGAGGATGTATGCGAGGGACTGGCACTACGTCTCTCTCCCTTCTGTGTCGCTCAGGGAGGCAGGTTGGTGAAGGCCCCGTCTATGACACTGAGCGAGAGTATGGCTATGGACCAGTTTGAGTTCCTAGGCAGTGAAGACAACATTCTTGCCTCTCGCTTCTCCTCCCGCAGCTCCACAGATGCTGGCTCCGAGAGTGAGTGGGTGTGGTTTAATTTCCAGGTCAAGTACTGCATAATGGATAATGTGCCTCTGGTTATATAGTACATTATTATATAGTACATTAATAGGCGCGTGCATGTATGTTTGAATTGTGCATCTGGTCGTTAGGGAGGCCACATTAGGGGGTGTGGCACTCTTTTTATTTTGTCTTCCCAATTGGCCACGAAGGCAAACAAAATTATTGCATATACAGAGTGAGGAGGTGAGCTCCTCTCATGATAGTAATTAATGAGTGAGGTGAGCTCCTCTCATGATAGTAATTAATGAGTGAGGTGAGCTCCTCTCATGATAGTAATTAATGAGTGAGGTGAGCTCCTCTCATGATAGTAATTAATGAGTGAGGAGGTGAGCTCCTCTCATGATAGTAATTAATGAGTGAGGAGGTGAGCTCCTCTCATGATAGTAATTAATGAGTGAGGAGGTGAGCTCCTCTCATGATAGTAATTAATGAGTGAGGAGGTGAGCTCCTCTCACGATAGTAATTAATTAGTGAAGAGGTGGGCTTCTCTCATGATAGTAATTAATGAGTGAGGTGAGCTCCTCTCATGATAGTAATTAATGAGTGAGGAGGTGAGCTCCTCTCATGATAGTAATTAATGAGTGAGGTGAGCTCCTCTCATGATAGTAATTAATGAGTGAGGTGAGCCCTCACATGATAGTAATTAATGAGTGAGGTAAGCTCCTCTCATGATAGTAATTAATGAGTGAAGTGAGCTCCTCTCATGATAGTAATTAATGAGTGATGAGGTGAGCTCCTCTCATGATAGTAATTAATGAGTGAGGAGGTGAGCTCCTCTCATGATAGTAATTAATGAGTGATGAGGTGAGCTCCTCTCATGATAGTAATTAATGAGTGAGGAAGTGAGCTCCTCTCATGATAGTAATTAATGAGTGAGTAGGTGAGCTCCTCTCATGATAGTAATTAATGAGTGAGGTAAGCTCCTCTCATGATAGTAATTAATGAGTGAGGAGGTGAGCTCCTCATGATAGTAATTAATGAGTGAGGAGGTGAACTCCTCTCATGATAGTAATTAATGAGTGAGGAGTTGAGCTCCTCTCATGATAGTAATTAATGAGTGAGGAGGTGAGCTCCTCTCATGATAGTAATTAATGAGTGATGAGGTGAGCTCCTCTCATGATAGTAATTAATGAGTGAGGAGGTGAGCTCCTCTCATGATAGTAATTAATGAGTGAGGAGTTGAGCTCCTCTCATGATAGTAATTAATGAGTGAGGAGGTGAGCTCCTCTCATGATAGTAATTAATGAGTGATGAGGTGAGCTCCTCTCATGATAGTAATTAATGAGTGAGGAAGTGAGCTCCTCTCATGATAGTAATTAATGAGTGAGTAGGTGAGCTCCTCTCATGATAGTAATTAATGAGTGAGGTAAGCTCCTCTCATGATAGTAATTAATGAGTGAGGAGGTGAGCTCCTCTCATGATAGTAATTAATGAGTGAGGAGGTGAACTCCTCTCATGATAGTAATTAATGAGTGAGGAAGTGAGCTCCTCTCATGATAGTAATTAATGAGTGAGGAGGTGAGCTCCTCTCATGATAGTAATTAATGAGTGAGGAGGTGAGCTCCTCTCATGATAGTAATTAATGAGTGAGGAGGTGAGCTCCTCTCATGATAGTAATTAATGAGTGAGGTGAGCTCCTCTCATGATAGTAATTAATGAGTGAGTGAGGTGAGCTCCTCTCATGATAGTAATTAATGAGTGAGTGAGGTGAGCTCCTCTCATGATAGTAATTAATGAGTGAGTGAGGTGAGCTCCTCTCATGATAGTAATTAATGAGTGAGGAGGTGAGCTCCTCTCATGATAGTAATTAATGAGTGAGGTAAACTCCTCTCATGATAGTAATTAATGAGTGAGTGAGGTGAGCTCCTCTCATGATAGTAATTAATGAGTGAGGAGGTGAGCTCCTCACATGATAGTAATTAATGAGTGAGGTGGGCTCCTCTCATGATAGTAATTAATGAGTGAGTAGGTGAGCTCCTCTCATGATAGTAATTAATGAGTGAGGTAAGCTCCTCTCATGATAGTAATTAATGAGTGAGGAGGTGAGCTCCTCTCATGATAGTAATTAATGAGTGAGGAGGTGAACTCCTCTCATGATAGTAATTAATGAGTGAGGTGGGCTCCTCTCATGATAGTAATTAATGAGTGAGGAGGTGAGCTCCTCTCATGATAGTAATTAATGAGTGAGTGAGGTGAGCTCCTCTCATGATAGTAATTAATGAGTGAGGAGGTGAGCTCCTCTCATGAGTAATTAATGAGTGAGGAGGTGAGCTCCTCTCATGATAGTAATTAATGAGTGAGGTGAGCTCCTCTCATGATAGTAATTAATGAGTGAGTGAGGTGAGCTCCTCTCATGATAGTAATTAATGAGTGAGGAGGTGAGCTCCTCTCATGATAGTAATTAATGAGTGAGGAGGTGAGCTCCTCTCATGATAGTAATTAATGAGTGAGTGAGGTGAGCTCCTCTCATGATAGTAATTAATGAGTGAGGAGGTGAGCTCCTCTCATGATAGTAATTAATGAGTGAGGTAAACTCCTCTCATGATAGTAATTAATGAGTGAGTGAGGTGAGCTCCTCTCATGATAGTAATTAATGAGTGAGGAGGTGAGCTCCTCACATGATAGTAATTAATGAGTGAGGTAAGCTCCTCTCATGATAGTAATTAATGAGTGAGGAGGTGAGCTCCTCTCATGATAGTAATTAATGAGTGAGGAGGTGAACTCCTCTCATGATAGTAATTAATGAGTGATGAGGTGAGCTCCTCTCATGATAGTAATTAATGAGTGAGGAGGTGAGCTCCTCTCATGATAGTAATTAATGAGTGAGGAGTTGAGCTCCTCTCATGATAGTAATTAATGAGTGAGGAGGTGAGCTCCTCTCATGATAGTAATTAATGAGTGATGAGGTGAGCTCCTCTCATGATAGTAATTAATGAGTGAGGAAGTGAGCTCCTCTCATGATAGTAATTAATGAGTGAGTAGGTGAGCTCCTCTCATGATAGTAATTAATGAGTGAGGTAAGCTCCTCTCATGATAGTAATTAATGAGTGAGGAGGTGAGCTCCTCTCATGATAGTAATTAATGAGTGAGGAGGTGAACTCCTCTCATGATAGTAATTAATGAGTGAGGAAGTGAGCTCCTCTCATGATAGTAATTAATGAGTGAGGAGGTGAGCTCCTCTCATGATAGTAATTAATGAGTGAGGAGGTGAGCTCCTCTCATGATAGTAATTAATGAGTGAGGAGGTGAGCTCCTCTCATGATAGTAATTAATGAGTGAGGTGAGCTCCTCTCATGATAGTAATTAATGAGTGAGTGAGGTGAGCTCCTCTCATGATAGTAATTAATGAGTGAGTGAGGTGAGCTCCTCTCATGATAGTAATTAATGAGTGAGGAGGTGAGCTCCTCTCATGATAGTAATTAATGAGTGAGTGAGGTGAGCTCCTCTCATGATAGTAATTAATGAGTGAGGAGGTGAGCTCCTCTCATGATAGTAATTAATGAGTGAGGTAAACTCCTCTCATGATAGTAATTAATGAGTGAGTGAGGTGAGCTCCTCTCATGATAGTAATTAATGAGTGAGGAGGTGAGCTCCTCACATGATAGTAATTAATGAGTGAGGTGGGCTCCTCTCATGATAGTAATTAATGAGTGAGTAGGTGAGCTCCTCTCATGATAGTAATTAATGAGTGAGGTAAGCTCCTCTCATGATAGTAATTAATGAGTGAGGAGGTGAGCTCCTCTCATGATAGTAATTAATGAGTGAGGAGGTGAACTCCTCTCATGATAGTAATTAATGAGTGAGGTGGGCTCCTCTCATGATAGTAATTAATGAGTGAGGAGGTGAGCTCCTCTCATGATAGTAATTAATGAGTGAGTGAGGTGAGCTCCTCTCATGATAGTAATTAATGAGTGAGGAGGTGAGCTCCTCTCATGAGTAATTAATGAGTGAGGAGGTGAGCTCCTCTCATGATAGTAATTAATGAGTGAGGTGAGCTCCTCTCATGATAGTAATTAATGAGTGAGTGAGGTGAGCTCCTCTCATGATAGTAATTAATGAGTGAGGAGGTGAGCTCCTCTCATGATAGTAATTAATGAGTGAGGAGGTGAGCTCCTCTCATGATAGTAATTAATGAGTGAGTGACCTCTCATGATAGTAATTAATGAGTGAGGAGGTGAGCTCCTCTCATGATAGTAATTAATGAGTGAGGTAAACTCCTCTCATGATAGTAATTAATGAGTGAGTGAGGTGAGCTCCTCTCATGATAGTAATTAATGAGTGAGGAGGTGAGCTCCTCACATGATAGTAATTAATGAGTGAGGTGGGCTCCTCTCATGATAGTAATTAATGAGTGAGTAGGTGAGCTCCTCTCATGATAGTAATTAATGAGTGAGGTAAGCTCCTCTCATGATAGTAATTAATGAGTGAGGAGGTGAGCTCCTCTCATGATAGTAATTAATGAGTGAGGAGGTGAGCTCCTCTCATGATAGTAATTAATGAGTGAGGAGGTGAGCTCCTCTCATGATAGTAATTAATGAGTGAGTGAGGTGAGCTCCTCTCATGATAGTAATTAATGAGTGAGGAGGTGAGCTCCTCTCATGATAGTAATTAATGAGTGAGGTAAACTCCTCTCATGATAGTAATTAATGAGTGAGTGAGGTGAGCTCCTCTCATGATAGTAATTAATGAGTGAGGAGGTGAGCTCCTCACATGATAGTAATTAATGAGTGAGGTGGGCTCCTCTCATGATAGTAATTAATGAGTGAGTAGGTGAGCTCCTCTCATGATAGTAATTAATGAGTGAGGTAAGCTCCTCTCATGATAGTAATTAATGAGTGAGGAGGTGAGCTCCTCTCATGATAGTAATTAATGAGTGAGGAGGTGAACTCCTCTCATGATAGTAATTAATGAGTGAGGTGGGCTCCTCTCATGATAGTAATTAATGAGTGAGGAGGTGAGCTCCTCTCATGATAGTAATTAATGAGTGAGTGAGGTGAGCTCCTCTCATGATAGTAATTAATGAGTGAGTGAGGTGAGCTCCTCTCATGATAGTAATTAATGAGTGAGGAGGAGAGCTCCTCTCATGATAGTAATTAATGAGTGAAGTGAGCTCCTCATGATAGAAATTGTGTGTAATACTCTAAACACACTCATATCCATATATGTATATATATTCATGTACAGTAGCGGTCAAAAATAACTTTACGTTGCATTTCTCTACAACCTACGTGGTATGCTCGAGCGTTTAAAAAGCAACGCACGATCATCCATTTAAGAACGCACGGATAACGGTTCGCACGAACATTGCAACGCACCGTTGGAATGCACTGTTGTTTAATTTTACCTCGATCAGTACACGTGACAAATAGAATACGTGCATTTGTAATGGGCGAGCCACAGTTCTATTTATGTAGCATTGCAGCAGCTGGCCAGTTGAGGTGGCTAGCCTGGCAAAGTGAAGGATACTATTCCTGTAAGTCCCCTCCCTGGTGCTTGCTCTTGATGTGTTGCAGGATTTTGTGTCTTACTGAGCTCAACTAGTCCCTTAGTCTAATAAAAATAAATTACTTGCTGGTATTTCTGTGTGATTAATGCTTAGGTTTTGTTGGTAACTTGCTAGCTACTTCAGTGCTAGTTCTTTTAAGATTTCTGCTTTTTTGGCCAACATTTCTACCCAAATATCGGTCTTCAGCAGCATCTTAGTGACCATCTGATTGATGATCTGAGTGGCTCTATGTTCACTTGAGCTTGATCAGAACATGCATGAGCTATAGTTGGTGCACACAAAAAGGTCTTGAATTTAATGAAGTCCTCTGCACTTGTATGTTTGTCAAATGTAACAAGAGCTTGGATCATTTGTGCAGTGGCTCGCTAGGCGGGGGTATGGACGTCTCGATAATGTTCGAGATTTTGGCTGCATGGGAACTGTGAGCATTATGCAATGTATCCTGTTTGGGGAGGTGGGGGTCAGCTCCAAAAGGTGGAAGCTAGTCAGCAACTGTTGTGACTAATAGCACTAGAGGTGTTGGATGTCTGTGGTTTTTAAATGCAGGTACCGAGGATGGAGATGTCATACTGGAGAAGATACAAAACAGCAACTAGCTTTACACCTTCACCAGTAACAGGACATTACTTGCCTTGTCAATATTGTCGGATAACAACTACTGCACTAAACCACACACACACAAAGATATTACATAAATTGAATTACACATATCAATACCCAGTAGCACTGCTATTTAGTTTGATGATGTGAGGAGTCACCTCTCAACAAAACTGCCTGTTGTATCATAAGCTGCACTTGTCAAACCAGATGATCTTCTCAAATGCCTTGCCGGACAAATTGCCTCCTTCACTCTCAACGAAACTGCCTGTTGTATCACAAGCTGCACTTGTCAAACTAGAAGATCTTCTCAAATGCACTTTCTGCCTTGCCAGACAAATTATCATGGCGACTCCAACCTCTGGAGTGGAAGGGAGACAAAATACGGTATTAAAAAAATAATTAAATTTGAACAAGAAGCCTGAGGTCCACCAGAGTTGAGCCCTGTCATGCAAGTTATGTGTATCTTAGTTTGCTTATACATCACCCAGTGTCGTCTCAAACATGTAAGCACCTACAAGCCAAAGCATTACCTTGTTCGCCTCTTGGCAATATGAACTGCCATGCAATGTCCAACCACGAGATGTCTGTCCTACACCAAAAGATGGCTATCAAAGAGTAATCATTGCTTTGAAGGAAGCCTCTACTGTAGTTGGTAGGCTATCATCTCATCGGCCTGGATTATATATTAAAAAAGTTGTCACTGTAATATAGTATAGTTTTTGTAATGCTCTGCAGAGAAAGGCATTTCAGGTTCCTGACTTCATATTCCTCGTGGCATGGCACAAAAACTTACCTGAGCACTTGGGCCTCCGACATCCGACAACACATTTCCTCATCGAGCAAAAGGTTGTGTGGGATCGCAGGTAGCGTTTCAAGGAGCTCAGGCCGCCCTCCATAGTTACACTGAGTCCATCAATCAATACCTTGGCCATTGTTGGGTGCTTCAAGCCTTAGGTTGAAGTTCAGAATTCTTCGCTTCTTGTAGGGCGAGTATGCGAAAAAAGAGCTGTTAACTAACTAACTAACTGATTTACTCGAGCGAGCGACTAAATGCATCACGTGAACGTTTAATTTCTTTTTAGTTCGCAATGCATGCACACCAGCTGCACAACGCATGCTGTGTTTTCAAAGGATGCTTGGGGAAAATGCACACGCAACGCTTGCTTTCAAAACGTAGTACGTACTGTACGTTGTTCGAAAACGCAACGTAAAGTTATTTTTGACTGTTACTGTACGTAATACTCTAAATACACTGATATACATGTATGTATGTATATATGTAAGTATATACATGTACATGTATGTATATAAATATATATGCATGTATTGTATATATATATATATGTATGTATATATATATACACATGTATGTAATTCTCTACACACACTGATATACAAGTACTGTATGTATATATATATACACATATATAATACACTCATATATATGTATATATAATCGTCTTCCTCTCCGCCCTCTTCCTCTCCTCCCTCTTCCTCTCCTCCCTCTTCCTCTCCTCCCTCTTCCTCTCCGCCCTCTTCCTCTCCTCCCTCTTCCTCTCCGCCCTCTTCCTCTCCTCCCTCTTCCTCTCCGCCCTCTTCCTCTCCTCCCTCTTCCTCTCCGCCCTCTTCCTCTCCTCCCTCTTCCTCTCCGCCCTCTTCCTCTCCTCCCTCTTCCTCTCCGCCCTCTTCCTCTCCTCCCTCTTCCTCTCCGCCCTCTTCCTCTCTTTCCCTCTCTCTATATCTGTTCATCTCTCACGTCCTGTTGTTGGTGCGTGCATAGAGCATTCGTCAGGCCATAAACGTTCCAACTCTGCCCAGAACTCGAACCTGTCTTGCAATCAAAGCGAGACCAGTTCCAATAGCATCTCCACGCCCACCAGCAGCATAACTACACCCACTAGTGAGACCCAGGAGATGTTGGGGATGATGGATAGTCTCAGGGGGAGTGTTGATCCATGTGAGATCAGCGTGTCTGATCTAGAAGCGGGACGAGGGGGCCCTCATGGGAGCACAAGATGTCCAGCTGTGGATAGAGCGCTCTTGCAGCACCTCATCCATTGTGAGCGACTTCTCATGGTGAGTGACTTTCTGATCCCGGTTTGGGAGGGGGCGGGGGGGGGGGGGGGGGGGGGGGGGGTGATTGGCCGTGAATTGATGACTGGTGAGAGAAGCAAAGTGTACTACCCCTACCAGCCTTGTATGTCTGTGCCACACCTACCTAGTGTCTGGCCTATGAGCTGTGCCACACCTACCTAGTGTCTGGCCTATGAGCTGTGCCACACCTACCTAGTGTCTGGCCTATGAGCTGTGCCACACCTACCTAGTGTCTGGCCTATGAGCTGTGCCACACCTACCTAGTGTCTGGCCTATGAGCTGTGCCACACCTACCTAGTGTCTGGCCTATGAGCTGTGCCACACCTACCTAGTGTCTGGCCTATGAGCTGTGCCACACCTACCTAGTGTCTGGCCTATGAGCTGTGCCACACCTACCTAGTGTCTGGCCTATGAGCTGTGCCACACCTACCTAGTGTCTGGCCTATGAGCTGTGCCACACCTACCTAGTGTCTGGTCTATGAGCTGTGCCACACCTACCTAGTGTCTGGCCTATGAGCTGTGCCACGCCTACCTAGTGTCTGGCCTATGAGCTGTGCCACACCTACCTAGTGTCTGGCCTATGAGCTGTGCCACACCTACCTAGTGTCTGGTCTATGAGCTGTGCCACACCTACCTAGTGTCTGGTCTATGAGCTGTGCCACACCTACCTAGTGTCTGGCCTATGAGCTGTGCCACACCTACCTAGTGTCTGGTCTATGAGTGCCACACCTACCTAGTGTCTGGTCTATGAGCTGTGCCACACCCACCTAGTGTCTGGTCTATGAGCTGTGCCACACCTACCTAGTGTCTGGCCTATGAGCTGTGCCACACCTACCTAGTGTCTGGCCTATGAGCTGTGCCACACCTACCTAGTGTCTGGTCTATGAGCTGTGCCACACCTACCTAGTGTCTGGTCTATGAGCTGTGCCACACCTACCTAGTGTCTGGCCTATGAGCTGTGCCACACCTACCTAGTGTCTGGTCTATGAGCTGTGCCACACCTACCTAGTGTCTGGTCTATGAGTGCCACACCTACCTAGTGTCTGGCCTATGAGCTGTGCCACACCTACCTAGTGTCTGGTCTATGAGCTGTGCCACACCTACCTAGTGTCTGGTCTATGAGTGCCACACCTACCTAGTGTCTGGTCTATGAGCTGTGCCACACCTACCTAGTGTCTGGTCTATGAGCTGTGCCACACCTACCTAGTGTCTGGTCTATGAGCTGTGCCACACCTACCTAGTGTCTGGTCTATGAGCTGTGCCACACCTACCTAGTGTCTGGCCTATGAGCTGTGCCACACCTACCTAGTGTCTGGCCTATGAGTGCCACACCTACCTAGTGTCTGGCCTATGAGCTGTGCCACACCTACCTAGTGTCTGGTCTATGAGCTGTGCCACACCTACCTAGTGTCTGGTCTATGAGTGCCACACCTACCTAGTGTCTGGTCTATGAGCTGTGCCACACCTACCTAGTGTCTGGTCTATGAGCTGTGCCACACCTACCTAGTGTCTGGCCTATGAGCTGTGCCACACCTACCTAGTGTCTGGTCTATGAGCTGTGCCACACCTACCTAGTGTCTGGTCTATGAGCTGTGCCACACCTACCTAGTGTCTGGTCTATGAGCTGTGCCACACCTACCTAGTGTCTGGCCTATGAGCTGTGCCACACCTACCTAGTGTCTGGTCTATGAGCTGTGCCACACCTACCTAGTGTCTGGCCTATGAGCTGTGCCACACCTACCTAGTGTCTGGTCTATGAGCTGTGCCACACCTACCTAGTGTCTGGTCTATGAGCTGTGCCACACCTACCTAGTGTCTGGTCTATGAGTGCCACACCTACCTAGTGTCTGGTCTATGAGCTGTGCCACACCTACCTAGTGTCTGGTCTATGAGCTGTGCCACACCTACCTAGTGTCTGGTCTATGAGCTGTGCCACACCTACCTAGTGTCTGGTCTATGAGCTGTGCCACACCCACCTAGTGTCTGGTCTATGAGCTGTGCCACACCTACCTAGTGTCTGGCCTATGAGCTGTGCCACACCCACCTAGTGTCTGGTCTATGAGCTGTGCCACACCTACCTAGTGTCTGGCCTATGAGCTGTGCCACACCTACCTAGTGTCTGGTCTATGAGCTGTGCCACACCTACCTAGTGTCTGGCCTATGAGCTGTGCCACACCTACCTAGTGTCTGGTCTATGAGCTGTGCCACACCTACCTAGTGTCTGGTCTATGAGCTGTGCCACACCTACCTAGTGTCTGGTCTATGAGCTGTGCCACACCTACCTAGTGTCTGGTCTATGAGCTGTGCCACACCTACCTAGTGTCTGGTCTATGAGCTGTGCCACACCTACCTAGTGTCTGGCCTATGAGCTGTGCCACACCTACCTAGTGTCTGGTCTATGAGCTGTGCCACACCTACCTAGTGTCTGGTCTATGAGTGCCACACCTACCTAGTGTCTGGCTATGAGCTGTGCCACACCTACCTAGTGTCTGGTCTATGAGCTGCCACACCTACCTAGTGTCTGGCCTATGAGCTGTGCCACACCCACCTAGTGTCTGGTCTATGAGCTGTGCCACACCTACCTAGTGTCTGGTCTATGAGCTGTGCCACACCTACCTAGTGTCTGGTCCTATGAGCTGTGCCACACCTACCGAAGTGTCTGGTCTATGAGCTGTGCCACACCTACCTAGTGTCTGGCCTATGAGCTGTGCCACACCTACCTAGTGTCTGGTCTATGAGCTGTGCCACACCTACTAGTGTCTGGCCTATGAGCTGTGCCACACCTACCTAGTGTCTGGTCCTATGAGCCTGTGCCACACCTACCTAGTGTCTGGTCTATGAGCTGTGCCACACCTACCTAGTGTCTGGTCTATGAGCTGTGCCACACCTACCTAGTGTCTGGTCTATGAGCTGTGCCACACCTACCTAGTGTCTGGTCTATGAGCTGTGCCACACCTACCTAGTGTCTGGCCTATGAGCTGTGCCACACCCGACCCTAGTGTCTGGTCTATGAGCTGTGCCACACCTACCTAGTGTCTGGTCTATGAGCTGTGCCACACCTACCTAGTGTCTGGCCTATGAGCTGTGCCACACCTACCTAGTGCTCTGGTCTATGAAGTGCACCTACCTAGTGTCTGGCCTATGAGCTGTGCCACACCTACCTAGTGTCTGGTCTATGAGCTGTGCCACACCTAACTAGTGTCTGGCCTATGAGCTGTGCCACACCCTACCTAGTGTCTGGTCCTATGAGCTGTGCCACACCTACCTAGTGTCTGGTCTATGAGCTGTGCCACACCTACTAGTGTCTGGTCTATGAGCTGTGCCACACCTACCTAGTGTCTGGTCTATGAGCTGTGCCACACCTACCTAGTGTCTGGCTATGAGCTGTGCCACACCTACCTAGTGTCTGGTCTATGAGCTGTGCCACACCTACCTAGTGTCTGGCCTATGAGCTGTGCCACACCTACCTAGTGTCTGGTCTATGAGCTGCCACACCTACCTAGTGTCTGGTCTATGAGCTGTGCCACACCTACCTAGTGTCTGGTCTATGAGCTGTGCCACACCTACCTAGTGTCTGGCTATGAGCTGTGCCACACCACCTAGTGTCTGGCCTATGAGCTGTGCCACACCTACCTAGTGTCTGGTCTATGAGCTGTGCCACACCTACCTAGTGTCTGGTCTATGAGCTGTGCCACACCTACCTAGTGTCTGGTCTATGAGCTGTGCCACACCTACCTAGTGTCTGGCCTATGAGCTGTGCACACCCACCTATGTCTGGTCTATGAGCTTGCCACACCTACCTAGTGTCTGTCTATGAGCTGTGCCACACCTACCTAGTGTCTGGACTATGAGCTGTGCCACACCCTACCTAGTGTCTGGTCTTATGAGCTGTGCCACACCTACCTAGTGTCTG